>OX243823.1:25788745-26333745 GCA_945859605.1 Lumbricus rubellus | reverse complement strand
ACAGGGAGAGGAACAGGGAGAGGGAGTAAGCAGAGACGCGTACAATATGCACCGACAGTTAACAGCAGAGAACCATTAATGTTCAAACAGAACCACATTTTACTTGTAACCGACACTGTAACCCATCGGACAGAAATTAGAGACAAGAAAACATAATGAAATCTGTCTGTCTGTCTATTCCTGTGTCTGTCTGTTTCGGTGTTTGCGTATACATCTGTTTGTCTGTCTGCGAGTCTGTTCATTCTTTTGATTGTCTGTACAGACAGATAGACAGACAGGTGCACGCTGTCTGTCTATCCGTCTGTATGTCTGTATGTCTGTCTGTCTGTTTGATAGATGAACAGAGTGAGAGAGAGAGACAGAGACAGAGACACACACAGAGAGAGAGAGAGAGAGAGAGAGAGAGAGAGAGAGAGAGAGAGAGAGAGAGAGAGGGGGGGGGGGACAGAAACGATAAAAGGAAAAAGGGATGATAGTGAGCATCAAATGACGGAAAAGAAGAAGAAAAGTTGAAAGTTCATTTAAAGTCTAAGACTAATAGAAACGCGCAAACTACACTATAATATAAATTATAAATGCCTCCTCTTCCTCATCTTTCTCATCCGCCTCCTCTGTATCTTCTCCCTCTTCCTCCTCCTCATCCTCTTCCCTTTTTCTCCTGCAGTCGTTACTCGTTAAGCAGCATCTCGGTTGCTATTATCACCAGCCTCAGCAGCCGCCAGCAACGACAACGACAACGATGCATCCTCCTTCTCGTCCTCCTCCTCTCATCCTCGTCCTCGTCCTCCTCGTCCTCCTTTTCTTCCTCCTCCTCCTCCTCCTCTTCCTCCTCCTCTCGTCCTCCTCCTCTCTCTTCTGCTGCAGTCGACCACAGTGCAGATCGCCTTCAGAAGTTCAGGCGCAGTTGCATGCATGGCCAGGCACTGCTCTATGCGCATGCGCCAGTGGTGCACGTCGGCTCTACTTCCGGTCGTGTAACGCACGGAATTGTGACATTTCGGATCTGTCGTCATGCTCGTGAGATCGACATGAGATACATACATGTACATGCATATGTCATGCTCATGAGATACATACGTGTACATCTGTCACGTTCGTGAGATTGACATGAAATACATAGGCATACATCTGTCACGTTCGTGAGATTGACATGAAATACATAGGCATACATCTGTCACGTTCGTAAGATTGACATGAGATACATAGGCATACATCTGTCACGTTCATGATATCGAGAGATTGGTGATCTGGATGGACTGTTGAACACGATCGATGCTTCTTCGTCTTCTCATCTCTGCATCGTCAGCATTTTATGTTTGGATGTTGAACTGCTATAGATGCAGCAGCAGCAGCTGTCTAAGTATAACAATCTTATGATAGACTGCAGCAGTCGCTGTTGTTGTCAAGCGGAAGACGAGAAGAGATCGTTATAATAGTATACACGTGGTACACTAATTGTAGCTTGAAGGCTGACACGCGAGTTACCAGGCAGCAAGTGAAGGGAAGAAAAGGTCACGAAAGCGTGATAGAGCATGCCATAGTGACAGGTAAGATGTCAGCACTGATGATGCCTTAAAGCCATAAGCGCAGTCCAATAATTATATTATTCTTGTCTTATCGGTGCTTGCAAGCGTAACCTCATTAGTGCTTTATTATTTTATGGATAAAATTATAGCCCAGGGCCTACTGAAGAAAAATCGAAACTGAAGATGTATAGAGAAGAGAACAAATTATGCAACATTGATGACTGAACAAATGAGATTAAATCCAATGTATGTAGCGCCGATATAATAACTGACATCAGTCGTTTAGTCGGATGAGACGAAAGAGCGCATCCTAGAGACAGTTGTCACATTCTGAATCAGAAGGTAAGTCTTCAGTTGAGAGCAGAAATACAGATAGGTCGAGGAAATCACAGCATCGCGAAGCAACTTCCAGCAGCACATGTCACGGTAATGCATGCGTTCTATATTTTTCATTTGGCCTCAATTAGAAAGATGGTGTCACATTTTGGAAAACTAGACTAACGCTACACTTCAATAGGCCTACAATACAACTGCAATTTGACACTGCTCTTCTTACAAAACTCAGAAGTGCCCACACGCCTCGACGGCGCAACTGCAATTGTATTGCAGAACAATTGTTAGTGAGGGACTTGCTCAAGGTCCCTACACAGTAATCTCCTCGAAGGCTCGGACGAGGATCGAACTTTCACTCTCCGCTTTACAAGCCGATCGCTCTAAATCTAACCTGTCGCTCTAATGGTTGCCTCATTGTTCATACGGTACCAATAGTCGATCCCTCCATAGGCCTGCATCTGTGAAAATGACTAGGAATGAAATTTGAACGCATGTCTATAATTAACATAGGCCTATCATTTAATTTGGCACTCTCAATGCATATAGCATACAGAATCAATTCATTTTCAAATTAAAAGTTTTTGAACCATTCATACGACACATATCTTACAATTCAGTTATTCGGTATAAAGGATGTAGGCTAATTAATGGGCAATCTATTCCTTCTCAATTTCGACACCGATGCAAATGCATTAGCTCAACTAAGACGACTCGACGATGAATCCTTTTATCCGCTGCTTGGCTTTGCGTTCTTTAGAACCACCGCGATACTCATTAAACGATGCTTAGCTTCAAAGCGGATTAGCAATAATTTGAGTCGCATTATTATCATCTGCCCTTCTTCCCCTCTTTGTCCTACTTCTTCTTCTTCTCCTCCCTTATAATGAACAAAAGATTTGGAAGAAGAAAGCGCATGAATTAATTAATGATCCACGACACGATAATTAATTATTATTAGTCGCAATCTTCTCTCGCTTGCGTCACCTGAACTTATCAAGCTCCTTTCTCTCATTCTCTGATTGGCTCGCTCAAGTTAAAAAAACTGTCGGCTACATCCATGGGTAATCAATGTACTAATCATAGCCTACTCTTAGACTTTGCTGAATTGCAAATTGACGAAACACGCAGAATGATCACAATAATTCACAGTAATATGACGTACGATAACAATTTATTATATGAGTCGACATTAACTGTCGGCAGCCAGCAGGGCGCCCATCATGTTCTACTTCTCATTTTACCAACGCCATCTGCCGATTGGAAGGTTGAGTGGACCTTTTGGGAGGGTAGTGGGATGCGATCCCGCGTCCGCGTGCTGCTCTTTATGGCAGTGTGTTAACCATTATCCTAGACTTCCCCTCACCAAAGCAACCAAACCAGTGTTTCATGAAATCATGATACTTTGCATGTGTGTTAATAATGCACACGGAATATAATGCAAAACATGTGTTATCCTACTTAACGGACAAAAAGGACAAAATTTCTGTTCCTCAAAGCCTCGAAGAACTGACATAAAAAATTGACATCGTCCAATTAGTTGGGTAGATCCGATCCCCGTCGGCGGATTCCCCGATGAAGATCTGAGACCAGTGCATGATAAGTGGCACCATCAGAAGTGTGTCCTACTTAATGCATGTGTCCGTAGATTCTCTTGGAAACTACAATCGATTGAATAGAACATCAACATCACCGTAAGAGTTCGAACATATGAAAAACACACAATGGGTATAGGCTTAAATTCAAAGAAACCGCTGTTCCTCTAACACTTAGAACATTTAGAACACCTAGGAACATCTAGAGTCACTAAGTAAATTCGAGTTGCCTTGCTTTGAACATTGCGAAGAACACTAAAAAATTTGATACATTTTAAAGATTTGATTACAGTATAAATTTATCAATTGTTTGCATTTTTCAAAAATTGGGATGAAATAGTTTAACCACCGGATACTCTGTACCTTGTATATTCCATCCCCCCGGTTAGACTTAAGGGGGTATATAACATCTCGTCACACCGGCAGGTGCACATGGAGAGTACACTTTGTACAGTTGAAAATAGCTTGACGTCATTAGAGCCATCGAGCAATCAGTAGTTTGATACCGACTGCAAGACATAAGATGCGCCTTTTCAGGTTGTTGTAGCGCCGACCTCGATCTGGAGCAGGGAGACTGAGTAGGCCTAGGCTACAATCGGCATAGAATTCGAAAGCATCGGTTCCTAATATTAGTATTCTAATACGTACTTATATACATTGTATAATATAATGTGTATATATATATTTATATATACTTATACAAGTATATTGTATATATTGTATATATATATATATTTATATACAATATTGTCGTGCATTGTGCGTTCGTGATTTGTCGAAGAAGGCGTGTGATAGTCATGAACCTAATAGCGGTTTCTATGGGAACCATTCATCAAAGCATTCGGGCATTAGGTGCATTTGCAACTTATACACACATTATTGCATCAACTGCGTTTCATTATGCCTTCGAAGGGCAATAGTACCAGACTCGGATGTAGACCTTTAGTGTATGCTCTGAAGAGGGGGAAGGGCACACAATAAAATGAAATTACAAGCACTCTCAGTGCATGTAATTTATCATATTTTTTTAACCTTCTCCAAGAGCAAATGATAGTTACATGTATCTCTCTTGATGCCATTGATGCCATTGATGCCATTGTTGATGGTTGCGTGACTTGCGTCATTAAAAAATCAAAAGTTTGCTTTTGTCTCCATTGAAACGATGCATTCATGGATGATGCATTGATGCTTAAAGCGTTGCTGAAAGTGATACTGAAATCTGCACGTGATGATGAATGAACATCCAAATAATTCCATCGTTGTTTGAATTTAAAATAAACCAAAACAAAAGCAGCTCTCGTCTATAGATGGCTCAATACATCACGTTGCACATTGACGATCATAATTTAGGGTCGGTTAAATTTGCATCTATAGCTCAGTGCTTATATATTTATTATTTGGAATGCAGTACTACATGGCATTGTGTGCGTGTCAAGTTGTCAACCACTATAATAATAGGTGGATATTCGATCCATAAAAAGTGACGTGTGCAAAATCAATAAAAGACAGATTCCCAGATGACTCATTTCTTCAATGTCAGAGGGATGTGCTATCTCTGCATGCCCTCTCTATCTGCCTGTCCATGTGACTGCTTATATATAAATAATATATATATATATATATATATATATATAATAGTCTATATATAGTCCATGTGACTGTTTATATAGTTATATAATTATGATTATATATTTATATATAATATACACATATAAGCTTATACATCCATATGAACAGCCTGAGAAAGTGATTATAAGCTGAGCAGAGGAAAAGATAATCACTCCATGCCAGGGGGTTTTTTAAGGAATTTTCACTGCTGGGGATATTTGGAAAAAGGGCATTTTTGAACAGTTATTTTTGGGTAAAGGCACGTTGACACATTATCAGATAAACTTAGAAGACAACGCATATCCGCTTAAAAGAACAATAAAAAATACACGTATAAGAGCATTAATTATACGACTGAAGTTCACTTAACTGAATTTAGATGATGTACCACTACCAATGTAACAGTCTACCAACTAGAAAAAATGGCCTTCTTTTCTGAAAACTTTCTGGACAAAATCTCGCTTTGAATAACTGTCAACATTTGGTTCACGTTCTCTGCGATTCCTACTTGAAAGGAAATGAACAATGGCCATTCTGGGATCATAGTGTGCAGTTCCCACTCCATTTAATGCGATCTGAAGTCGTGCATTGATTGTGTTGGATTTCATACCAGTTCTATGGTCGTCGACAACCAAGTTGTGATGCGATATTATTCTCTCAGTTTGCATGGAATGGGGTGACAATGTTGCAATTGCTGATAACACCTTCTGCACCAACCCTGTGGTTACTGGTAGCAACTGGCGGAGACGAACTGACAATGAACATCCAAGATCGGATCCGGTAGGAAGGTGTGGTATAGCTGAAATTGTGTTCCATTGTTCACAGGCTTCATCAGCAAAGACTCCGTCTTGCAGTGGGAATAACCTAGCTGAGAGAGTAATGCCTGCGTTCACAAAATCACCAACGACCTGGGCTGAAAGCAGATCTTTCATATTCCCAAGGAGAGAATCTTGCTCTGGGTCCAGTCTTTCAGCTAAGAAGTTGTATGCTGCCTCTATGATTTCAACACGAATTGATTCTGTTCTTCTGCTACCAGTAGTGACGTTCTGATTAGATACACCCCTTCCAGTTCCAGTTGACAATTCACTCACATCAAAGGGCAACATAGATTCACGTTTCCCTGCAAAACGATTTTTAACAAAATATACTTAAAGTTCTACATCGCCAGGCAAATCTGAACCTTTTTAAACTGCAGGCCACATCAGTATTAAATAATAATAATAATAAGTAGCTAATAATTTATTCATTTCATTACAATATTGAGGCTATATTATTAAAGTTAGTATTTAATGTGATATTTTAATTTAGTAGTCAATCAATCAATCAATTTTCGTTTAATATACATGCTGACAAAAACGCAAAATGTTAAAGAAAAGTAGGTCTACAACTACAGTACTATGAAATTTTGATGTTTAAATAGTACCAAATACTTTTATAAAGTGTCAGCAAAATAAAATTTTTGTTAAGCATGCTGGCTCTAACATTTGACATCTTTCACCAAGTGCCTCTGATACATGTGGACTACTTTACCTGGATATGGTCCATTTTTCATCAGCTGAAGCTTCCTAAGAGCGCCATCTCTGCAGGTCATTATGTCACAAAGAATAAGGTCATCTCTCTGAAATTGTTTCTGTAATGTTTGGTATACATCCAAGATATCACCCATTACAGCAGACATCCAAATTTGTCTGTCACTCCAGGTCTTGGTGAAACCTCGCGCTTCAGCCTTCTCTTTACGATCTCCGTTTTCTTCTAGTGCATTCCATACAGCCTTGCAGCCATGAATGTTACTCAGTATAGCATCAATTAATTGCACCTGGTGCTGAGCAAAACGTACTTCATGATGTCGAGGAAAGTGTTTCGCATCTTTCAGTTGTGCATGCAACAACTTGGTTTTATTCTTTGAAGTGCGGAAATATGTGGCTACAGCTAATAAGTTGGCTTTCCAAATTCTCAGCTCCGGAACAGTGTCAATTATTGATGCTGCTGCTAGATCCGAACGATGAGCACAGCACCAAAATGTAAGCAGTTGTCGTCCACATTGGTCATTCAACAACTTCCATAGCCCAGCATTCCTGCCAGTGTTGGCAGATTCTCCATCAGTAGTTATTCCCACCAGTTTATCACAATTGGTGTTATATGTCATCAGCGACTTATTGACAGCTTCCAGGAGACCCTTAGATCCATTCTCATCAGGTGAGTGCATGTGAAGAAATAATGTTTTAACAGTACCATCCTGCATTGCCAATCTGCAGCTCGTAAACTTGTTATCATCCATCTGCTTGCTGAGACTTCCATCGATCTGAATACTGAAAGCAACACACTCTTGTAACATTTTTGCTACACGCTTAATTTCAATAGCATGTATTGATTCCATCATTTCTCTGTAGTACACTGGGTCCCTGTAGTGTAAATCAGAAGCTGCAGGAACAAAACCTGAAGGCAGCTCAGCATCTGCTCCTTCATCTCTCATGACAGATACGAGTCGATTTGCAGCCAGAGAAGTCAGGGATCTTGATGGCCAACAGTGTGCTGAAACAGCCTCACACAAGCAGTCGTTGTATACATCATAAGCCATACCAACCAGAAACTTGACAAGGTCCGCTTTATGAGTTTTCAAAACTTTAAGCCAAGGATGCTTATCTGATCCTCGTTCCCATTCTTTTTGCAGTTTATCTCGATTTTTCACAGCATTGTGTACTTCAGATTGCAAATGATCTACTATTAACTTCAAACGATCCTCGCCGTCAGCTCGGACACCTGTCGCTATAGGTACAGTGCCATTTCTCGAATACTTCTTCGCTTCATCTATGTACTGAGAACACAACCTACAAGACACGTGCACTCGCTTCTTTGAATCTTTGGTAGCATCAAATGTGTCCAGTTCTTTGTTGTTCTGTAGTAAAGTATTCAAGTCTAGTTTAATTCCTTTGTAAAAAGAAGCACTCTTTGTTTTTATTTGAATGTTACATTTCTTAGGTGTAGATGATTTCAGTTTACTAGATGTAACCGTTGTAACGGCACCCAAACTTACAACATTAACAGTACTATAGTCATTGACACCTCACTTTCTGCGCGTGTTACATCATCAGATGCTATTAACAAATTGCAGTCGCTTGCTTCCTGATTCGTAATTATTATTAACGATTGATTTGGTTCTTGATTCGCAGAGGATAAGGAGAGAGTAGCTGATGCATCAGAAGGCTCAGAAGCCACCTGATTACATGTAGTTGTTGACTCACTTGGCTGAGTTGGGCCAGTTGGCTCACTTGGCTGACTAGTCATATACGTCTCGGACGTCTCCTGTCGAAATTGGCCAAACAAATCTGAAAGCTTTTGGCATTTCTTCGCGCTATCCAGAAGCAAATCTGCTTTGCGTTTTTTAGTCCTTTCGGTGCTCGGCATGCTTGTAAGTTTTCCAATATTGTTTGTTGTGTATTGTTAGGCCTATTTCGTAAACTTGCAAAATGCATAGCCATATAAGTTAAGCGTCAAATTCGACACGACTCATTGATGACCATTGAAGGGCATTGAAATGTAAATTATTAAGATATCTTCTGTGGTTTATATCAAACATTAACATTGAGTATTATCGATGACGTCACTGGCGTGTTTGTAAGGGTTCCCAAGTTATCAGACTATAACAGTTTATTAAACTTTATTCAGTTAACTGTTAACTGTTCACTACAACTTCAACTTGTGTGATTAAAGATAAAAAGGGCAAAATTCACTGGTGGGGAAAAGGGCAAGGACTGGTGGGGAATGAGAGAGGGCTGGTGGGGATTTTCCCCACCAGTTAACATGCTAAAAAATGCCCTGCTCCATGCAGTGGAAAGAACAATGCAATGATGCTTGAAAGATGTAAAGCGAAGAGAAGCTGCAGAGGTAGACGGTAACTGTGATCTATATTATTGTATGGAGAAGAAAGGAAGACATAACAATGACAACAAAACAGTCGGACAGAAGACAAAGAATGCCGTCGATCTCACAAACGACAGAGAACAATGGAGGTCATCGGGTCAAGGAAATGCGATAAGTAACGGTGATGATGACGATGATGATGATGATGACGACGATGATGATGATGGTGGTGGTGACGATGTTGATGATGATGATGGTGATGATGATGATGATGATGATTATGATGACATGATGATGATGATGATGATGATGATGATGATGGTGGTGGTGGTGGTGATGGTGATGATGATGATGATGATGATGATGAAAATGACGGTAATGCCAAATGAGATGCCGGTGGTGATGACGTTGATAATTATGATCATGATTAAATTTTTAACAACACAGCTCTGTTAATTTTTAATCATTGCTGCATAATTGTCGCTGTTGTTTTTGCACGATATCCAAATGATCTCACGGGAGTTAAAAAATATAAATGACTCTGGAGAATTTTATTGTTGATGATGTCTGACATGCATAAAGTACTTCTTAGTGCGACCGCATAAAATGTTTGGATCATAACCGAAACATCATCACCACCACCATCACCACCACCATCATCATCATCAGCAGCATTATCATCATCAGCTGCAGCAGCAGCAGCGTCATCATCATCATTACCACCACTATTATCATCATCATCATTATTTGGTCTACATGGTGTCCCGATGAAAAGTAGAACCCAACAAAAGTGTCGTAATTCTGTCTAAAACATTTAGAATTTGTCTGAAATTTTAAACGCAACAACAGTGGCCATATTACCACCAACTCCTCCTAAAGCCGATTATAAATATTCACGAGTTTTTTTTATTTATGAGCGTTTGAGATGCAACAGTGGAAAATGGAACTTTCCAACATGCAAAAGCTGAAAGGAAGTGAAATTCAGCTATAATTATAATTTATGATGTTAAAAATTTCCCTGTTCACGGACATACGACCGTACTGTTTGATGGTCCGATCGATGATCACCTGGTCAAACAGCTGGCGCTCTTTAATCAGACGCGCCATACGGTTATCGATGTCATAAATACAGGAACGAAAAACACTCCTCTAGTACATGTACCTGGATCGAAGTCTCGATTGCTAGGCGGCCACAGCTGCGGGATATGAAGCCGAGTGTCTCCCTGGACAGCTAGCCTATATTGCACTACTACGTCTACGATCGTGTGTCCGTGAAGCAGGAGTTCCATTTTTCGGTGCTGCATTTTAAACACTCATAAACTTGACGAACTCACGAATAATTCTAATCGGCTTTAGGAGTTGGTAGTAAAATGGCCACTGTTGTTGCGTTTAAAATTTCAGTAAAATCCAAAAGGTTTTGACCAAATTATGACACTTTTGTTGGGTTCTACTTTTCATCGGGACACCGTGCATTATCATAATCATGAATATAATATTATTATTTGCGGTTTTTTTCTGGCGATGGTGAGATGACAATGATGATGGATGTTAGTTTGCCGATGGCACAAATGGCAGAGATTCGTGACAAACTAGATTTATGATGATTAGAATGTTGTTGTCACCATCTATTGTCTTGTAATTGATTCCATTTCGATAGTATATCCATCATCATCATCATCATCATCATCGTCATTCGGTGCATTGTAGTTCTTCTCGCCATCATCAACCATTAACCGTCGAAACAAAACGGAAGTGGAGCGACATCTACCGTCCATTAATGCTTAAATTGAAAGAGTCGACTCCTATCGACGTTGTCTGTCACTATACATGTGTGCATCAACCCTAACCCTAGCCCTACAACGCATCTAACATCTGCGGCGGTTGCTATCATCATTCAATCTGGCCATCCATCTCTCCATATCTACCCACACCTCCGCCCACATCTTTCCACATCTACCAACATCTCTTCACATCTTTCCACGTCTACATTTGTGGTCACTGTCCTCCCACTTTGAAGTCAATTCCCAACGATAAGAAGGAAGGACTCTTGCTAAATGAGAAAAAAATATAAATCAACTTCGGCTAGCGAGTCAGCGAGTCAGACAGACAGGCACACAAACAACCGGATTCAGCCAGATATGCCTAACCAGTCAGAGAATTAGCAGCCAGCAAATCAGATAGACACACAGACACACATACATACAGACACACAGACAGAGTCAACCAGGCATACACAGCCACACATGCATGCAGGCATGCATGCAGACGAATAGGAATCGCTGATGGAGTGATGGATAGAAACAAAGACAACGAAAGAGACAATGATGATATATAAATATATCTGTCTGTGTCGTAGGATGATATTATGAAGACGAAGGATTCTGACTGATTGTGTCACTAGAGGCGCCACTGAATCTCCTCTCGCCATCAACTCTCTCGGCTTCAGCTGCAGCAGAGGACGTTCAATGCCGTTCATCCAATCAACCGACACGATGGGAGGAAATCAAATGTCGGGGTCATTCATCCATCGATAAGGTCAGAGGTCAGACAATCAAAGGAAACACATCGAACGATACTATTAAAGCAAACCGGAAATTCAATCGATTGCACTGAGGCGCAGTCGCCGTGACCCGGAAGAAGAAGAAGAACTATGGCCGCGGTCAGCAGCAGCTACGCCAGAGCGAGGCAGCGCTGCAGCTGTGACGGTCGACATTCAACCGAGGCCGCTCCTCTGTCCCGGATATCCGGTTTCTCTTACGATCCTGTGTTGCGATCGGAGGACGATTGTGATGGGACCGCTTGCAGAACGACAACGACGACAGTCCCAGAATCCCACGCTTCTTCTTCCGGTTCCGGTCGCCTGCCTCACGACATCCGGTCGGCGCCATATTGTCCGCTGACGGTGGGAGAAGATGGCCGACGACGTGTGTGTGACCGTCAGGGTATCGAGCGATGCGGTGGTTATGGTGTTTGGGAAGAAGGAGTAGAACGAGATTCTGTTGAATACAACAACGACGAAAGTCAGAAGAGAATGAATCATCATCATCATCGAGTCCATGATGATGACGACGACGATGATGATGATATTATGTGGCAGAGGAATTTGGCTGGACATTGCGATGGTACGCATGTATGCGCTGCAGCATCTGCTGCCCATGCACCACCGCCACCTTTCTCTGACCTGTCCACTCAGTCGACAACCGTTGAGCTGCGAACACCTCCGTCCTCGCGACCTGGATCAGCGTCAACACTCGACAAAGCACCATGCACTACATTGAAGGGACAGCAGCAATGTCAAGGTCATCGAGGGTCGATGATCTCTTCCCATCGGACACGAGCCCCCCGCGTGCGAATCAACGTCAGCGGACACCACTTCGAGATGAGCTCCGACCTTCTCGACCGCCACCCGGACACTCTGCTGGGCAACCCGCTCAGGCGTCGAACCCTCTACGACAGGCGACGAGACGAACTCTTCATCGATCGGCATCGGCCGAGCTTCGAAGCCATCTTCACTTACTACCAGATGGGAGGCAAGCTGCGCCGTCCGCTGCAGGTTCCGGACGACATCTTCCTCGCTGAGGTTCTCTTCTACGAACTGGAAAGCGAAGTGGTCGAGGAGTACAAGATGTCAGAGGGATACGTCACCGAGGAGATCCATCTGCCGCGAAATGCGTTCCAGCGGCAGATCTGGATGCGCTTCGAGTACCCGGAAACGTCTCGATCAGCCTACGCCATCGCCGTCGTGTCCGTCATCATGACCCTCGTCTCGATCGTTCTGTTCTGCGTCGAGACACTTCCGGTCTTCGCGATGACTCACTGCAACGAAGGAGAGTCGCCCAACTTCCTCGATCCGTTCTTCGTCATCGAGAGCATCTGCACGGCATGGTTCAGCGTCGAACTCGTGCTTCGCTTCGGCGCCTGTCCCAGTAAAGTTGGGTTCTGGAAGGACTTCAAGAACATCGTCGACTTCACGGCCATCATTCCTTACTACGTCACCTTCGTCAACGTTGTGTCAACGATGAGCTGCGTGACGGCAAAGTCGAGCGCCTCCCTCGCCTTCCTCAGAGTTATCCGACTGATCAGGGTCTTCAAGCTGACCAAGCACTCCGTCGGACTCCAGGTTCTCATCCTCACCTTCAAGGCAAGCATCGAGGGCCTCAGTCTCTTCCTCGTCGCCCTCACCGTCTGTCTGCTCGTCTACTCGAGCGCCATCTACTACGCCGAACTGGGAATCCCTGAATCGCAGATCCAGAGCATCCCTGACGCATTCTGGTGGGCCATCATCACCATGACGACGGTGGGATACGGAGACAAGGTGCCCGTGGGAACGCTGGGTCGGTTGATCGGGGCAGCGTGTGCCATCACCGGGGTTCTCACCCTCGCCATCCCAGTGCCAATCATCACCGGACACTTCAACCGGTTCTACTCACATAAAACAGGGCGAGGGAGACATATGTAGCAACGGATGTATTCCAATCGCCTGCAGACACTTTCGAAAGCGGCGTCTATTTTTGGAGAAACGTTTGCGAAATTCACGGATAGAGCGCCATTCTGTGCATAGATAAAGCGGAATTCTTTTAACTGCATGACATTCGCGTGCGCTTGTCAGATGCAAATAAAGGCGACTTACTTACTTACTAAAGCCTATGTTTGCGAAGCCTCATGCATATGAAATACGTGCCAATTTGTCTACTATTTCGAGACATATCAGTTCTAAAAGAAATAGCCTAAGCCTACAGTCGTTAATTTGGTAGAAAAAAACAAAATCAATAATTATTAAGTAAGTAAGTAAGACACGGGATATGGAAAAGAAAATCAACGCGTGTGAGATATGGATTTGGAGAAAGATGCTAAGGATTTCATGGACGGAGAAGAGAACTAACGAATCGGTGCGCGAGGAGCTCGGAATAGAGAGGGAGGAGACACTGCAGCAAACAGCAACTTGGAGGAAATTGAGCTACTTCGGCCATGTGATGAGATCTAACGGTTTGGAAAAGGAGCTGATGACGGCATGCGGTGAGGGACGGAGAAGATGCGGAAGACCAAGGAAGAAATGGTTGGATGAAGTACAGGAAAAGTCTGGCATGAGACTGGAGGAATTAAGAGAGGCGACTAGGGAGAGGATCAACTGGAGAAGATGCACCAGGGCTTTCGCCAGAGCTCCAGTAGCTGACGGCACCAGGTGACCAGATGAAGTAAGTAAGAAATAAGTAATTTTTATGTAGGCAAACTTTACTGAACCGTCTGCAAACGCACTGCATGTTATTTAATTTAAATTATTTACGGTTATCACGTACGTCGGACAGACATTATTCGTGTAGGCCTATAGCGACAAAACAGTGTAATACACTTAATTAAATAGACTCATCATGTTTAGTAGTGCTGGTGCAATGCTCACGGTGAGTCCGTACCTCTACATGTAGCATTGTAGTCTACAGGGAAGCTTCATACGTTTGACGGCTGTCATGGTAGGCCTACATGTACACGAAATAACCTCCTATGAGAAATCATTTAGGTTCTGACATTGCAAACGTCATGATTTGGCTCATAATGCGGAAAACTGATTTCGATTCAGGTAATGACGACTGGCAGTTTAATCTCGCACTATTATATTATTAACGTAAATCCAATTATGTTGAAGTTCAGTGACACTAAGTCTATGTATACTATATTGTATATGAATAATTGTCACATGTCACATGTTATGATCGTCATAAATCTGACGGTGACGTAACGAGCGTCAGGACTCAGGGATGCTTCTGTGACGTTGCGACGGACATGTGGGACGCGGTAATGTAGGGGTATGCGGCGTATGTCCGATGCCTTGGAGCCGGAGGGTTGCAGGTTCGAATCTACTTCAAGCCGCCGAGTATAGGGACCCGAGCAAGTCCTTCACTGGCAATAATGCTCATGTGCCTCGGTGTGAAACTCCGATTCTCAGTGTCGGCAATGTAGTCGGGAGCGCCTCTGAGTATAAATCTGAAAGGAAGCTATAACAAGTGTTCATAGGCCTACATACAGGCTATGGCTTGTTGCTATCTAGGCCTACATACTTGATGATGCCACTGTGTCGAAAGCGTCACTGGCACACGATTGCTCTTTAAGCATATTACTTTAGAAATCTCTGCGATACAAAATCGACAACGGTGAATAGGCTACTGCAGAACCTTCTAATACAGTAATAGAAAGTTCTGGGCTTTTGATGAGAGACATTGAAACAGAGACGCATTGAATGGTCCGTCGTTCATTTCTCCTTTCGCTTCCGTCGGAATGAAAAGAACTCATCAATCAGATTAATGCATTCGATCCAGTCGAAGATTGCATTAAATCCGTCCTTTCGCATAATATAATCTATGGGTCTGTGTCACAGTAAAATAAGGACGGCAATAAAGGAAATACAACATGAAGTAAAAACGTCACATATATTACAAAAGACCATAATGTGCACTAATAGGCCATGCGCGTAAAAATGTAGATTATGCACAGCTGACCACTACATGTATGTAGGGCTGTAGACGGTAGGCTACAAATATATATATTTTAACGTAGGCAGTGATGAGACAGTCATCGTCACTATCTGTTCCTGATGCCGTCATGACTGCTACAAATAAACAACTACGTCGTTCCTACGATCAATCGCTTCCGCAATGTTAGTAGGTCTACATGATCGTGGAATGCAAAGGAGGTGCAGGCATAGAACCAGAATGCAATTGTACCTGTTCAAAAGTAGGCCTACTCCAAATCGACTAATTGTTAATTGTTAAAAAGCCGCATCCCTGATCAAAATTACACAAACTTCGTTTGCTATTATCCTAGACACAATCACAGGACCTATACTACGATGTTTGCAAATACCGGGTAACCGCGCCACATCAAAGCATCGTTCGCATAGTTCAATGGACAATCAAAGCAGCCGCTATTAACTCAGAGTCTATCACAGGCTGACCCAACTGACACCCAACTGACACTCGACTCCAACCAATTTCATCGTCGAGTACCCTCAACCCTCCCTCCCTCCCTCTCTCGATCGCCAGACCAAACTCACAGTTCATCCGTCAACCCTTGAACCAATCCGCCCCACACTCATCCATGCAGTCGGTCAACGACGTTTCCAGTGCTCTATTAATTTTATGCATCTGCTGCGCATCAACAGCTCTGTCAGCTCACATACACAACGCTACCATAATGCACCGATCATCATACAACGATGCAAACGAGAAATAAGCTGACAAGTCAGATGCGCAGTGATTCTAAACCAAAATAAAAGTAAGTTTGACGACAAAACTATTACATTAGTGATGAATTCTAATGAATTAATTAGCCGTTAATACAAAGAGCATGTGTTAAAATATTAAATACATGTTTAAAGTACCCTCGCCCTCTCGAGAGGGCGAGGATACTTTAGAGTTCTCTTTGCATAGCCTACTGGTATAACTCAATCCTATAACCATTGGGTTTAAATAATCTCTTCTTATATATTTCTGTAGATATTTCCAATCTATAGGCCCAGGGTTTATGTAATTTGCGTTATCTAATTAGTTCTCACTTTGATCATTACCTGATTACTTTGTGATACTTGTAATGCTTTATGCAACTTGATACTTACACACGTACGGACCAATAAAAAAATTGATTGATTGAATTAAGATATATCTGTTTTTTATTTGCATCCTCCAACAGGCATTTAATTTTACAAGGAACCTGGAACCTCAACTCATGTAGAGGCCTGGGGCCTCGGGAGTGCAGTATGAGAGTTGTAAAAAAACTGTGGGGTCAGACATTGATTTATGTGTAGTTGGGGTTTGCAATGAAGACTTTACTAAGGGGCCACAAGAAAGATCAGAGGTAAACCCCCTCAACACTCCATTTCCAGCAATTCTTTCCCTGAGCATTTTACAGTATATTTCAATTTAAACAATTTTAAATTAATAACATAATATTATTATTATGTGCTGTATTATATTTATAGCCTATGAAGATTAAAAAGGATTTTCTTCTTGCGTTTAGGGTGGCTTTGCTTCAAGCTGGCAACTTCCGTCTTCTGCGGATTCTACATGCAGATGCAACATCTAAATTAAGATGATAAGACCGTATAAAATAGAACTAGTCTCTGTGTGTGAATGGTTCAACGTTCCCTGAAATAGGCTACCGTCCTTCGTGCATGTGAAGAAATGACTTCATAACTTTCGGTGGAAGCGATGAATAACTTCAACATGCCTCTGTCACTTTATAACTTTATAACCCGTTGACTCGTGGTTGTAACAGTTTAAACTTAATTAGGCCTAAAACAGTGCTGTCCAACCTTTTGACACCATGGGTTGCAGAAGAAATAGGCCTTACCCGTGAAGCTGAGGGGCACAGCAGTGAACTCAATAGGCGTATAAGCGGCCAATTTTTTTTATAATTAGTAACTGTGGTAAAATTGATTTATGGGATACCTACAATGTATCATTATAATGTATAATGAATAATGGCATGTAGACCTAATCCTATACTCATGCCATGTTTGAAATGCTTTATAAAAATTTAGCACCAAAACGTGTTAGGTGGCTTTTATCGCTGCCTTGCACTCAGTTCTTTTTTCATTACATCACACTGTTTGTTTGGCTCAGCACACTTTATGGCTGAGCCAGAATTCCATCTCCTCCTACATGTAGCTCTGGCAGCTATTATAAAGAGTCATAAAAGTCAGAGCCGCCATGCACTGCTCGTACATTTGCAGTGCCAGTCCAACCAAGATTAAAGAAAGGAGGGGGCGATATTGATCCTTGATGTGACACAGTGTCGTTAAATAGCAACAATCCAATAGTCATTGTTAGTCAATGTTAGTCAATGTTAGTCATCGCAGTCGAGAAACAACACAAGACAGTTGAAGACGCACCGAATACATGCACGTCAGAGTCGTCGGATCTTGAGACTCTTATCGATTCGTTCACTCCAACCTTTATATAGGCCTAATTATAGGACTAGAACGGGACTTTATCGATCTGCACTCTACCACTGCCAGTCCCGACTCCCAAGCCTGGATAAAGAAGGAGGGCCACACTAATCATCATTGATATGGCAGTGTCGTTAAACAGTACAGCAAGACTTATCTCTCGAAAAGAACGCTCGTAGTCACTTACATGCGAGCTGAAGAACTGACTATAGGCCGTAGTCACTATAGGGCCTATATAATTATAGAAGGGAACGGTTTGGGAATTGTGACGGTTATCGAGGTCAATTTAGTCGAGTAAACACTACAGGAACAATATATAGTTGCTAAAATCAGAAGTTGTCTCCTGATAGACAACGGGAACCTAATCCCACGGGGGTGGGGGGGGGGAAGAAGAGATTAGTCCTAAGCTTAGTTGTCGGACCATTGGTCAATGGTCATCCTTTTGGCGAAACCCCTGCAACCTTTGCAACATCAATAGAATAGAAAATAAACTTTTAAGTCGACCAATGACTTTTGTGTCCTTTACTTCATTTTCACAAGGTGCAATGATTTAGTGCGCTCTGACTGCCATGGTCACTTGAAATCACTCGGAGTACCGATCCGTCTGTCTAAACATACGTAGAATTCGGTAGAAAGCATGTGAGAAGTTATCGCTCGTGTTCTTCGTTAAGACCTAGAATGGCGGAGAGGTCGAAACAAACACTCAACAACGTTGTCCATCATTCGATAATTGCTCCGACCTGTAGCTAATATAGCCTATAGTTTGCAATTTATGCTCTGGTCCTGCAGCCAGGGTAGCGCTGCATAATATGTAGCCATGGAGTCGCTACTGTACGGTAGTAGCGTCGATGTGGAAAGCGTGGACATAGGCAGAGACTAATGGAGACACACACAGTCATACACACGAACACTCGTTGGCATCTAGACCAGAGTGCGCAGAGGTATCATGTCACATGAGCCGAACAAGAGAAGACAGGGATCTCTAAATAAACGCAGAGAGAATAGAGTGAGACAGAGACACAGACAAACAGAGAGACAGAAACACAGACAAACAGAGAGACAGAGACACAGATGAACAGACAGATGAGCAAAGGCAGCTGGGTAATGAATATGTGTACACATAGATCGGTGTACAATGTACAAGATCTTGCATATTGTACCACAGCCGACATCAATCATATTCAATCGTCATTGAAGTGTGTTCCTATTATAATATTTTTAACACTAATCCAATGAATGTTGAATGTTGTCAAACTTGTCGTCCAAAATAGATTAAGTTCAATTGCCTTGTGAATAGCAAGCTTAGACCTATATTATATATACATGTATATAATATATATACATGTATATAATATATATATATTATATACATGTATATATATAGGCCTAATATATATATATATACATTGCCTACAATGTACAGAAATAATTTGAATAATTGTTTGATGTCATCGACGAATGAAGTGGTCGACTGACTATATCATCAATTGTCCGTTTCTGTAATTGTAATCGTAAGCAGTAGATGCGCAATAAGGCGTTTGAGACATTTGACCAATACGGCCTTCACTTTCGACCAATTTGACCAATACGGCCTTCACTTTCGACCAATTTAACCAATACGGCCTTCACTTTTGTCCATTTGACCAATACCAGCCTAAAAAATTGAGTGCCCGCGCAGTTTGACCAATACTATGCTTACTTTTTCATATTCAGCCAATGCCAGCCTTACTTTTTTAATTAGACGTCCGGCGTAAAAAATTTTTCTCGTGTGTATAGAAAATAACTGAAAATGGAATATACAGCTCGGCCTAAAGACAAGAGATCCCAATATAAAATGGACTACTCATCGTATAATCTGAAAGAATTACGGCAAATTCCTAAACAGAGAGGACAAAGAGGATACTCGAGTTTGCGAAAAGCGGAACTCATAGCGTTCATATCGCAGGGAGATCGACTAGGCGCTCGGGCCTCGGTCAACAAAGCACCGGCGCATACTCCTGCCACTGTGCGAGAATTGCGGGAAATTGCGAAAAAGAGAGGACAAAGAGGATACTCGAGATTAGCAAAAGCGGAACTTACGGCATTCTTGGCTACTACTTGGAAATTTTTACATCCGGGGAAAAATAAAACAGTTTTTTCGGATTGGTTGATTAGCGAGATTAGTCAGTTACCCCCGCAAATAAAACCGCCCATTCATAGGTTCAAACTTCGAGAGACTGCGACGGCTATCAAAGGGTTTACAAAAAGATACACGATCGATGGCGATAACAGGATCGATGTTGCAACTTTTCTCAAGGCTGTAAGACCGCAGGTAGTTAGGTTGCTAGGGAAAAATCGCGGGGTAAAAGTTCAACTCGATCTCATGTGCGTAATGGAGAAAGTAGATATGAAAACCGGCGAAGTAGTAACGGCTGAGCCTAATTTCAAATCAAAGAGTGATATTATTTTAGAAGCAACCGATGTGAGAGAAATATATACCAACGCAGCGGATAAAATTAAGGAGAGCATGGCCAGTTTTCAAATGCGGGGGAGTAATTGGAGATTCAAAACCGTTTTGAAGTTGGATATCGATACAGTGGTATATAAACCATTGAAAGGAAGTTCTTATATTCCACTTCCAGATTATTTAGCGAATAAAAAGGCTATTATTAATATGAAGAACGAAGACGATGAATGCTTCAAGTGGTGTGTAACGCGAGCTGTAAACCCCGTCGAAGAACACCCGGAGAGAATTACGAAAGAATTAATTAGGCAGTCTGAGGAACTCAATTGGTCCGGTATTGAATTCCCAGTAGCAGCGGATGCTAATGTGCTGAGTAAGTTTGAGAGAAATAATAATATTAGTGTTAATGTTTTTGGTTACGAGAAAGATGTGAATATATTCCCACTATATATATCAAAGCATGTGAGTGATAGGTGTGTAGAACTATTACTCATTTCTGATGAGGAAAAGAAGCATTATTGCTGGATCAAGAATTTTAACAGATTGCTAGCACTACGAACAGAAAAATCCCATAATTCAATGCACTATTGCAGAAGATGTTTAATCGGTTACAGAAAAGTAGAATCGCTTCACAAACATACTGAGTACTGTTCGCAGCAGGACGTCCAAAAGATAGAACTACCCAAACCAGGGACTACGCTAAGTTTTACACATTATTATAGAAAGATGCGTGTACCGTTTTTGTATTTTGCCGACTTTGAATCGTTCATCAAACCTATCGGTACATGTCAGCCCGTTCCTAGCACGTCTTACACCAACAAGTATCAAAAAACACACGCCCAGCTCGTTTTGTTTTCATTTGAAATGCTTCGACGATGAAGTTTATTCCCAAGAGCCGGTGCGTTTTACAGCTGAAAACGAAGACGATGATGTTGCTCAGTTATTCATAGACTCTATCGAAGAAAATGTAAAACGAATATACAACGAGTTCAAATTCCCCAAGAAGATGATATTCGGCAAAACTGAACAGAAATGTTATGATGAGGCTGTCAACTGCCATATCTGTGGAGGAGAGTTGCGCGAAGATCGAGTTCGAGATCACTGTCATTTGACTGGAAAATTTAGAGGTGCCGCTCACAACCTTTGTAATCTGAAATACAAAGTCCCCAAGTTCTTCCCTGTCGTATTTCACAATTTGACCGGTTATGACGGCCATTTATTTATCAAGAAATTACGAGGTGAACACGGCGAGAAAATCAAATGCATTCCCTGCAATGAAGAAAAGTATATCTCATTCAGCAGAGAGGTCGTCGTCGATAAATTTGTCGACAAAGATGGGAAAGAGCAAGTAGTCAAGCGCGAATTACGTTTCATCGATAGTTTTAGATTCATGCCTTCGAGTCTCGACGCGTTATCGAAAAATCTTCAGAAAGATCAGTGCAAGAATTTAGGGAAATTTTTTGAGGGTGAGAAGTTGGATCTTTTACTCAGAAAAGGCGTTTACCCATATGATTACGTCGATGGTGTTGAAAAATTAAACGAAACCGAATTACCATCGAAGCATGCCTTCTATTCAAAACTAACCGATTCGGGCATCAGCGAAAAAGATTACGCGCACGCGAAAACGGTATGGGACAAATTTGAATGCAAAACATTACGCCAATATCACGACTTGTACAATTTATCGGATGTTCTATTATTAGCGGATGTGTTTGAAAACTTTAGAGACGTCTGTATGAAGCACTACAACCTAGATCCTGCGTGGTACTACACTAGCCCTGGACTTGCTTGGGACGCGGCGTTGAAGTCGACTGGCGTAGAGTTGGAGTTGTTGAGCGACTACGATATGTTATTGATGATTAAGCAGGGAATACGGGGTGGTGTGAGCACGATTTCACATCGATACGCGAAGGCGAACAACGAGTACATGGGGGAAGCTTTCAACCCCACCCAGCATTCAGTATTCATTCCATACTTGGACGCGAACAACTTGTACGGATGGGCGATGAGCAAACCGTTACCAACTCATGGGTTTGAATGGATGAACGATGACGAATTGAATGATTGGAGAAGTATTACTGAACGAGATGGAGTGGGGTGTGTGTTGGAAGTCGACTTAGAATATCCGAAGGAATTGCATGACCTGCATAATGATTATCCTCTAGCTCCAGAGAGTGTAAAACCCGCGGGATCGAATGTAGCGAAACTCATTCCAAACTTGAACGATAAAGTAAAGTATGTAGTTCATTACGAAAATTTAAAATTGTACGAAAGGCTCGGATTGAAAATCGTAAAAATACATCGGGTAATAAAATTCGAAGAAAGTGCCTGGCTGAAAAAGTATATCGATCTGAATACCAGCCTGAGAACGAAAGCTACGAACGATTTTGAGAAAGACTTTTTCAAGCTGATGAACAATAGCGTTTTCGGTAAAACAATGGAAGCTATCGAGAATCGAGTTGACATACGATTGGTGAGTGATGAGAAGGAAGCTATCAAGCTAGTCGCGAAAACTAATTACGACAGACGAACTATTTTCGACGAAAACCTCATCGCCGTTCACATGAAAAAGACCAAGTTGTTTTACAACAAGCCGATATATCTAGGAATGTGTATATTAGACATCAGTAAGACGCTCATGTATGATTTTCATTATAATTACATCAAGGCCAAGTACGGAGATAGGGCCAAGCTATTATTCACCGATACCGATTCTTTGGCGTATGAAATTAAAACGGAAGACTTCTACAAAGATATTTCCCGCGACGTCCAAAGTATGTTCGATACTTCAGACTATCCGAGAGATCACCCGTCAGGTATAGAATCCGGCGTTAATAAAAAAGTGGTTGGTATGTTCAAAGACGAGGCCGCGGGAAAACAAATCGAAGAATTTGTCGGGCTGCGATCCAAGTTGTACTCTTACAAGATGGCGGGTGAAGACTACAAGAAATGTAAAGGTGTGAAAAAGAACGTCGTCAAAAAATCAATCACTCACGCAGATTACAAAGACTGCGTGTTTACGAAAAGACAACAGTCGAGAGCGATGAACGTCATTCGATCCTATCGCCATGAAATTTACACCGAAGAAGTAAATAAAATAGCTCTGTCTGCCGACGACGACAAAAGAGTAATAATGGACGACGGGATCCATACTCTAGCCTATGGGCACTACACGCTGAAAACTAAACAAAATAAAGAATAATTTACACTAATATAAAATGGATGCGGTAAAAGTGTGTACCAAATGCAAAATAGAAAAAAGCTTGGACGAATTTCACAAAGATCATACGCAAAAGAACGGAATCTATCCGAGCTGCAAACTTTGTAAAAATGCCAAAGTAAAGGAGCTTGCACACAAATACGCAAGACAGGAAATTAGGGAGACAAAAGATACAAAAGTTTGCAGTCGGTGTAAAATAAATAAGAACATATCGGAATACGACAAAAATCGATTTCAAAAAGATGGAATGGCGAATGAATGCAAAAATTGTAGACATAATTATTATCTCGCCTGCGTAGAAGCTCAAAAGCTCATTAGTTTGTGAAACATCTAGATGAAATATTAAAATGAGCTATACAACTGTGAAAAATATAAATGTCGAAGGCGTAGTCCTCGCAAATCATCCGTTGACGAATTTTGAACTACTAGATGCCGCGAAAAAGCTCAATATCCCTAATTTCCGGGGAGTATTTCTCAGAGACGAGCTGCCGAAGAAACCTAGACGGACTGAATGCGGGATATTGAATCTAGACGATTCTAAAGGAACCGGCTCGCACTGGGTCGCTTTTTCAAAGAACGGCAAGGATAAAATATATTTCGACAGCTATGGCCTGTCCCCTCCTACAGAACTGGTAAAGTATTTACAGAGTCCCGTGTACTACAATAGCGAACGCGTACAGCCCGACAACGAAGTGTTTTGCGGTCATTTATGCCTGTACGTCTTGAAAAAAACATGTAAAGATGGAGTGAGTTTTCAAGAAGTTATAAACAGCCTGCATTAAAATTATATTCAGTTGTAAAAAATGCCTGTTGATAAATTTGGACATACAGATTCAGGATCTACGCAGAGAGTAATTGCCGGAGGAGTTACTGAAAGTCAAGTAAATAGTACTTTTCTAAGGCTGGATGGAGCAAACCCCGCGACCGGTGATCTAAATATGAGTGGTCATACTATTAGAGGTCTGCCTACAACGAATACAACGAATACAGCGAATACTCCGGAAGCGGGAATAGATGAGGCTGTAAGTCGGGGGCAAGTAATAGATTTACTGCAGAATCACGATGACGTCCCGACCGACAATAATCATTTGACGAATAAGAAATACGTTGATGAACAACTTACTTCGAAAGTGGCGATGGTAGTAGGACCCGCGGTTAGCGCTTACAGTTCAACTCAACAGGCTATAATCGCTAGAACTCACACTGCAGTTACTTTTGACGTAATAAGATGCGGCGCCGCAAAACACGGTATTGAACAGGGTATCGGAACGACTTCTTTCTTCCCCAGTAAAGCCGGGTACTATATCGTTTCGGTGTACATAGAATTTTGTAACAATAGTAATACCGCGTATGGCACCGTCCACCTGTATAAAAATGGTGCGTCGTACATGCAAATTGCGGGCGGAGGGAGCACGAAAGGTTCGCAAAACCATTCAATCGGTAGTAACATAGTTTTTCTAGACGAGTTCGATTACCTCAGCATACACGCTTTTTCATCCATCGCTACGAACATTTTGTGTCGCGACTTTTCGGCGGTATTCTTACGGCCCTAATTAATAAAAATTATTATATTCAAAATGCCTGTTGATAAATTTGGTCATACAGATTCTGGGTCTACGCAAAGAGTAATTGCTGGAGGTGTTACGCTGTCCCAAGTAAACAGTACTTTTCTAAGGATAGATGGAGCAAATCCGGCGACTGGGAATCTAAATATGAATGGCAACTGCATCAAAGGCCTGCCAATAACGAATAATCCGGATGCGGGAATGGATGAAGCGCTAAGTTGGGGACAAGCTATAGATTTGATTACGAATCACGACGACTCTCCGTCAAACGATAATCATTTGACGAATAAAAAATACGTGGACGAACGAATTGCTTCGATAGTGCCTAGCTCCACTGCTGAGGATGCATTTGGCCCGGCGTTTAGTGTTTACGCCCTCTCGGCTCAGGCTATCATCGCTAACACAATAACGCAAGTAACATTTGGAACTGTAAAATTCGATCCGGATAATTGTCTAGTCAATTCGAACCGTTTCCTTCCTCGGAAAGCCGGCTGTTACATGGTTACGACGTGTTTGGAAATACGCGACAGTAGTGGTAAATATAACGAAAGTATTGGCTTGTACGAAAGTGGGGGAGTGTACACGCATATTGTCGGCGGCGGAGGTAAGGCTGGGTCGAAAAAATATGTATCGAGCACTAGCCTAGTTCGATTAACTAATACCGATTATCTCGAGATATTTATTACTTCGCCTAATCCGGTAAATATTTTAGTTCGCGATTTTTCAGCGGCATACTTACGACCTTAGAATTCAAAACCGATTCAAGTTTTGAATTTGAGTACTACACTTCATCGACCATTCTATCATGAACTTCAATATACCACGCTCATTTTCTGACCGTCCGATTGAAACCTCAGTAACTTGTCTGAAATCACCATTGCGTACGCTTCCGTATTAGCTGGCGGCGCCGTATTAAACGTGCCTTTGATCATGATATCGACCACCGATGACTTCAGACGCTCGGATTGCTTGCTCACGTCAAACACCATAATCGGAAACAAATCTTTGAAGTCCGAGGGTGTGATATTGCATTGCGTCGTTAGTTCGTCCATTCCATAGTATTTTTCACTGAACGCGGCCGCTGCTCGGTACACCCGCGAGAATTGTTGATTCGGAAATGATAGATTATAGTCGACAACTGGATATCGGTCCTGGTTCATCATCACGAACATGTTCTTCAGATCGCAATGATTGAAAACTGATGGATTTTGTTCTTGATCGCCGCTTTTGTCGGTTTGAAAACCCAAGATGATGTACCTAGGCTTCTCAGGTAATGTCTTGACGCTAAGTCTCCAGCTAAAATTAGTCGACTGTGCGACGGAGGTGGTATCGCATTGACGGGCTCTGTACGCAACCGGCAACGACGCTTTCGATTCGATCGTTTTGTACAATTGCATCTTCTCCATATCCGCGGGAATAACGTGAGGCATGAACCATGAGATTTTATCTAGCCTAACTTTCCCTGCACCCGCGGCAGCGAGTCTAAAAATTGCGTCGTCATCGGCTTTACGAACAAGAGTTAGCGTATGTTTCACACCAAAAACAACCTTGTCGTAATCATCGCAAAATCCGAAAATATGCTTCAATGGAACTACAAAGCTAAAAGTACCTTTGGCATTTGGTTTTTGAATTATATACGACTGTCTCACGGCGAAACCTTGATTATTCGCGATAGCAGCCGTCGCACCGCTGTCCTTGTACCACAACTGATTCAAACCTTGAGCTAGTTGAAAATCATTCGGGTATTTGAGTAATCCGAGCATCGTCGTTGCTTGGCCCGGGTGAAATAATGATTCAATTTCCTGATTCGACAGTGAATACGAAATTTGACTGAAAAGATGCATGAGCCCATTATTCGTAAGAGTTGCTTCATCGGCATTAACGTAGAAGGTGTTGTCCGCCTTCGTCAATCTACCCTCGAACAACAGGTAAGATTCTGCTGGATGACAAAATAGATCTTGAAGTTCGAAGTTTATTCTAATCTCGCCGGAGGTGTTTAGATTCGCCCCCGATATCGGCTCATACTCGTACCATTCGTAGCGTTCGACGCTTTCATCGCTCAATGGTTGTTCGGTAAATCTCAGAATATCAGATGATTGCATTTTTACTACTACGCGATAATATTTTTTACGCGACCTTCATTCCGGCGCCGTTTAGCGAGCGTACTAAATCTTGTATCGATATGGCGCCGTTCTTCTTCAGGCCGTCCCCCATCATCAGATTATTGATATTTGGGATATTCGAGTTCGACCCGACGCTACTTACACCACTCAGCCGATCTAAAATTTGTCTACTTTCAGGCGTAATTTTCTTGGCGGTGGGAGTAGGAGCAGGAGTAAACAGTTTGGCCACCGCTTTGTCCACTAATCGTTTGCCGGCGTCGATTGCGGTTGTTTTCCCAACATCGATGACCTTTTTCCCAATTTCTTACGCCACGTCTTTACTCGCGTTGAGAGCGGTCGTTGCTAACTGTTTGGCGGCGTTCGACGTTACTAGTCGTTTGAAAAATCCCGAAATTGTATCGAATATTCCCGATCCTCCGATAACGTATTGTTTCCTATACCTCCTTCTATTAATGACCTGCATTTTTCCTGAATTTTATAATGTCATCATTATATTTTTGTAAGCATCATTACTCAGCACTCCCTGCCTCAATAACGCGTCGCACATCGCCACGATCTCGTTTCTCACGCCGGTATTGCCTGCTTTGAAGCTTTGAAATCGTAGTTCTAGCTGTTTCGCTAATACGTTTGGATCTTCGGAAATAACGATTACACCGCCCACGCCTTTACCCACCGCATTACGAGCCCTCTTTTCCCATATCGGCTTGATAATTTCCCGATATTTGGCGCTCGCAGATGCTTTGGGTTTGTTAGGATTTTTTGGCTGTCTGATAGCATCCGTCGTGAGTAGAATCTCGGCGTAATCGTCTCTATCATTATTATCGTATATCGACGTGTTCGGCTGTTTCATCGTCAACAACTCCCAAAGCCCCGGTGTTCCGCTATACGTCTTATTTCCAACCGTCACATCGTCTCCTTGAATAGAAATCGGAGTGTCGCCGATGTAGAATTGACCATTTTTTGATCTTATTCCGAACGTCGTGTCTACGATTTTTCTATCGGAGGCGTATTGATGAAGGTACTTGGTAGCTACATCACCTAATTCTAAAGTTCTAATATCCTCGGTCGGATCGTCGCTATACGCTTCTATCGAGGGATACTGAGGAAATTGAATCTTCAACGAAGCGGGTAGCGTCTGTAGTGCGTTTGTAGTAGCTACCGAGTTTTCTTTGATGGCGGATAGTAAGACATTTTGCTCTTTGGAAATTGCGGATTGCGACTCGACGATAGGCTTGTACAGCTTGGTTAATTCTTGTTGCAGTCCTGAATCCCCCAATCTCTCCGATAAAAAGTTTTGCTGAATATTCTTCTTGGACTTCAGAAACTCTTCGACTATGAAATTTCTTTTCGCCGGGTCATCTATCTTTAGAAACGACATTTTTAATAAAAAATTTAATGTTTTTCGACGTGTTTTACGATGTGTTTCCCGTCATGTTTTTCAACGTGTTTTTCGACATGTTTTTCGACATGTGTAAAAACACAAGTTAGACGTATTTTCAGACATAGCGACATAGGTCTACAAAACTCTACAAAACTCTACAAAACTCTACAAAACTCTACAAAACTCTACATGATTTTCATACATGTTCGCGTTAGTCGTCTTTCGAGCAGATTCGGTATTTTTCTCAAACATGCTTTGAAAGGACTGCCTGACCTCTTCTCTTCCCCGATCGATGAGTGATTGTTTCGTTTCCTCGTCCATCGCGGCTGCCGCAACTTTCGACTTACTTTTAATTTCTTCTTTCATGTCATTGAATTTTTCAATCTCGCTTAGAATCAGAGAATATTCCTCGTCTGAAATATGATCATCCACGAGTGCTTTTGAAATATGGTCGCTGATCGTGTTAAGCTTCGCATCAGCTAACGTTTTGATCTTTTCATGCTTCTCCGCCTTCAGAGCGAGCTTTTTACAGATTCGGCCGCCGATTATACTCAATAGCCCCGCACCTAGCGCTGTCCCTTCCATAGCAATAGCGATGGGGGCTGCAATTATGGTGGACAATACACCGATTCCCGAAATTCCGAGCCCCATCGTGACCACCATGAGGAAGCTGTCTACTACGCCGATTACGCTCACACTTCTATGGTACTTTTTACTCAACGTTGCTCTTTTGTCTCGTTCTTGCTCGATCTCCTTTTTGATTTCGCTAATCTTCTGAAGTCGATACGTTTGTGCGGACCCTGCGGCTATTTGTATTTCACCTTCTGGCGCAGAGGGTGTTATATTTGTTAGGTTTGGATAGAGTTTGATGCCTTCGTATTCCATTCGTTTATTTATTAGCAATATATATTTTTTTACCGTTGATAATTTACACAGCATAGCGAATCTCCTTCGTTTATAGTTACTGCTGAATCTGAGTTGTTTTGAATGGAAACTATGATATCATCAACCACATCTTCCGAAATCACTCCGTCTAGTAGACTGCAGCGCCGTTCCTTGATACTCTGTCTGAGGGAAACGAGACAAAGACCGGCCGCCATTTCTACACCTAGTCCAAGCCTTAGCGTATTTGCCGCCTTTGGTTGTATCGTGATATCATTTTGCGCAAAAATCTCCCATCGCAGACCTCCTAGTTGTCTTACTGGGGTGCGAGTAACACCGCTCGTAATCTTCCAAAAGACTGAAACGGGCTGCGTTCTAACCTCTACCGGTCTAGTTGGTTTAGTTCCAAATTTGTGTATTGGTCTCGACATTTTTTAATAGAATAATTTATAATATCATGCCGAGAATCGGAATGTTTTGAAACGGAGAGTTGGGGCCCAACAAAAGTCCGTCGCCCCTCGCATAGCCCGACCCTGTTTTCATGTACAGCCCGGATGCCGTTATCGAGCTACCTTTTTGCCACGGGGACAAGTACAAACCAGATCCGGCTGCTCTTATTTTGCACGCTATGTCACCTTTCTTGACATACATTACACCCGAACCGCTGATTTTGTCTACAATCTTAGTAGTTGCCGCGGAGCCGAGACCACTTAGTGCTCCCATCGCCAAACTTGGCAGTGCATTAGACAGAAGGAACCGTCCCGCGGTCGCCAGAAACGGAAGTATAGCGCCTATGAATCCACCTTCGACTTTCTTGTTGTTCTCCAATTGCGTTTTACTCATTTTAATAATCATGCCAGTTCCTTTTTGGTAGGCTGCTGCCATTTTATTGATTTGCGCCTGGGTGAGAGCCAAAACGTGTTCGCCATTCAAATCATCGTGCGATAGTTTGATACTCACACCGCTCCCCGCTTGAAGTGATCTTTTAATTTTGTCTTGTTGCGCTTCTGAAATATTAACTTTTACGCCCGTGTAACGATTCATTTTATTAATAAATTACAAAAACTTTCAAACTTCTCTGATGTGAAATCGAATCGCCAATTCTTCACCTCGAAGATTTAGTAGGTTCCCGTGTTGGTCTGTGAGCCTCGTTTCCATCGTTGAAATTGTAGATAGCAAAATCGGGAGATATATTAAATTATGCGGCACTTCGATAATTTTGTAACCCGGGCCTACGTTTGGGAAAAAAGAATATATCACGTTTTCTGATGTTCCGTTAGTGTACGAAGACCCGATAATGTCACTGGTCACTCTTAGGCTGCTTACACTCATTATATTTACCAAGTGCTCCGATTCATTATATCCATCCCTATAGATCCATTTGTCAAACCCTAGAACCCTTCCGATCGAATTCTTTGACGAAAAATCAACCATATAGCCTGCTGCTGATATATTTACCACAGACCTCATCGTGTTGGTGTTTGGTGTTATTGAGATACAGTAATCTCCATTTACTCTGTCGAAATGTCCATTCCCCTTCATGACCCTCTGTATATATTCGTTGATATCCGTTATTTCATAGCAACCCTCTGGAACTTGAATGTTTATCCAATCTGTGTCGGAATTCGGCGAATACCTGAAGACGTTGTTTGTCGCATCGATATTTGGAAAAGAATAGTACGTCTCGAGGGCAACTAAGGCCATTTCATATTTCTTATTCTTCTCCAGTTCGAGTAGTGGATAAAACTTTGTTCTGATTCGCGTGCTCTTTTCGCTTAGAAAAATGGAAAATGATGTTTTTGGTTCCGTGTTGCAGGCCGTCTTTTCCGTGTTTTCTGATATCTGTTTGAGAAGCGATGATTCCATTTTTACTATACAATACAATTTTACAATTTTTACAAGGGCGGACCCTCGATTATATAAAATTCGTCGAGTCCGCATCGGTATTTACCATTGTACTTGCCGCTAGTCAGGTCTAAAACCACGAATCCATGAGGTTGTTCCCATACTGTTTTGCATAGTTTTCTAAATTCATCTTTCGACATGTCTGTACTCACATGATCGTTGTAAATATGATTACAATTTTTCAGGTCTTGTTTGAACAGGCAAATAAAGTTCGCATTTTCTCTGATTGTTTGGCGCGGTAATTTGAAATAATTCTGGGCGAGGTAAAAACAATCTACATTACTGTGCCTCCCTCGATTGTAATACGTTTCACATTTGTTTTGTCGTTCCAACTGAAGATCATCAAAAATCATCAGGTTCTTCTTTTCAGCGCTCAAATCTCTTGGGTCTGGCACATCTTCAGCGCTCTCAAAGAACTTGGCAATTATATCGGATTTAGCGTCTATGTTTTTTGCTATTTCCTCCATAACGAGGTCTGGCGGCGCATTTAGGCCCACGATTTCATCTCGCTGCTCAAACAACCAAACGATCGCTTCTTTCGGCAATTTTTCTTCGTATGCTTTTTTAATAATGCGATATTCCGGTTGAAACAGAGAGGTACCGAATACCTGCAAGTTATTATAATCCAACCAGCCCGGCCTGAGTAAAAGATTGAGAAGAAGCGTTGTTTTTCCGCACGCCGATTTCCCAACTATCAAACCGCGTATGCTTTTGGGTAACAACGGATTATTGAATCTTTTTGAGAGCGCTGTGCCCCAACTCATATCTCTAATCTCCATTTTAAAAATATATATTATTAAAAAACGAAATGTATTGCGTAAAATGTAAAGAACAGACCGAGACGAGAGATGTGCAGAACGCCGTGGCTAATAATGGGAGATCGATGCTCAGAGGTGTTTGCGTCGTATGCGGGAAAACAAAAACTCAATTCGTGAAGGCGTCTGCGGCTGTTGCGCAAGGTGGGGATCTAGTTAGTTCACTGAACGCCGCCACTACTAACATTAAATTACCTTGGGCTAAATTTCCGGGCGAATTACATTTGCCAGGCCATCAGTTTACTGGTCCCGGTACTAGACTAGATTTGCGTCTGAATCCCAACGAAAGCCCCAAAGATTGGAGCAAACCTATAAACAGGGTAGATAGTGCGGCATACGTTCACGACCTGGCATACAATCTACACACTGATACGGCTTCTAGGAATGTCGCCGATAGAGCAATGATAAACCAGCTGAATAATAGGCCTATACCTAATCCAAGCGTGCGGGAACGAATAGAGAGGGCGATAGTCAAACCTATTTTGTCCGCTAAAACGAGTCTCGGGCTAGGTTTAAAAAAAGCCTAGAATTACAGCAGGACCTGAAATGGACTAATCAATTAGCGAATGAATTACACAAACCAGTAGTGAGAAATTTTAGGACGAGGCGGGTCTATGTTGGCGGGATTGACCAGATTTGGGCGGCAGATCTAATCGACATGCAAGCCTTCGCTAGAGATAATGATGGTGTGAAATATCTATTGACCGTCATAGATGTGTTTTCGAAATACGGATGGATCGTTCCATTACATGACAAGAGTGGGAAGTCTACAGCTGATGGGTTCGTGAAGATACTCAGAGGTGGTCGACAGCCGGTCAAAGTTTGGTGCGACAAAGGGAAAGAATTTTATAATAAAAATGTGAAGAATTTAGTCGAGTTGTATTCTACCGAGAACGAGGGAAAATCTTGTATCGTAGAAAGATGGAATAGGAGTATGAAAGATAAATGTTCAAGTACTTTACGACCAATTCAACTAGAAGATATATCGATGTATTAGACGAAATGGTTAGTAATTATAATGAAACGAGACATTCTTCCATTAAAATGACCCCCGCGAAGGCTAGTATGAAAGCGAACGAAAAGACTGTATTTTTGAATTTATACGGCGATGAGATTTCAGAGCCTATTATGCCAAAGTTTTCAATCGGTGATCAAGTCAGAATAACTACGAAGAAGAATATTTTTGAGAAGGGTTACTTGCCGAGATGGACGGAGGAGGTTTTTGTAATATCTCAGGTTCAATACACGGATCCGCCAACTTACAAGATTACTGATTCTAATTCCGAGAAAATACAAGGCTCTTTTTATGAACAGGAGCTACAGAAAACAACTCAAGAAATATTTAGAATCGAAAAAGTGATTAGGAAACGCGGGAAGAAATCACTCGTAAAATGGCTAGGCTACCCAGACTCATTCAACTCGTGGATCAATAACGAAGACTTTGTGATCATATGATTATGAGTAATTTTCGAAACTTGGGTTTCCTATATCTACGTTGTAGTACGCCCACGTTCTTCCATCACATGGGGATGAGTAGACCAAGTTTCGAAAGTTGGAATTTCCATATCTACGTCGTAGTCCACTCACGCTCTTGCATCACATGGGGATGAGTGTCCATTGCGGCCCCTTCTACTATTCTCGGGTTGAAAATGAAGGCGTGCCGACATTGCGACGACGACGAACGGCGGTAATCGTGCATGGCCGTTGCTGACGATCCGGCCGTGGATACTTGCATGGACATTCATCGTCGTAGCATTCGCGGTTGTGGGCGTCAATTACAACAATCAACTCCGATCTCCGCAGTCTTGTATTATATCCAACCAAGCCGAGCTGTCTGGCGATTTTTCGTAATTCAGTTTTAGTTTTCTCCGGGTAAACCATTTTATATTGGGATATCTCGTCTTTAAGCCGAGTTGGATATTCCATGAATATGAAAAAGTAAGCATAGTATTGGTCAAACTGCGCGGGCACTCAATTTTTTAGGCTGGTATTGGTCAAATGGACGAAAGTGAAGGCCGTATTGGTTAAATTGGTCGAAAGTGAAGGCCGTATTGGTCAAATTGGTCGAAAGTGAAGGCCGTATTGGTCAAATGTCTCAAACGCCTTATTGCGCATCTACTGTAAGCTGCAGACTTCTTAAGCGCCTCTCGAAAGCCAAGCGTAGGGCAACAGCTTATTTATCAGCGCTACGTCGAATAATTATCTATAGGTTGCCCAAAGAGTGATATAACCAAAAGGAATTCTGAGTCTGGTCGCCATGATTGTGGTTTGCGAAGCGCAATCGCTTGTTGTTGTATTCGGGCTTAACGACACTGTTTCATATCGAAGATGATTGGTGTCGGAGGCATAGTACAACCTCACACTCCACGTTTATATTGTGACCGAGCCACCCGCAGTAAAGATCCGAGAAATTAATCTCTGACCGGGAATCGAACCCTGGCCGCCGGCGTGGCGAACGGGCTACAACCCACGGTGACCGGACAAAACCCCCCCTGGACAAAAAAAACCCCGGACAAAAACCCCCCCGGACAAAACCCCCCGGACAGAAACCCCCCTGATTTCGCCTAGGACATTAACCCCCCGGACAATTACCCCCCTTTGCTGGCAAAGTGCAGGTAGGCCTACAATTTGTTTAAACTTAGGCTAATTATCGAGTTCCCGTGCTGTGTCAACTAATTAGTGTCGTACAGGTAAACACCTGTCGCTGTCATTCAGGCGTGAACTTAGGCCTATAACTTGTTTAGTGTCATTCAGTCACTCCGATATGAAGCTAGTACCTGTTGGTGTAATCTAGGACAGCATGAATCGTTGTCATCAATCCAGCTTCCATTTAAGAAGGAGTATTTTCATCAATCTAGCTTCCATTTAAAAAAGAGTATTTTCATCCATCCAGCTTCCATTTGAGAAAGAGTATTTTCATCAATCCAGCTTCTATTTAAGCAAGAACATTTTCATCAATCCAGCTTCTATTTAAGTAAACTTTATTTGTATCAATCCGGCTTCTATTTATATAGCGAGAATTCTTTTCATCAATCCAACTTGCGTACTTAGGACACCGTTTTATAGTACGACAACTTATGTGCAATATATTCTACCAGAGGGGGTTATGTCCTACCCTGGGGGGGGGTTTCTGTCCGGGTGTTTTTTGTCCAGGGGGGTTTTTGTCCTACAACCACAACCCACTCGACCACGCAGGATCTCTGAAGCGCAATCGCATGACGCTCGGCTATTATATAGTAATACCTGGTCGAGGGGAACGGACATTAGCCCCCTCCCGGACAAAAGCCCTTCAGACATTAGCCCCCCGGACGAAATCCCCGGACAAAACACCCGGACATTAGCTCCCCGGACAAAAGCCCCCTGAGGTAGGACATTAGCCCTCCCAGTCATACATTGCACATTAGTCTAACATTGTAAGAAAATGCTAAGTTAATTGAAGGTTTAATATGCATATTATAAAACATTAATTTTAAAGGTATTAATTTAGAACAACTCATTGTGTAAAGTGTCTCATAAATGTAAAAAATTATAAGTCCAAAGTTTGTTAAATCTGGTCGAACCGCGGCCAAGCACGTAATAATGCAACTATGCATGTGTATAAGTATGTGCGAGTGTATGCCTAAATGCATGTATGCATTTTTGTATTAATGCCTAGCATGGCTTTTAGGAGGGCTGCTCACACGACTGGGTATCTAGGGTAACGTGTAGCCACATTGGATAACGATGTCTGGAGTCATCTCATTCCATTTATGGTTAAATAATTATCTTGAGCTGCGCACGGCTGCAGAATCTGATGTTGAATCGAGCAGAGAAGACCAAAACAAGACCAGCTCAAATTGGGACCACACTACTATAGCGAGCGAGAGAGAGAGAGAGAGAGAGAGAGAGAGAGAGAGAGAGAGAGAGAGAGAGAGAGAGAGAGAGAGAGAGAGAGAGAGAGAGAGAGAGAGAGAGAGAGAGAGAGAGAGACAGAGAGACAGAGAGACAGAGGGACAGACAGAGATACAGAGACACGCCCACAGCAACAGAATATAGATAGATAGATGATAGATGACTGGACATATGGATGGATAGATAGATAGATAGATTGATAGATAGATAGATAGATAGATAGATAGATAGATAGATAGATAGATAGAGACACGCCCACAGCAACAGAATATAGATAAATGGATGATAGATGATAGATGAATGGACAGATGGATGGATAGATGGATGGATAGATAGATAGATAGATAGATAGATAGATAGATAGATAGATAGATAGATAGATAGATAGATTGATAGATAGATAGATAGATAGATAGATAGATAGATAGATAGATAGATAGATAGATAGATAGATAGATAGATAGATAGATAGATAGATAGATAGATAGATAGATAGATAGATAGATAGATAGATAGATAGATAGATAGATAGATAGATAGATGGATGGATGGATATATAGATAGATGGATAGATGGGTAGATGGATGGATGGATGGATGGATAGATGGATAGATGGATAGATGGATGGATAGATGGATGATAGATGATAGACAGACAGACACACACACAGATAGACAGAGGACAGAACCGACATAAGGATGGAGTGATGGAAAAAATAGACGGATGGAAGGAGAAACGGAAAAGGGAATGTAGGTGGAGAGGGAGAGGGAGAAAACCTCGCGAGAATTCAATTAGTAAATGTGCGACGGAGCATGGGGGAGACCTAGTGGGAATGGGGGACGGTTCCCCTAATGAAACGACCAATGCATTTGTCTCCCTCAATCGTTGAGCGTCAGGACTAAAAAAAAATAAAAAGGTCATCAACTTTTTGGGTGAAGAAAATGGAAAATTTTCTTGACTTTTCGGCCAGATGACTAAAACAAAGGCGTCAGAAATTTTGTCCGGCAAAAGATTGACACTTTTTTGCGACACTCAGCCATTCGTCTGTCAAAAAATCTCGCGTCTTTCCTTCGGCCACTCGTTCTTCCCCCCCACCCCCAGTCTCCGCCCAGTTTTCCGCCCATGCGACGGAGACTTCTTTGTCTTCTTCTCTGATGTCATGGTGTCATGTTGTCATGATGTCATGGTGTCATGTTGTCATGGTGTCATGATGTCATGATGTCATGGTGTCATGATGTCATGAACTTCTTCTTCGTCGATTCGTGACGATCTGTCTATCTTTCTGATCGTCAAACCTCACAAGAACAACCAAACAAACAAACAACTGAATGGAACGACGGCGCTTGATTAGTTCGTCATGAATGATGCAACACATGCAGCATTGCAAATGTAATTCGATAATAGCATCGCCTTACAAGTTACAACGGGTTCAGACAAAATGTCAGCCAATTAGTCAGTCAGCATGTTAGACAGTTATCCAGTCTCACTATAAGTGAGTCATCTTGCCAGTCAATCAGTCAATCAATCGACCAATCAATCTGTCAGCCATTAAGACAATCAGCCACATAGGCTATACCGCAGTCAGTCAGTCAGTCAGTCAGTGGGTCGGTCAGTCGGTAGGTCGGTTAGTCAGTCAGTTGTCATTCTGTTTATCTGTCTGTTTGTCTATTTGCCTCAGTCCTCGTTTTCTTCCAGCATTCGTCTGAATGCTGATCAAATTTGCTACAGAAATTGTCCTGGCGGTTCTAGTCTAACACTTTTATTATCAGTATCTCTCGTGAGCGATAGCGACCGACCAGGCGAGCGAGCGAGAAAGAAGCGTGAATTATATTAGCGCATATACACAATGTCATGTAGCTATTTTCACCTTCATTCTGTCGTTCAACACTGCACGTTATAAGATGTGAATCATGTGAGTGTGAGGCTCACTCACACTCGCATGTACAGGCCATTATATTATGTGCTTTAAGCCATTTCTTCTCTAATTAAGGTCTTCTCTAATTAAGGTCTTCATCTTCTCTATAATTAAGGTCTTCATTTTCGAGAAATCGCTTGTTGGATAACAGCGGTTATAGGTTATAGTCTACAGGGTGCGCCAAAAAGACCACCCTAGGTATTTTGCCAGTATCTTGGCCAAAAACGGTGGGTGGACTCACTAAAAGTGGTATAACTTTTGTTCTGTTTGAAATATTTTGATGAAATCTGGCCATCTGGTGTAAATATGAATTGTCTTTAAAACTGTAAAATTTTATTTCGAAATTCCTGCTTTTGGTCAAGAAATTGGGAAACATCTTAGGGGAGTCTTTTTTGGCGCACTCTGTATACATGCCTGTCAAGTTGTGGCCAGAGTATTCTAATTTCTAAACAGTAATTTTCCAACATCAATTTTCATAAATTTTCAGACATTATCACTTTCCGTTCGCCCTTCCTCCATTCCCTCCCTCGGAGTCCCTCCGTCCCTCCCTTCCATCGACGACTCCCTGTCCACTCTTTTTCTCTTTCCGTCCATCTCCCTCCATAATTCCCCACCCACCCCGATTCCTGTCGTCTGGTTTCCACCATTCATCTATCGATCCATCATTCCTCTGCTCAGTCTGCTGCTTCCATCACTTGCATGGATAACATCATCACTCTCTACTTTCCTTCTCCGTCTTCGTAGCAGCATGTCTCCCTCTGGCATCGTCGACGTCAGAGCGAACATGATCTTTAAATGCCGTAGCATCGTTCCGAAGAGTAGGCCTAAGAGCAACGGAAGAGGAGAAAGACCAGCTGCTACAGCTGCTGCTCCTCCTCTAGTCCTCCACCTCCTCCTCTTCTTCCTTCTCCTCCTCTCCATCCTCTTCCTCCATCCTCCTCCTCCTCCTCCTCCTCCTCCTCCTCCTCCAGGGCTTTTTAAGAAATGTTTAGAACTGCACATCCTCTTCTTTCCTTTCCCATCCTCCATGGTAAATTACTTCCAATCCGAGGACAGTGGCATTTTTGCTAGTTTTAACTGTACAGAAGTACTTCCACAACTGCACAAATCCATTTAGAACTGCACATTTTGTGTACAACTGTGCGTTTAAAAAAGTCCTGTCCTCCTCCTCCTCCTCCTCATCCTCGCATCGCTAGTTGAGATCAGATGGCTGAGCAAGCATGGCTCCTCCTCCTCCTCCCTCCTCTTCCTCCTCCTTCTCCTCCATCCTCATCATCATCCGCACGTAATAATTGTCTTCACATAGGCCTACATTATTTTCTTGGCTTTCTGCTCTGTTTAATGGCGCCATTAACGACCAACACCAGACTCACCCAAGATCATTCATGGAGTAATCTTGAGACTCACCAGTCCAGCAGACGACGACGACGAGTAGAAAAAGCATTCAGATCATCTACCAACAGAACAGACTTTACTATAAGATCATCACGTGATGTGTTTACGCTGCTCTGCGGTTGGGGCGTCAGTCGCGTCGCTCGGCTGCCTGTGGAGATCGTCTGGCTCTTCAACTATCTAATTTTTTAGACTAGACACCAGACGCAAAATTCTGTTTATTTTTGTAGTCCTGTAGGTGGGCTATATAGACCCTATTTTGATCCCGTTAGAACTGTCTTTCTAAGAATTACTTAACTCTGGGACCTTAATTGCGTTTTGTCTAACCGGGCTGAATTAGGCTATGTTTTTCTCTCTAATAACAGGCAACATCAATTTAGATTTCGTAGGCAGCTGTGTGCCCACTGCTAAGCGATATTGAGAATTTCTGAACTGCTACATGCGTAGGAAGAACAAGTCGCCAAAGGATTTTCAGTTATTCCTCCATAAAAATAGCCTAACTAGCTACTAACGAATTTATGACAATAAAGAATGAAATAGCGGGAGTAAAAAACGCGAAAATTAGTCTATAAAAATTATGCCTATAGTTATAATTATGCCAATAATAATTAAATAGAATCTGCAAATAGACGATCAGTGATAAACAAAAGAACAAGAACCAATTCGTCAGAAACCAAAGAACCAATTAATGAGACTCTCATAAACCCATCGACATGCCTCTGCCTCTGTCTCTACCTCTGCCTGTCTGTGTCTCTGCCTCTGCATCTGTCTCTGCTTCTGTCTGTGTTTCCGCCTCTGTCTGTGTCTCTGCCTCTGTCTGTGCCTCTGCCTCTACTTCTCCCTGTCTCTGTCTGTTTCTCTGCCTCTACCTCTGCCTGTCTCTGTCTCTGCCTCTGTCTGTGTCTCTGCCTGACTATAGCTGTCATCTAATGTGATTGGTCATCTCGATTTGCATTTGTATGTTGAGCGTGCTTTCATCATTGGCACCAAATTAGTACAATGGACCGCTAGATTACTTACAGCCAAAGCTGCCACAACTCTGATGCATGCATTCACATGCACAAGACTAGTGTTGACTATCATGGCAATGCCATTTATACCGGCGTAACAACTTAAACGGCGCTAGAAGAAACTTACAATGCTGTTGCAATTATACACTTTACAGATGCCATCAATTAAGTCTGTCTACGGTCAGCACTAAGAAAAAAGCGCACAAGTGCAAAATAATATCATCATCATCATCGTCATCACCATCCCCATCACCATCACCATCAAAATCACCATCATCATCATCATCACCATCACCATCATCACCATCACCATCATCATCATCGTCGTCGTCATCATCATCATCATCATCATCATCATCGTCGTCGTCATCATCATCATCATCATCATCGTCGTCATCATGCAGCAGCAGTAGCAGTAAAGCGTCGACTGTTTACAAAGCGAGACAAGAGACGTCCATCCATCCGGCCAGACAGACAGCTAGAACAGTTCCTCCTTCCTTCTGTTGTCAATTTCCTATTTCGGTCGACTGCCTTTGAAAGCAAGAAACGAGAGACACGTACAGCAAACGATCGAATGAAGAGATGAATCGGTATTAAGAGGCAGCTGTGAGCTGACCACAACGTAGACAAACAGACAGACAGACAGACACACACACAGACAGACACAAACAGACATACAGACAGACACAAACAGACACACAGACAGAAAGACATACAGAAACTGTTGTTGCAAGACTAACAGTCACACTCACAAAAGCGTTCGCTCGTTCAGTCTTCATGAGAAAGCATGCAGCAATGCAGACAAAGCCAAAGTGATTCTGATGCTTAATAATATGGCCTGCTGTCCATAATGACATTCTAGAAAGCGCTTCAAGTCCATAGATGACGACGACGAGGTGGTATTACTAAGGTGCCATATCTCTTCCCCTCTTCCATTAAATTTGCTGTTTGGTCGTCCTTTACATTAATTATTGGACAGCGGGCCTGCGGACAATTAAGGTCCTAACCTCTCAACTTTCTCAAGTGTCTGCTGGTGGTTACGTTATATAATGCCTGATTATCCCAACCAGAATTCTCTACAGTTCGCTAGACTAAAGATTGCATCATCGTGTGTGGAGATGAGAGCTAAAACGTTCCACAGTCAATGTAATGTAATGTAATGTCTCAAATGTGATGTAATGTAATGTTTCAAATGTGATGTAATGTAATGTCTCAAATGTGATGTAATGCAATGTAATGTCTCAAATGTGATGTAATGTAATGTCTCAAATGTGATGTGATGTAATGTAATGTCTCAAATGTGATGTAATGTAATGTCTCAAATGTAATGCAATGTAATGTCTCAAATGTGATGTAATGTAATGTCTCAAATGTGATGTAATGTAATGTCTCAAATGTGATGTCGCCAAACAAAAGCAACAGCATGCAGGAGACCAGCTAATTCACCATTGCAAAGGGCGACTAAGTAGGCCTACATAATGCACTTCTGTCCTTGAATAGAATGAAAATGGAGCAATGTCGTCATATCGATGAAAAAGAATTGGCTGTTTACCTTCATGCAACTTCTCGTTATACCAGCCTGCTTCGGTCTATTTCTGCTGCAGGCAAAAGGCAATTATGTGCTGTGCATAGGAAGAAGTCGAGGTGACCTGAGACAGGTACAATGGTACATAGGCCTACAGAACTATGGAGACAAAGACTGCAATCAATGCCAGCAGCAGGTGTCAAGTCAACGACAACAATATGAATTTGAAGTGGTCAACTGGGAAAAACAATCCTTGGGACACAGATTAATGAATTCGCTGCAATCAACAGGTTGCACAAATGACACCATAATTGTTATTATACATTTCGAAGATTGAGATAAAGTAACCCGTTATTAAATCTCTCCCGTAGTGAATTGTGATTGTCCTGATGTCCATACAACAAGAGAAATTAATTGAACAACAGAATCTCTTAAATTTATATCGAGACAAACATTGATGGCTGCAGTCTCTCTATTCCATCCGCTTCAGTCTATTCTGAGCTGCACAACAGTCTGGATTCTAATCAATCTGACTAAAGTATCGCGCATGATCATTTGGACTATAGTCTACAAAACAGACAGTAGTGCATTGACTCCTGCAGCTGAGCAGAGAAATAACAGCATTCAAACTTCCCTCAAAGTGACTCTCTGATCAGGCAGAAACAGGGACGTAACTAGGATTTTTCGTTTGGGGGGGGCTTAAGCCTTAAGTATGACCAATGCTTAAAGTGCAAAAGAAGAAGTGCCAGGACGCTGTATTGTAATTGGTCGTGAGTGGCGGCGCCGAAGGCGCGAAGTTGCGAGTGCCGAAGGCACGAAGCCCGTCCCGACTAGGGGGTCTGGGGGAGCGTCGTAAGCTCCCCCAGCGGGGTCTGGGGCGGAGCCCCAGCGACCAGCGCATTTCTGGCTGTGTCGACCTCAAATGGAGCCATTTTAAGGATCTTGTTTGCCAGCTATTTGTGAACGAAAAAGTTGCGAAAATTGTAAGAATAAGTCGTTTTTCAGTGTCGCAAGGCTCAAGCTACCAGGATAACAATAAAGTTTTGTCTTTACCGTAAGCTCCCCAGCGGGGTCTGGGGCGGAGCCCCAGCGACCAGCGCATTTTTGGCTGTGTCGACCTCAAATGGAGCCATTTTTAGGCAGTCATGGCCGGTCGTCCGTAACTGCATGTACGCCGTCCATGCGGTAGTCTATTTAAATTAGCCGTAAGCATACAACGGCTTGATTTCATTTGGGGGGGCTTCAGCTTCGTTTGGGGGGGCTTAAGCCCCCCCAAGCCCAACGCTAGTTACGTCACTGGGCAGAAAGAGCGTCAGACTATAGAAGATGGCATTACAACCAATGGAACAGAAAGACCGCCCTCCTCTTCCGATCAACATCAGTTGTCGAAACACTCTTCCCGGTTTTGATAATGCTGTGCCAAGGCCATAGCTAGGGGGAGTGTTTTGGGTGTTTGAACACCCCTGAAATGAAAAATGTAATAAAAAATATAATGCATTTACTAGCGCATGATGTAAAAACCATGAAATAAAACCATTGAAACACCCCCGAAATGAAAGGAACAAAACTTTGATCAAATGACTAAAAAACGGTCATCAACTTATTTGGGGCTGAGGAAAATGTTTTTCAGCACCCGAAAAAGCACCCCCCCCCCAAATAAAATCCTCGCTACGGCCTTGATGCTGTGCATGGAATATCAAGAGTTTGATTAATTATCCATCAACCTTTGGGTAAATCTGCTTCCTTCGTCTCAGATGTAGCAGGTGTCTTTTGATTGAACAGAACCATGCATCGATCCAATCAATATAGTTCCTGCGATCCAGGCCACAGCTGCATCCTTGCCTTTTTAATTCGGGGGAGGGAAAGGGGCGTCCCGGGGGGTGATAATGCCTCGATCTGGTCCAGATCATAACTGAGGCAGAGCTCCAGGCATCTATAAACACATGGGGTGCCTGCCTCTCCACCAAGATTTAACCAACTTAGATGACTATAATTATTTTTATTATGTGGCAGACTTGTTGGGCCTTTCCATTTCTCGGTTCTGAGATGCTTCAATATGAAGGGAAAAAAACAGGAATAGCAAAACATGTTTACCGAAAAATTCAAATTACAAGAACCAATAAAGTTTTTATTGCCTTCATCGAATTCTCTACAAGTGACTTTACAGTGTGTATCGATATTCACAATATTCACAATGGGACAGAAAACTTATACAGTGTGTCACCCTAATTGCAGATGCAGGCCTGCAAAACCAGTCATTATTTACAAGACATGAAAAGTTGGTGGAAACTTCTCATACCACAGCAACGACGAAAACATGGCACAGAACATTCAGACGTGACAAATGTGTACATGTGACATCAAAAAAATTCAACATTGATTAAAGTCACGCACAAGCAAGGCAGTTAACGAGCATTTAAAATTAAAAGTGACTAAGTGAGCGAATTGCTCGTCAATATGCAGCCGCCACTGCCGCCTGTTTAGTGTTTCTCTCGTATATTTTTCAATATGTTTCTCTCGTTACAACTCGACAAGTGTTACAGCAAACAACAGACTATACGTAGTTGGTGCAAGTGGAATTTCGACAGGCTGTAAGGATTAGATTTTAGTGGACCAAGCTTGCCATGATGATGCACGAGCGAACAACGAATGGCCACAGCAGCAGCAGCAGCAGCAAAAGCAGCAGCAAAGCAGCAGCAAAAGCAGCAGTATCAGCAGCAGCAGCGGTGGTCAACAGATTGCGACTCCCGACCCGGATCTGGTGGCACTGATGGAAGCAGGACCTGCAGCGGAAGTTCATCTGATCAGCGTACGATAAATCTCCGTCCAGATGCGACTACGACTACGATGCAGTCAATTTGCCGAACACAACCAGCTGCCAATTCCGGTCAGGGAATCGCAATTTTATCAAAGCTTCATCAATCTTTGTCATCCGCACCTGGCATGCCACTGCTGCATGCTGCTGCTGCTGCTGTGTTCAGACAAATATGCTCGGTTGTTGAGATTCAGATGCGGCCACGGCCATTGGGATGTCATTTCCATGCATTCAACATACATGTATAATTGTATAATGTATATGCGTCTAAGCCAGGCAAATTCATTCGATTGTAATCCGTTGTTTCTGTTCAGCGTCGTCGCTCAAGCAGGCAACAGATGAGGTTCTTTGAAGCAAGAGGATAAGCAATCAGGCAGTGCATAAATAATTTAAAATACAACGCTTCAGAATATGAATATTCATGCAGCTTTTTGTTGCCTGGGTCTACTAAAAGTATTTTGCAGTCGGCATTCAGCACACATACCTAAATGAGCTGAACTGAGCAATTGAAAAATTCAGCTCAACGTTGAAGGCCACGAATAGATCAGACCATTGTAGTCTAACGAGACAATACTCTAAGGATCATTTAAATTATCACAAAGCATGAATCCATGTAGTAATCGTAATCTTCAGACTTCCGAAGTGTCACTATAAAGTCAAGGACAGCGTACCAATCTATTCATGAGTGCTGGGTCAGATAAGAGGGGTTGTCCAAAAAGGTAGCCAAAAGAAGGTCTGAGCCCTATTTCCATGGATTCAGAAAAAGAGAGCAGGTAGACAGCTGCAAAGGCAGGTGTTGCTTAGGTTTAGCAGAATTGGAAGGCAGAGGATTAGGAGAGGAGGTGAAGTGTCTCTAAAGATATGGATATAACTGCTCACATAATTTTATTTTTACTCCTCTTACAAACAAAACAATTAATGCCCTTTCTAGACTCTACCCTTTTGCTGACAGATCCTCAGAACAAAGATCATTGCAGTTCTAAGTCGACCAACAAATAAAAATTCTCATCAGCATCTGATTAATTCTGGAGCGTAAACCAGGAGCAATATCAACTGCAGATGAAACCTAACAGCAACAATACAAATCGAAAAAGAGAGATGCCAAATGAATTTCATCCGATTAAACTGGATGATAACAAATACTTTCTTAGGTTGGCACAATTCACCTAAAACACCCTACACGTCAGTTCATCATTTTCTTGCACAATTGTTCCCGTTCATATTCACTGGCGTATTGAGGTGAAACTTCTACAGATCTCTCTCCTCATGCTGTTACAACAGTGTTACTTAGGTCAAGATGATATGAAAGACATTAAAGTTGATCAAATCTTCACCAGAAACAAAGAAATTCAACAAAAAACTCAGCAAAAGAAAAGTGCAATTAGTAATTTACCACTCAGACAAAATAATTATCTGATGAAATGATAAAAAGGTGTATCAACAACTGCCATAGCTGCTGACATGCATGTGAGTGTGCAACAGTAAAGAGCTTATTAACATTGGCCGTGGGTGGTGGTCCTTCCCCAACTTTCAACGCTTGTCCAAATCTCGAAACGAGAATGAAACAGCGTCAACGGTGAATCAATCGGTGTCAACGGTGAATCAATCAGCGTCAACTGTGAATCAATCGGCGTCAACGGTGAATCAATCGGTGTCAACGGTGAATCAATCATGTCAACGGTGAATCAATCATGTCACGTCTGACCCCTTGAAGCCGGAAGTGGAGGACTTGTGCTACTACAGATCTCTCGTATTTTCCTTTCCTTTGATTTCGGTTGTGTTTCCACGTTGACGTTATTAGTCGATCCTGACGAAAAAATAGTAAAGGAAGAAAACAGAAAATATATAAATTTCATGAAAAACTCAAATGTTCAAAATGTTACAGAATTCAGACCTAAAAGTAATAATAAAATTTAAAAGCCTGAGTTGGATGTCAGCTGCCAGACTAAGCATTAGAATTCTGATACAGTCACAAACATTAGTACCATTGAGAATTCTGATGCAGTCACAAACACAAACATTTAGACATTCATCAAACATGCCGAACAACAGCTGCCTGCACCACATCAGCTTTAACACTTCAACAACGAGCGTGTACTAAAAACAATTTGGAAACGAATGCAGCTCGTCATTAAAGAACTTAACGGACTATAGAGGAAAGCTAGAGCAGATGTTACCATGGTGGTCAGACAAACTGCTAAGACATACATATAAGAAGGACGATTCCAGAGGTATTCGAGCAAAAACTTATAAAAGGTGCACCGTGTAACCATAAGAAACACATATATAAAAATATATAATATAATATATTATATATTATACATATTATACATATGTACAATATACACATATTTACAATTATACGTGTATATACATACACATACAAACACACGATATATCCATTTTATTGAGCTCTTGCGAAAGAAGTGATTAAAGAAAACTATAGAATTCAATCCAATTGGTGCAAGCCAGATGGAGGAGCCGAGTGTCTGTATGGCATTCTGGAAATGTAATTTCTTTCGTGTTTTATCGAGATTTCAACGCTGTGAGGATGAGGATGCAGACAATAGATGCTTATAATACATGGACCCTCGGACGGAACAAGATAAACAGAACGTGAGTCAAGTAGCACAACAGTACAGAACGCACTCAAAATCGTACTCCCAGTTTAATTGTAATTTTTTTTGTTGCTTAAGCAGGAGAAGGTGTACTGTCTTCCAAAACTATAAATACTTAACATATCTGGACAACACAATATGCAAGAACAGCAATTTCAGCTGTCAGTGGCGGCACCAGGATTTCAGTTGACCTTTTTTTTAGTCATCCGGTCGAAATCTCATAGAAATTTCCATTTTCATCGCCAAAATTCCTGATGACCTTTTTTCATTTGGCTCTTTTTTTGGGGAGGAGGGCTAAGCATGGAAATATTTGATTTTTACATTAAAAAAGAATAGCCTTTTGGGAGGGGGTCCCCTATGCCTCTAACGCCGCTACTGTCAGCTGTCTCAGGATTGTGAAACAAGTCTTCTAGTGTGCGACGTCATTGATAGAGGTCTCTTTCAAGGAAAAGAGCAAGATCATTTTGACCTTTGTTTTTAAGTACCAGACACTTGTGATTTCTTCTCTTTAAAGTAAACATAAAAAATAAAATAAAATAGAGACACTGCATTGAAGCGACTACTGACCGGGTGAGATTGTGTGAACCTTGACTTTGACCTTGGCAGAAGCTTTGACGGTTGTCACGTGCTGTTGAGGAGCAGTGGTCGAACAATGTGGCATGGAGTAAGTTGAGGGTATAGGCTGAAAATCAAAATCAATCAATCAAAAGCTGTTTATTTAAGAGATCATGAGACGTCACAAATTGGGATAACAGTCTGTGTAACATAGTCTAGACCCTGAATCCACATCCATTAACGCTGTACTTTAATTGAAATGGTACAGTTAAAAGAATATCAGCCAAATGCATAATGAAAAGTCATAGATTTACATAAGCTGTCTTTATCAGTCAAAGCCTTACAACAAAAGATGTGTAAATTATTGATTTTCATAAAACCTCACTCAACCAAATCTGAAAACTTCTAGGTTGCAGAACTGTTTATGAGCCAAAAGTTGACGTGAGCAAAAGTCACAAAGACCATGCATGTAAATGGCCACAGTGAACTACACTGCTATTTACATAAGTCATAGCACATTTAGAAAGGTCAGACATAGCAAACTGCGAATTCAAATAACTTCAGACTTCCTGTTTGTAAGGTGACATAGTTTGCTTATGTGCATGTGATTTTTCTCATCTTTACTTTGGTTTACATGGCTTCAGGTCCACATTTCCATTTTATGATAACTTTAACAATAACTACAGGTCGAGGCATTATTGAATTTATAAATGCTCCAACAGAATGTCTACAGCGTTGAGTCAACATGTCTGATAACAGCGATCGGCTTTGGAGTTCCGCAAAGTTGTTTCGTCTATAGATGCAGCAGATGACCGGTTGACCACTGTCCAAACAATGGCTGGTCATTCTGTGGTCTGTGCTGCAGCGTGAAACTTGGTCCACATCGTTATTGTATTCATAGAATCGATTGATTTACATCTTGTTATTCATGGCACGTAGCATGAAGCACGATCAACAAATGCCATAGTATAGTAATGTAATGTAGGTTGCTAACTTATATAGCGCCACTCACAGCAGTAGCTATTCAGTGCCAGGGCATAATACGTGAGTGATAAGTTCAGATGATGAAGTGAACATACATTGTGATTGGTTGGACACATATCAAGAAAGATTGTCTTACAGCTCTTCTCTCCATGTAGAACTAACTAACTCATTGGTTAGACTTTCAATAGGTTTGAAAATAATCCCTTCTTCTTAGTAAATAAAAGGTAAGAAAATAATCCCTTCTTCTTAATAAATAAACAATTGAAATAAATTATAAAAAATTATAACAATGATAGTGAACCCACATGGCCGTCACAGAATGACTTCTTCCGGCCACCTTTGTCCATGAATGTAGTCGTCGTGGATCCACATGGCACCGTCGTCGTTTGCACCAATACTTCCGGGTGCACGTGCACCGAGATCTTGGAATCGGACGACGAAGAGAAGTGCGACGGTTCTTCAGCGATCGTCGTCAGTGAAATGTTGCAAGGAATTCTGGGAGGCGGTTTACGTCCGGAGCAGGGTTTCTCTGGTGTGGGAGGAGGTGAGTGAGGTGGAGTGGGAGGTAGTAGGTAGTCCATGCCATTGCAAGGGGTTACCTGCGTAAAAGAGGAGAGAAAGCATGTCGATACACTTAATTGAAATGACACACTGTCAGATTACACAAAGTCAAGCAAAGCAAAGCACACATACAGAAGAAAAAAAACGACGGTGAATATTATTAAACGTTTCAAATATTACTAAACGTTTCATATCCCAAAAAGCATTTATACTTTCAATATTATTGCTATGCAATTCTAAACTGTGCATGGAGTTGTCTTAAACGTATCCACACTGTTTACATGCAATTAAAAGAAGGTAAGTACTTTTACTTGTTTTTACAACAAACTAATCGGAGAATTCTAATTATTCGTCAATCTCTGCGCTGGAACTGAAAAAGTTGCTAACCTCAGCTGTGGGTCCAATGATGGAGAGAAGAACAGGAAGCAGAATAAGACCATTCATCAAACACAGAAGAACGACGGCCAGCAGTTCAATGAAGAAGTACCTACAAGTACCAACAAGTACTTACATGTACCTACAAATACCAAAGTGTGCCTACAAGTACCAACAAATACATACATGAACTCAAAAGTACCTACAAGTATCAATAAGTACCACAAGTACCTAAAAGTACCAGAGAAACCAACGCATATCAGCGTCAAACCAACAGAAGGCCAGGAAACAACAGTGAAGAAAGTCAACAACTCAGCAATGTCTAGTATGAAAAGCAAACACAAATGTCTAGTATGAAAAGCAAGTTACACATTACTATTACTTACCTAAAGATGAAGTCAAAGTCGGTGCCTAGCAGCATCACAATTCCCATGATTGTTGTCAAAGCACCATGTACGACTGGTGCAAAGACATGGTGAAGAGCCATCTGAGCACGCCTCGTCCGACTTCCAATGCTCGTTAGAAAACTCTAGGAAAAAACAGTCATAATGAGTCAAAAAACAGAAACCAGTGACTGACTTACAGAGGCATCTGGATTTTTAAAAAAGAAGTCTAATGTTCAATTTGTTCATTCAAGATTCTAGATCAGTATCTCTCAAACTTTTACAGACTGGCCCAGACTTGGCAATACAAATTTCTGTCGTGTCACACTTGTGTTCTTGACGCAGACTTCTCGTGTATTTAACCATAAATTTGCAGTACGGTATTTTACAGTTTGCATTAATATTCAACTTCTGTGACAGTATAAGGTTTATAATATAATTTGTATAGCTGATTAGTGGCACTCTAGTTTAATATTATTTGCAGCAAAATAAAGCAATGCCATATAAATGTTAGGCTGATGAAAAGTGTTTTATACAAATATAGATCTGTTTTTAAACTAGAAAAAAGCATGCTGTAATATGGTTGCTTAAAAATAATAATTTTACTGCAAATCCTATTTAACTAGAGTGCCACTAATCAGTTATACAAATGCGACCTTATATTGGCATTAAAGGCAACATCAAATATCTTACAAACTCCGATTCATGCAAGACAAATGAAGACATGAAATGAAGACAGAGTGAATCGATAGGAGGAGGAGCTTACAATGGAGATGTGGATGGTGAATTCGGCTCCAATCCCAACAGAGAAGACCATGATGATGGCTGGAATGGCACTCATCTGAATCTCAAAGAAACCCATCACACCAGACAACTCCACCACTTCCATACTCAAGACCACAACCTGGAAAAAACAATTATCATTAACAACTGGAAAAGGAGAGAGAAGTTGGAAAGAACAAATTAAAAACTCTTTTTCAACACATAAAACATTATTAAATGGAAAAGAAATTAATCTAATACATTCTTAATGTAGGTCTTCATGTTAGAACATCAATTCAAATAAACTTAAATTGTTGCAATATAAAATCAAAATGAGATGTAGAGTCATACTCTCAACATACTTCAATTAATTCTTGCTGTCTTCACACCTTACCCAATTTCCCAATGCATCTAGCTTGCACGTGCATAGTGCAAACATATTGCAGAATGAGAAATTACGCACATATATAAAAGTTTTGGATAGGCTAAACATGCACTTTCCCCATTTAAAATGAAGAATAGTTCACAAGCGCTTATACAGTATACAACTTCACATCTGATCCAGCACATACAAGTTATTTATACAAGTTATTTCAACTATTTTCTCATGAAATTGAATGGCAAAGTGGATTTTCAATATTTTCCTTGGCAACAATAATTATATACTTAAACAAAGAGTTGGTAAATTTTAAAAAATTCATGTACAAATAATAGACTTATTTTAGTTGACTCAAAGCGCGCACGCATATTAATTTTATAAATTTATAACTGACCACAATAATTGCAATCCAGATGTTGAAGAAGAAGATTGAAAGGAGAATGAAGATGAAGCCGAGAATGGAGACGAGAGCGAGAAGCAAGTAGTGCATCAGATGCAGATACTGCTCCCAGAACGTGAATGGAATGCCCTGCGGATAGTTGGGAAGACCTCTCGCGGTGAACGTCTCACAAATGTCACGAATTATCTAAAATAAAAACAGAATTCATTCAAAAGTTTCCCTGATCAACTCTCCTTAGATACAACATACAATGCATGCTCTTGAATAAGGTAAGGATAATTAGTTGGTCATTTTTATTTCCATTAATATAATTTGTTTACATTTAATTAAATTCATAGTGGGAGTTGAGATTTATTTATTATCATTTATTTTAATTTTTTCCTCAACCAAAACAACAAACAAACATGATACAATTATGGCAGTGAACAATAATTTAACATAATTTGGTTAAGAAGGGGAGACCCAGAAGGGATGGACAATCCCGCTAATTGGGTCACCCATTATTCATGTACAAATATTTTTAAAACTCACATTCTTGAATGATTTTGAGATGAATGGCGACATTCTGCAGAATGAAAAGTAGAGGATGAGCTCTCCTCACACTTTACCTTTAACTTGCTTTCACTTGTTAGATGTTTTTGGTAAAATGAGCACTGATTGATTGGTACCTTGCATAGCAGCAAATATATTAAATATACAATATAATATTATACATTACTATTATTATTATTTTTGACTTTCTATATAGCACACCTTCAAGGTAATCAACTCGGAAGCACTACCATATTTTCCTATGGAAGAAGTCCAAACTTTTAGATAAGCATGATGATCAACACAATGTTACTATTCTTATTATTATTATTATAATTATTATTTGTACCTTGATCGTCAACGTGATAACTTCGGTGTCATCCAAGTGGTGGAGATGAAAGGCAAGCTGAGCGTAGACAATAGACTGTGACTTTGGAACTGGATTCAAAACAATCAACAAAAAACATGGAATTATCACAATGTCTCATTATATCACTGAGTCTCATTTCTTGCTAATATAATATACTCTGATGTTTGGTTAAGTTATGACCAATAACAGACACCCATGACTAACATGAAAATTTAAACACGTTGTACAGCAGCATAGCTAGCACTAACATCTGGATTTGAATTTCTTTGTTTCTCAACCATAGTCCAAACTCACTAATGTGAAGTCGATGTTGGAAAAGCGATCAGACCACGATTAAAACGGACTAATGCAGAAATAACATAAATTGTCTAATTAAGTCCGTTTGTATAACCATCTGTCAGTCCATTCAAATGGTCCATCCGAACATACATCAGTCCATCAAACCAAAGTCTGTTAGTCAGTAGTCCGACATTCCATATGATAATTATAATTATAAAACTGTCATTTATAGCATACGCAGCATTAACCAATATGGTGCATCAACATCTTTGGAAATATTAAACCGGGACATACGACAACTGCACGTTAAGCGTAGTCTCTGATTGTGCCAATGTGTAGGCCACAAATTAATTGAAACTCATCACTTGCAACCTTCGTCATTTCAATGCACAAGAGAAAACAATTTAAAGAAATCATTAAATTGTGTGAAACTTCAAAATAGTCCCCCTCAGAATCACTTGTAGTAGAGAGCATGCATTTTGACAACCATCATTAACAAAATTGAATAAACGAAGATGATTCAATCTGCATTTCGTTAAATATTAAGTGGTGCGAATGAAGAAATATTTACTTCGTAGTTCGTAATCTTGAACATCATGAAGCCACTCTTTGGGCATTGGATGCAGACTCGCTTGTGATATCCCATAAGCCATTGCATCGTTCGATACCCAAGCCGTCAGGTAATTGTAGAATGCATTGCTGTTGATAATGCCGTCACTGTCAACCAAACGACCAGACTCAGCCTAGCAACAACAATAGGAATGACTGTGAATGTGGCCAGCAAATGAGCAAGATAAAATGCAAAACAGTAACCAGTACACAAGAAAATAGAGATTTATATTCTTCTCTAGTTTGCAGTTTGCAATGTCGTCCCACATTTAGGTATCGCCTACAACTTTCATGAGAGAATAAAATATTTTGACCAAAGTGAACACAAGACATTATCTCAAACAATCCATTACAGGAGAAGTAGCTATTCTAGGCTTTAGCAGTATAGCTACAGTTATAAACAAGAGCTACAAACTTCCCATTTCACATGTCTTATCTATAATAATAAAAAGTACTCGAGAGGTGATACATTTGGTATGATGCTGTTCCAGTGTGTGAACAGGAAACAGTCAGTCACACACACCACTAAAACAAGAATCTTTAACTATCAGATATCTACTCAGAGGCGCTCCCAACTACAGCGCGGACACTGAATCGGAGATGTTGAAGAGCAAGAGCAATTGCGAGTGAAGGACTTGTTCAGGGTCTATACACAATGGCTTGAGGTGGATTCGAACCTGTAACCTTCCGGCTACAAGGCACCAAACATACCTATACACCACCGCACTCCTGTATTGTTTTAAAAGACAATGGAAGCCAATAAACTTATAATACATTCAACATGAATTGAAACTAGCAAATGTAAACGAACCCTTTGCTTGTCAATTGGTTCATCGAGTTCTCCTGTCTGAATCATCAGCTTATATCCGAGCAATCCATCGGAACTCACGTTTTTACACCAACCCTTACTGTTATTACACTTCATCTGCCACTCGCGATCAAAAGCATTCTGCTTGTCTGAGTCAAACAAAAACAATAAAACAAAAAAATCAACTACAATGTAGAAATCTTGCTTATGCGGCATGAAAAGGGTTAATTAGAGAATGAAACGACACCAAAAAACAACTCAGCCAATGAACAGATAAAAAAAATGGCATTAAAATATTTAGAAACAGCAAAGTCTGAAAATGTTTGTTTACCAAGAACTGTTCTAGTTTCAGGTGCAACTGAATGTCAAAAACAATTTTCATACCATTTTTCTTCTTCTGACTTACCTAAAATATTAATGAAGATAGAAATGCAAAACTTTCTTTTACCTATAAGCCAGTTTCTGAACGAATGCAGCCAAAATGTTGGCAGAGTGCCATCTTCTTTGCGAATAATAGCGTCGACTCGATTAAACGCTCTGTAATACTCCATGAGAAGTCGCTGGCCAGCCGCTGTATGATAATCAAACGTATTCTGTGACATGAAAGAAGTAAATTAAGATATTAAATCATTTGGGTTAGTTCAGGCATCCATGGTAACGTAACGTCTTTTAACAGAGTGTAGATCTAAGATTTTAAGGACAGCTTGGAGACAGTATTCAAATTTTAGGCTAATTTTACAGATTCATTTGCCCAGAAAATGAGACAATGCTAATTTTTAAACTTTAAAAAGTGCATTATAAACACTAAATGTAAATCAAGATAATTTTATGATGAAAAACCTAATTATCCTACTATCTACACTTCTACAGTCTTACACTACAATAAAAATCACAATATGTTTTAAGTTATTCCAGTGTAAAAATACATTAAACATTAGTCTGTACAATGTATTCATTTCTATGGTGTGCTACATTAAAAGTTTGCTTTAATGTTCAAAGCGTCAAGTGACAAGTTCATCATTGAAGAGATTGCCATCTGCTAGTCTGCATCCGCTTTTGCCTTTGTTAGCTTCATCAGTGAGAAGAACTGTTCGCATATATAGGTCCTTGGAACAGTGCAACTATTTTCAAGACGTGAACTTCATGAAGCCTAAGTGAAGGTTAAGAATCCTGCGACATGTACAGTTACCTTTGTAACGGCAAAGAAGTTATAGAAGCCGAAGTATTTTGACTGAGCTTCGAGGAAACGGTGTTCGGTCGTTCCACGTGGAACAACGTCGGTTATATCGAGACCATTCGTCATTCTCGCTGTGCCAACGATACCAGCGCCAAGCAGAGCAAGAAATGCAAAGACAACCATCGCCTACACAGGAATAATTAGGAATTAGAAATATCACAGAGAGCAAAGAAGGACATGGAAGTGAAAATATCAAAAGATAGATAATTCTCTCATGATTCATCTTTGATTGGATCAAATCCCAATAAAGCTTCACATGACATGACATATAGAACAGATAAATATCAGGACAGGATACAAGGCACTCCTTCATTGAAGGCAACATCACACAGGCATATAAGGTAGCATATAGCTGACTATTTACTCGTAAACATTCATGACCCCATGGAACTGTGATCTACAGTGAAGAACAAGCACAGCCAACTATAGCCCATGACTATAAAAATTAGCCTAAGAGAGAATCAGATAGTTAACCAATTGCAACATTTATACCTAATGTTGGTAATAGAAACCTGCAGTTTAACTTAATTATCCAGCAATCCACCTCAATGCCACACTCAGCTCTGGTTTTTTTGTCTTCCTTTATGAAAGTTTTCTTATGAACACTCAAATGTAAACTACAGATACATAATTATGTATCAATACGCAAAACACAGCACATCTTATATGATCTACCCAGCATTGCAGTTTCTGATCATACCATGGTTGAGCAACAAATGATAAACGTACTGTGCAAGGTAAGGCAAATGATAGCTATGATGCAAAACCATATTTTATAATATTGACAAAGTTTTCATGGCTTCCCATGCATAGAAACATCAAGTTTAAGACACTCAAACGCATTTGCATGCGCCTGGCTCAACTAAGCATTCCTTCGCTTGCACAAACCAAAGTGACTATTCTAAACAAAACTACGATATAAAAGACATGATCAAAAATCAGTCAACAGTCAGAAACTGTCTACCTTTGTCAACGTGCGGCCAAGAAAAGGCGCATAGCAATATCTTGCAAATCGTGTGAGCGACCAGCAGCGACATGTCTGGAGAAGACAGTCCTGGCACTGCTCAGAGGCGCTCCACGTGGATGGAGTGAAGGCGGAAGGTGAAGGGAGAAGACCTGGAGTTGGACAAACTGAAAACAAATCAGCTCTGCTATCAGTCATAACATATAAGCCATAGCACATTCATCATGTGTAACCGCCTGCCTGACTTTCCAAATCCTGACCCTCTGTCGATCGATTTTTTTTATATTAAATACCCGTGAATAAGCTGGTTCACGTGATTTAATTTTGTGGGCTCTGTAAAAATCTCGAGATTACGATTATGAACATTTACATAGCATCACTCAGTGAGTCAGAGGTACTCCCAGTGCCATCACTAACAAATAAAATAGACATCAGGTGCTTTCAAAATATGGGTTGAGAAAGGCTGAGAAGCTAACAGTCGTGTTAACTAGCATTAATGGAGTCAAGCATTTGCAGGATGAGCAAAACTGAACTAATCCCTGATGGGGTGAAGCAGCGACTGAACCAGCGCACGAGTGAAAGACGTAGAGTGTTGCGTCTTAATCAACAGTACTGAAAGTCCCAGGAATGCCAGCAGTTACTTCCTTTGTCCATGAAATTGATCATAAAATAGTAAATAATGCAGCTTCAGTGAAATTATATTAGTAATAAGCAGATTTGAAAGCAGAGATCCTGTCTGAAGAACTTCCATAAGTGCCATAAGTTTAACTGAAACACATAATTACAGTCACTGTCAAATAACTTCAAATTATGAAGAAATTTCTACGCAATAGTTACCTGCATTTCTGACGACACGCCTGTCATATTCAGGCGCGAACTGAAGAACAGCTGATGGACTTGAACCATCAGCATTCGTTACAAAACAGCTTTGCATTCGTCCAATTTCATAATGACTTGGTTCCTGTGTCTGTAATGAACTCAGATGTTGTTCTGTGCCTGATTCTGATTGGCCTGTGACTGACATTGATTGCCCGGCGGTTGACTCTGATTGGCTGGTGACTAACCCTGATTGTGATGTGGATGAACCTGATTGGCCGCCTGTAGATGACCATGACCGACTAGTAGTGTCATTATTGGATTCCAATGTGACATTCGACATTTGAGGTAGATTTATTCTGAACAAAATAAACAAAACAAAAAAACATTAACTTAACAGAAATTGCTAAATAAACTATTGTTAAATATATCAGAAATTAAGCAGAGAAAATCCTTTTTCTGATTATATCGCAACAATGGCCAATGACACCTTAGATTCAGGCATGTAAACTGTCGATATTATGTGCTATGCTAGTCATTTGCAATGACAATAAATGAGAAAATGATGAAGATAAAAATACTTTTTAAAGCAGCAGAAAATGTCAACTCTTCCTTCTTCTTGCCGTCGCAAGTCCAGACTAACAACGGCAAGAAACACAAACAGGACGGTCGTTGTGTTAAACGCGATTAGGATGGCACACTGGAAGAAAGAAAAATACAACAAAATGTAAACAACAAGAAAGCAAATTTAAAACAAACTTGCACAACCAATCTCAAACAGAGGACAGTTTCTGTTCAACAGGAAGCTTGAGGCAGTGCAACATCGCTGTAATTGAAAACATACATTTATATAGCACTTCTTCAGTAATTGTAAACATATACTTATATAGCACTTCTTCAAGAGATACTTATAAACATAAAGCATTGCATTGAAATGTAATCTATCATGGTAAAAATGCACCAAAGAAAATATTACTTATATTTTGTTACTAAAAATGTTAGTATATTATATTGTAATGTAACACTGATATATCATCCTGATTATACCTAGGTCTAGGCATGACAACACTTAATTTTATTTTAGACACTAGCACGATCAATTAGTTACTAATAAATAATAAAAATAATAATAATAACAATAATAACAATATAATAGCAATACCAATACATGAGTCCACAAACAGAATAACAGGTTTCTATAATAAAACATAATATAATATAATATACTATGTCAGAAAAAGGAATATTCAAACAACATTTAGGAAAATAAAGTGAAGAGTGCATTAGGTGAGATGTTACATATTTCTGCCAAAATTAAAGACAGATATTTAGAAATTGAGGGAATTCTGAAGAAATGGCCATACCAACACAGTGTTCTGTATTCGCACCCCAGACCCTGTGGGAAGCTTCCAATGCTCCTACAAGACCCCAAGCTGCAATGGAACTCTTTGTTCCTTGCCCTCGGCTTGCATCTGGCCAAAAAATCATGCATGCAGTGCTGTCTTCAATTGCAGCAACAAAAGCATCCTTAGTAGAAGTATGACTCACGGATTAATAATAATAGTTGAGGCAATCTTGGATCAGCTGATTTGAAGTAAACAAGGCAGAAAGTTCTTGATGCACACACAACTCACCTGAAGGCAGAACGCCCTTAACGCAGGTATTGGAATAATGGCACCAACAGCAAATGCCGCCATGTTGCTGAGTGACTTCAGTAGCATCCCAGGACCAACTCGCTTCAGACACTCACCTGTCATCTCCTGAGCAGAAACGAAACAATGGTCAACACTCAACAGTTGGAAAAGCGAAAGAGCAAACGATACAGTAATAATAAACTTTATGTTTCTTCAGCAGTCCAAGAAACCTAAGTCTGGTTATTGAAAGATGCCTAAAACCAGTTCAGCTTATTAAAAGATACATAATCAGAAACAGAATTGGTAAAGTGATCATGGTTGGGTTGAGTTCCACGTCAAATGTACGCAGATGTGGACAGCGTTAGATTTGGATTGATGGAAATGACAAGTAGTCTGGATTTATAAATATTAAAGCACTGGTTTTAATTTTGAACGAGAGTCATGTATATAGAAGATGCATCATAACAGGAACAGACTCTGTTGGCCACATAGTTGCCTTATTAAATCTGGTTGCAGTTGGTTCTGAATAGGACACCGTGTGGTGGTGTCATTGTGCATCATACATCATGATACACACTACCGTACGGCGCACACATTGATCGACGCACATCTGCTGGTTGAACTTCCTTAAGTGCATGACCCTGGTACCACCAGAAATTCTAGTTTCTGTCCTTAATATTTTACCCGTTTGCCCCGAGAATATCCGCTGAAAATGGGCTTAAAATTTAAAAATTAACTGGTAAATGGGTTAATGACAGCTTTTAACATAATTTATGACGGCTTTTGCAAGGTGCGTAAATGGCATTAGTATGAAAGACATTAATAGCTAAAAAATCCACGTACCATGTAAGGGACAGTGTGTCTTGATGCAAATTCAGCAAGCGTGTTTGTTATCAGAAATAAATCATCAACTCCAAGTCCTAGCGCCAGAAAAGGCACAATCTGTAAACAAAAATATATAACTTAACATCTCAAAACCTTTCTCTTTATACATACAAATATCACCAATGCTTCAAAGATTATGAGGAAAACGACATATCTATACGTATCGTCTGAATAGTTATACTCGTGCACTCCAGCCCTATGTAAACCAAAGCTAAACATATAAACTGCAAGGAAAGGTACATAGACAGATGATGATGGCTCTCACTTGCACTTACTACCACAGCTCAAATAAACTACATCATTTTTCACCACTGCCTCTATGTTAGTGTAGCCAACTCAATATCGTGGAGCCAACTCAATATCGTACAGCCAATGTTCAACATCATAATCAGCTTTTCCCATATATATTGTAAGTTTCATGACCAGCCCAGAGTCATAGTCCTAATTGTAATCTCCAAATTCCTAAAGCGCCACTCGCAAGCCAAGTGCAGGGCACCAGCTTATTCACGACCACCAAGTCAAGACTAGTAAAGACAATGGAAACAACTTGTGCAAAACAACCGTCTCATCGTTTATCAATAACTTACGCGAGTCTGCTGTCCTACCTGAGTTGTTGAAGCGTTGAATTTGATGCCAGCGACCGAACTGATGCCAAGCCCGGCTGCAACAGACAATGCGACGAGAAGAACGCCAGCCACACCGATGCCACCTTGCGATCGCACACTACTGTTCCATTTGATCATCGCTACACCAACATAGATCAACTACACAGAACCACACAATTTATGTAGTTGAGGCTGAATGTAAAACAATGTTAAACAACACCATATTCATCATATTCTAACACGAATATATTCTCGTTATATTTAAACCTTTGATTGCAACATTCTTTTGCAACATTTTTTTGCAACATTCTGGTTCCATATTTTTGAGGCATTTCATAAAATCTAACCTGCAACAGAGAACTTATAGCATATCATAAACTGCTAGGCTCTTGTCCAGCTTTAATAACTTGTAAACTATTGGCCAACACCAACATCCATCATGTATGCTTATTCTTCTTCAGGAACTTTCAAAAGTCAACAGATTGCTAATACTGACATAAGCCATGCTTCACCGAAAAAAATTGCAAAAAAGTTCTTTATGTTTACAATTCGAAATGCAACTCATGCAAGACGTGAAGATTAGTCAGTACAAGTTTACTGCATCGGTCCAATTCACTGCATGTGGAAGCATGATGGTCTAGCAGTTAGTGATACTAGCAGTTAGTGATACTAGAGTTAGTATGCAGGACTTCTTTCAGTCGAGAAGTCAGCCTCATAGCATTGCCAGTACATGTAAATGTTTTGATACACCTGTTTCACTTGCACCGCATCAAACTCAGTCATAAGAAACCGAGGCTACGAAACAGTATCGCAAAGATATACAAGCAATGAGTGCAGAAATATCCAATGTTACGCAGATGTGCAAATGCTGTTCAAAGAGTTTATGCAACAAGTTCAAGGCACATAACAACAAGTAAAAAAAACTCAATGCCTTTGATGCTGATAAGACACAGCAAATCACGGTGTTTTCAATTTTTTTATAGCTATCATCTCTCAACAGCATTCTATGCAAGAGCATCAACAGCATTACACAAATGATCAAAGGCTTTCACAGGTTTAAACATCATGTCTTACGACTGTTAATATGAATTTATACATGTAATGCAAAATCTCATCATTAAGTAATAAAGCACAGATATTAATAAGATTATTGGAATTAAATTGTGATGTAGCACCAATTACGATGATTAGCATAATTGTTTTATTATTACATTACCATGAATACGTAGCCGAGGATGACTTTAACGTAGTTGAATTGTGAGAAATCTTGAAGCATGTCAGCCAATGACATCGAAGAAAACGGATAAATGTTTTCCGATTTAGTGCTGTTTGCAAACTTTTCAACTTCCTAGACAAAGTAAATAAACGAGACACAGCAAAAATCACATATCAATATCATGTTCAGATAATTGGCTCCTCTCACACTTAGACTAATATCTGGAGCATGATTTTAAAATGCCACACATCTGTATCAATATTTGCTTAAACATATATATATATATATATATATATATATATATACATATATTCAAGAGTGTGTAAGCAGCATAACCATTCTAACAAACCATACAGGCTTGTGCTTGGATGGAGAACTACAATGTGTCCGGATGAAAAGTAGAACACAAAACAAAGTGTCATAACTCGGTCAAAACTTTTAGGATTTGTCTGAAATTTTAAACACAACAACAGTGACCATATTTACACGAGATACTGAAGCCGATTAGAAATATTCATAAGTTTGTCAAATTTATAAGCATTTGAGTAAAAAAGGAGCATTGAGCAATTTCTTTATGCACATACAAATATACGTCAGAGAGAATTTTATAAGAGAAAGAAACTGAGAATATGCTAGAGAGAATTTTAGAAGAGAAGAAAATTGAGAATACGTTAGAGAGAATTTTAGAGGAAAGAGAAAGAAACCAAGAAGAGATACTTACGATTGTAAATAGTCGCTGCCAGCTTTCTAAGACAAGTCTTGCTTTGTCGAGGCTCCAATCAATGCGCACCATCTTGTTCGTCTCTCGATGAAATTCATAAAGATCTCTTGCTCCCATCAACTGCACGATTGTCTGCAGCGCCTCAGCCCTGCCCACCCACCCCAAAAAATCACCATAATAAGTTAATGTAATCATTCAGCTATTGTGAAGAATCAACTGTTTTGATCTATCTAATTAACGTGCTAATTAATAATAATAATAATAATAATAATAATAATAATAATGTTGTTTGACCTGGGACGTTACAGTGGCAGATACTGTGGCTACCTCTTATCTCGCCACAACCTCCATTCGGATGGGGGGCGCTGCGGAACTGGCTGAAGCCAGGAAAAATACAAAATATGCACATTTGATGCAAACCTACCACTTTGTCCCATTGGCTTTTGAAACAATGGGGCCATGGATGGCCACTCTAGAGTTTAAATTTCTTATTAATATCTGACACCTGAGGGATTATAGATACCTCGGGTAATAAAAAAAAATATATATACTAATAATAATAATAATAATAATAATAATAAGATGATTTATATAGCGCCGTAGACAGCATGGCCATCATTTGTCTCATCTTAGTGTTGACTGACTGTCAATTTAATTGGCTTACAAAATGGCTAATTCCAACACTTCAGAACACAGATCAAAGACCATTCTCACTTTCAAACTCATATGTTATAGTAGGCCTACAGTAATTAAGTTATCATGAAAAAATTCTGAAATTCCTGCCAATGGCTTTAATCATAAAACATCCTGCTTTTTTAAACCAGAAATTTCTAAATCGGCATAATCCAAACCAAGACATGTGGTATCAGTCAAACTTCTTCACATTCAAAACCAAAAACCATCTGACACTTTCTGATGCCCCTAACGGTACAGGCAACCTTTGCTAGAATCGTGTGCACACTCCACACATTTTCCACTGCACAGAGAACTATCAGCGAATCAGATAAACTCCCAAGACATGGATCATATGCTCCACTAGCAGCGGGGCCGCTGTTCACTGATAAGGGAAAAGAAACAAGGAAATAGACATGTAGCAAATTCCACTTGTAGCTAACACCAGATTTTCAGACTTCCCGGCTACAAAGTCTCCGCAAATGGGAAACCTACGAGGTCTATGTCTGCAGCACTCACGTAGCTTTAACAAACAAATACAAACTCTCCCACAGTACAGTATACTTTAGGTACAGTATACTTTAGGTACAGTATACTTTAGGTACAGTATACTTTAGGTACAGTATACTTTAGGTACAGTATACTTTAGGTACAGTATACTTTAGGTACAGTATACTTTAGGTACAGTATACTTTAGGTACTAGGTACAGTATACTTTAAGTACAGTATACTTTAGGTACAGTATACTGTAGGTACAGTATACTTTATGTACAGTATACTTTAGGTACAGTATACTTTAGGTACAGTGGGTCCAGGTCAGAGCATTCGAAGACATCTCACGCTCAAATCACAGCAAAAGTAATCTTAAAATATACTGCTACACCGGTCTTCTCTTTTATGATCTCTTATATGAGCTGGCAAATGCCGTTAGCTACAGAACTACTCAAGCAACAACTATACTCAATTCACAGATCTACGGTATAAAAATAGTGCAGAAAAATCAATCTGACAAAATGTTTTGGCTTCTCATTTATTGATGACACCAAGGTATTACATAAACACTGCTCTGATCTTGGATACCACCCATCAATCATACATCATAAATCGTTGCATTTGTCCATATATCACTGTTCACTGATAAGGGAAATGAAACAAGGAAATAGACATGTAGCAAATTCCATGCGTAGATGATTTTTTCCAACAACTCTAACATAACCGCTTGATTTTCCAACAATCAGGTTAAGTGCCATGTATGGGCGTTTACATAAATGTCTGCCCACGATTTCTAAGCTGACTAAAGCTTGTGTCCAACACCTTTCAAGGATGTCTCAAAATGTGAGGCCTCAAAAAACAGTTCCAACTATTACCACATGATCAGCATAAATGCCCCTTCCCCCTCACCTGATGATGTGTCCTGATTTGTTCCTCTTCACTCCTCCGACAATCAAATCATTTTCCCACTTCATCAGCTTCGTAGCGAACCCAGCACAACCTTTCGTCAGTTCAGCACCTATGTCAGGACGCTTAACACAATTAAAAACCTATCATCACCACAGGAAAGCAGATTTATCATGTGTAAATATATGCAATGCCTTGCTCATCTGCAATTTTACACATTTTATGTTATGCATTTAACACAGCATGTGCCATATATACAGCTTACAAAAAGCACAACTTGCCAATTTAAACCTGTCCAATGTTTTCCAAGCCACATCTTCAAGTCTCAGACTTCTAAAGCAGTCTTGCAACAGGAGTCTTAAACAAGTCATCCCTTACTTCGCATTATCCTTTCAATCAAATAATGAGATTAAAGTATTCAGTTTATTCCTTTTACACACAATCACACATGTAAAGAGCTTGACTGATAATTATCATTTTGTACCACAATGTGGGCAGTTTCAAAAGATCACAATGACTTTAGACCAAAATATGCCATAGCACAGATGCCAACATCTCAAGTATACAACAATTACAGTATATAATACCTGCATATAAATAAAGACCTTCAAAAACTTGTAAGAACTTTTAAAATGTAACAACATCAAAGTATCAAATGTCATTATGTAACAACATCAAAGTATCAAATGTCATTACTTGTTTGCTGGAATAGTTTGGAGCAGAGATGGGACAATCAGGGTCATCTGGGTTCAAACAGGCCTTGCTCATGTATCCAGTTGTTATTCCAGCCTACAATTGAACAAGGCACATCATTGTCAACAAATTATGAGTTTAGAATGTCAGAATGAAATCAATCACCATAAAGCCTTTAATCGACTAAAGGAATGTAGCAGAGTGGTTTGAAGTCTAGTTATCTAATTGCAATCATCATGACTTGTGCAAACCCCATTCAATGTTGTACAAAAACTACACCAAAGAAGATATCATGCTCAGAAACAGCGCAAAACCAGATGCCTTATAATACTAGGAATAAATCACGATATTAAAACAGTACAATCATTCAAACAACTCTGTTAGACAAGTTTGTTCAATGCAGAATCCGATGTGCAGAGAAAATGACAGCTGACAAAATCGAAAACAGCGCTTACATGCAAGATGCGGAGGTAAAGAAACAAAGGTAGACGAAGACCTACACTGGTATAATTGAATAAGCATCACGTGGACCAACACAACGAGAAGCAATGAAATTGACAAATGACCAAGGACAAAAGAGAACATTTACTAGTACCCAACGCATCCAAATGGCCAAATGGCTGGCATCAGGAACTGATGATGATGATGATGATGATGAAGAAGAAGACTGTAGCAATGACTCAGAAAAAAGACCTCCTGAATTATGACTACAAAAAAGGCTAAAATTCAGGCAAAGGAAGATCAAAGGCCAATGATATCAGTCAATCAGTTAGTCAATTAATTAAAAAAACCATCATGTACCGATAGAGCGCAAAACCTGCAAGCTTCATACATGTATATAAATTGCCTGTATCGTGTGATCTCATGTTCAGTGTCCTTTCCTTCGGCGTCAGCTGAGCTATGGCGCTATATAAATCGTCTTATTATTATTATTATTATTATTATTATTATTATTATTATTATTATTATTATTATTATTATTATTACTATTATTATTATTTTATGTATCCGTTAAGCGAGGTCAAATCATCACCCTGTTCATCACGATTCTGATCTGCTCGATCTGGCGACCACGCGATGGATATGTTCCAATAGCGGCCACGATGTCCTGAGGATTAAGATTGCTCCACTTCACCATCTGTGAAAATCCCCTGTAACAGACAGAACAACCAATCTAAATGTAATGTAATGATCACAATTTTATGGCACCACCGTAACACAGCACGTAAATCTCTTAACATTCATTGCTAAACTAATTATAAAAGCTGAATCAGTTAACAACACATTATATGTAATAGGTAAAGATATATGCAATAATAATTCTATATAGTTAAGCTTTCCAATAGATGAAGCTGGTTCTGTATTCTGTTCAGACTTGTGATCTGTGCCTGCTATCCACTATGTAGCAGCACAAAATTTAAGGTAAACAAATGTAATCTAACCAAGATCTAAGATATGTGAATTGACGCACTTCCAACTAAATAAAAGACATAAGCCTACTGTGGCATAGATTAGCAGTTTCATGGCTAGTCTCAAAGTGTTTAACCGTAAGCATCTGAAACTAAAAAGTCAATATTTTGAAACAAGCAATGAAACAAAACAGACGAAAATTGAAATCAGAGTGGCCTTAACCCTTTGAACCCGGCTGACCGCTTTAGTGGGACGTTATCCATAGAGTTACGGGAGCTCAGGGTTCAAAGGGTTAAAGAGAGAAAGACTTACGGAACATAAATGCCATAATCAGGACCAAGGAGTTTGCTGCCTTCCCAAAAGCAATCAAGTGGAGTGACTATAATACATGGAGCTAGAGTTGATAGGATCTACAACAACAGATAGGTAAAACACTTTAGTATAGGTAAACACTTTCGTAATTCACATTTAAACCACTTTTCCTCCTGCAAATGATAACAGATGTTTTGCCATTACTTTCATTATACCACTTTTACCAGTTAAACCTTATTACCATTTTCACTATTTTTTGGGAGTACATATCCTGCTTCTGACAAACTATCTAATAAGTCCAGGCAAGTGTATATTTTATTGCAGACAAGCTGTGTACATGTATGTCAAAAATACAGTGTGACAACAAGAAAACAGATGCAATGAATTTGCAAACTCAGTGTGACAAAAAGAAAACAAGAACCTAACACAGTGTGTGCAATGAATTTGCACACATGCTTAGGAAATTTTCCCCTTTATACTCAGTAAAACCAGAGACTAGAAGCAGAGAAAGCAGTAAAGGCTCCAACACAACCCATTCGATTCCAATCTTCGCTAAACACCACGTCCTGAAGCAAAAACAGTCAAGCATTGCCTGGGGAAAAAACAACAGCTTAGACAAATCTACAGCCATTCCTAATAGCTGAGTGCGGGAGCTTTATGATAATCCGGGTAAATCTCCTCCGAGCGAGACACGGATCAAAGCGTGGATCAATTTACGACATCATCTGAAGACAACAACATCATCCCGTGGAGAAATCAGATGGAAAGCACAGAAAGCATGTGGCCACGCAGACAGACATGTAGAAAGAAAAACATAGCAAATGTGCCCGAACCATCTGAGAACACAAGAGTATCACCGAGATCATATCTCAATTCTTAATGCAGTCCTCACATTAATAACACACACAAACCGACGCGCACACGTTTCCCATTAGATGCATGGTCCACATTAACCGCAGAGTAAGGTAAACCTTAGCAGCTTGATAGCACATGGTCCTAGCCCCTGCAAACACTGAAAGCATATGATTCTACGGCTGAAATTACATTAGAGTACGGTACAATTAGGGTCCTGAAACATAAAAAAATTATACCTCAGAGCTCTAAATTCACATGAATGCAGGTAAGTAGGTAAGTCACCGATATTAGAGCAAGAAAAAATCCTCATTTGAATGAGCAATATGCTTTAATGGATGAAGTGAAACAAAGGAATTTACTTATCTTGCAATACGTCTTACTAGAGAAAAACAATTCATGGAAACAATTCTTGAATGGTACAGGTGAGTACATAACAGGTGAGTACATAACAGATGAGTACATAACAGGTGAGTACATAACAGGTGAGTACATAACAGGTGAGTACATAACAGATGAGTTCATACCTGGTCCAGGAAGGCACCATCATCAAAGCTGGCAAAGCTAGCAGCATGACAGATGTCTTTAAACGTCCACTTTCTAAATGCAACACAAAAAAACGTCAAAGTTATTTTTACAACCATTTGCACAAATTATTTTCTGTAAAGCATACAGAATTAAAATAATTCCCTATTTCTGTCTGGAACTGTCTGTCTGTCACATAGACTGGTTTGTCACACAATTTTGGCAGCCAAGATAGTCACTGCTCTAATGCTTGTTGTTCATGTGAACAAATGCGTTCATCACTTGCATGTGGAATTCGTTCGGTAACACTCCTGTGTTCAGACTTCAGCTGGCTGTGTACATCAAGTGCTGAATGTTGATAAAAAGCTGAAATGGTCTCAGAGCAATTGGTGGGAAGAGAATAATCAACAAGAAAAGGTATTTCTCACAGTATTCAAGGATATATAAGTGTGCATGTATGTGCACTTGTTATAGCGCCCCTTCAAGAAAACTACTCAGAAGCGCTCCCAACTACAGCACGGACACTGAATCAGAGTTTCATGCGAGCACATGAGCAATTGCGAGTGAAGGACTTGCTCAAGGTCCCCTACGAGGCGGCTTGAGGTGGATTCAAACCTAGAACCCCCAGCTGCAAGGCAACGAACATACCCACTACACCACCATGCCCCACGATATACATTCAAATGAGCTACGTAAAAATTCATATTCTAAGAACACAACCATGGCGTCATGGGACAGTCAGTTCCAACAAGGCTATTAAAAAAAGAGAGATACAAATAAAAAGAGACATGCATTTAGAATGAGAGCTATTATCTCACGTGTCAAATAAGTCGACTGACAAACGGACGACAGACTTCACAGCGTGCAGATGTGCAAGCAATGATTCGACCGATAAAACGCTGTTTCCTCTGTTCTTCGGTGTCTGTATGATTATCTCATTCGTTGTGCCGCTCTCTTCACCCAATATCTTTGTTGTATACGCAAGTTCTTTCGCTAGACGACCACCCTCTGAATGCAGACAATATTAAAGTAAAACATTTGCTTACATAGACAAATTAGACATACATACATATTATATTCATTCATTCATGAAGCATGGTGTCCTGGGACATTGCACGTATATTATATACACCATACAAATATGCTAGACACTATAAAACTCTGTAGTTGAAAACAGAGCTTAACCCCTTTTAATGACCAGAATGTACTAGGATGCATAGAAACATATGTAGCTGGTCGCTGTCTGATTCCTTAATCTGAGTTGCAATAGACAGTTGGTTAGAGTGCTCAGCATGCAATATGTAAATTACAGGTTTAAGCCTCGTCTTCAGATACAGTGACTGTTGTGCAGAGATCCTGCTCAAGTTTTTTACACACAATATCAATAATAGTTTTGCACAAAAGAGATAGCTTAGAACTTCATTGTGGGTCCACGTCAGTGCAACAATCTGCCACTTGTTGCATGCATCGCCAGCATCTTTAACAGTTCAGAAAACGCTTTCTGCTCAACTTAAAACATATTTGTTCAGCAATTCATAGTTAAGGTTGTTACAAGTTACTTAACCCTTTCGCCCCTGCTGTCCTGGTTAGATTTTCCTTATCCTCTGGGCTTCTGTAACTGACAGACGAAAAGCCGCAAAAGCGGCTTCTCCGGGATACGTAAATGCAGGAAATGCCGCTTTTGCGGCTTCTCGGGTCGACAGGGTTAAAGGCAGCTAGATACAAGTGCTCTGAAACATACAGACATCCACATGTATTGACCTTACATGTGTAGTAAATGGACAACAACATTTAACAACAATGACGACGACGACAACAACAACAACAACAATGACGACAATGACAACTTAAGTACTGATGAATATTGGATTAGCAGAAAACAAAAGAATGAACCAAATAGATTCTAATACAACATCCTCCAACATTCCAACTTCATGAGTGGTTTTCTTTAACCAATGACTCTCAAACAGTATTCATTATTACCGGTATACATACCGGTACTGTACCAATAAGTATGGCATCAAACATAAAACGTGGGACAACTCAATTCTTGGCTGCTTATTCACTCATTTACAATAAACTTTTAAATGCAAGTTTCCTTTTTTTGAAGCCAGATCATACTCCACTTACATCACAAAATACGTCGGTCACTACATCTCTTCAGAGCTACGTTTTGAAACACATTCCAGTATGACCATATTTTAATACAAACACTCAACAAGCAACGGACAATAGAGGGCAATATCAAGTAAAGTAAACAGATAATGGGATAAACACTTATTTTACATAACGCAAATTCAAGTCGTCCTGGGGTTAGGGTCACCTCAAGTGCCAACACAATACACTGTAGAGTGTAGATATACTGAACAACTGAAAGATCTTTCCTTGCTGTCTGCTTCATTAATAATGAATGTAAAATCAATATATTTAATGCAAAGCAGTGTACAAAAGAATATTTCTTAATAAAATTGTGCAGAACTAATCAACTACCAGCTGCCAGCAATTAAGCTGTTCCTTAAAATAAGACCAAATCTAGTCAGAAATTGAGCATAAGAAATGACCGAAAAGTAAGCTTGGCTTAAAATACTGTCAATGGATTTGAGACAGTGGTAAAACACATGATTGAATAGTTCAGAGTTTATGATTACAATAATGAGGAAACTGAAAGCTAAGTACTAAGAAGCATTCTATGGTGACATCATCATCACCATCACCATCACCATCCGCACCACCACCACCACCACCATCATCATCATCATCATCATCATCGTCATCGTCATCATCATCATCATCATCATCATCATCATCATCATCATCATCATCATCATCATCATCATCATCATCATGACTAAGTCTAGTCAGAATTGGAGCACAGCCCTTCAGAAAAGCCCAAAAAGGTTAGCAGAGATAAGCTAAGAATGAATCCAGCAACCCATGGTGGGAGCATAAAGGACCAACAGACCCGGTGGTCCCATCCAGCCATCAAGTAAACACAGGCTGGGTGTGGCCTCCCAAGACCAAACCAGGCATGCCCTCCCCACTTTCCCATGATGGAAGAGGAGGAGGAGGAGGAAGAGAAGGAGGAGAGGTGGAGAGGAAGAGGAAGAAAATGAGGAGAAGGAGGAGGAGGAGGAAGAGGAGGAGGAGGAGGAGGAGGAGGAGAGGAGGAGGAGGAGGAGGAGGAGGAGGAGGAGGGCTTTGCATAAAGGCAAAGAAAGAGCAATTGGAACAAAACAAGACAGAGCAAATAAATCCATCGCCACCACATAGACAGAGGAGGAGAGATTAGATCAGATCAACAGGAGGGGCCAGACACATCTGAAGACCAAACAGAAGACTAAAGCCTCTCCTCTCCGGCCATAAACTCCTCCTCGTTTGTATATATAAATATCAGAATTTCTGGAGCTAACAAGCCCCAGGCAGTGGAATAGTTTATGCCACTGCCAAACGATTTTCTCCATCCCTCGTTCCTCTACACCCAGACCTTTCAAAGGCAAACTTAATGCAAACCAGATAAATCAAACTTCAGATCAGATTATTTTTCTTTTATATCTGACTTTTTCCTGTTATCTCACGACTTCTGTAGCACACTGTATTTCAACCAGTCAAACTGCAGAGGACCAATCAAATTCCAGCTCAGACAAAAATAAAGCTGTTTCTCAAAATAAAGATTTAAGAAATCACCCAAAAGCCAAGTTAAAATATTTACTCAAACAAGATTTGAGAAAGAGGTTAAGCACAAGTACGAACTAAGTGACCGAATATTCTCACAGCATACATGCAAACGTAGAAAAATCCTGGATAAAAACAAATTTACCCTTGCAATATGCACAGAGAAAGATCAGATATTTTTGATGAATCAGCACAATAAGATAAATTTAGTTTTTTTAAACATGATCCGAAGCAGAGCTAAAGCCTCTACATCCAAATATAAAGCTGAAATATACACAAGGAAGCTCAGAATGGAAATCTGAAACCAGTTTCAGGGCATCTAGCAGCAAATTGGAAAATAACGTTAAGTCCTAGTTGAACTTATGTTCAAATATTCATTAAGTACCTACATCTGTCCGTAAATAAGCAATTTATGAATCCATTAGGTGAATAAATAATTGATTTGTGTTACAGGTTCACAAGGTTAAGTAATGCACACTGCGAGATCACGTTGAAATTAACCTCTGTCATAAACATCACTCGTCTTGGTAGGTCTTCCACAGACTTTGACCTGTCTATTTATATAGCCCTACATTGGTACATGAGCTCAAGAACTGCAGTGGCACTGTAAGTAACTGCCTGATTCAAAGTCCATATAAATCTAATCTATTACATTTAACTGAAATTCATTAAGAAAACCTTGTGCCCAATACTGCTTTTCACACTTAGGCGATTCTGAATATAGCAGCTGCCACTGAAAGATCTATGAGATTGAATTAGAGTAGCTTCACAAGAAAGATCAATCCTTTGAGTGTGACAGACGCAAAACTGTGACATCTGAAAACTTTTCAAACAGGTCACAGATGCAGAACTGTTACATTATATAAGTTTATGCACTTTCTAAAGCAGAGGATGCTAAAGTACCAGTGGTTCTCCTATGGAAATAAGTTAAACAACAACTAGGTCAATAAGTGAACTACAATTTTTCCCGTTGTATGCATTTGCAAGTAAATAGCAAGTTTCCCCCAAAATTAAACCTTAAATTTGTTGATCTGCTAAACGTGACATGCATGATGGAAAAACAAAGACAAAATCTGGCATATCATTTTCAGTAATTTTGGTCACATGAAGAGTTCATTCAAATTTTTTTGCACATTTACGGATAGCAGGACCAACATTATTGTTAGCAGCATTCATACTACAGATGCACAGAGCTTCTAAAAAAATGCTAACAAACACTACAAGTGATTTTGAACAACACTGCAGAGTGAACTATAGGGGGCTTTCATGTAGCTTCCAATAACAGCTGGTCAAAATTTACTACAAGGGTCCTGGGTCAGACAACTCGCCAATCTGATAGATATGTCAGCATTGTCGGATATAGTTCTGTTGTTTCACAACAAAAATCAAACTGCTGGATCAGACACCAATTTAAGCAATCACCACACAAATAAACAGTGCTTGAAGCACTAACATAGCAATGAAGCACCAATCCAGCAATGAAGCACTAACCTAGCAATGAAGCAGCAATCCAGCAATGCCCAAATATAAACAAAGTAGCATGACATGGATTTCAACCTCTATTCTACTCAAGTAAATTGTACAATTGTTAAGTCTACCGATGCTATAGTTTATCTAATGCATGTATACCGAAGTGTAGATAGGCAAATGGTTCAATAAAGAATATACTTACTGACTTGTTACTTAATCTAGGGATTTATATGCATCAAGCCACGAAGAAGTCAGAGATAAATCTGAGGTCTTTTCACCCAAATTGTGTACACTGTGCATCTGTCTGTAAAGAGCTTTCCAAGAATCCATTAAGCAAGTCAATTATTCATATTTTATATGTGTACAGCCATTATAGCCAAAACAGTTAACTAATACACACTGCAAGATCACATGGCAATTAACCTTAGTTGTCATAAACATCACTTTTCTTGGTAGGTCTTCAACTGACTTTGTTCTGTCACATGTATTTTAGGTTGCCGCCTGCCTCAAACATAACCAAAACATAACCAAGCCCAAAGTTCGACCACTCCCACCAAACTATCAAGGAATATGGATACCTATTTGCCACACAGGCTGCAAAGTGAGTGTTGAAAGAGGCAATGGTGCCTTCAAAAGCAATTGTTTACATTAGGGTTGTTATCAGTTTTTCAAAAACCAATTACCAATTCTAGAAATCCGAATTAAAACTGATTACCATTTTTGTTGGCCTTCAAAGAAAATTTAAGATATTATTATATAATGCAAGCTACTTTATGTATTAGGCATGGGCGTCCGCAGCGGGGCGCAAGGGGGCGCACTTGCGCCCCCCTGGATTTTTCGCATAGTTGCACATAAATTTAGATTATTGGTTGTGATTGTTACAACGCGATTTTCAATGTGATTATCGATTCGTTCTACAAGTTGAACCTATAATACTTTTCTTTGGGCGCATAACGTATAGGTAGACTATAGGATTCTCTCGTGGTAATATAGAAATTCAAACTGTCACCCATTAAATTTAGACCATGTGACAATTATTTAAAAGTTTGCGCCCCCCTAGAAAAATTCCTGCGGACGCCCATGGTATTAGGTATTGCAATGTATATACACACAACACAATGTCAATACTGATTTCTTAATTTTTTCAATATATAGATTTAAATCTTAAATGAAAATAATTTCTACTGCAGCATATTTTCAGTGATAAGCTCAGCAACAGCGGCATTAACTTATCTTGATGACTATCATGACAGTTTGTTTGTGTTTCAACAAATCCTGTTACTGGTGCAGAACATTTGAATGAGCTGCTAACCCAGGATGTTTGCTAGACAAAACTTAATGTGCATGCAAACCAGTAGAAATGCCTTTGCTCTGACTTATTTCTTGCAAACAGATTTACCGTGAGCCATCACCATTAACATTTTTCAGAGTTTCGCGTACACCAGGTTCATGAATATGACCAGCTATAGTTGTAGATCTTAATTTGATTTTAATTGAAAAGTTAGTGAATTAACTGGTTATGAAGTATTAATCAGAATTAAAGGCAAGTATGGAAATGCCAAATACGTTGCTGGTAAAATAATGAAGTACTTAGTCAAAATATCATTCAATCTGCTTAGCTTTTAACATGTTGACCGCCAGGTACAAGTTAACTCGTACTGCAGCCAGTCATTTAACATGGTGTGTAGGCGGTCAATGTGTTAAACAGAAGCAACCTTACATGAAAACAAGGCCACAGTAAGGATTTTGTTTTGGGGTGTTTATTCAACCATGAGCAGGTCCACAAGTAAATCAACTCAACTGACTAAGTGGTTTGGAGAAGCATTGTGAGTTCTTGTAGTGGGTTCTGGATGGCAAATAGAATACACACTGTAGTTCTTACATAATGTGTTTGTAAATGCATTATTTCAATTTTATATTATATCATTTTGGGGGTGTTCAAACACCCAAAATATTCCTAGCTACAGCCTTGTATGAAAACATCAGTTGTTTACTAGTGGGATATCATGTATGTTACAAATGTTACATGGTTTATATATTTAGCGTAATTGAGTGGTCTAAAACTCCCTATGCTGCTTTTTACATTAATTTACAAACTTATAATGTTCAGCTAACTTGGCAAATTCCAAATCATTTTCTGCATATAAAAGGCTCCACAAACCACAGGAACTACTCATGTTCTAACAAAAACTCGATGGCAGTAAGAGGAGTTGATTGTGTGGGGGTGCAGAGGGAGTCAGCTGTATCTCTTTCTTTCACAGCCTGCATAAGGCTGGATCCTAAATACAGCAGTCTTCAACAGGAACTGATAACAAAATATCATGTTAAATGTGAGGTCAAGGCAAGGCTAAACCACCATTAAACCACATGTAGCCAACCAGACAGAGAGAGAGACACACACACATAGAGATATAGGGGAATGAAAAGCAAACCACAACTGGGTGAGCCAGGCTCTAGGTGGTCCCTCCTTGTCTGGGTGGGTGGGTGAGCAGAAAGCATTAACTTCTTAATAAATATGGGACTGCAATATCCTGTCCTTATGGGTGTCCCAATTCAACAATTTGTAACACTCAGTTCTCAGATTGCAAATGAGCCATGCAAATATCTCTTTCATCTTGCTGGAAGTTTAAGTTTTGAAGCATTGTCTAAATTAAACTGTTATTAATAGGGTTATGAAATGTTGAGAATTGCAGCATAAAACTAGTTTGACAGTAATACTTTATGTTTGGTGCTGCCCATATTTATCTCTAAGATTTACACTCCAGCAATTTTGTTTTGAGTGGAATGAAAACGGAAATAAATTTGTCATCTTGTTTAACCCGTTCCCGCCGGATCGGGTCGCGGGTGACCCGAAATGGGAGGCATTGAAACAGACTATATTGCATCTATAAATAGGCATCGGGGAAAAATAAAAATAGCATCAGCGTTTCAGCGAGAAATGTAGTATTTTCCCAATTTTTGTTTGTTGATAAAAAGTTATATTTTGTGGTCAAAAAACAAGTTTGAAGTTAGGCATAAACTTGTCCGGAGTTCCGAAAATTTTAGGTGCGTAATGACGGGTTTTGACAATGAATTTTCATCTTCTGACGACGAATTCATCCGAAATTTTAAGATCGCCGGCGGAACACAGTGTTTGGGTCGCAAATAGTTTCGATTTTAGGCCAGTCTGATAACCGAGTCTTGTTGTTCGGACTCCGCATTGCTAAATAATGCCGAAGTCGGAGAGGTAAGCAAATGCCAATATTTTTTATTTGTGTTTCTTTTTTTGTAATTTCTTGATAGTTTAGATGTAAGAAGAATATGAATATGCTGATTGAAAGCAAATTTATGTTTACTGAAAATCAATTCCAGCCAAAATTTTATATTGAAGATGGTTTCATGGAATAACTTTGTGTCCATTGATCAGCTGATTGACAATGAATTATTCTCTTTTCCATTGATCCTATCTAATTCACTATTATGTTTCCGTTTCTATGCAGCATCTGCAACTGTTGATGATGCTACCACAACCAGTTGCACAGGAGGAGGAAGCAGTTGTGGTCAAAGGGGTGGTCATGGTCCAGGTCGTGGCTGTGGTCAAGGTCAAAGTCATGTTCGCAAAGGTCAACGTCCAATTATTGAAGTCCGTGGAATTACTAAACCAACCGACAGCAACTTTTTGACATTGAGCAATGGAACTGGCAAAAGGCTTTTTCAAATGAGGATATTGCCTTTACTGGGACAGTAGGACATTCAGACAGTTGTTAGCCCACATGACTTGACAGCCCACTTCACTGCAAAGCGTGCTAGCCCTCCGCATGATGATGTTGTACCAAGTCCGTATAGGTGGCACCCTAGTCTTTTTGGTCCTTTGTTAGAATTGAACTTTTGTCCACAATGAAATTTGAATTTCATAGCCAGAAGACTGGTGATTCAGAAAATATGTGCTTTGTTATGCTTATTTGTGACTATTGCTGGACTGTTGTCTTCAAATGCAGTGCCGATATGTTTATCGGTGACTGTTTTGCCCTTTGGAATTCTAAAGCCGCTATATAAATGAATATTTCTTCAAAGTAAAACATGGATTTATAGCCAGAAGTTTGCTGATTCAGGAAATATATACTTTATTATGACTTCTTGTAAAGTGTTGTTGAATTGCTGTCCTTCTGATTCATTGTCGATATGTCTTTTGGTGACTTTTACCTTTTGGGATTATAACGCCGCTATATAAATTAACCATTGTTCACGATATGAAATCTGGATAATATAGATAGGAGTCTACTGGTTCATAAAATATATGGTTTAGCATGCTTATTTGTTACCAATATTGGACTGTTGGCCTTCAAATGCTGTGTAAGATGCTTATCGGTGACTGTTTTGCGCTTTGGCATTATAAGGGCGCTATATAAATGAAAATTCTTCATAGTGAAATATGCAATTTTATTCCCTTAAGTTTGCTGATTCAGAAAATATATACTTTATTATGCTTAAGTGTGACCACTGATGCAGTATTGTTATTCTAGCATAGGTACCAATAATTTTATAGATATTCCCAAAAACAATTCAGGCGGGATTGTGTTAACGCATTAAAATAGCTATTTAAATAAGCAAGTAAGTAAGTAATCTTTATCAGCATGAAACAAATGCTCAACCTTTACAAGAACTATATGTATATAGTGGTGAAAAAGTAGGGCGCAATATTAGCACAATTATTTAAACAAACAAACAAAATAAAAATGTAAGCAGCATAAAAAATTTAACCACTTAAAGAAAGACTGATTTTCGTCGGTCATATCTATTGTCCTGACCTGAGGAAAATGAACATTTTACTAATGCTAAAAAAAATTGAACCAGATGAGATCCATGGACAAACATTAACAGGCCTAGTTGCATTACCCCAATTTTAAACTGCATGTGTTTGGTTGTGAGTTCGTGAAAATTTTATATTGCAACAGTTTCTGTGGCATCATAAGTAATGCTCAAGCTATTTCTAGGATTCTTTACACACATAATGTCAGACACACACACGCACACACACACACCATGAGTTCTCAACAGGTACTGAAACACCTGGATGTATACAATTAAGTCATACAGATTCAGTTCTTATCTCTCTCTGTTCTCAGTTAATTTATTGACACTGCAAAACAGTTTTGTCCACATGCAATTGCATTGCTTTGGTGAGCACTATATCCTTAACAACTGAAAAATGATACAAAACACACATGTGACCAATTGACAATGCACCTTTGCCAATCATCTATGATTGCATCAGACAATAATTTTAAGTTACATCTAGACTACAGTATATAACTGACAAGACTTGCCTTCAACCCACAATTTTTCCAAGTTTGTTTCCAGGGTAACCGTCTTCAATCCAATGCAAGACAAGGATAGGAAGAGCATGCCAAGGAAGAGGACGGTGCCACATTTCGCCTGCACAACACAACCGAGATTGAAGAGATGTTGCTGCAGCCACGCACGAAGACGTAACGCTGGAATGTTGCCTGTCGCTCGATTCTGCAAATAAAACAATCGCATTAAGCCTTTAGCGGCTGACGGGGCTTATAATCGTGTACAAAATTGACGATTATAATTGGGACAGCCACTGAAGGGATTAAGCATACATCCACTCAGCCAACCAGAAACCCTCTGAGCAATCCAGCCACTCAATCACTCACTCATTCATCCAATTCTTCCAAACAACAATCAATCCATCCATTGACCCATTCAGCAATGATGGACCTATCCGTCCAACACCAAAATGTACACAGTCAGTCAGTCGCCCTCTTTTATCTATGCCCACTTAACCACCCACCCACTCATTCATCTGTCCACTCATTCATCTACCCATATCTACCAGTACTAATCAATTTATCCATTCATGCAATGGCCTTACTACAAAATTTAATAATACACAACATTACAAAGTGAAAATGTAATAACTTTTTAAATCTCTCACATCTTTTTCTTCTTATGCAATTTGATTCCTTGAGTTGAAAGCATTTCTGGAAAGGAAAGGGCTGTGCAATGCAACTTCAAATGTAGACTGCTACTTGACAAATTTAGGTTCAAATGTAAATCTCGCCTGCAATTCCAGCATCACACAGTAATTCTAGGAGGAGGATTTAGCACAGTTCTGAGAGCGGCTGTGGTCAAAATTGGAGTTCTTTGAGCAGTAGAAGATTGGGACTTTTATAACCTACTCCAACCAACAACTCTGGACCACCCTCCCCAATTGCAGTTTAACCATTTCCCGCCGGATTGGGTCACCCCTGACCCGATTAACAGGATAGGTATAAAAACAATTCCAGCTGGAAAGGGTTAATCACAGCATTTCCTGATAAGACACTCACAAAGAACCATGTTCTAATACTGCTCTAGAACTACAGACTGCCTTGATATCCTGGAAGCAATAAAAAAGTACATTGCATTTCCACACAAATACCATTAACTGCAACACAAGAGCATGACTACACATATTTACCAGGCTCACCTGCCATGTTCCTCTGCTCAAAGCAACTGTAGCATAAACAATGATATTCAACACATATGGGTGCATACATTCATCAGTGAATATGTGAATTAACCATGTTTGCAATCCACACGTAAGATATCCCACAGTCCACAGGTCTATGAAAATATTACAGAATTTATTTAGGTCACTTACTGGTACTTATCTTGTTTTGGCAGATATAATGAGGTTGAAAAAAAGTACAAAATTCTATATTATATATATTTTTTATTGAAATTCTCGCTGACACACTGCAGCCAGTTAAATTACCGGTAAGTCAACACTTCCAACTACTTCATTTTTTAGTTATACCTTAAAATGTTTTACACTGACACCCAGGTCAAAAATAATTATTATTATTAGTAGTAATAGTATTATTAAATAAATTTTAACGTGAACAGGGTCACACCAAAATATGAATCTGAGGCATGGACAAAATTAAACAATGGTCCACTTGTGGCACTAATTTTTGAGTCTTGCATTTTGATTTAACCTAAATTATAAAGTCAAAAATCATTCTCCTCTGATGATCATAGCCTATTCATTGAAGGACAACCGACATCCTTTTCCCATTTCTCAACGAGCATTTAATTGACTGAAAAAAGTAAGCAATTTTCGTTTATTCAATAATCCAGCTGATTATCGCAACCGGTTATCTCCAATAGTAGCATTTAGTACAGAATTTACAGTTTTAAAATAACCAGACCTGTGCATGAGAATGCTTTACTTTTCCTTTCAGTTAACACTAGATCAGCCTTACTTACCTTCCTAATTTGTTTGTAAGCCGCACCGGCGTCCACCCAGCTCGTCCGAACCAAAAGGTCCCAGTCATTGTAGGCGGGAAGCTCCAACAATGGACGTTGTCTAGAGACCGATCTTACGGTATTTCCAAATTCAGATCTGGTCGTCATATTGCTTCAACATGAATGATCCTCAGAATCCACTCTCGCGGGTCGCAAATCAAACCGAGCGCGTGTCGCGTTTCAGCACACGTCGAGTTAGCTTGCAGCATTTAAGTAACCGCAACACAGGTTATGTGCGCGGTTATCATCGTTCGATAATCGATTATTACTACTCTGAGTACCCAAAACGACAAAATTTCAGTCATGATCTCTTTTCAGGAGATAAGACAACTCTGATAAAAAGCCGCAAACGAACGAACCAACCGCATAGTTTGTCGGCGATAACAACAACACACGCATGGCAGATGCGTCTCCTATTTCTATCGGCGCCATAGAATAACTAACATTTAGACACGGCTGAAGGCCTCAAGCGCGGGACGCCCAACTATTATATTCCATACAATTTTCATCTAATAGCGTCTTTCAAGCGTTAATTTTATAAATCATTCCTCTTTGAGCAGTTTTTCTTTATAACCATGGCTAATACGAACGAGATCAGATTGCTAATTCAATTACTTTCCCATTTAGATGGGCGCTATCGTGTGTTCTTTTCTGTCAAAATTCAACCGGCTTCTAGTCTTAGCAGCTCACTGGGCCACCCAGTCCGCTGATTTATCACGGCATCCGTGGCGCACAGCTGCTAGAGGTGTTATCTGAAGTGACGATACCTGACACTGGTTGCCTATGGCAACCTTCAAGACCACACGCGCGGGACTCCGATTTTTGCGTATAAACGAACGCCTGACTTTGAAATTTAAGTTCGGCGTTATCGTAGCGTGTTGTGGCGGTGCCGGTGAATTAGAAAAACAATCTATCGCTTGCAAAAATGACTGTAGACCTAGCAGGGCTTTTACAAGCGTGCAGTTATAGTGTTCTACACAAAAATGTGCAGTTCTAAATGGATTTTATGCAGTTGTAGAGCACTTCTGCGCAGTTAAAATAGCAAATATATTTGTCGACCGATTGGGAGCAATTTACCATGGAGGATTGAAATGAAACAATGGTTGTGTGGTTATAAAATTTCTTTTAAAATTCCTGGACTGAGGACTGTATATGTAGGCCTATAGGCAATATAGGCCTAGGCGTAGCCTAATTCATAACGTAGGCTATACAGATAGTTTGCAAATCAACTTCAGAAAAAAGAGTACGCCTATGGGTCTCGTAAAATTGTCATAATGACACCAAAGTTAAATGAATTATGCACGGTTGACTTGTTGACCCAAGTGGTAATTGGCTTCGCTGCGTGTGTGTGTGTGTGTGTGTGTGTGCGAGCGCGCGTATGAGTATGTATGTATACATATATAGGCCTATGTATGTATGTATGCATGCATGCATGCATGCATGTATGTATGTATGTATGTATGTATGTATGTATGTATGTATGTATGTATGTATGTATGTATGTATGTATGTATGTATGTATGTATGTATGTATGTATGTATGTATGTATGTATGTATGTAGAGGAAAGTGGTCTAAAACGGGCCCCTTAAGGGAAAACTAATATTTCTCAAAGCTTCGTGAGGTTAAAATGACTTAAATATAACAAATGTACAGGATATTTATTATTCTAATAAATGGCTATTATATATATTTGAGTAACCGGAAGTAGCTAGTGAAATTTTAGCTTTAAAAAAAATAGGCAATGGGTCCATCTCACCCTAGGCTATAGGTGTAGGTAAAATGGGCCCCCAGGTATGGGTAAAATGGGCCCTGGATGAATTCTGGCTAACCACGGCTCTGTTAATAGTCCAACGTTCTCGATTTTGTGTTTTTTCTACGAGTCCGTAATTATCTGCTTTGGGCTATGACCTTGTGGCTCATCAAAATCTTCTCTACTCAGCCAGAGGGGCTCCTAGCCCCTAGTGCTAGTTTTTGTGATAAAAAGTGCCGGGGCTATTCGATTGCGGGGCTCTCCAACTTCGAATTAACAAACAGATCGCTCTGAATCCTTCCAGATGGATGAGACTCATCCAGGTGGTGCTGCATCTAGCAATTCAGGCTTCCAATGTCTTAGCTCCAGCTTCTACTTTCAAGTGTAGATTTGCTGCGGTGTGGGTTTTGGTTAAAAAACCCACTTTGCACGTCTTCTTCAAGCTCATTTCTTCAATTTTATAACTCTCCGTACTGTCGGTTGGTCATTCTTTTATAAGCTTACAACATCTCATAATATATACCTGTCAACGAAACAGATTTACTGCTCTAATGATTTATGATCTTTAACACGCATTTCTAAAAGTGTCTAAAACGGGCCCCCAGGGCCCATTTTAGACAGCACCATAGGTCATTGCAACAGACGAGCATTTTTAAGTGAAATTATAGAATATACTAAATTAATTATGACAGACTTATTGTCGAGTAAATACTGCTTCAAATGATATCTTATTTCCACGGAAAATGTTTAATGCAAAACGCATACACAAATATTTAACGCCAACTGAAATCGTAAGAAAATAGCGAAATTTAAACTTTTGGCAGTTTCCGTCGATAGTTCGAAATTTTTTTCTGTCTCAATGCTGCGACGCATCTGCCATGCGTGTGTTGTTGTTATCGCCGACAAACTAGGGACAAACTATGCGGTTGCATTCAACAGAACAGCCTGAAGACGTGTGTCAACGAAAACGCGGTCCAACACGCTAGATTAGCCCACTAAAGAGGGGGCCCATTTCACCCGAAGGGCCCGTTTAAGACCAAGTTCCCCTATGTATGTATGTATGTATGTATGTATGTATGTATGTATGTATGTATGTATGTATGTATGTATGTATGTATGTATGTATGTATGTATGTATGTATGTATGTATGTATGTATGTATGTATGTATGTATGTATGTATGTATGTATGTATGTATGTATGTATGTATGTATGTATGTATGTATGTATGTGTGTGTGTGTGTGTGTATGTATGTACATGTATGTGTGTATGTACGGTAATTTTTAACAGTTTTGCAGCTAATGACATGAATACTTGCACCTATAGAAAGAGGGCCACCCGGAGTCAGGACGACCCAGCGGAGGGGTTGGCGAATCCCCATCACCATGGGCGGGGTGGAGAGTGGAGACCAAAAAACTGAAATATCACTAAGCCTCAATATACGTCGATGAAGCCTATATTTCCACTGTCGCCACAGTTTCGCAGTTCAAGATCTATAGCTCTGACAAAAGGCATCCAGAGCGGCTTTACAAATTATTATTGTAGCTGGGTTCGCTAGGTGGCGCAAGTGATGCAGATTTGGCTGTGACATTCTCGGTACACCTACTGTGACTATAGCCTACTGGTTTTTTTCTGCCAGTGCCAGTCCCAAGCATGGATAAAGGAGGAGGGCGACACTAATCATCTTTGATACGGCGGTGTCGTTAAACAGTAACAAGAAGTCATGAACGACGTACGCAACTACGCACACAGCTAGCCAGCATGCACAGCCTCGAAAGAAAAGGAGAATCCAGGAACTTTTTACACTGCCTACAACGAAATGCATTGCAAAAGCATCGACTAGTGTAGGTTGTAGGCCTATAACCATGATGAATCGTACAAATAATTTTCAAACACTTTCGGGTGTGACATGCATTCCACTCTTTGCTGACCTAAATGAAACCTAGGCCTACTTGCCATAGGCCTAGAGCAGAAGCTTCGCCGCTGATCGTACTCTGGCAGCGCCAGTCCCAGGCCTGAAAGAAGAAGGAGGGTGACGTTAAAAGTGATCATTCCTATCGTACTGTTTCTGAACTGAAGCAACTAGCCTACTATATATTACTGCTACTGCTGCTGTTACTAGGTTACTACTGCTGCTGCTGCTGCTGCTGCTCTGTCTCCTCCCTTTGGTCTCTCTCATCACTGGATTTGCGTCCCCTGTCTGATAACTCTGGGGTGGGATGATAGCTGAAAAGAAGAACAGAAGGAAGCCGGTTCGAACCCCCAACATAAGATCGACTCAACCTTCTACTTAGGGAGGGCAGCAGTCGCCTAAGATGAGTTGCAGACAGTTTCACTGCGCAGGTGACCTTGGGTTCGGCGGAAAGATCTGTCCAATGCACGACAATGCCACACACGAGGGTTCATGCTTTGACACCGGTGATAAGCACCGGGACCGACGCTCGAGTAGCGTATGTGAATACCTTGGCCCTCTGCCTTCAGTTTAGAAGTAGGCCTACCCAGCGCTTAATAATATTGGCTTAAAGTGTAAAAAAGAAATGTCTAGACGCTGCTTAACTTTCCAGTATGTGCTGGTGAAATATGTGGCAGGACGGCGTTCAGATTTGACAATAAGTGCATATAGACGCCGTCCATGACCGTCCAGCCACACTTGAAGCCCTGGGCCTACCGCTTTAAAAAATTGTGTTTACGATTACGCTTACGACACACTATAGCTGGCAAAAATGCCCTTCACCGATCTGCTGGACAATGTTCAAAGTACAGCGTCAAACGAATAGGTCGTTGCCATCAACAAGCTGTAAATAGCACACATGTGAGGCAATGAATAGGTCTAGTAAACACGCTAGGTGGCGTTCAGCCACTGTGCGCGGCTGCTGGCATTTATATTGAAAGTAGGTCAGTGAATATGGCACGCAGGTACAGCGGCTACAGCCCCTGGGTACAGCCGCACAGTAGGCGGAGCGTACCCTAAGCTACCACCACGAGGGCAGGGTGTTGTAAACATCGACCTATATGTATAGGATAGTCCACACACGTGACGACGAAGAACTGCTTGTGACGTTCTTAGATGGTGGTGAGCTTTGACCGGAGAACGGCGGCAACGAGGTAAATAATTCGTCAATGGTGGTGTTACTCGGCGACCTTTTGACATCGGCTTATTCTTCTTCTTCTTCTCGCACAGGTGAAGCATATGAAGTGTTTAATTTCAGTGATTCAGTTCAGTTTACACGGTCGGCTCTTCGGTGTTTGTTTGCAATAACTAGCGCAGATGCTCGGGCTTATTGTTTATGACATCCTTAGCCTATAGGCCAACGGAGGAACACAAGAAGTTCTGATGGTGGTCGTCCTTCGCTAGGCCGTGGAGCCACTGATATATTATAGCAAGGGCAACCACTGCGAACATAGATCCAATAACTGTGCACAGTGGAGATCAGGGGTGGTTGGGGGGGGGCAATTTTAATCTTGTGTTTGGTGAAAAATGATATTTTAGCAAGGCAAACACACAGACAGAGCCTGGTGTAGACGGACAGACAGAGACAGATAGGCAGCTTGCTAGGTATCTGTTTTCAAGTCCACATTGGTTCATTTCCGTAGGTCATCCGTATTCTTCTTGAAGTGGTTTTGACCAGTTATGTAGGTCAAGGCCGTATTTATGGGGTGTACTGGGTGCTTGAACATCCCCGAAATGATGATGTGAAAATGATGATGTGGAAGCTGCGTTAGTCAGCTGATTCGGTTAATACGTTCGATCTTGGTTTACTCATCAATCATGATCCAGGAAATTTTTGCGTCAAAACAGAAGTTGTTCACTTTGTAAAGGACTGAGTGATGAGTGTCTGTTCTAAAACACTAGTCCACACTTGTAAAGCACTGTCTTTCTAGCCATAGATGTGGCTGTGTATTCTCAAACACAACCTATCACCTGGGCTTTAACATTTGGTGGCTTCATTTTCTGAACATCATGATATTGGCTTGGCATCATTTGAGCAATTTGAGCGTGATTACATACTCATTATTAATTGAGAAGAAGAGAGTCCTGAATCTCAAACAATCTGATGACTCGTGAATTTGACCTACCTTATTTAAAGAAGTTTGTCTATATTGATTTGGTATCAGTTTAACTTAACCATTTCTGATTGAGGGCAAGGGATTATCAGATTTCATATATACACAGCTTAACAAGTCATGCAGTTCCTTACTTAATGATGTAGCCATGAACTCAATTTGGCCTCTTTAAGAATGCAGAGACACGAGAAGATTGGCATGATTCCAGGCAGGAAAAAAGAATCTTTTGGCAGACAAACAGATCCTTCCTTTGATGTAAATGTTTCATGAAGATGAAGGAAAACCCTGGAGGAAGACAGCACAGACTCGGTTATCATAGATAAAAAGGTATCTAAATATCTGAATGAACAGAGATGGCCTGAATGGTCTTTAGACAATGAACACAAGAAGCTGGTGATACATCAACAAGTGAACACACACCCATACATATATATTTATATATATATTTATATGTGCATATAATTATATAATATATGTGCAGATAAATATATATTAATCTGGTAGCCCTACTTCTAGCATGCACTTGATGGGAAAGCAGGATATTTGTGCCAGTGCACATACAGCTGATAAGCGTTGTATGTTCGCACTTACGCACGTCTGCTCTCGTGAACACGGTAGAATCGATGGATCATGTGCGAGTCCCAATGACGGATGTTATGATGGAAAAATTTCCACTTCATGTTTACGGTGTGGGTCTTGCTGTAGAGCCATCATCCAGAGACCGATAGTATAGACTTATACATGTGTAGGCACATCATAGAGCGCTATTTGTGGTTTGAACCTATGAATCGGATACGTTCTGCATGTATATAATTATTGACATTGTGGATAAAGTAAGAGAAAAGCTTCTGGCTGGGAAAGTGCATCCCAGCATAGGATCCGTCTGTTGTTGTCTTTGAAAGCTCTGCTTCTGCAGCTGTCTTCATTTCTGGACCGGTATATGCTGTACTGTATTCATTCCAAGGTGGTTATAATGCATGTACTTACGTATGCTATGAACATCAGGAGTCTGTATATATGAGTCGCTAGGCCTTTGTACATGTTTAAATTTAACTTGATGGTTGGTGTGAGCCTACTATAAAATTATGCTAATTAAATTGATGTAAGAAGTACTCAGTGCTGAATTAAAATTTGCAGTTTTGTTGTTAGCAAGCAAAAGGAAGTGGTTTGTTGATTATGTCCTTAAGCAAACATGTCTTATTGATTGAATTCTTAAAGTAAAAGGATTCAGTTTCGTCAACTGCATCATTCAGAAAGGTACCGGTAAGCGGTTTTGTTTATTGCATTGTACTGTTCGTACGTACTTATCCATGATCACTCCTTGTGCACTCTCTGTTGAAGGCTGATCTTCCTTTTGATCAGCACCTTCCGATAACAATATTCCCAGTATGCATTATGCAGTTGCTCAACTCTACCTCTTCATGTTCACAACCTTGTTACTTTAGTTGCTGATCATGCTTTCTATGTTTGGCTCATAATTGAAAACTCGTCTCTCTCTGTCTCGTTCGAGTTGTTTTATGGTTATAAACACTTCCTGTTGTCTCTATTGTATTTTTCTTGGATTATTGTTGCAGGGCATGGTCTGTATTTATGGGAAGGATAGATTGTTTGACAGAGTCTTCAGTTTGAGAAAGATAAATAGGCCTAGAGTAGATTGTTGTGACTGAAATTGATTGGCTGACAGTGACAGGTGGGGTGCATGGAGGATCATAATATGTATTCAGCAGGTCTATGCATTCAGAAGATTATTTCACAATGCAAAGGCCAACTGAACACATATTATGTATTGTATGATCCACCACCAAACCTGTCAGCCAATCAATTCTAGGGCCATTCATTCTGTGAAGTTATATAGCGCTCTTTAAAAGACCTACACAGAGATGTGCCCAGCCACAGCTAAATTAGCGTGATTTGAGGGACTTATAAAAAGAAGGCGAGTTTAATCAAGGCATCAATTGCAAGTTCAATGGGAGACCATTCCAAATGGAGAGACCCACAATTGAAAAGGCTTGAAGCTGTCTAACAGAAGCGTAGGCTCGTGGGACCAAAAGCTCCCTCTGCCAAAGAGTTCAGCAGGCTGCAAGATCAGAGACAGGTCGACTAAGATCAGAGAAGTTGGGTGAAGTGCAACTAAGAAGGCACAGCAAAACATGTGCAGTAACTAAGTAGGAGATGCTCTGAGAAACAGGGAGCCAGTGAAAGACATTGCACATTATAGGCAGAGACAGGAGCTTATTTAGGAAGGCCGCCGATGTAAGCAATTGAATGAAGAACACTGTCAAGGTGCCAATTAGCCCAATTGGCAGACTATATAAGTAGTACTACGATGTACTTGTAAGGACCTGCTTAGGTCATACACATTATGTATGCGTGTTTACAATGTTCGTATATATATATATATTATATATATACATACATAATATACACACAATTATATATTGAGGGCCTTTGATGTATTAGAAGTTAGAACACACAATATTTATAGGGACCAACAGTCTCTTCAAGTTATTTGCATTAAGGATATGTTTTACAATGTTCTTATAAGCTGACACTGTGTGGGGGGGAGGGGTGTGGAGTGTGTGACATTTGAAATGTGCAGCAGGTTAATAAATTCGTCTCGGAAGGACAAGTGTAGACTAGAAGAAGTTGTTGATTCCTTTTATGCTTGAGATATAATACAGAAAGAAGACAGTGTATACTTGCAGTGTAAACTTGGAATTGAAAGATGGGAAGCCTTCTCTTCTAAGAATTAGGCAAAGAACGGCCAGTGGTGGATTACGATTAAGTTTGAGCTCTGCTACATATTAAGATGATTTGAAGCTGGTTGGACTGATCAAGGATACAGTAAGGATCATTTCTATTACAAAGAAAGTGTGACTATACAGTGCATTCTATGTAAGAGAACGACTACTTCCATTTCGAAATTATACCAGGTGACCAATTATATGTATGCATAATTGCATATGCATATTATGCCATTTACAATTATTATACATCAGTTGTGCAACTGGAAATCTATTCTAACTAAGGCAAAATAAATAGGCTATAAATGTAGAACTTCCAATCTGGATGAAACTCTAGCCTCTGCTGTCAAACCAGTCATTTATTGCATGAACATTGAGCAGGGTTGCAAAGGGTACCATTGCAAATTGGGGAACATACGGAAGATGCAGACTTTAGCCTGGTGGACATACTTTAGCCTGGTGGACATGGAATGTGTTGAAGCTCAAATTAAATGGTACAAATTTCAAGCTGATATTTTTGTATGCCAAATTTAAATAGTGGCAAATTGTATGCAAGATTTAAGTAGAGGCAGATTGTATAAGTGAAAAGATTTTGGTAAGTTACTTTTCGACTTCAGAATTGGAATTTCTCATGAGTATAAATCTATTAAAAATCTAACAAATTGTGTGATATGTGCTGTTTGTAAAGACTCTAAAGAGCAGAAGTAATCTACTTGGTGGGTGACAATATTAGCATAGAATCTGCATGTGGGTTTCATTGTATCATGTGCCATATGGCAGTCTGTTAATTAATGCTGGCATCATGTAATTATATGGCATATGGCCCCAGATATAATGCTATATAGTCATAGCATATGGGAACGTATACCTCAAAATGTGTATGGTTGCTAGGATTTGCATTTGCAGCCAAAATGTCTTGGTCTTGTGTTTTCATGCCTTATCAAGATCAGCATTTCTTAGCAGCAGTATTTTTAAAAAGTTTGCTTATATACAATGTATAAATACTATTTTTATTTTGTCGAAATTACATTTAACATCCGGCCAGCGCAAAGAGCGCCTCTGAGTAGTTACTTGTATCTTGAAGAGGCGCTATATAAATTCTCAGAATGAAGTTTTTTTTAATGCAGTATATTACAGTATGTAAAATTCTGCCTACAAAGGCAGATTGTATGCCAGAGTTAAATAGAGGCAAATTGTATGCCAAATTTAAATAGTGGCAAATTGTATGCAAGATTTAAGTAGAGGCAGATTGTATATGCAAGATTTAAATAGAGGCAAATTGTATGTCAGATTTAAATATAGGCAAATTGTATATGCCAGATTTAAAGAGGCAAATTGTATATGCAAGATTTAAATAGAGGCAAATTGTATGCCAGATTTAAATAGAGGCAAATTGTATGCCAGATTTAAATAGAGGCAAATTGTATGCCAGATTTAAAGAGGCAACTTGTATGCCAGATATACCAGTAATTTGCCAGATTTAAAGAGGCAACTTGTATGCCAGATTTAGTGCTGCAAAGATATTCTTGAGCTATTATTACTTTATTATTCTTATCATTATATTATTATTAGTAGTAGTTGTTGTTATGGTAGTAATGTTGATAATGGTAGCGGACTAGTGGTAGCAATTTTAATAGCAACAGCTGTCGCAGCATAACGTAAAAAACCTTTCCCCCTCCCTCACTGGTTCTTTGATTTAATATACCAACCACCGTTACCACCCACTGTGGTTGAGATGTTAATTTAATCTTCTCATCTGATATGCAGTGGCCTCTAGACCTCATTTATACTGGTTTTTTGCTGTCACGATAGATTGCTTGCTCGCTCGCTCGCGTGTCTCTGGCCAATTTATTGCATTCATTGTCTGCATTTTTCTCTCTCTTTCTTTGCCATCCTTTCCTCCCTTAAGTCTCTTTCTCTGTCAGTGTATTGCCTTATACCATGGTTTCCACGCCTTTATATCAAACTATATATTGCCTAATATCTACTATTCTCAATTTTTCTCCAAATCCTTGAAAGCAGTTCTGCAAATTGTTAGATGAATCGCCTTTCATCACATAAACTGTATCTCCAATCTGCCTATATACACTTACATTTAAAATCACATAATCAGTTCCTTGGACAAAGAAAAGGCACAAGATCTCATTTTGCTTGATCTTTCTGCCACTTAAATTGGTATATGTCGATTCTGATATAGGTCATTGCTGTCTACTCACAGCTGGTTGGCATTGTTTCAGAACCATAATATTATCATATCCAACCAGTCTGTATTTATCAGTTCACTTCAATGCTAACTGAATTTGAATTCTAGGTTCCACACAGTTCTGCACTCGTCTGTGTGCCAGGGTTTCTTGTCATTGCGATAACTTCAGCTCAATTCTCAGTCAGTAGTATCAATAAAGAGAAATTTTGTGTACATGCACTTGTCAGGTACAAATAAAGGCTGCTTACTTACTTATTAAAAATGGAGGGGAAAAGAACAAGAGGAAGACCACGACAGATGTTGCTGGACACGTTGATGACAAGGATTGGATACCAGAGACTAAAGGAGGCCCAGCGGAGGGAAGAGTGGCAACACTGAACAGCCGAACCTATCTAGGGGCAGAGAACCAGAAGAAGAAGACTTACTTATTGCACAGTATTGCACATGTTATAAGCTGGCTGATCATGGGGCAAAAAAGACAGTTTTAAAATATCAGCCGATCTACACGGTGAAAATTGTGGGGAGGGTTGTGGGGTTTAACCCCCAGTCTTTCTTTGGATGCCACAGTCAAGTCCTCATTGCATGCCCCAATGACATATAAATCAACATTCGACCTCCCAGTTATTTTTCTACAATTCTCATACTGCCGATCTATCTCCATTCCTTATCACCCCTCATTCCAGCTCAACTACTGCCTTCAAATCAACAGGAGACCAGCTTATTATTCACCAGCAATGTAATGTGTTCTTAAGCTCAGACATAATCTGAAGGTCTACTTAAAAGCTGTTGAAACAGCACACTGGTCAGAATAATTACAAATTAAGCATCAAGTTAGAAGGATTGTCCAAAGGCACTATGATTGTGAAGAGCAAAATCGAGATGCCAAGAGACTAGACAGACATGAGGCTTTATGACAAATTGTCTTGTCATTGATGAGCAATAGAAGCAGGAAAATGGACAACAATCAGAATTTGAGAAGGAGATTGTTCCTGAGTCAAGACACAATGTGGTGAATTGTTAGAAAGAAGATATTAAGCAGTTCTTGGAAATCAGGCAAGTGTGAGGTAAAGGAAGAGTAGGGAAAGACTACAGAACTGGATTAGATGGAAGAGTTTTAAAAAATTTGCAGGAGTTAAGTATTAAGAGTTATGGGTCAGCAATAAAACTTTAAAGTTTGGATTGTTAGAAGACACCCGACTGCATACGAGTTGATGTTATTGAAAATGATGACATTGCAGTACTGAAGCAGTCCAGTTTGTAGCGAATTTTACGGCTCTAATTATAATGTTCATGCAGTTTTATGACGGATATGAAGCAAAGTCCTGATTCTAATTGAAATTTATGCAGAATAGTCAGTAGCAAGCTAGGATTGTTTATCTTTGCGGAACTTATCTGTTGTGCAGATGGTGAGAGTTAAGTAGTAAGTAGGTTTACAACTATTTTTTAAAAACACAAATAGTGCAGGGAGGCTTTTGCAGGCACACGGGCCAGTAAATGCAAGCTGTCTGTGCAAGATGACTGACTGTTGTTGGCATAGTTAATATTTATGCTGAAAATTATTTCTGGAATGCTGACAGGATGAGTTAGGTGTGTACGTGAAGTGGATTTTTTGCATCTTGGTCTGGAAGATACTGGTAGCTTACCATGGGCGGAGTTTGATTTCCGTTCTTGGAGGGGCTAATGCCTTCTTAGGGGGGCTAAGCCCGGGAAAAGGTATCATTTTCATGGTAGAAAAGCTAAATCTGGGCCTTCTTGGGGGGGGCTTAGCTCCCCCTAGCCCCTGATAAACTCCGCCCATGTAGCTTACATTGTTCATGGTGGCAAATTACAAGAAAATCGGTTGTGATTATCGGTGATCATTCAAGGCAGAATCGTAGTGTGGAGTTAATGATACAGTGTGTTGGAAGGAGTGCTGAGAGATGTAGACTGAAATATATTTTAGCAAGCCTAATGTTTTAGAAAAAGCTTGCTCTTTTGTTGGAGAATTCAATGGTTTGCTGTTCTAAAAAATACCATAACATAAATTACATTAGGCCTATATATCACAAACACACACACATGGCTGGGAGCGCTCCCAAGTAGTTTTCTTGAAGGGACGTTATATGAGTCCATAGAATGAATGTGTGTTTGCGTGTGGCGTGTCCTTGAATTTAGACCTAATAAAGAAGGCAATCTGTGTATGGGGTCTTCTAAAACAAGTAGAGGTCACAGAGAAGTTTTTTTAAAAATAGGGGACGGCCAGGTCTGTAACACCACCACTGCACAGGCTAGAGTCGTTTGTTTGGTAAATACGATCGTAGTATTATATTTTAAATAAGCAGCAGCTTTTGTACCCTAACGGAGCTCTATTATGCTGTACGAACGGCCTTTGTTGCCAGCTGTTAAATTAATTAAACTGAAACCATATCATACTGACTGGGTTATTAATGCAAAACCAGTCAACACCGGCTGTGAACTTTTTAACTATGCCTATGCTAGGCAGAGTACCCTTTTAGTCCAGCTAGCAAGCATTACTGGAATGGTTCAGCATGAGATCTAATACCAACTCTAATTGCAAATTGTTTAGTTTATTACATCCTCGTATAATTATGAACTTCAGCGTTGGCGTGAAAGCTGTGCGAGGCTGTACTGCGAGTCAAGCTGTTTATGTAGTTTAGCCCAGAATTAGTCCAGGCCAGTCGGTTGTTTTCCGAAGTTGACATCTGGTCTAACAGATCTAACGAGGTCATGTAAACAACGCTGCAGGGTTCTTCCTTCATCAAACGAAGAAGGATCGCGTAGATTCGTAGAATATGAATATCAGTGATTAAAACCAGTTGTTGAGATGGTCATCTGTTGAGAATGTTGACCGTTCGATCGTCTCATCGGGGCTGCCACTCTGAATATCGATAAAAAAGGTAGATCCGGTCGAAAAAAGGCTAGAAAGGCTAGATTGACAATTTCTCTGGACAACGCATGGATTTAAATAAAATGCTTTATAAGTTAAGGCTGAAGTTTAACTAAAAATTCGCAAAAAAGCTAGATCATGACTTTAAAAAAACCTAGAAACCTAGACAAGGCCGAAAATACCTAGATCTAGGTTGGAAAAGCTACGAGTGGCATCCCTGAAATTTCGTCGTAGGACTACTGTGCGATCGATTGTCACGTGATTCCCGACGTCGACAGTCAACAGATGATCTGCTGATATAATATTTATTTATTTAGTAATTCTGTTTCATTTCGGACCAATAATTCTCCGTCTTCTTGTCGAAAAGCACAAGATGTCATCGACTCTCTACAGTATGTAAACTCCTACATGCAGTTTAAACTATTACGAAGCTATTCTATGAATCTTTGCGTCGCTTTTCTTTGAACGTTTATCTTGCCCACGTTGGCCAGATATATTTTGACCGATGTGTATCGGTGCGTGTGATTTGTCGTTTCACTAGAAATTAACTGGCAGAAACTAGATAGCTGAGCGTGAAGTATGTGTCGAACTGTCAGTGAATAAGCGATCTGAATGGATCGGTGGTTCAAGGGGATTAGATTGCATGAAAATTTGTCAAGTGCTGATGGGCTTTATCTGTTTGACGTTGGGATGGGTTACACGCGTGTCGGTAGCCTAATTGATACTTAGTCATGCTTTTAAGTGCATTCATAGATAGCATGTTAGTTTTTGCTCGTATTGAATTGCATTGCCAGGTTTATATTGTATATAGAACTTAGAAATTGTGCAGCCCGTAAGTAAATTTATCAAAGTAATTAAGTTTTTAATTAAAAATTAGGCACTCCTCCGAAGTCCGGTCCCAAATTATTTCACAGCATTTGTCTCACCGTCACTTTACAAACCGTTCACATAATTGAAGAAAACTTGGTAGGCCTACTTGTCGGTTTATTAACCGCCACACACAGAAACCCATTATACGAAATTTTACATGCAAAAATTAAATCACCTCCGGTTACATCTGAAATTTAGTCGGAATTAGCGCTTGAGAAATGGAAGCTGGAGCCTTAATCCCTTCCCTGGGGGGTTATATGCTTTAAGCCTGTTTTGGACGTATATATACGGCTTCCCCAAGGAAGGGGTTAATGAAAGTTTTTAAGGTGAAATGGAGGTTGGATTGATGAAACAATGCAAGAGAAATGGAATCTGGATGATGGTTCTGTGACAGTGAAACAGAAGTTGGATTGATGAAGATAACGCATGAGAAATAAAAGCTGGATCAAGGTATTTCTAGAGCTGAAATAGAAGCCGGATTGATGAAGAGACGCTCAAGTAATGGAAGCTGGATGAGGGTATTTTATATCTGAATTAGAAGCTGGATTGACGAAAATAACGAGCGAGAAATAGAAGCTGGACGAAGGTATTTTTAGACCTGAAGTAGAAGCTGGATGCATATTGAAACTTTCGAAATCTGCCAAGAAATGTACTGGTAAACAAAATGGTCTTAATAATGACGTCATTCTATATAAGGGTGGGTAAGTAAGCATTGGAGAATCATTTCTATGTGATAAGTCATGCGAAATAATTTGGGACCGGACTTCGGAGTGCCAAAATTTAATTAGCATATGATTTGTAGTGGTTAGGGAATTGTCAAGCACTTGGACATTTTCCACAGAGTATTGAATCCGATTATTTGGATGCATTATTTAGAGTTATGTCATAAATGCCATTTGTTCCATAGCCAAAGCTTCACATTTTTCATGTAATAAATTGCAAAACTAATTTTTTGCACCTGTAATAACTAATTAATGTATTTCTCATTTTGGAAATAAATAATCATCAATATGGAGTTGACTTTTGTTTTCGACTTTTAAATTGTGATTTCATGGTGAACATTGGTGATTTTACATTGGTAGAATGGTGAAGAATCTGATCTACAGAATTAAGGAGAAATGTAGTGCAAGACAGTCATGTGCTGAATAATGGGTACAAAGTACACTGAGTGGATCATTTGCTGTTTGCACTTGTTAATACAAGACTTCTTGCATTCTTGTATTGCAGGCTGTCTGTTAAGTTAGCATACAGGGTGGTCCAAAATAAACCGCACAATGATAAATTGATAGTACTTTATTCAGACCAATTCAAATATAACCGTGAAAATTCACAAAAACACAGCAATTATTTTTACTGTAACACTACATGGATGGATTTACTTGTTGCTCGACCACGCATTGAAGCCAACGACGCCATTGATCAATTGCGCGGTCAATGAAACGCTGTGACAGCTTGGTCCACTCTGTGACGATTGTTTCTTTCAGCTGCCCGGCTTCCTAGCTGTGGTACCTTCGCCGTCCTTCGGTATCGATTTTTTAATGAGGTCATCGATAGTACGACGTTTCCATGTCCTATTTGGAAATTCTTTCATCATATATACGCAACGACCCCCATTGTTTCTGAGTTCGTAGATTCCAAATTAGACAACGGTCATTCTCAGTTAAGCGTCCCATGATCACAATCTCTTATAAGCAACAACTTCTTTACCATAAACTATGATAAACAATGATGAAGTCAATAATAACCTCAGAGAAAATATATAAATAAGTAAGTAAAATGGCATTAAACATTGAATTGTTATGCATTATATCAAGAAAACTGTCACTGTGCGGTTTATTTTGGACCACCCTGTATAGTTAAGATTTATGTATTCTGTAATCTGAGTTCCTGTAAATTGTTTCAACTGCATTACAATGTAACCGGTTGCGTTCTGTCAACCGGATTGTTGAATAAATGAAAATTATTATTATTCTTTGGATTCATGCTAATTATTTACAGTTTATACTGCTGGAAACGTAGTGATTTTTTAAAATGAACTTTTGACTTAATTTTGTTATATACTGCATGTGTGCAAAGCATTACAGGCATGCATGTAGATGCTGAGAGTGCATTTCTGTTTATGTGTCTTATGTGTGTGACCTGTGGGTGTATGTGTGTGTGTGCATGCGTAATGAACTTCTTTGTCTTTCTTTGCCCCTTTTCCGCAAGCATTTGAAAACCATTCTCTTTGATTGAGGTTTGGTGTCAGGTCGGGAGCACCTCTGATGAGTTCCCTTGAAGGGGCGCTATATAAATGTACGATTACAATTTTTAAAAATGCACGTTTGCCATATTCATGCTTGTGGGAATGATAAGTGCACGCACCAAGTAGTTACCTTGTTGCGCACTTTATTCCTTCATTACGGAGATTTAAATAACGCCTCCTCCAGGTTGCTACTCAGACGTGTTCCAGACCCAATCCCGGCTAAAAAGAATGGTCTTGAGGGATGAAAACCAGGGCTTAAAGTGTGGCAGGACCAGTGATATTTTAGTTCAGGAAAAAATTTTAGTTCTTATTTTTATTCTATTCGAACTTTTTATTTATTATTATTATTCTATTTTAGTTAGTGAAATAATTTTAGTTTTTATTATTATTCAGTTCAATGAAATTAATTTTAGTTTTTATTTAGTTCTAGTTTAGTTTGCATAATTAATACAATACATAGGAAAACAACAGAAGTTACAGAACAAAAGAATGCTTATATTTAATTAACATGGTGTGTTCACTGTGTTGGCAGAGTATTAATGAAGAATGCAACTGAAGTTAAACAAGAATATGTTTATTTAATTTGTGGAAGACCCTCATCTCCAGAGATTTTCTCATTCTGTTGCGACGACCTGCAGTGAGGATACCGCACACTGAAAATATCCTCTCAACGTATGCCTGAGAGGCTGGGGCGGTCACCAAATCCAGACCAAGCATGGACAGTTTGCTATAGCAACTTTTTTTTATCTTGCCAGAAGTCAAGTGCATTGTCACACACAACATTGTCAGTATCCATTTTTATATCGATTCAGCTGACCCAGAATAGTGTCATTATTGTTCGATGTTGCCGGTAACTCAGCAGTCTTAAGTTTATCGTTGAGGAACTTAAAATAAAGGAAGCGGAAGTTGATAGAATTGCGGAAGTTGATAATGGGCGCGTTTTTTCGACGTGGCAGCGTTCACCCAGTGCATTCCAAAACGGGATCGAAAAAAATTTACACGACTTTTAACAATTTTCGTTCGGCTAATAATTTTAGTTATTATTATTATTCAGTTCGGTACATTTAATTATAGTTATTATTCTATTTTCGTTATTGAAATAATTATAGTTATTAGTTCGTTATTATTAACGATTCCGCTAAAAAATTTCGTTTTTATTCAGTTCTCGTTCACGAAAATATCACTGGGCAGGACGGTCTTTGTCGTCCTGCCACTTATTTGGCCATCACACCCACTCGTAGTTGCTACTACCAGCTTCGGCAACTCCGAGTTGTCTCAAGATCTCTCTCTCATAGTGCTACTCTGACACTTGTCCATGCCTTTGTCACCAGTAGAATTGATCACTGCAGTTCGGTACTCATGGGTCTGCCACTTGGACTAATTGGGTGCCTTGAACGAGTTCTTCGTTCGGCTGCTCGCCTCATTGGCAGCATTCCTAAATATTCCCCCGTCTCTGCTTATATGCGTGATGTTCTTCACTGGCTCCCTGTTTCACAGCGCATCTCCTACCGAGTTGCTACACTTGTCTGGCGTTGCCTTACTGATTGTGCTCCATCATACCTGTCTATTCCTTGTCGACCTGTCTCCGACCTTGCAGCCCGTCGAGCTCTTCGCTCTACGACAATGGGGGAGCTTTTGGTTCCTCGAGCTCGCACTTCTACAAGACAGCACCGAGCCTTTTCTACTGTGGGTCCCGCTATCTGGAATGGCCTCCCACTAAACTTGCGACTTATGCCTAGACTAAATTCACCTGCTTTTTATAAGTCGCTCAAAACCTATTATTTTAGCTGTGGCTGGACTGGGAGCGCCTCTGAGTAGATTTCTTGAAGAAGCGCTATATAAATTCACGAAATGAATGAATGAATGAATGAAAATATAAGGGGCGTCCTGGCACTTCTTTTGGAAAGGTAAGGGGCGTCCAGGCACTTATTTTTTGCACTTTTAGCGCTGACGAAAACCACATGTCTGGGTGAATGTTATGTATTAGGCATGTCAAGCTATTGAGAGCCCATTCCATGTCGAATGTAGGCCTATGCTAAGAGAGTTCTGCTAGAAAATCAATGCAGCTCATGAACTGTAAATATTCTACATTTTACTGCGCTTGGCTTTAAGAATGACATGCTTGATTACTTATAATTATATCCTAACTTGTTGTCTAACATGTACATTGCACAAGTATATACAATACATGTATATTGTATAATTGTATATGCAATGTATATTGGCTAGTGTATTGTGTAAGCCATGTAGGAGCCCTTACAAAGTGTAAGCTTATGTCCTGGAGCAATGCCATTCTGACATGTCACGAGGGGGATAGTTTGTCTCAAGTTCTATTCAGATGTATCCAGACCTCCATGGACCAGCTAAGGCTTATTGGGTGAAGACTATCTGCTGTAAATTCCATGTAAGGAAGATCCTGTTGAATGCTGTGGGAGAATGTTTTTATGGACGTGTGATAGTAGACATGATAGGAAGTTTAGGTGTGTTCTTCTGGCACTTCTACTAATGCCCCTGTTGATTAGGTGATGGCAGAGTCTCTTTTGGGTCATTAGTTCTGATATGACCACGGCTGAATGACTTTTAGCCATTTATATTTAATTAATTCTTAACGACATTTGAGCCATGAGCATTAGCTTTGATGTGACTTTGAAATTGAATTCATCCAGGGCACTGGGCATGAGCCTGTTAACCTTATTGAGCTAAGGTTCCGCAACACAGCTCATGATGGTGGCTAGAGTGTCATAAAAACCTAGCAACCTAGGTGTTTGTTACATACTGTACATGAAAGTAATTGAGATCTGTAAAAAGGGTCGAGCACTGTTGTTGACTAGTATAGCTTGTTGGTGAGTGATCAGGTGCATTTTTTACATATAATTTGATCAGCAGAACGTGACTCTCTTAACCGTGTCTCTCTTAACCGTGACTCTCTTAACTGGCTATATATAAATGTTGTTGAATATTGGGGTAAACTAAATGTCTTTCAACAGTTCGTTGGTTGTGGATATAAAGGAAGGTAGGGTTGTTGATAATGTTTTTTGGAAATCCAATTATGTGTTTTAGAAATCTGAGTTTAAACCGATTATCAGTTTTTATATTTTTTTATATTTGGCTTATAGTCCGTACAAATGCATGAATCATCTTATAATTTTTGAAAATGATTTTTAAAATTATTTAGATTATAGGTTTGCAAACAGTAGAAACTGATTATTGTTTTCTAAACTGAAAATCAGATTTGCACTTAACATCCCTCATTAAAGTGTAATTAGCCTGTTTGATTGCATTTTTTTAAACTGTTGAAATGTAGCTAGACCAAGAAGCAACACAGTAAAGAGTGACTTTGCAATTCGATCAGAATAAAACACTTGTTGACAGAGCTGCTGTCTGCATTGTATGGATCAAACTGAATTGACAGATTGTCCACACAGTTGTGCAAACTTTAAGGCTGTATGTTGCAAACTGAATTTAGTTCAGTTCATGGGCGTCCGCAGCAGGGCGCAAGGGTGCGCAAGTGAACCCCTCTGGATTTTTCGCATAGTTGCACATAAATTTAGATTATTTGGTTGTGATTGTTATAACGCGATTTTCAATGTGATTATCGATTCGTTCTACAAGTTGAACCTATTAATCTTTCTTTGGGCGCATAACTTATAGGTAGGCTATAGGATTCTCTCGTGGTAATATGGAAATTGAAACTGTCACCCATTAAATTCAAACCATGTGACAATTATTTAAAAGTTTGCGCCCCCCCTAGAAAAATTCCTGCGGACGCCCATGGTTCAGTTGTATCAAACTGAATTGACAGATTGTCCACACAGTTGTGCAAACTTTAAGGCTGTATGTTGCAAACTGAATATAGCGCAGTTGTGTCAGACAGATGTCCTGTGTTTATTGTAATTATAATGATATGATTTTGAAATACGTGGAAGATTTCTGCTGATTTCTGGAAAGTTTTAATTCATATATTTTCTGATTGGTTTTATTTTAGTCTCGGATTGTGGTGTAATATTGGTTTCTTATTTAGCCACGAATTTAGTGCGGTCTCAAAAAGATGCAGCACGATTGAAGTTAGCCACATTGAGTTGGTTTTTGCTTTTTATGTTACACTGGATTGACAGTACATATAGAAGTGACAGTGTTCTTGTTGGTCATAGCATTTGATTGTTGTATTAACTGTATAGTAAGTAGAATGAAGTGTGAGTTGATTGATGACAAGTTTACTATAGTGTGGTTTAACTGGTTGTGTGGCATTTAGGAAAGAGTCTTCTCCAGCTAGTGCTAAAGCAGACACGTCACGCAACAATGGCCAGTCCGAAAAGCATCCCTCTCCCAAAGAATGGGTTGAAGGTGTTGACAATGGAATCACTCAATCCCAACATCCGAGTCATGGAGTACGCTGTTCGAGGACCAATTGTTGCACGAGCCGCAGAAATCGAAAAGGAACTGAAGCAGGTCTGTCATTCTCGATTCTCAAATTCATCTGTTGCAGTTCTCCAATGCTGGTGTAATTTTTTAATCCGGTATTTTTATGTAGCTGCTCATTAGAATATGTTATCTGCGATGCTTCCAGCCCAACAACAGAGAAGAGTTGTACATGTTGATATAGGTGCATGCTTCTCTATTTGTGAAATGCTTATCTACAGAGATAGTCTATTCCATGTGAGAGCCAGCGGTGGAAGTATAAGACTATAAGTACATCCTCCAGGGATCAATGGGTCATGGAGTGAAGAGATTCATTTCTGCCAGACTCAAGACAAGGCATCCAAACTTCAATTAAGTAAATATACAATTATTATACATGTTACCATGGAGCTAATGCTATTGCACTAACTCTTAAGGTGATTTTTTAGTTGCTAGATTTGTTTTGGTTGAAATACAGGGTGTCGGCAAGCCTTTTAGTCGGGTAATTCGAGCCAACATTGGTGACTGTCATGCCTGTGGACAGAGACCCATCACATTTTTACGACAGGTAAAAGATGCACGTTATCTCCACATAAATGTTTTATGTGTTCTCATTGATTTAGTTGTTAACGTTTTTATGTACAGGGTGGGCCAAAAAAAAAAGACCCCCCTAGGTTTTTTGCCAATATTTTGGCCAGAAGTAAGAATTTTGAAATGAAATTTTGCAGTCTTAAAGGCAATTCATATTTACACATGATGGCCAGATTTCATCTAAATATATCAAACAGAACAAAAGTTATATCAGTTTTAGTGAGGCCACCCCTCGTTTTTTGACGATTCAAAAACGAAACGCAAAAAAATTAGGTTTTTTGCCAATATCTTGACCAAAAATAAGAATTTCAAAATGAAATTTTACATGCTTAAAGGCAATTCATATTTACACATTATGACTGGATTTCATCAAAATATTTCAAACACAGCACAAGTTATACCACTTTTAGCGGGACCACCCACCGTTTTTGACGATTCAAAAACGAAACGCAACAAAAAGTAGCAAAAACACGATTTCATTAAGTCTCATCTTAAGTAACTGTTGTCAAATGAACTTGGTAGTGCTTCACAACTTGTGTTCAATGTACCCAACACCAGTGCCAACACTTCTTTTGAGTCTCCTTGCAAAGTTCTTGATGGACCCCTGATTAATCTGACAGATTCCTTATTTACCAATTTGATTATCATCTTGCTAAGTGACTTCTCAGTGACGTGCAGCTACGCTGGTACCCTGTTTCTTTTTTTAAATAGTAATAATAATGATCACCTGTCAATATCAAGGCTATTTGATAATAATTATTTGAGATGAAACTTAATAAAATCGTGTTTTTGCTGCGTTACGTCTTTGAATTGTCAAAAATTGGGGGGTGGCCTCCCTAAAAGTGGTATAACTTTTGTTGCTTTGGAAATATTTTGATGAAATCTGACCATCATACGCAGATATGAATTGTCTTTAAGCCTGTAAAATTTCATTTCAATATTCTTACTTTTGGCCAAGATATTGGCCAGAATAATTAGATTGAATTTTTATTACTTTTTGTCGCGTCGCGTTTTTGAATCGTCAAAAAAAGGTGGGTGGCCTCACTAAAAGTGGCATAACTTTTGTTGTGTTTAAAATATTTTAATGAAATCCGGCCATCTGGTGTAAATATGAATTGTCTTTAAGACTGTAAAATTTCATTTCGAAATTCTTACTTTTGGTCAAGATATCGGCAAAAATCTTAGGGGGGTCTTTTTTTTTGGCCCACCCTGTATATAGTTAGATATAACTTGTTAGATATATCTGCTTTTTAGAATGTGCTTGAAGCCATTGAGTTTTAAGTATTTTGTAAAAGTTTCTCATCTAGTTTCTCACCAGAACGTTTATTTGGCATTAAAACATCCTTCTTACAGAGCGACACCAATTAAACACAAGACTACAAGGCACTTTGTCGAATGTCTTCAGCCAGTTACTTAAACAAACCAGCATGTTAAAGCTATTAGGTTCCACATGTTTTGTTGATGATATAACCACCTAAGCTAAAAATGCTAGCATGCAACTGAAGTGACATGTTGTATACACAGAACACGGGACACCTTACCGAATATATAGCAAGTGGTTTTCAAATAATGGTTAAAAATTTGATCCTTTTAAAATTAATTTACTATTGATGGATTAATCGATCATTAACTAACAATGCCTATTTGAGATTGGTTGTACCAAGAAGTCATATCAGTTTTAAAATGGTTCCATTGAAATGGAGCTATTTGGTCATATTAGTTCTGTGTATCCATACATAGGCAGGCAAGGGTTAAATGTTAAGCAAAGAAAATAACCTTCAGATTCGGATCTGAAAAAAATTAAAATCCTAGCCAGAGAAAACTACTGCGTTCCTGAATTGAAAAGTTAGTGAAGGGGCTCAGAAGTGGGACTCAAGCTTTCTGAATAGTGTTGTGCCAGATAGTTTGAATAGTTTGTAAAGGCAGGTGATTTTATCTAGTTTCTATATGTTTTTTCGTGTTACAGGTTGTTGCTCTATGCACATATCCTGCACTTTTGGACAGTGCAGACTTCCCAAGTGATGCCAAGGATCGGGCTCGAAGAATCCTGGATGGATGCAAAGGACACAGCATCGGTTAGGAATCTTTATTTATTTGAACAAATAGACCGTGGTATGAAAAGTTTTATTAAAGTTTCGTGGTTGTAGCAGTCCCACTATTAACTATTGGAGCATTTCCACGAGAACACTTGATTTTACCAAGATGAAGCATCCCGTTAAGATGAACATTTTCAATTCAGTTTAATGTAGAATTTTTGTGGATTAATTTTTTTGGGATTAACTTTTGGGGAATAAATTTTGTGGATTAGTGCGTCTGAGTTTTAAAGGGATGGTATGCATGTTTTGATTGAATGGTTCTAGACTGTCTTTCAATCCTGCAGGATCCTATAGTGACAGTGTTGGAGTGGAGGTGATACGCCGCGATGTTGCTGCATATATCAGCAAACGTGATGGTGGCATACCTAGCAACCCAGATGATATCTTCCTTTCAACCGGTGCTAGTGATGGAATCAAGGTATTATAATCTTTTTTATGTTACGCACGTGCATTATGATTTTTGTGAATGATTATGCTGTGATCCTTGTCTACTCATGGGTGTTCATTAACTTGTGGTTTTCCTAATACTGAACCATGGTTTTCTTGGGAAAAATTTAAGTTTTTATACTTTATAGGCAAACTATTTCGTAGCAGTATGCTATGACATTTTTGAATGAGTACTGTGACTTAAGTTCTGATTTAGTGATGACCATTCGAAAAAGTTGATAAGAGTTTAAAAATTGTTAAATGTACTACAACCATGTTTCTTGACATTTGTGATTCTATGGTTCTGTTGTTCCTATACTACTTTTGCTGTTTTGACTGCTGATTGCGATGTTATTCCTTCACTGCTTTGATTGTTACGATATTTTTCGTCACTGCTTTTGAAAACTGGCTTGGCCCTCGTTGCCCTGCTTTCAAATGGTTAATTTTTCATGAACCTCAGGCAATTAAGTTTGATGGCAATTGTGTTGAAGGTTCACAAGGTTCTGTGCTACAAGGCCTGCTATTTTTACGCTGTATCTCTCTCTTATTGGTGTATTGCTAACTGGAAACTATACAGACCTTCATTTGGATGTGGACAATACCCAGCTATCTCTAGCATTCAACACTTCTAATCAAATTATAAAAAAATTATTATTAATTCCTTTCCTTGTTTTTTGGTGGTCTGTATTGGGTAGTTAGCAACAGTCTTCTTTGCAGTCCAAGACTGCTCATGTTCTAAATATTGGCTCAAGACAACAATTTCACAAATTCTATTGGCTGATGTCTGTTGAGTTGGGTTACTGAACTATGATTTCACTTGACATGATCCATTTATGTCTTAAGCATTATAATAGAGAAGTTGCTAGATTTAGATTTGTCATGCAATTTTGCACTAGCTGTTTGCCTATTTGCTTATTATTGTGTTTGCCTTTACAGACAATCATTAAGCTACTGATGACGGGGCGTGAAAAGCCACAAGCAGGGATCATGATTCCAATTCCACAGTATCCACTTTACACGGCTGTTATCGCCGAGTTCAATGCTTATCCTGTGAGTTCTTACATTATCTGCTGTAAATCTTTTGCTTTACATTGAATTTAAGATCTGACTTCTTTGCATTCATTTCACATGACGGATGTTGGGTTGGGAAAAGTGCTGAAAAGTGTTGGTATGGTTGCTGCATTAGTTTAATTAGTCAAAGCAAGTGAGTTGGTTGTGAAGTGGAATTTGCTAATATGATCATCTTCAGGGGAATGTCTTAAAGTGTTAAGTCTCTAATTTCACTTCAAACACAACTGTCCTGACAAGATGTGAGACAAAGATTGCATCTTCATGTGCTGCCAGTGGGACTAAATATGTTGCATTTGGTTCTGTAGTTGTTCAGTCAGCAGGTTAAGATCCTTTACTCATTACTAAGAGAACAAAATCCTAAATAGTGCAGAGATCCACAAGGACTATAGCTACCAGACGTGCATAATAAATATGCTGTCACTTTGTTACCTTACATGCCTTGTCTTTGCAGATACCATACTACTTGAATGAAGATAAACTGTGGGCATTGGACGTCGACGAACTGCAGAGGTCATATGACGAAACGAAGTCACACTGTTTGCCCCGAGCGCTAGTTGTCATCAATCCAGGAAATCCAACAGGTAAGTTTTAACTCTGCCTGTTTTACGCATTGTAGGTATCAATTGACAATGCAATGTATTCAGATTGAAATTATTTTTAAGGTTTAGTTGTTTACCATTGCCTGCCCGACTTCTTTGGTCATGATTTGTGGGTTTCATCTCATTAATTTGTCTCCAAAGGGTAAATGCTTAATGTCTGCTTAACATGGAGTTAATGTGTGCATATGAAAATTATTTTAGAACGGATGTTTTCAGATATGACCATTATGCATGTAATTATCATCACTTAGATATCTAGCCATGCTATATCCTGTTTATTTGGAATTTACTAGTATCTCTTTCAACCGAATATGTTCGGTAAACAGTTGCATCATTTTAAGAGGAAGCTTGATGTGCCTGGTTTGGTAACAATGTGATTTCTTTGTAACGATTGTAAGCAGTTGGTAACAATGGGTGCCTCATGGTAACAATCAGAACCCTTTGTAAGAATGGGAGCCACATGACAAGGGCCACATGCGTAAAGACATATAGTAGCATATCTAGCCATACAATATCCTGTTTATTTGTTATTTGGAATTTACTTGCATCCCTTTCAACCGAATATGTTCTGTAAACAGTTGGGTGTGAGTTAATTACCTAAAATGGTTTTCAGGATAAAGCATCAGCCTATGGTGTTCAGCTGTGTGTGTACAGAAATTGCTTGAGGTTCTTCAATAGTTGCGTTGTGGGTGGAAGCTCAAACCCATACACTTTGCATTGCAAGGCGATGTACTGTGTTACACTTATGAGTCCGACATGTGAAAATAGTGTACCAGTATACAATTTATAGGCAGAACTTTTGCAGGTTGACCTGTGGCTTTGTGGTTACCATTGTAGCCTGTAGTGCTGAAAATCAGGGCTTTGGACTTTTGAAAATCCAACAGATGAATCGTTGCTTTGGAATTTAGCCTTTTAGATTGTTTTTAGACGAATTTTATAGCTGAACTTTTTATTTTATTAATGTATAAGTTGGATTAAGATCTTTATTCATTCGACTCTCCTTATTAGAAGTGTTAATTCTCATATGAATTGGACTTTTTCTTCTAGGTCAAGTTTTGTCTCGGAAGAACATTGAAGATGTCATACGTTTTGCGAAAAAGAACAACCTGTTTGTTTTGGCTGATGAGGTGAGTTATTAAAGTTCTGTAATAATTTTAAAAAGTGGTATTAATGAACAATAAAAAGTACAATGTAGCTGGGTGCTCTTCCAGATAGGTAGGAACTTTGATAAAAACGATGTTTGCAATCAACATGTTGATCAAGCTCTGGGAAACTGCAGGCTTGCTAGGTAGGGAATTTTATGTCCATAGACTGTCTAAATTACTGTGGAAACTTCCACCCTATGGTGGCAATATACCCTATGGTGGCAATATAGAGCCTATAAAGCTGATGGAACTTAAATTTTATGTAGCTAGCAAGCTTGACTGTACGTTCCATACAGTGTTGGTAGTAGGATCAGGCATTGAGTGAGAGAACTGGTAACTCATCCTCATATGCTGAGGCTATGATTTAAAGTGAAGTCTGTAGCGCATCATGCCCTTGGCTGACTTGTGGGACTGGCTTAACCTTAGGCTAGCTAAGCTCTTCTGTTTTGTGTGATGTTCTTTGAGGCTTAACTTTGATGATTGGTAAAGTTCTGCATTTCATACGCAGACGACTGATAATAAAATAGACTTCAGGTGGCAAATAAACATGATTATATGCTGGTTGTAATGTTGATGACATTGGCAGGTCTACCAACACAATGTCTATGCAAAAGGAGCCGAATTTCATTCTTTCAAGAAAGTTATCACCGAAATGGGCAAAGAATACGAAGACATGGAATTGGCTTCCTTCATGTCCACTTCCAAAGGATATATGGGAGAGTAAGTGCCTGGGATCAATAATCGTAACATTATGTTTTCAGTAAGCCAAAGCTTTTTTGCAGTTGATGGTAACAGGATAATGCGGTTTCTAGATTGAAACATAAGTGTTTCTCTCTGACATTGCTCAATGTTCATAAATTAGTAATTCTCTTGTATTCATACATTTGTATTTCTCTGATATTATTTACATGCTGGTATTTCTATCTGATATTATTCACATGTTGCCATTTTCTTTATATTATTGAAACATTCTTTATTTAAGTATTTCTCTGAATTCTAAAAGGACCTTATTAAATTTCTGGTTTATTTATGAATTTGTGTAGATGTGGCTATCGTGGTGGATACTGCGAAGTGATTAACATGGATCCTGAAGTGAAAGTGCAGCTGATTAAATCTATTTCTGCTAAGCTCTGTCCAACAGTCTCTGGTCAGGTAAATCAGTTGGATTTTTGTCTTCTTCCAGATAATATAAATCTCTTCTTAGTCTGTTGTCCCTTTGACTTTGAAGTTTGGCTCTAGGTAACTGTCAGTATGGCTACGTTTTTAATTTTTGATCGCCTGACAGTTTTAAAAGTTGCTCAAGTTATTGTTACTGGCCTTGGAGTGCTCCTGAGTAGTTTCTAGAAAGGGTGCTATATAAATTCTCGGAATGAATGAATGAGTCTGTTTGAATTATGAAATAGAATATAGAAAATGATGAATTTTCAGGCAGCTGTTGCCATTGCAACAGATGGTCCAACGATATTGCATGGGACAGACGGTTTATTCAACTATGCATTGCATAGCTGACGAGTCATTTGAGAATTTGAGGTTCCCATGCCTCTTTCGATTCAAATTTTAATCTTCACCTTTCCATTCCATTGACACACAATCTAAAAGAATTTGCAATTGTTCATTGACTAGGCAGTTCAAAAGAACATTTGGCTATGAAGTGACTTATCCATTGTTTAATTACCCAAGTTAAACAAGGCAATTTAAGTGTTTAAGTGAAGGAGGCTGGGGTGTGCGGCTGGTTTAGGATTCACTCTGATGAGTTGGTTTTGGACTGTTCAGTTATTAACTTGTTTTGTATCTGTTGTTTTCTGTTTAGTCTGCATTAGGTGTCGTTGTCAATCCTCCTGCGTCCGGTGATCCTTCCTTTGAAGAATTTGAAAAGGTCTGAATGCTTTCGATGTCTTTCTATTTATATATATGTATGTGTATATATATATAATTTATATATATATATTATATAAATTATATTTATATATATATTATCGTTTAATGACTAAAACCAAGTGACACACCGCACATGGGTACATCAAGAAAGGATAGTGATAATGACATCTTTGGTTCCAGTGATTAAGTTAAGCAGGCCTATAAAGATGAGGAGATGAATTTTCTTTGCATCAGTATAATATTCATGCATGTAATTGGCAGCAAAAAGTTGTGTGGTCATTGTCGAAGGTTATAGCAGCATCGAGCCAGTAGGAGGGGGGGTAAAGAGGCTGCTCAGAACATGGGTTTTTAGTTATGTGGTTTCCATCTGTTTGTCTGAATCCAATCTGCTTGTCATTCCCTTGTGTCGTCTTAGCTATTTTGTTTTGTGATGTTAGATGACCTTAATGAAGAAACGTCATACTTTATAAGGGTATTTTTTAATGAAAATCTCCTCAAACTTCAGGTTTGCACTTAGCTTGTGTATGCTGACCTCTTTTGCATTTGTTGTTTAGATCTATGCTGTTGGACAGAGTACCAATGAATTACTTATTTATGAAATATTTTTCATCTTGGCCGCAATGTATTTTTGCAAATGCTACATTCTGACTTCATTCCATAAACACTTGAGCCAAGTTTGGTTGTACAGAGAGTTGCAAAACTCTTCAAAGTGGCAGTCCTTGTCTTGAATCCTTTAAAATCTGTTTATCACCAGTGTTGTTTAAATTGTCAAATGACTTTGTAGGAGAAGAATTCTGTGCTTGGAGATTTGCACACAAAAGCTCGCATGACAACTGAGATTCTGAACTCGATTGAGGGCATTAAGTGCAACGAAGTGATGGGTGCAATGTATGCCTTCCCCAGGATATTCCTTCCAGAAAAAGCAATTAAAGAAGCAGAGGTCAGTTGGGTTACTTACGGTATACTTGTGCTTGTATTCGGAGATGGGTGTTTGCCATTGTTTATACATACAACAACTGTTTATGTCTAATGAAAGCTTGATGTCCAGATTTTAAATCTGCAAAAGTAGAATGGAAATCATGCGTTAGTTTAGTATGGCGTATATTCTGTAGTGGGTTCTTTATATCTGAGATAAGCTAATTCATCTTCTGTTTAAGACAGTCTTGTTGCATGGACGTGTAATTTTAAATTCAGGTGTTTACGTTTCCATGTATTTCTGGCCCATCTCCATCCTCTAATTTCAATTGCTCTTTCCAACGCCTCCGATTTGCATGTTCCGTGTGACTCTGAAATGTTTGTAATAATTATAATTTTCAGAATATTATGCTCTATTTATATGTACTAAAACAATCAACTCTTTCTTCAGAACCTGGCAGCATTGAATGAATTTTACTCAGTGAAAGTTGTCAAATAGTCTCTGACATTTTTTCCATTTACAATTGCCATCATACTATGGGTCTTGAGAGGTTACTACACTTGTCGACTGCAACAGAGCAAATCAAAATTCAACCATAAAAATTGTTTTCAGTGTGCAGGTGATTGGGTGACTACGTTAGGACTGGTATTATATCATATGTTAAATAACACATATTCATAATGTATTTGCAGAAGAGAGGCATGAAGCCTGATGTCATGTACTGCTTTGAACTTCTGGAAGAAACTGGAATCTGTGTCGTCCCAGGCAGTGGATTTGGTCAAAGGGATGGAACTTACCATTTCAGGTGAAGAGCCATGATACGTCCAACTCATTTGCATGTATTTAGCGGTTGGATTATAATCTGAACTTCATTAGCTTTAATTTTATATGCTACATGCTAATTCTAAGCTGCAGTAGTTTCAGCAACCACAGTTCAGAAGCCAATTATAATATTATAGACTTTTTGAGATACTAATCAAGTCCATCGCGTGACTTAGGCTGAATAATAGGTTCTACATTGTAGCATTCTTTAATACAGTTGCAGCTTGCATTGATTAACGTTTATTGCTCGTCGCCAAGGAATTTTGTCTCTTTTTTAAACTCAGGTTTACACAGGGACCTGCATGTGCTTTGCAGAACTTATGTAAATGGTTGTCAGTCCCACACTGTGAAACTGCATGCCCCTGATGATTGGCTACTAGTGGCTATTAAAGAGTGGCCTTTAGTAGCATCCTATGGTCAAGCGCTAGGAGAAAGTTCTACTGATAATTAGTTACCCAGTATCCTTTGTTCTTCAGGCTTTTGGCATGAAGGAACAGTAAGGCCAGGTTAAGTTCCTATCTATTTTTACTTGACCTGTAAAAGGTTTAAGTGTATAGTATTCTATTAAATGCCATGTTTCTTCGTCAATAGAAGAACAGATCTTTAAAGCTTTAATAAGTAAGTAAGTAAGTAAGTAAGTAAGTATAGCCTTTATTATTCCTTTCGCAAATTCACAATGGGACATTGACAATTATGCAATATAATGCAATAGAAGTCACCCGATTATAATGGTCTGCCCTGTTTTCCAGTCGTCTTTAGCACATGCTCTCCATCACAGCACTCAAAGAAATGTGCTGTTGACTTCAGTTTCTTATCCTTGGCACGTGACCCGTACAGAGCACACCTACACTGTCATGTCATTTTGTGACTGAGTTGCCACTGTTGCCATTAATGTTAATTCCAACCTCTAAGTTGACAGTGCATTGTGTTGACTATTAGTGTTAAAAAATAAATGACCCTGTTGCATTTTCTTGTGACAGAATGACCATACTGCCATGTGTGGAGGAGCTGAAGGAACTTCTAACTGGTGTTAAAGACTTCCACCTCAAGTTCCTGACCAAGTACAAGTGAATGTTGTTTGACGAGGACTATCGTGTATGCAAGTGACGCTTGGATGAAACTGAAGCTCAGCGATTCTTCCAAAACATTTCTATACATTGTTTACTTATCATGATACGAAGAAAGCCATATGCAGATCTGTCTAAAGCACTTATTATTTATAATTGTCGTTTGTTCAAAAAGATTATCTGAGCATGGCGGTTTGTGGTGCAGCAAGACCATTTCATGATTTAGTTAGGTTGCTTGACATTCAAGTACATATTAAAGTGTGCATTTGCATAAATTAGAAGGAAAGTTTTTTATCCAAGTTCATATCATTATGTAGTTGTGGGATTCAAGTCACCATATAACCCAGATTTTTTGCATAGATGCTATCTATAAGCATTGTTTACCAGGTGTACCTCCAGATCTTTATAGTATTTTTGAAACTAATTCACTTGCAGAAATGATGGTAAATGTAAACAGTTTTGTGGTGAAATGAGTTTTTATTATTATTACATTGTGTTCATATTAGATCTTCACAATAGCTTCATCTATGCTGCAGAAAAGAGATCTGCAAATTGATTAGAAATATAAATAAAATTGATATTTTTAGTTTATAAATAGTTATTTTTCGTGACTGATAAATGTGTGTTGTTGTTATTGCTATTGCTATTAATTGGACCGCAAAATGAGATGGTGATACAGTTATCTCTTATGTCCACTTCATTTACTAACATTTGCTGTTCTTGCTTTGGCTGTGGTGACAATTGAGATCTAGCGGTTAACATTGATGCTTTTAAATTTCTTGTAATGTTTACATAAGTTTACATACGAATTTGGTTTTCTTGGAATGTTCCTCCCATTCAATTTAAATATTTTAGGTATGAGCATTCTAACTACAGTGCGCGGATAGCTATGAAAATTGCTCAGTGGATGCAATTTTGAATCAAAAGTGTTAATGCTCCTCAAGCAGACCTTGGTTATATAACTGTTGGAAAATGTGATGTTTCTTAGGTTCACTTAGTTATTTACGAAGCCAGCAAATGGGTTGAGTGCTTGTGTATAGCATGTCCTTTAATCTGACTTACTTTGGACCCATCCTTCTCCATTGTCTGCATTTGGTAATTGAAATAAAGTTGTACAGAATTAAAACTGCAATATATCTAATAGAAGAAAACCATCTGACTAAATTGAATCTCGGTGGCCTGTAGTACCATTAGGACTACTGGTAGGTCTAGATTTTCTTCAAATGACCTTGGTCTGCTTCTACTCCTGATGATTGAACATGGTAGATACTACTGTATGACTGCAGGTTTTTTGTTCAATGTGCCTTAGACCTTCTTGTTACTGCACTTGTAAAAGAATTCTTCGATGTCTTTGTCCTAGTCATCGTATATGTCATCAACCTCTATTGCTAAAGACTGCTCTCCACTAGCTGCGATAGTTAATCCTTTCATTAAAAATTCATCTCTTCACTATTACGAAATCTTTGTTCTCAATTTCATGTCCAAAATCTTGAGAATAGTAGCCATTCACCTGAGCTGTGTCACCTTGTCTCTCAATTGGGTGGCGTTAAATACTGTTCTATATACATGTACACGTGGTTTGGGCATGGTGGTTAATTCCACTGTCTTTTTCTAACAATTGCTTGCTCAAGCCATATGACCGATCAGCTCAGTTCGCATACCTATAAGTTTAAAGCTTCAAAAATATATTAAATTGCAACTATTGTGACAGTTATCGAGATTGTGGCTATAAATCTTGGTTGGAAATTATCAAAGCATAATTCATGTCTTGTAATCTCGTTGTGTAAACAACTTTCTCTCCCGTCTCTGATTCCAGATCTGAGGAAGAGTTTTAACTAGATTGCTTTGGTGATGGGGAGATTTTATGTTGCTTGCGTAATGCAACGTTTGAAAACTTTATGTTGTTCGTCTTTGCTGGGTTTAGAATGCTTTGCTGCTATTGTTCACCCTTGCCTTACTTTTGTAAAGTTCGAGACAATTTCTTTGAGTATAATTATAAATAACCTGTGATTCATTTGACAGTACTTAATTATTTTTTAAATAAAGGTATGTGAAATGTCTGGTCTGACAAATGAATGCAATCGTAGTGCTAGATATATGTATTGTGCGACAGTGCGACATTTACTGTAGGCTTGTACACGGGTACATTTTTCTGTTAGGACACAGAACATGCCATAGAAGTCGTAAAGCTTTGTCACAATTTAAGCACGTTGTTGGATAGTTTTAGATATTGTGCATCTTGTCATCAAAATAACTTTTGCTAGAGTAATATTTAGTAGCGATTGAAGATGTCTATTCGGTTAGTTGTTAAAAACATGACATTGGTTTGGTTTTGTGAACATGCTTTTCAAGATTGATGGTCATCTATTGCCTGAAATAGGTCTTGTTTTCACTGCATGTGACAACTCTTTCACCCATTTGACATACCTTGATAGCAGTTAGTGGGATTATTAACTGTGATATCTGTACCGGTATTATTAATTCTGATGGTCAGTAGTGATATATGGTGATTTGCTATTTAGATAAAATGCTAAAAAGTGATGATTTTGTCAGTTTGTTCTCCAGAAACGAGAGATTTCCCACCTAAACCAACCATTATCATGCAACTCTCATTTTCATGATACGAAAAGAAATGAATTCGAACTAAACTGTTGATTAATACTTTGAAATTCTCTTCTTGACAGTTAAACTGCCAAGATTTTACAAGACAGTAGAAGGTTTTTTGTGAACCTCGAGGCTAGAGAAACTGGATAAAGTCCAGTTCCAGAACAGCAAGGCAATCCAATGGTAATGCATTTGGAAGTTTAGTCGTGACTTTGGGCTTTCGCATAAGCTTGATATGCTTTGTCATCCTTAAATATTGTTGGGCCATAGGTCTAAGTTTTGCGACTCAATCTTGAAAAGCCAACCTAAAGTTAAAAGAACTTTTTTTTATTAAATCCACAGTTAAAATTATGATTTTAAAAATACCTGCAGTTGCTGGCATCAAGTTGAATTCGATTTCACAGCAGATCGTTCAATGCACACTTGTGAGATCACTTCATAAGCTTTATTGATCAACAAAATATTAGTGCATGTACATTTTTTACAACAGTTTATGGGTGTTGAAGGATAAACCCAAAAGGAACAGTATTGTTCAAACAATGCTTGGCACTGTCAATGCAAAAATCAGTTGAGTAAATGCCTGATGGTGTGTGTGAAGGTAACAATAGTTCAACCTCACAAGACTTCGTGTTCTAGAATTAAAGGGACATTTTGCTCAGTTTTGTCAACATCGCCAAATTTCTTTGTGGCATTTTCATGACTTTATGCACATCTGAAACTTTGCCACCTCTTCCAGCCTCCAGGTTGACCCAGATAAGCAAAAGATCAGCTTAAAGCAATGAATAAGGGATGTCAGATTGTCAAGTGATGTCTTAACACGTTCACCGCCTACACGCCATGTTAAATGACTGGATTCAGTACGAGATAATTCGTACTGGGCAGTGAACGTGTTAAGTGTCATTTCCCCATTGTACATAACTTTTCATTTCATCGCCAAGAATAAACTACATTCAATACACATCAGCCAAACATCAGGTATCGGATACTTCTAATACAAGTCCAGTAAAAGTTCACACATGGATATGGAAAGAGGAGAGCGACAAGTGTACAGTCATTGCTCTCATTATGGCTGATTTGTCTCAGAAGCGAATATGGAGCAGAAATCTTGTAACTTCTGCACACATGGAACTTCCTACTAAATAGCAGTATGCTACTAAAGTAGTTTGCAAATTTCTCATTGATTAGGTAGACTAAGGTGGAGTAACCAAACTTAAGGCAGTGTCAGTAAATGCTTCCTGAAGGAAGAAAACCGAAAGGTCGTTTTGATCAATACTCTGATGAAAGTAGCACGTAAGATCAGTTTATAATCAAGTATTTACAAAGCTTCTATACAGAGAAACAGTTCCAAACAGTTAATATCATTTACATTTTAGATCTTAGTCTAAGTCTAAGTAAGACATTTTAGATCTACTTCACAACTACAGGTACAGTCTTTCAATTACCTAACCACTAATTCACAAGTGTCGATTCATGTCTTTAAGAGTAGAAAATTAATTTAGAACAAGATAATGCAGTTTAAAAAATAGAAGTTAAGGGCGCAATATTGTAGGGTACGTGGTATGGTATTTCCAATGCTCTTGTGGGTTTGAAAATCTATCGGGTGAAGGTAAAGGCAGCAATCACGCAGCCATTGCTTTTGTCAAATAACCCAGAAACCTTTTGAAACAACACTCCATCCCTTTCTTAAACAAGCCCCAGCCATTCTCAAATAACCAGGGAGAAATTGGTCAAACTCTACTATAACCCTTTCAGAAGCATCCTAGTAACTGTATCCTAATGGTTATTAACAGAACCCAAGGTCATTTCAAGGGTCAAAAAGTTCAAAATCTAGTAAAAATGGTCATATTTATGTCTGCCCCAAGCAATGCTATTTTGTCATGTCATGGAGAGGAGGGTGTTGGTCCAGATTCGATTCGGGTGAAGTAAGTAAGTCACCTCGTTTTGATTCAGGACTGTATGTGTCTGCTGTATGGAGACCGCTTGATGTTACATCACTCTACACTGTATGCTGTCTCTTTTGTTGCTCGATCTGCGTATGGAACAATTCAGATGTCATTGGTTGGCACTGAACAACGAAAGTTTATCAACCATAAACACACTTTCTTTAAACCAAAAGTAAAACAATTGAACAGGTGTAATATTTTAAAAAATGCAATGTTGGCTCAAAGGGAGAGTCCTAAGAGGGTCTAAGCTCTGCGAACAAGGGTCACCCTAGAATAAACATTGTTTTGAATAGTGAAAAGCTGGTAATAAAGATATAACTGAAAGGTTATTAGGAGAAGATACACAGCTGTGAATTCTGTTTAAAGCATTCTTCCACAGCATCCAACAGATGAGCGCTGTGGAAGAATGTCTGATGGGTGCAGGACACTGAGGACAGTAAACTTGTGATGGGAAATTCAAGTGTATTCTACTGGCACTTGAAAAGTCCCTGTTGGTTTGCTATTAAATTGAAACGAGTGTACTGTAAACAGCTTCTGCTCATCTGGCCAAGGCTGGGTGACCTTTACCTATTCCTAATTTATGATTATGACACTTGAGTGTTAGCTTTGATTGACGCTTGCTCAGCTGTGACTTTTAACTGGGATTCATCATCGAGGGCATAGCAGCGATCTTGTCAATGTTAGTGAGCTAGAGCTTCACAACACGGCTCATAATGGTGACTGGCCCGGAGAGTCATAAAGAACCTAACAATACATGTAGTTGATAACTTGATATGTATTAAAATTGAAAGTAATTTATAATCACTAAAAATAGTCAGGCACCGTTACTGACTAGTGTATCTTGTTTGGTGAGTGTCCTGTTGATCAAGTGCATTTTTAAAACATACAATATGATCACTTGCTAAAATGTTATAATCTGATCAACAACATGTGACTCTCTTAATTGGCAATGACTCTCTTGATCAACTATATAAATGTCACTTGAGTACTGGATATATTTCAACAGTTTGTTTGTTTTGAATATAATTGAAGTACCTGTTGAACAGCATCCACTTGCTGCCGGTATTTTCTTTGAAATGTAGCTAGGCCAGGAAACAACATAGTAATAAGTGACTTAGCAATTCGATCAGAATTATAATGCGCTTGTTGACAGAACTGCTGCCTGCATTGTATGGATCAAACTGAAAATTGACGGATTTGTGCAATTGTAGAAAGCTGTGTGACCAAGCTGAAGTTAGAGCAGTTGTGTCGGATGTCCTGTGTCTACTGCTACTGTAATGATATTGGTTGAAATATGGGTAAGTTATTCTGCTGACTACTCTAAAGTTGAATTTAACTTTGTCTGTTTACTGATTGTGTTTGTTCAGACTTATAATCTTTGATAAATATATAAACTTCTAATTAATTGAACCATGAATTTAGTTCAGAATCTTAAAATCTCAATATAATTGTATGCAGAGGAATAGACAGAAGAAATCTTGGGCTCCAATTAGGAGATTTCAAAGGGCATGGATGCAGACTACACAAAAATTGCCTTACACAGAATTTGTTAAAAAGATATTTGAAGTTTTAACCCGCGAAGCCCTAAATATGTCCATAGTTGCACTGTAGTTATTAATTATTGCTTTGATTTAGATTTACTTATTATGTTAAACTGGATTGACAGACCAAGATATTCAACAGATTTTCCAATGGGAGTGACAGCGCTTTTGCAGATCACAGCTTTTGATTGTTGTATTAACTGTACATAGTAAGTAGCTTGAAACGTGAGTTGATTGAAAACAAGTTTTTATGTACAGTATTGAAGTTTGACCGGTTGTGTGATATTTAGGAAAGCGTCTTCTCCAGCTAGTGCTAAAGCAGACACGTCACATGACAATGGCCAGTCCGAAAAGCATCCCTCTCCCAAAGAATGGGTCGAAGGTGTTGACAATGGAATCACTCAATCCCAACATCCGAGTCATGGAGTACGCTGTTCGAGGACCAATTGTTGCACGAGCCGCAGAAATCGAAAAGGAACTTAAGCAGGTCTGTCATCCTCGATTCTATAGAACTGATCTACTGCATTTCTGATTTCCAACGCTGGTGTATTTTTTGTCTGGTATTTTTATGTAGCTGCTAATGCTGCTTGTTAGAATATGTTGTCAGTAATTCCAGCCCAGCCTTCAATATGCATTCAAAATTGTATGTGTTATATATAAATTATATATATAATTATATAAATATATATACATGTGTGTGTGCCTGTGTGGGTATGTGTGTATTACATCTGCTCATTGCTCTACCATCTGTTCTGCCCTACTTTTTTCAAAACCTTTTTCTACTCTGCTGTCTGTTTTGCTCTGATCTCTTTGTGTTGCCATCAGCGCTGCTCTGCTCTTCAATGCCTGTTCTGTTTTAACCACACTTTTTGCACTGCTCTGCTTTCTGTTTACTATTTCCCTTTGCTTCTGAGCCGAGGTTCATAAAGATCTGCTTATCCATAGCAAGGATTGTTTATTGTATGTAAATCAAAGCAATTACATAAGTGTGTGTGTGTGTGTGTGTGTGTGTGTGTGTGTGTGTGTGTGTGTGTGTGTGTGTGTGTGTGTGTGTGTGTGTGTGTGTGTGTGTGTGTGTGTGTGTGTGTGTGTGTGTGTGTGTGTGTGTGTGTGCTTTAACTGATTTCCAGAATGTCAAGAAGCCTTTTACTCAGGTGATTCTAGCCAACATCGGTGACTGTCATGCTTGTGGACAACAACCCATCACTTTTCTACGGCAGGTAAGATATGCAGGTTATCTTGACATCAACGTTTTATATATTCTTTTAGATTAGTCTAACTCGAATGTGTCCTTTTAGAATGCACTTGAAATCATGCATTTTTAGAGATCTCAGGTATCTAAATTATTCAGCAAGTTCTGATCCAGTTACGTAAGAAACTTGCTATAACATTCTGATCAGCTGTCTTGTAAAGCCATGTCATGTCTCGTGTGCTAACAAGAGTGGTATAATAATTATCACCTAAATCTGGTTGCTGCATCTCTGCATTATGGCATAATTCTTATTATAATAAAGTGTGTTATAAGGAATCTGTGGAGTAGGAGTGGATGTGCCAAAGGGACAAAGAGAGACAAAAATCAGTCTGAAAGAGAGTGCCAGTGAAATTGGTTACATCACTCCAGTATGGCCGATGATAGTTGTTAAGTAGGAAAATGACCTTCATATATGGTCCAGAAAAATCACAAGTGCTCAGAACTGGAACACTGTGTGCTGGCTGAAATTGCTGTGCCAGACAGTTAATGATAATGGTTTGGCAAAGGCAAGTGAGTTGATAAAATGTCTAGTTTTTTCTCTTTTGCAGGTTGTTGCTCTGTGCACATATCCTGCACTTTTGGACAGTGCAGAGTTCCCAAGCGATGCCAAGGATCGGGCACGAAGAATCCTGAAAGGATGTGGTGGCCAGAGCATCGGTTTGGAATCTTCGTCTGTTTGAAATAGAATAGAATATTCTTTATTAATCAACCAATTGAAAACTGCATTTTGGCTTACAGAAATTTTTTAAATGTAATATACTAATTTTTGCGTCATTCAATAAGTTAAGATATTTTTCGTAATTTCTGGGTTTGTCTTATTTGAGCAGACTTGAAATATTGTGGGGACTATGATAAGAAAGGTATTCTTAAAGTTTCATGGCTGTAGCAGTCCTGCTATTAGCAATTGAAGCACTTGCATGAGGACATAATTATGATATAACCAAATCAATGGATAGAAAATAAAGTACCCTGTTAAAACATTTTTAAAAGCTCCATTCTATGAATGGTTTAGGATCTTCAGTTTAAATGCAAATTGCATCAGATCTCTATCAATTTGCTTTTGCGATAAGTAAACTTTAAAGGATGCTAGATACTCTTCTGATTGTGCAGGATCCTACAGTGACAGTGCTGGAGTGAACGTGATACGTCGCGATGTTGCTGCATATATCAGCAAACGTGATGGTGGCATACCAAGCAACCCAGATGATATCTTCCTTTCAACCGGTGCAAGTGATGGAATCAAGGTATTATGATCTCTATTATGTTACAGATGTGCATGTTAATGCTGGGTCTAGAAAGTTTGTGGCAATTATTCACTCTGCCTTAGCCTACTTTTGTAAAGTTCTTGAAATTTCTTTAAGTAAAATAGTAAATAGCCTGTCATGAAAAATCTGCAAGTTAACAACTCAACGAATTTCATTGGGGTTGTCTGTTGAGTTGGGTGAATTGATTGTTCTGAATGAGCATGCAGTTTAGAGGTGACAGTTAACTCCACCTTGTTATTTGCTGATAATGTTAGCACCACTGGAGTGACTGGACTATGATTTCACTTTACATGACAATCCATGGATGTACTATGCATTTTGATAGAGAAGTTGCCAGATTAGATACACATAATCAGTCATGCAATTTTGCATTAGACAGCTGTTTACTTTTGTTTCTTATGTGTTTGCCTTCACAGACAATCATTAAGCTACTGATGACGGGCCGTGAAACGCCACAAGCAGGGATCATGATTCCAATTCCACAGTATCCGCTCTACACTGCTGTTATTGCCGAGTTCAATGCTTATCCTGTGAGTTTTTAAATTACTTTCTGTAAATCTTTTGCTTGGCATAAAATAGCCTTGCAACTTCTTTGCAGTTATTCCACATGATGGACGTTGGGGTGGAGAAGTGATGAAAGGTGTGAGATTAAGGAAAGTGCTGTCTGTGTGTAACTTAATTATGCTTACTTTATGGGCATGGTGGTGTAGTGGTGGCGTTGGTGCCTTGGAGCCGGAGGGTTCCAGGTTCAAATCCACCATAATCTGCCACGTAGCGACCTTGAGCAAGTCCTTCACTCACAATCGCTAGGGTGCTTCGGTGTGAAACTACGATGCAGTACTGTCTTTGCAGATGCCATACTACTTAAATGAAGACAAGCTGTGGGCAATGGATGTTGAAGAACTACAGAGGGCATATGACCAAACGAAATTACAGTGTTTGCCTCGAGCGCTAGTTGTCATCAATCCAGGAAATCCAACAGGTAAGTTTCAACTCTGTCTGTTTTACTCATTTCTGGTGTCAATTGGCAATGCAATGTATTCAGGTTCAGATGATTTTTAACATTATTTTAGTTGTTTACCATTGACTGTCCCAATTTTTGCCAATGATCATTAGTATTTGAGGTTTTGATATCATTTCCCCTCAAAAAGGTAAATACTTAATACCTATGTAAATACTAAAGATAGCGTCCCTCTCAATGTGCTGTAAATGGATCAAAAGCTGTGCTTAGGTGCCAAGTTTCTTAGTACCGGGTAATGTATGCCACTTGGTAACGATGGGATCCACTTGGTTGGAGCAACATGTGTAAAGACAGGCAATGGCAGAATGGGTTTAAGTTAAGTACCTACATTACTTCTTTTTTGAATTTTGGAAGAGCTGATAGAATTCATTTTTATACGGCCACATGTCATAAAAGTGATAAAGCAGCAGCCTATGGTGCACAACAATTTTTTGGCAGGATTGCTCAAGGTTTCTTAGCAGTTGGTATCTTGGTGGCAGCTTGAACCCGTGCACTTTGCATTGCAAGGCGATGCACTGTGTCGCCCCTATGAGTTTAACATGTGAAAGTAGTTTTTCCCAATTTTTAAGTCGGATTAAGAGTTTATTTATTCAAGTCATCTTACTAAAATTGTTATTACTCATGTGGACTGGACTGTTTGTCTAGGTCAAGTTTTGTCTCGAAAGAACATCGAGGATGTCATACGTTTTGCAAAAAAGAACAACCTTTTTATTTTGGCTGATGAGGTGAGTTATTGGTTGTTTTTAATAGTTTCTCTCTGTCTCATTTTTCACTGTTCTTAAGAATGTTAAATTTAACCGGGTTGGACTTGGATCGCTCCTGAGTAGGCAACCTGGAATGGGTGCGATATAAAATTGCTGAAATAAATTAACATATAAATATATGAATCAAAAGTACTATTAATAAATTAATACTACATGTACTTATACTTTAATTATAGCTTCGGTACTACATGTACTTATACTTTAATTATAGCATGATGTTTTATGGGTCTGTTCAGAAAGCTCAAGGCTTCTGTATTTTCAGTTGACTTAACAAGCTAATAAAACATAATAAAAGCTAATAAAACATAATGGGTGTTGTCCCAGAAGAACTTTGATGAGAGAGTTAAATCAAAGCCAAAAATTGCTGGCTGAACAGATGAGGATGTCATTTCTATGGACTGTACCTGAAGATGGAATTTAAATTAAAGCCTTCTGAGAAACGGATAATTCTGATACATCAGGATTACTATGAAACTATCATCGTACAATGACATTGGACTTTGACAGAGTAAATTGTTGGCTAGAAATTACCCCAAGATGTTGGCAGGAATGTCATTCAGTAAGAGAGATGTCTGGTAACCCAGTCTCATATGCTGAGGTTAAGTAAGCAACTTAACTTGGGTTGAAACCATGCATCATGGCTTTGATTTAACTCTCTCATCAATAGTAATAGCTAAATCCTTTTACATTTTAAAAACAGTGAGCTACTTTGATTTCCCAGTCACATGTTTTTTAAAATGGTTCAATGCAAGCTTAGTTGTAGCACTTCCATTTTGTGTGATTTGTTTCTAAGTTGGCAATGCACAAGTGATTGCTCATCGTAGGCGCAACGTGAGAAGTAAGCAATTGAGAAATTCGTGATATCTATAATAGTCATTATGCTGGTTGTATTGTTGATGACATTGGCAGGTCTACCAACACAATGTCTATGCCAAAGGAGCCGAATTTCATTCTTTCAAGAAGGTCATCACTGAAATGGGCAAAGAATATGAAGACATGGAATTGGCTTCCTTCATGTCCACTTCCAAGGGATATGTTGGAGAGTAAGTAGCTTCAGTACTACATGTACTTATACTTTAATTATAGCATGATGTTTTATGGGTGTGTTCAGAAAGCTCAAGGCTTCTGTATTTGCAGTTGACTTAACAAGCTAATTATTTTGTTCCTTATAAGCTTGTAAGTGGCTTATAAAAATGTTGGATTATACAACTTTATTGCAGTGTTTGGTGATTGAAGCATGAGAAGGACAGTGTGAAGGATAAAGATAGTCCACTTGAATACTCAACTCTATAATTGTTCATTCTTGGAAATCATGTTCTGCACTCTATTAGATTTTCAGCTGAAGCACAAACAACTCAATAACGGTAACGGCCCACTATTCCGAAGGTCCACTATTCCGAATATCCGCTATATTTTGTTTGTTATCTTTGGTGGTTAGGATTAGGGTGGGTTAGGGTTGGGGTTATAGGGTGGGTTGTGGTTAGGGTTGGAGTTATGGTGGGTTAGGGTTAGGATTAGGTTTAGGATTAGGTTTAGGATTAGGGTTGGGGTTAGGGTGGATTAGGGTTTAGGCTAGGGTTGTTTAGGGTTAGGTTTAGGGTCAGGGTTAGGTTTAGGGTTAGAGTTAGGTGTAGGGTTCAGAATAGTGGACCTTCGGAATAGTGGACTCTCGGAATAGTGGACCCAAACCCTCAACAAAACCAATAGAAGAAAAGGAGAACGGTTTATTTTGACTTGCATTGGCACTTGTATTGGTAAAGGATAGATTAAAAATTGGGTTCACCCAGATGGTCTGGTAAAACGGTCGTTGGTTCCCATCCATGTACTGATTGCAATTGATTTTACTGAGCGTGGAGTAATTGTACTCACAGTGCAGATGGAGGTAACAAAATGACGGCATATTTATTATGCTCCTCCGCTACTGTAACTGTAGCCAGCTTTACACAAGTGCTGTATTAAAAGGATTTGTCTAAAGTTCTTAACATCAGCATTTTTCTTCCTCCTGTAATTATTATTAAAAACTCTGATAATATTTTATCTCACAATCAGTATTTCTCTCCAGCATCATTCAAAGACATGTTAGTATTTCTCTCTCTGTTATTATTCAAACAGACAGTTGTTAGCATTCCTTTTATAATAATATTCACTCAATAGTATTTCTGTGACATTATTAAAACACTATTTATTTCGGCATTTTCCTGAGTTCTAAATGGACATTATTTATGGTTGTATGGAATTTGTGTAGATGTGGCTATCGTGGTGGATACTGCGAAGTGATTAACATGGATCCTGAAGTTAAAGTGCAGCTGATTAAATCTATTTCTGCTAAGCTCTGTCCAACAGTCTCTGGTCAGGTAAGTCAGTTGGATTGTTTTCTTCTTCCAGATAATATACGGGTAACTCTGTTACTCTGTTCTTGGTCAGTTGTGCCTTTGACTTTGAAGTATGGCTCAAGTCAGCTGTCTGTATAGATGTCATTACATAAGGCATATGTTGTGGTGTAGAGGATAGAAATTGATGCACAAGTACCAGTAAACTCCAAATGGCTACCTTACTATTATTACAAGCATTTGTAATGCATGAAAAATCACATACAAAAGTGAATCAGAGTCACGGTTAGTCATTCGCCAGAAAAAGAGCAGCTAGATATCTAGATGTACCTGGTACTTGTATGTTAATTTTGAATGGATTATAAGCTGTCTGGTTCTAGGCAAAATTTACAATCACCGTCTGTGCAAAAGTTGTAATGGTTGATGTAATATAACATATGCAATAAAATGTATTTGCAGCCAAACCTTGGCTCTGACTAGTTGATTTTAGACAGTTCAATTGTTAATTTGTTTTGTATTTTAGTGTCAGCTGATTTTGTCAAAACATGAGTTTCATTTTCTGTTTAGGCTGCTATGGGTGTTGTTGTCAATCCTCCTGTGTCCGGCGAACCTTCCTTTGAGAAATTTGAAAAGGTCTGAAAGCTTTCAATAGGTTTTTTTTTAAATTTGGTTCCATCTGTTTATATGAACGTGGGGTTGCATGTCATTTCATACTTGTGGCATCTTAGTTATACGTTGTCTTCATGGGCGCCCGCCGCCCACAGATATTTTCCAGGTGGGACTAAAACAAAGATTACAGATAACTTTTAGCAAGAGCTTGAAAAATGCAAAGCAGGAAATTCAGAACATGGGAATTTTTCAAAGAGGTTTCTAAATGTAAATTTCTCAGTTTCACGTTGTGTATCATCAGTATCACAATCATTAGTGTAGTGCCTTAGAGCAAAGAAATCTGTTAAAAACCAAAAAGTAGTAGTTTTAAGTACCGTAGTAGTTTAAAAATGGTCAAATTTTCTGGGTGAGGAGTGTACCCCTATGAGCAGGCGCCCATGGTTATCTTTCAATATAAGATGAACTTGATGAGCAAATGACTAACTTTAGGCTTATGGTATTGGGTATCTTTTATATAAACTCTTGGCACTTTAGATAGGTTTGCTCTTCAGCCTGTGTGTGTCGACTACATATTTTTCATCATAGATCTGTTCTGCAGGATAGGTTCACAATAAAATAATACTTTTATGAAGCAAATTAGCATCCTGGTCATCTGTTGCACATTTTCCACTCTAATTGTATTCCATAAGTACTTAACACGAGTTTGTTTGATCATAACCTAATGTGGTCGGTTGGGAGCGAAGAGGCAAATATATAAATCTATGAATACAAATTAATGTTGAAAAGAGTGTAGTGAATTTGTTAGACATTTACATGTAAAAAATCCAATTAGTTAAATTTAAAAGATAGTTGTTATGCAGGGAGTTGTGAAATCTTGAAGTGGTGTTCCGTGTAATCAATCTTTACGACCTTAGTCTATAATCATTGTTGTTTTAGTGTTGTCAAATGACTTGTAGGAGAAGAATTCTGTGCTTGGAGATTTGCACACAAAAGCTCGCATGACAACTGAGATTCTGAACTCGATTGAGGGCATTAAATGCAACGAAGTGATGGGTGCAATGTATGCCTTCCCTAGAATATTCCTTCCAGAAAAAGCAATTAAAGAAGCAGAGGTACGTTGGGTTACTTATACTTCTTGCTTTTACAGAGTCATGGATGAACTGATGGTGGTGTTTTATAGGTCATCTTTATAATTAATGTTCTGTCCTGAAGTCAGTCACTCATTCATGAAGCCGACATTTATGCTACGCCTGATTTTCATGACCATTCGCTGGTAGCGGCAATAAAATCAGGTATGGTGAATACGCTAGGGATGTATTGGATCGTATGCTAAAATAACATATTTATAATGCATTTGCAGAAGAGAGGCATGAAGCCCGATGTCATGTACTGCTTTGAACTTCTGGAAGAAACTGGAATCTGTGTCGTCCCAGGCAGTGGATTTGGTCAAAGGGATGGAACTTACCATTTCAGGTGAGCCATGAAACGTCTCACGCCTTCGCTCATGTATTTAGCGGTTTGATGATCAGAATTTCATTGGCTTAAAATCATGCATCACACACCCTGCCAAACTGTTTCAGAGTTGAATTGTAATAAGATCACAGTTCAACAGTGAATCAGTGACTTTTAAGCTGCTATTAAATCAAGACCATCACATGACTGAGGCTGAAGAATAGCCTCTAGCTTTCTTTATGTATGTGCACTTGTTATAGTGCCCCTTCAAGCTTACTACTCAGAAGAGCTCCCAACTACAGTGCGGACACTGAATCAAAGTTTCAGCCGAAGTGCTGAACATTTGCAAGTGAAGGACTTGCCCAAGGTCCCTACGCGATGGCTTGAGGTGGATTTGAACCTGCAATCCTCTGGCTGCAAGACAACGAACCTACCCACTACACCACCGCGCCCCACATCTTTAGTGTTCACGCTGAGCAAGGCTACATTGCATGCCGTCAACCAGTTTTATTCTGGGTTTTTTATTAAACAGAATTACGTGTATGCACATGAACTTGCTCTTGCTACACAGCACTTCTGAATCTAGCGGCCGGCCGATCCTTTATTGTAAAACTGCTTCCCTCTTCTGTCTAGCTGCCATTAACTATTATATTCACTCCATTTTGTTGAGTATCCTTGATGTGTGAGGAAGGGTGGATGACCAGTCCTCTTCCTAGACACCAAATCTTCCCACCAACATTTCGAGGTCATTTTATAGCTGAGATTATTGTTTATATGAACGTGGGTTGAGTTGACAGTTCATTATGCTAATTACATGTATTAAACAACCATAAACCAGTTCAACACAGAATTAAAATCAAATGACCTTGACATATTATTTGTTTTCTTGTGACAGGATGACCATACTGCCATCTGTAGATGAGCTGAAGCAACTTCTAAACGGAGTTAAGCAATTCCATCTCAAGTTTCTGGCCAAGTACAAGTAAATCTCTTGCACAAAAGGAACATCTTGTGTGCAAGTGACTCCTGGATGAAATTGAAGCCTCGCTTAGCTGCTACGAGTCTTCCCACAGCATTTCTAGACATTGTCTATTGTGATACAAAAACAATAAGCAGATCTATTTAAAACATTTCCTGTCGTTTATAAATGTCATTTGTTAAAAACAGGTGGTTTGTGGTGCAGCAAGACCATTTCATGATTCAGTTATGTTGTTTGACATACAAGTTCATATTAAAATGTGCATCAGCAATATTATTAGAAGGAAATTGTTTGGATTGTCTTTTTGTAGACTAAAATTTCTTTGGTATATTTCTGCCTATCCAAGTTGAAGTCATTCGTAGTTGTGGGATTCAAGTTACTGCAAATCTCAGATTGTTGCATACATCCTTTGGACCATTCTATACTTCTAGTCTTTATAGTATGCTTGAATATAATATCATCGAAAATGATGGTTAACTGTTGGTGTGTTGCAAAGAGTTTTGTTATTACGCTGCACTCATATTAGATCTCTAAAATAGCTTCATGGATTCATCTATGCCGCAGAACACAGATCTGCAAACTACATTAGACTAGAAGTATCAATAAAAACTGACGTTTAGTATGCTGATAGCAATTTGTTATAACTAATGTATATTTGTTGTTTAATATCAATTTCTATTAATAGATGACCTAACAGGTACCTTTCATTAGTATGATCTCTTTGTACCGCGTGCTAGGACCGCCATGGCTAAAACGTGTGCCTTTGCTCTCATTGGCACTGCATTGTGGAACAAGCTTTCTCCTTTAACGCATTACTCCTTATTAACTGATGGAACAAATGCCTCTTTTCGTTGTCTCAAGACCATTTTCGCTCTTTATCTAATGCACTGGGAGCGCCTCTGATTGGTGTGCACTGTGAAAGGCACTACATAAATTTATAGATACAATACAATTAATAAAGCAACAATATCAGATGATGCCATCCTGTAGTCCCTTCATCTGCATATTTTTGCAGTTTTCCTTAGATTAGTGATATGGATAGTTTTTAAATTTCTTGTACCATTTATATTGAGTTTACATATGAATTTAGTTTTCTTGAAGTGTTCATCCCTTTCAGTTTAAAGTTTTGTTGGATATCAACATTCTAACTGCAGTAACACGTAGGGCTGCCAACTTTTGATTTTTGCCATTCCAGGACGCCAGCAGTCACTCAAGAGGCCATAACTAATTTACGCTGCTCACGCCACTGTATCTAACAAATATTGAGTCAAAATAATGTGAATCTACTTGTTTTAGCCTACATCTAGAAGTCAAATCACCAAAAGATGATTTATATGTATTTAAAATGCGAAAAATCTTAACTTCAGGAATAAAGCGTTGACTACATTTCTGCAGAACACCATGGTGACAAGGCTTGTAGGACCAGCAGCTCAGCTAGAGCGAAGTTCATATACAATCATACATGCATGCTGAATACAGATGCCATTTATACTGCACGGTATTCGACGTGATGGCAATGCTTTGCTAAAACTAGGTATTATTAAGTTTGTTGGTGAGAGATTGTCATTAGTGAACGGTGGTTTGCTATTAAGAAAAATGCTAAAAGCAATGAAGTTGCCATTTTTCTTAAAAATGACCATAATACAGCATCAAATTTCCCATCACATGATTATCCATTTTAAAAAAGAAATTAATTCTAACTAAACTGTTGATTCCTTTGGCAATCATCTTTTGTGCAGTGAAGCTGCCAAGATCTGCAGAGACAAGAAAAAATGTTTTTTGGTTCTGCAAAGAAATTGGAGCAAATACTTTAAGCTAAGTCGAGTGTCAGTAATTTAGTAGATCAGTCGTGAATTTGCGCTTTCACGTAAGCCTGATATGCTTTTTCGTCCATCAATTTTTTTAGATCGTCTAAGTTTCGCAGCTCGATCTTGAAAAGCCAACCTGAAGTTAAAAGAAAGGCTTTATTATAAAACACAGAATGAAAATTATTACTTTAAAAACCAGCAGCTGTTGTCTTCAGCCAAGTTCATTTTCACACCACAGGATCAAGCTAGACATGCATCACGAGATCAAGCAAGACATGCATCACGAGATCAAGCAAGACATGCATCATGAGATCAATGCTCAATGCACACTCATTTATATACAATTATGAATTTATACATATATGTTTTTCAGCATTCAAGAGTTTTTAAGAGAAAAGACAAGTTTGAGATAGGATGACAGTTTTTACTGTGAGCTGAGTCAAGAGTAGTAGACTTTTCGTGAGTTTTCAGTATAGTGACTATCCATTGTTGTCAGATCCTTTAGATAGGCTTAGGTTTTAGAATAGAAACACTTTGGAGATCTACCACCTCTGTATGAACAAATTAACCATTGCACAAGCCTACCTTACCCAGTAACCACTTTACTATAGGGCAGAGGTCTCAAACTCAAGTCATCGTGTGGGCCAAATTTGAACATTTACAGTGTCTTGCGGGCCGCAACATGAAATTATGTCTTTCAAGTTAAACTATTTATATAGGGTAAGGGTTACAATGCTGTTATAATGATATAATCTTGTGGTATCTTTAAATTTTAAAGTATTCACTGTATTATGTTTGTTTGTTTGTATGTGCACTTGTTATAGCGCCCCTTCAAGCTCTCTCTACTCAGAGGCGCTCCCGATGCAGAGCGGACACTGCATCGGAGTTTCACGCCGAAGCGCTGAGCAATTGTAAGTGAAGGACTTGCCCAAGTGAGTAGTGTCACAGGCGATCAGATGTGATTAGCGATACACATTATCTGACAATGTTTCCCAACTACGAGAACATCATTGGTTAGTTTTATCTTTTGAGAGGCGAAGAATCGGAGAAGGCATACAACAGTTACTTCCACATATTCACTCGTAGGCTTAACTGTCAGGCGTGTCATTTGAGATTTATTAATCTTCATTGAGTAATGAAAAAGCTGTTCACATAGGCCTAATAATTATTATGTAGGTAATGCCAAACATCGCCATTAGAGTTATGTGTATTGCAGCACTGCAGGTGTAAGTTTTGGACTTTTTCCTGTAGTAAAAAAGTGTAGAATTCCGGAATATCAACCTCGTTGTATGGGCTTAGACCTACTTCTGCTTCAGCATGGTATCACACAGAAGGTCAATTATAACTCTGCTGCTGCAGATTGAATGCCCAGAGCAAAAATTAGAAGAAAACAATTTGAACCTTGGTTTAAATCGCAAAGAACAGCAGATTTCGGTTTTTAACCAATTTCTTTCTTTAAATAAACAAAACCAGATGGCTCTCATGGGCCGCATTATTTGGGTCCGCGGGCCTCATGCGGCCCGCGTGTTTGAGACCCCTGCTATATCCATTACCCAGTATCATGCTAACAGTCAATGCCTTAGCAAGAAAGATCTAAATTGCTAACCATCATCGTAGCACGACTTGTTAATGGTGCCTGGATTTTCCTCTACAACTGAATTTTTCTCGGTTACTTTCCCTGACACTGGAATGTAGAGTTCCGATGCGGCCTTCACACTTTCCAGGGCTCCACATTCATCTATAACAGATATAATTTGAAAAATCCTAAAGCATCAGATACTGGGACTGGGTAATCCTAATTCAAGTCACACAAGAGTCCACACATGGATATGGAAAAACAAGAGCAGCAAAATGAGTGAATACAGAGCAGAAATCTATCTATAATTCCAATGGTGAAAACATTTGAATTTTCACCTTAGAAATTGACTTTAATCCGTAAAGAATGAAACAGTAAGTTCAGAGTATATAATACAGAAAGGCAACGAAGTCTCATAGCAAGATTTTGTGCTATCTGGATATTGGGTCCCTTGGAAGGCAGCAGCATGATTTTACAATAAATATTAGCAATTCCTAGTTTCAGATTATATAAGTCAGTGACATCTATCAATAAATCATACATCTCTAAAGACAATATTTTTTACTAACCAAACTGGTCAAACTCTGAACTGACATCAGGTAACTGTGCATAAACAATGTCACCAAGCGCTTCCTGAAAGAAGAAAAAAAATCTAAGATAATTTTTTTTATCAGAAAAAAATCACAGTTGCACATGTCCTTGCTACAGGTACCAGTAGTTTAATACAAATTAGTCATAATAAAGCGTTGGTGTCACATTTCTAACTATATAGGATTTTCACTGGTACTCGAAGTTAAGTGTGTGCTTTCATTTCATTGACATTGCCGTTAGTTCAGTTCAGCTGTAAAAATTACACAAAATATTTAATTAATGCCAAAAATGCTTGCAAAGTGGGTGATGCTCAATGCCTATTGTGGCTGTGCTCAATGCCTATTGTGGCTGTAGAGATGGCTTTGAAATTTTTCAAAAGAAAAGGTATCAGAATCATGCAACTGACCAACAGCATAACTTTTTTAGGTTTTATAATTATCCACTTTCTCAAATATATGTAGCAGAGCAGCAAGAAGTATCTCTAGATGCTGTGGCTGGTGCATGTACTTGAGAACAGTTCAGGAAAGTTTTTAACTTGTACAGTTTTTACCTGTACTTGTGCTTGTACTGGAAACCAAAGCACGTGTACTCGAGATTTCACTTGTGTGACAACAGTTCTTTAAAATTTAATCCTCTAGTATAATATTATGAACAAGTGAAAGGCTTTTACATGCACTTGTCACTCATCAGTTAGCTTTTGGTCATCAACTCTTATGGTTTGAACAATGTGGCAGTTCCTTTGTGGACAGTGGTGTTTAGATAGACCACGTCCTATTATAATTATCAGAAGTGAAGAGATAATTGAAGGAGTAATAGATAAGCAGGTTAGGTCAATTGATAGCTTGTCACTTGACCAGCACCTATGAGACCAAAACAGTACAAATGAATGTGATATTGCCCCTCTGTAGTGCCCAAATCACCACACATATGATCATACAACAGAACATTGACATACAATGCCTTAAGAAAAATTTATCAATGCACAGAAAGTGAGTGCAAAATCATAAATATGATAAATATTTATGAATTTCATGGAACACAATTCAAGATTTTCATGATGACCAATGTACAAACAGCATTTCATCAGTGCTGCACTTTTCCAGTTGTCGCTGCGCAAAATGCACATTTGGTAAAATACGGTAAATATCACTTTATGCTAAAATAATCCCTGAACATTGATTCAACTGCGACTAAACGATTTGCCCAAAATCCATACACTGGCACATTAAAGGTTCCAAGTCATTTGGCTATAATGCAACATAATACACCTTTACCACACCAGACTTAATACAAGGCCAGAGGAAATGTTCAGGACTATAAACACAATAACATTACAGTTAATCACCAAATCAAATTTTACAATACCATTTATAAAATTTATTGCTTTTAATATATTCGAGTGCATCTTGAAAGTAAGAGCCAATAAAATTTCACCTGAGCAGATGTACAAAACACACCTGAGAATTGGAACAAAACTACATGAATACCGTAAGCCAATTTATACCTTCAGCTTGCAGCAACTCCCATCGGCAAAGACCCTTTTGGCAGTGTTGGTTATTTATGTTAAAACAATCTCTGAACATCGATTCAACTGCGACTAAATGACTGCCCAAAATCGATAAGCAAATAGAAACCACTGCATCAATCACTTGACAATTTTTTAGTTTTTAGTTTGTACCGACTGTAAAGCAAGTGTAATAACATATGATTGTGTCATAGTTCAGAAATCTCTGTCAAGTGCTACTTGTACATCAGCCAGTTTTAAAGAAAATAAATTTATTTGCTTTTTCACTGTAAGAGTTGCTCTACATTTGATTCAAAATGTGGTCAACCATAGAAAATAAATGTTTGTGAACACTGTTGCACCAAATGTTCAAAGACACCGCTGGTCACAGCTGTCAAAGAAGGATAGCAGTAAAAAATGTTGATATCATGATTACACACGCACACACACACACACACACACAAACACACATATTTATTATATTGCAATTACAAACAAGTTCTGGTAATAACCAAGGCATCTATGTAACACATTATATTGAAAATTGAAAAACTGAGTGAATCTGCACAGCATCAGTTTTAATACTACAACATGAGGAAAAAAGTGGAGGACCGACTAGAAAGCTGACCATTTGTAATCTGTCTACCGTAATAAGAATTAAAATCTTTTTATTCTGTTCTCAGCCCTCCTCAAACACTTATCTTTTTATAATCATCAAACAATCAACACCGATCGGCAATCACGTGTACAATTGCTGACAATACTAAAACACAAATAGCAGTTTAATTTGCCCTAAGTGTTTTTCTTCTTATACAATGCAATTTTATGGCCTTTTAACTTAGGTTTAAGATATATGCCCACAATCTTGTATGGACCAGAAAGTACATGTATCTTAAAGTAAATAAGTATATACACAATGAAAATTAAAGGGAATACTGAAGTGGTGCTTCAGTCTTGCAGCTGTGTTGTGCAGGTCATGGCTGGTCCCATCAAACTAAGAAGCATATCTGATGGAACAGAACTGTGAGAGTTGCAAAAGGCAGAAGAAGACCGCCTATTGTCATGCCCATACATGCTTCTGAGTCACCTTTGAAACAGAAAGGTCACTGTATTGAGAGCCATTAAGAAAGCCACTTAGGAAGGCTTTTCTTTTCTGTCATGATTTTCCATCCCAAATCCTTCCAATGTAACAAATGGGGAAGAAACTTAATTTATATACTGGTAGTACAAAGAAGCAATTCTTACCTGAGCATAAGAACTAATGCCAATAACTCCGATCTTGTCTTTCACACTGACCCATTCATGCTTGTCTGAATATAGTCTGTCTAAAAACGAATAACCAGAAATGAGTATAACCTAATTACACATTCATTTTTCGCAAGCACATTCAATTACCAAAAGACTTTCAGACCACAGCAAGATATCAGAGGAAGACTATATAAAATACCGAAAGACAGTAAGAAATGCACAGAGAGTTACATAACCACAACATGGAACTTGCAGCATCAGAGTCGTTGGTAAAAGTCAAGATCTGATATGTGCTGGATGCAAAAATCGAGAACCCTGTTACAGAACCATCGTTGTAAGCTACGGCTCCAGGCCCCTATTGGCCAGCAATTAGTGGTTTTCAACCAATCATTATCTAACATTAGCCGAGGCATTTTTATATACTGTAATTAGGCTGAGCATAATATTATTGACTGGTTAAATGATTTAGCAACATCTCTGGCATTAATGATCGCTACTTTTACTGATTAATAGATCAGCGAAAACTGACCATCTATCAGACAATTGCTCACATTGTCATTCACACCAGACTTGGAGAAAGAAAAAAGTAGAATTGTTGCAATAAAGTGGATAAATGCTTCGTAGATTGACGGTGGGAACAAAGGAAAAAGTATTTAATTTTCCAGCAACAAAGGAGTTGAAAATGCAAAGCCACAATTAATCAGTTGTACTATTTTGGACACAATAATGCAAAATTAACCTCTGCTTAGGCAAACCAAGTTAACTAAGTGTCAAGTTAACATCACCCACTCTGCAGCTGGGTTATCCAGTTAACTTGTAGATAAGTAGCTTCTGACAGATAAGCAATTTCAAAGATAAAAGTTTCAAGTTGAAAACAAAATGACCCAAGCATAATTATGTGCAGAGAAGACAGACATAGGAGAGACAGACAGAAAGAGACACAGGGAGAGACAGACAGAGAGACAGATACAGGGAGAGAGTTTCAAAATCAAGGCAAAGCAACCAAAAGGCTTGATCACCAAGATATATTTATGATCAGCAAAAGACAAATAGAATAATGATAAATCTGGGGGAATACGACTGATTTCAAGTATTGTGGAGCGCTGCATATGCTGGAGTTCAAAATTTTAACTGGGGGCGCACAACCTATAGAGGGTCTTCATAAAAACTGACCAAAATCGAAATCAAGATAGCAGGAAGTTCTCAAATACACGAGTTTAAAGGAATTGCAACATGCAACTTTCACTCGTTGTGCATTCACTTGTTGTGCAAACGACAAGTAGTTTGCGGCAGACGTGTTTAGTAGGAAAAACATCTGGAAGAGTGAGTGAAGCTCATTACCATAAGACTAGGTTGGCCAACATCCTTTCTGCCCTATGACGTTTGTGATTCACTGTTTGACACATCATAATTTTACTTTAACTTCTCCACGCGCTTGTACAACGGTGACTAGAATAAATTTATGAAACGGTGCATTATAAATATTCTGCCTACAATGATAGGAACTCTTCGCTGATTTGAATCATTGGGTGAACGACCTTGACCAACACTTTCTATTCCACCATTGACATTCACACAAGCAATGACCTTTTGAGTTGCGGGTCAATCAACTTCCGATTAAATATCATTTTACCGAGGTATAGGCTAGTATTAGAAACTAATGTCAAAAGAATCTGATTCTTACCCGAGAGAGCTACGGCAGTTCTGGACATGAGTCGTGACTGCTCGAACGGTTGAGCTCTGCATCTTAGAATCTGCGCGGATGGACTGACAACAAACCGACCAACTCGTGCCATTATTTGTGTCGCCATTCCCAACTTCGTCCGAATCTTATTAATCGAAGAACGACAACTTCAGATGCACGCCGACTTTCGATGACCTATTTTTAGTTGTTGATTTTAGTAGGCCAGTTCATCTGATATTTTCACAGGTCATGTTACTCGAGAATATCTCTACGGTGGCGTATACGGGAAAACTTTTCATGCGCCTGCAAAAGGCCAAGTGAATAGGCTATAGCCAAACGATGGCAAATCGCAAGCCGTTACAAATTACAATGCAGAGTTGCAGACAAAATCAAATAAGATCTACAAACGGACAGTTAGAAACTAATTAATGAGGGTGAAAGTAGGCCTCTCCGTTATTAAATTGACATAGCCTACATTTCGAATTATAACGTTACGTTGCTACATCTGTTTGTTGTATTCAGTTTCCTGTCATTTGCTAACTTTTCAATTCATCCACCAACTTTCCACACATCTCTGCAAAACGGCCTTGAAGCTTTGCAGAAGACAGCTCTGTGGGTGTGGAGTTCTTGGGAGCAGTTAAATAGGCCCAGGTCAAATGAGAAAGAAAATTTTGCGAACACAAGCTGGCTTGGGCTACACATTCACCACCACGTCCAACGATTGCAAACGTAAAGGCCTATTTGTGGAATATTATGCAAGGTTCATCTCTGCCTGTGATTGCGTTTGCGTTCTTGAAGGCTATAATTATATTATTATCGGCCTAAAATCCAGAAATTAGAATTTATTTGCCAAGACTTCTTGATCGAAGACCGCGAGCCGAGTCGTAGGCCTATAAAAAGAATAATTATTATTATTATAGGTCAACGTTGACCTAATGGTGACTTGACCTACTCTTGGTTTATACGTCATTGACTTAACTTAACCCTATTAATAATTTTATATTAATCGTGGTCGTGGAATTATATTATTTACAACCAACGAGCTGTAAAGGAGTCTGACATTAGTTATAACTGTTACCGGATTCAGCAGGTTATTACCACTTAAGTGTATTTATTCCACACTTAGCAGTTTTGTTGATTCATGCTATTATTAAAGCGAGGTTAAAGTTCCGTAACTCGTGAATGCTAATTTGTTATGTTTATTCTGACTGAGTTGACAGTGGTGATGCTGCGCCAACTACTTTCGCTTACTGTCGTTAAAAATTAATTTATTCTGCCAACAGATTAAGTGTAAAATACCTCGAGCAGACTGTTTATGCCACTAACGTTTGGCTTACTGCTTCTTAAATATACAATATACATTTTTTAAAGTAATTAAATGTATAACAAGCTTTTATTAGTATCGTTGAAGTGATAAAATGACCCACTGACCCAGATTTATTTAAGATTAGAGTTATTTCAGAGCAAATAAATTGTTGCAGTGAAAGAGAAGTTGGATGAGCGATGAAAAATGTTACAGTAAAAGCAGAAATTGAATTCGCAATGAAAACTTGTAAATTATTGTGGTAGCATTAGAAATTGGGATGAGTGATTAAAACAGAATATATCGGCATATGTGATGGAACATACAACACCATGAAATTAATTTATTTTGCCAACAGATTAAGTGTAAAATACTTACTTGCCTTCAGCACGCATCAGCCGCTCTCCCATGGTAGCTCTCCAATTTTCTTGCCATGGTTAAGTTTCATGATCCTTTGGGAATGTAGGGCGACTGATCAGGTCTCTCCCCTGTCCTCGGTTCAGATTTAGCCATGGTTGTTCCCTGTTGCCCGGGAGAGACGACGAGGACGTACTGAACCACCTCCCCCTGATGGATGTTACTTTTTGATTGTTATTGTGAAAGCTGTTATTGTGATGGCATTATCATTATAATTATTATTAGACTTATTTTGAGTCATCACGACTGGTGCATACCTGCAATGTTTCTTTGTTGTCATGAAGGTCTTCTGTTGACTATTTAAGCAGAATGTCTGTCCCGCCCATTGGTCGTGCGACTGGTGAACCAGTTTCTAAGATTGAAATCCTCGTCAGCTGTAACCATCTCCTCGATCGAGATGTCTCTTCAAAGTCAGATCCATGCTGTATACTTGAAATGAGCAGCAGCAAAACCGGAAGCTGGTATGAGGTAAGTGGATTGTTCTTCATTGGCCTATTTGAAATTCTTATGTTGGGATCTAATAATGATAATTATGATAATAATCTTGTCTAATTTCAATCTGACACAACGTAGTATAAGTACAATTCATAATATGAACAGATGATCTCAAGTTATTACAGGAGTCACATTTAACTGTCAGCAGCCATGCAAGGTGCCTCTCATGTCCTACTAATTTTATCAATACCAACTGCTCAGTCAACCTTAGGGAGGGTGGTGGCAACTACCCCATATCCATAAGACAATGGGTACATGAGAAAAGCTCATTTTTGTGTGTGTATGCAATATGTATGCAAACTATGCTTATATACATATACATATACATACATACATACATACATACATACATACATACATACATACATACATACATACATACATACATACATACATACATACATACATACATACATACATACATACATACATACATACATACATACATACATACATACATATTCGGCCAGAGTGTTAACATTACCCGAAGTTGCTAGTTTGCATGTTTGCTTAACTCATTTCATTTTTTAAAAGTGGACAGATCTATGTGTTTTTGTTTTACAGTATTTTTGTTGTATTTACTATGCTCCAAACTCTGTCAAATAATTTGTTTGAATGAAAATCATTAAATTTATAGTTTGTATCATTTACGTAAATATTTTCGACAATTGATGTTTTTTCTTGGCCAGAATATGATGGTGTGATCTATGTTCTTAATTAAAGAATTTATGTGTGTGTTTTGATTGTAAAATCTTCTTCAGGTTGGAAGAACAGAGAAGATTAAGAACTGCCTGGATCCGCAGTTTGCCAAAAGTTTGGAGGTTGACTATTTCTTTGAGGAAGTCCAACAACTGAAGTTTAGCATCATCGATGTCGACGGTGCGGGAAAAGATTCTCTTGGGTGCTTGTCATGCACTCTGGGTGAGGTCAGTGTGTGGGATGCTTCTCTGTAGCATCTATGTCATTTGATAAAGGTATAAGTGTGCAAAGATAACACCATGGCATGAAACTTTGAACTGCATGTACTGAAGAGTGAAGAGTGTGGCTTGAACACTGGTATGCGTAGGCAAGAGCTACAGTCCATTCTGATAACTGAAGTGTTAGGAATGCCACTGTTTGAGCACATACTTCTTTTTTGAAGTTTCTTACCCAAGTGCAGTGATACCAAAGTACTTAGTATTTGTTGACACTCCAAAATTAGAGTAGTTCCGTTGATTAAAATCAATTTTTTCAACATCCAGTCTTGAAGAACTAATGTTGTCAGGTTTTTGTAAGTGAAATGAAACCTTCTTGAAATACAGAGACAGAAATTTTGATATGCAGGGAAGTTTACAGTAACTGTAATCTGTCTGATCCAGTGAAACTTTATTGCCAGGCATTTCTCGTAAGTGTGGTTGACTGACTAACTGTTCTTTTTCAATGACAGTTACTAAGTAGATGTATGTTATCATTGACACATTCAGTGCAAAGTATGACTTATGTAATAAATTAATAAATAATACATTGTCAATATTAGTCTTGCTACTTTAACATAAAGACACAGAGACATTAATCATTAGAAATTAGTTTTTCAAATTGCTCTCAGATTGTTATTTTGCACTAATGCCTGTTAATCTGTTGGCGATCTTGTTGCAGGTTGTTTCTGGGAGTCCGTTTACTCGACCTTTGAAGAACCACCATGGTACAAACGCTGGTAAAGGCACTATTACGGTAATGCTCAATAATAATAAGAATAATACACGTTGAAGGGTGGTTTATTTTGTAAAATTCACACCCCACTAGATCTAAATGATGCCAACTTCTGAGGAGAATAAGATAGATATTTTGAGACAAGACTGTCTCTTGTCTTCACATGTAGGTTTACATTGAAGTTAAGTTCTAAATGTTTTGAAGGAATTCTTAAACTGATGAATAAAGACGAAGCATTTGAAGGTCAATGTGAAATCGAAAAAGTTCTCATTTTAGATAATGATGTCTAGAACTCTTGTATTAGGTTACCAACCAGTTTTAGGCAACCATGGCATGTATTAACCTTTACCACTCATGAGTCCGCTCTCACCGGACAAATTTGGGCCGATTAATTATATAATTTATTAACTTTAGTGGTAATGGTTAAGGGTGACAAAACCACTGGTTGAGAGATAATGCTTACAGTGAAGGATTCTATTTTGTGATTTTCTATGGTATGAAGTCAAAACAATATTTAATTGTTTCCATCACATTTTAATGTGTAATGTTTAATTGTTTCAGTGGCATTCAATGTTTAATTGTTTTGGCTGCATTCAGCGTTAATTTGTTTTATTTTCATTTCAATGTTTTATTGCTTCAATCACATTTTGATGTGTAATGTTCAATTGTTTCAATGGCATTCAATGTTTAATTGTTTTGGTTGTATTCAGTGCTTAATTGTTTTACTTTCATTACAATGTTTTATTGTTTCAGTTGCGTGCACAGGAAGTCGGAACCGCTCGTGATTGTCTCTTGATGCAATTCTGTGCAAAGAATTTAGACAATAAGGTGAGTTTTAATTAATCTAAAATGATCTTGACATGTTGCTAGGTGAAATTTGGGTTGTCTGTTGTCTGTGTTATTTATACTTGCAGACAATTTTGTGGTTATGGGAATGGATTGATGCGCAAGGAGGGATTGTGTCTTTGCTGCATTGTGTTTCTATAGGTTAAGGACCCTAGATCTTGTTAGAGATATGGCAGGTAAAGTTAGGTAAGATAATCATACATTGGTTTGTAGCCAAGGGTTATCTTTGGTTGCATACTAAGATCACTGACCAGTAGAATTTACATATTAGACATGTGAAAGTATGTATTGTGACTTTTAAGAGCCTCGTACAAAGCATGCATTGCATATCGTATTACGTGTGAGTATCAGGATCCTTCAAAATGTCGGTTTATGTCAGCTAGAAGATGAACATATTCATAAACCTCTGTTAATCATAAGACGATTAGTTCACCCAATGGATGCCAGTTAGTGAGGCCAAATTGTCCAATCACAATTTATATAGCACCCCTTAAATTCATACTCAGATACTTCTTTTTATGGTTATGTTGTCCGTAATTTGATTGGAATTCAAATTTATTTACGTCTTGCAACTCTACAGGAGTCGATACGTATGTGTTGAGGTAAGTCCTGGGGTAAGTTCTATTATTGTGTGAAAACAGTAGCATTGAAAGTGAGTTGCTAACGTCACCTGATGCACTGGATTGTGAACTGTGGACATCACATGTCATCACAGTGAAAGGCTTATCATCTACTTATTGTCTGTTATCAGGCATTTAGTCACTTGTCTCATTTAAATGCTTGCACGAGCACTTTTGAGATTGTAGTGCTCAATCCTTTTTACAGAACACGCTGTTAAGTAAATGAATAAAGTAGGTAAGTAGGCATTACACATGCAAATCTATGTAAAATGTCTTGTTCACAGGATTTCATGGGAAAATCCGATCCATATCTTGAGTTCAGCCGACGAATGCCAGACGGAGGCTACCAGGTCGTCCACAGGACAGAGGTCATGACCTATTCAGTTTAATTGATTTTCTGTTAAAGACACTGCTCGATCAATTATGATGATGATGATGATTAAAATGATGATTAAGATGATGATGATGAGGATTAGAATGATGATGACGACGATGGCGATGATAACAGACTTGTACCTAACTGTAATAAACAATGCATTGCAGTATTGTTCTGAAGTGCTAATAGATTATCTTCTGCCACTTGGACTCTGTTAAATTGTTGGAAGTTATAGTTAATGGCAACGATGATGACAAGCAATGATGAAGTTTTAAATGCGTTGACTGATGCTTTCGTAGGTTGTCAAAAACGATCTGAATCCGAAATGGCGTCCGATTGAAATAAAGGCAAGTCGACTTTGTGGAGGCGACTACAAGACGTCGATTAAAGTAAGAGAAGAAGTTGTTTCTTTGTTTGCAGTTGGCATAACTAATCGTGTTGTATCTATAGATTTATATAGCACCTCTGGTAGAATACTAGTCAGAGGTGCTCTCAGCATTAAAACTGCGGTGGTAAGAACAATGCCTTTAAAGAATGAAAGACTGATGAGGAAAAATGAGTGATTAGTTTAACCCTTAGTGATGGAGATGGGTCATTCCAAATGGAGGGACCACCCACTTGAGTTATTTTTGCCCCAAGTTGTGACGAAAGAAGGCCATTCCAAACGAAGGGATCAACCACAGCAAATGCTATAGTTAATGCCATCTTTTCATTTAATTGTTTATTTCATCATTTAGAATGAAAAAATGTTTTGGTAATTCGATATTTAGCCTATTGTAATAACTCTAAATTCTTAAACCAGTTGGTTCTAGATCATAATATTCTTTTGTTTTAAGAGATTCAAGGAAGTTTTTCAGTGGCTGAGCTCTATTATGATATTTTATGTTTACCAGTTTAGCTTAGGAGCTTTCCATCAGCTGATTTATCTGCATTCTTACAAAGGCTTTTTGATTTGATAAGATGAGATTGGGTCTGTCATTGTAAGGTAATGATTTTTTTTAAAAATCATATCATGTGATTGGGCTGTATGGCCACTAGGGAGGCAGAACAGGTCTACCTATGCTGGATAGGTAATATAAGCGACGACATTACATATCACTTGGATGTATAGTTGTATACTAAGGAGGAGGAATGGAGCAGTGGACTTGACAAATGACTGAAAACAATGGGGATCATTTATTCGTACCCATCACGGCCAAATGGATGGCGTCAGGTGATAATGATGATGATAATGATGATGATGTCAATAATGATGATGATGATGATACTGATGATGATTACCGGATGATTGCTGTAACTTGTAGGTGGAATGCTCTGACTATGACAACGATGGTTCGCATGATCTTATTGGGAGTTTTGAAACAACTGTGGAAGAACTGATAAAGGCTGCTAACAAACAGGTTGGAATAGTCAATTGTTTTTGTGCAGTAGTCATATTTGATACTTGATGCTGCTTCTGACACTGCTGCTGCTGTAATCAGATTCTGATGAATTTAGTCCTACTTGGAAGTTGGAATGGGCACTACACCTAGTGTGCACAGATCATTCCATAATGGTCTTCTCTAGCCTTAAGACTATCCTATTTAGCCTAGGTTGGGTCAAGAGCATTTGTGAGTAGATAGTCTTGAGTGGGCAGTTAAGTAATTGCTCCTAATGAATAAAACAAATAAGTGTTGCTTTAACTATCAAATGGAATGCCCATATTTAAAGTTTTGCTGTGGGAGTATTTTTATTTTCAATTCTATTAAGACGCCCTTCTTATTTTAATATGTCCCTGTTGGTGCCATTATTTAAATTCATGTGCATCAATTATAATTATCCTGCAAATTACAAATTATGTAAATTATAATTTATCTTAGAGACTTCATTAACCCCTTTATCGGCAACTTCGACTATAGTCGTCCTTAACAATCGACCTTTATACGGCAACCCCGATTATAATCGTCCAACTGATATTATGAACTACAGCGTCGATTTTTCTTGTCGAAACTGCTAAGACGTCGTTGCGGTGCATAATGATGCCGACGACGACGATGATGATGATGAAGATGACAACGATGATGATGATGATGACAACGACGATGATGATGACAACGACGATGCTGAGGATGACAATGATGACGATGATTGCGATGATGCTGAATAAATGTTATGATTATGAGGATGCCGACGACGATGATGATGAAGATGACGACTACGACGACGATGATGATGACAACGACGATTATGATAATGATGACGACGACGATTATGATGATGATGACGACGACGATTAGGATGATGACGACGATGATTGAGATGGTGATTATGAGGATGATGACGACGACGACGATGATACCGACAACGACGATGATGAGGATGATGACAACGACGACGATGATATTGATGATAGCGACAACGATGATGATGACGATGACAACGACGACGATGATGATGACGATGACGACTACGATGGTGATTATGAGAATGATGACGACGACGACGACGATGATACCGACAACGACGATGAGGAGGATGACGACGACGACGATGATGATGATGATGACGACTACGAGGATGATGATGATGATGACGGGAGGTTGACGATAATAGCGATGACGTCATAAATCGTCAATGAGGTCGTAAATAACGTTATGAATCGTGAATGACGTCGTCAGTGACGTCATCAATCTCTATGACTTCATCAATGACGTCATGAATGACGTCGTCAATGACGTCAATAATAACGCCATCGATTACGGCATGTGCATGTATCTTCAATGAAGTCTTCAATCGTCAATGACGTCATCAATCCTCAATGACGTCATCGTTGACGTCATCAATCCTCAATGACGTCATCGTTGACGTCATCAATCCTCAATGACGTCATCGATGACGTCAGCAATCGTCAATGTCGTCATTTGAAACACCATATATCCGAAACTCATGAGTGAAGTACGCTATTCCACTTAGATCGACAGAAAATTTATTCGCCAAATAAGACTTCTTCTTCTTCTTCTTTCTTTCTCCTCCGTCAGGTATTCACCGACGATGAGGCTCTAACAAAACTTCTCCATTTCGGCCGGTCTCTTGCGAGTTCTATTGCCTTTCCCAGCTCCATTCCTCTGTCTTCTATGTCCTCCAGTACGTTGTCTATCCATTTCTTCTTCGGTCGTCCTCTGCTCCTCGTTCCCTCCACTTCTCCGTGCAGCGCTTTTGCCGGCATTCTTCCGCTCTCCATCCTGATCACATGTCCATACCATGTTAGTCTTCTTTTCTTTATTCTTTCTACTACTGTTTCCTTCTGGTCTAGTTCTTCTCGTGTCACCTCATTCCGTATCTTTTCTCTCCGTGATCTATTCAGTAGACCTCGTAGCCATCCCATCTCCGCCACCAGCAGTCTTCTCTCATCCTCCTTTTTTATGCACCAAGCCTCTGCTTGGTGCTCAAATAAGATTAGGTTTAAAAAAGTTTAATAGCCGGTAAAGGGGTTAACAATTCAATGACGATAGTGTACTAACACTTGATTGGAAACCAATACAGCTCGTCACTAGTGCATTCAAGGCTGCTTCACCGGGACATTAATAAACTCCTATTTACTATATGCATTCCCGACCCTTCTGCACAAGCAAACTATGTTTCAAACTATAGTAAGGACCAAGTTAAAATTTCTCAACAGTAGTGACAAAGAGATGTGAACCTTTATAGATTTCAATATTTTACTGTTTTTGCTGGTTGCTTGTGATTTTCATCTAATTATTCAGCAGTTCAAACCCAAACACTGTTTTGTTTTTTCCAATTTAGAGAGTTTTGTGACGAGTGATCAAATTTATTTAAATTTAATGATGAGTTGGTGCATGTAATTGAGTGAAACTGTTCATGTGTGGTGCAGTTGTCATGCACTAAATGCATAACTGATTTACATCGTAGAACTTTTCTGTTTCTTGTAGCTGGAATGGCAATGTATCAACCCAAAGAAGAAAGCCAAGAAGAAGTCTTACCAGCATTCGGGAATTGTCTATCTATCATCTTGCAAAGTATGAGAAATTTAATTGTCAAATAATTCAGTTATTTCTCGAGATAGTATGTGATCAGATTCTTCTTTGCTGATGAAGTGTAGTGTGCATTTTATCTGTGGTAATATTATTATTTTCAAGTTTTATGATTCAAAAAGGACCTGATGCTTTTATTTTCATCACACTCCCAGGTTCCAACTCCTTATGTGTAATAGATAAGATATAATGTACCAAATTTTATTATTATTATTTTTACAGTTGCTTTAATTTTCAAGTAACAAAATATGCCTAGTTTGCCAGCACCCTGGTAGGGAATGGCATTGTAGAGTTGGAACGTGAAAGATACGAAAGATGTCTATTATTATGTAACTCTTATCCACTGTACATAGCAACTGTGTTTGTATGTTTGTACAGGTGACCAAGCTGCACACTTTCCTTGATTATGTTTTTGGTGGACTGCAGATCAATTTCACGGTTTGTGGATTAATAATCCGTTATTTATATACATTAATATTAGTTTGAAAAGCAGAAACTATTCTACTGATATAAATGGATTGACATCTGCATTGATGTTGTATTTGAAATATCAAGTGAATTGTGATTCTGATTTCATTGCAGAAGAATACATTTGGCTTTTTTTAATGTTTAGGTTGGCATAGATTTCACGGCATCCAATGGCAATCCGAACACTCCAAGTTCCCTTCATTACATGCATCCAAGCCAACCAAACCATTACATGCGTGCCATTCAGTCAGTTGGACAAGTCATTCAGGACTATGATAGGTAAGTCATCACCATGACTCATTGTTCTTCAAAACTTCTAGGAAATTTTACTCTTGTCCATTGCTTTTCTTTATATTCTGTTGACATCCTTTTTCATCACAGCTTACTTTTCAATATTTAACCTTTTGCCCAAATTCTTCTTTACATGTACATTGACTGGCTTGTAAGCTTACAAAAGTACCCGTATTGAAAGACCATTTTTCGTTGGGATTTCAATCACAATTGAGAATTATGATAGATTTTGAATTTCTTGAGCCATATAAAAAATAACCTTTTTTTCTTTTTTTACTTTACCTTTGATAGTCGCTGCGAAAGTAAAGTTTCTGAATATAGTGTTTTCCTTGTGTTGTCTAGTCTTGGCAGTGAAGTTGTGGGCTTCTGGCTTTCATATGTTTCTGTTAACAAGTGACATGCAGGGAGAATATGCAGTGTAGAAACTGCAGAGTAATAATGTTCAACAGGATTTTAACGCTTTAATTGCAAGAATGTACATACTAAAGAAGGGACTCAGAAGCCAAGGCTGCACGTTGTTAGAGCGTCAAATGAAGATTTACAATTGAATTGAACTGCTTGTGTGTTGATTTAAAATATGGCTTTTATGAGAAGAGAAAAACTCTTGAATCGCTTCATGACAAAGACTGTGCTCTTCTTTTTCTCAGTGACCAGTTGTTCCCAGCGCTCGGCTATGGTGCTAAGATTCCTCCAAACATGGAAGTCTCACATGTGTTTGCACTCAACTTTAATCCGGCCAATCCGTTCTGTGCAGGTGAACTAACTAAGCCGTGATTTGTATAATTTGTCATCATCACAGTCATCATTTTCTTTCTGAAAACATTATACTCGTCTGTTTCAGTATGCTATGTTATAAATAGGTTTGCTTCAGTATAGTGTATTCTATAAATTATTAAATTTGTTTGGCACAGTGGTGTAGTAGTTATGTTCGTCGCCTTGCAGCTGGAGGGTTGCAGGTTCGAATCCACCTCAAGTCGCCGCATAGGGGCAATTACTCAGCACTTTGGCGTGAAACTCCGATGCAGTGTCCGCTCTGTAGTCGGCAGCGCCTCTGAGTAGAGAGGCGCTATAACAAGTACACATACATAAATGTGAGCAATGCTGACGTTAAAGACTCATATTGTCACACGTGAAAAAAATAATATATATATATATTTACATAATATATATATTGCTAATAGTTCATGAATCAAACTGTCATAATAGATCCGTCCTCTAATAATAGACTTCTTTGTACTTTTCTTTTTTGGTAAGTTTTTTAAAGCCATTATTGTCGATTGTGGCTTGGTATTATCAGTTCCGGAGCATCTTTGAGGAATTTTTTCGTAAAGTGGAGCTCTTTGTATTTCCAATCATGATTATGAATGCAAACAGGATGCTTGTTCTAAGTATGTTTAACTACCATGTGTTACAGTCCTGCGTCATAACCATTGGATTATATCATGTGCATCCTTGAAAGCTGCAGGACAAGCATAATATCTTCATGTAAAATTCTGAGCTTCTTTGATCTTATTTATTTCTATATTTATTTTCTATATATATTTCGCTATTATTTTCAGGTATTCAAGGAATCCTTGATGCGTATCGCATATGCATCAGTCGTATACAGCTGTATGGTCCAACGAACTTTGCCCCAATCATCCACCACATGGCTCAGTTTGCCCTGGCTTCACAGAAAGACAGAACCCCTACGGTCAGCATTTCAGATTTCGTTTCTCTCTTACCATTTTCAGGCTTACAACTTTAGCTGTTGTTTAACCTCTACTTCTTCATCTGATTGTATTGTGATGCATCTATAAATTGGAAAAGTGCCTCTCACAGTGCACACCCATCAGGGCGCTCCCAGTGCGAAAGTATCATAATCTGATATCGAAGTTGTAAATTGTGATTGTCAACTTTGCATGTCTTCATCATCTAGAAAACCAAACATTTATATAAAGCCTCTGAGTAGGCTCCTTGTAGGGTGCTATATAACTTTTTTGAATAAATGAATGAAAAGATTTTTTGCATTTGGCATAGATGCTATGAATTACTGACCATTGTGGTAATAAATTGTGCAATTTTGCTTTCAGAATTATTTCATTCTTTTGATTATTACGGATGGCGTCATTTCTGACATGGCCGACACAATGCGCGCCATTGTCCATGCCTCTGCTCTTCCGTTCTCTCTCATCATCGTTGGAGTTGGAACCGCAGACTTCTCCGCAATGGACGTCCTGGATGGAGACAATGGGGTTCTGAGGGACAATGCAGGAAATCTCTGCAGACGAGACATTGTCCAGTTTGTTCCATTCCGGCAGTTTGAAAGCGTGAGTTCACATTCAATTGTAACTTATCCATTTATAATTTTATATGGTTCCACTTCAAGGAAAAGCTAGGTAGTGTTGCTTACTTCGAACATGACAAAATACGATCAGGGAGAAAGAACAGCATGTGATTATTTAGTTCAAACTGGAGCGCATGATGACAAGTTAAACTACAAGTTGATTTTATAGTTGTATGGCATTCGATATGTCCTACCACTGCTCATTGTACCATTGCTCTCTAGACAGTGGAAACATGAGTCAACAGTATTATGGGGCTAGCAGGTATTGAACCAACATCCTTCTGTTCTTTGTGTTTGTGTATTACCATTCAACTATCATCCTACTCCAAGTGTGGATTTTGGGTATGGATAAGAACTGATCAAGTGTATCATGTAGCAGCCTTTTGGAACTGTTCTTGAACTCTAAGACTCTTCTTCCCAAATGCCATTCAATGAATGCTGGACAGTTCTTCTTTGATACATGGTTGCAGCTTCTCTAGCTTCTCAACCATCGAAATTTACAAATGGAATACCGGACTACACTTTTGAGCAGTCTGCTGCCAATTGACATCAATGGTGCCAGTTCGGCAGTCTTGGGTTTGAATCTTGCTGCTTCAAATGACGTAGGCTCGGCAAGTCCAAACAAAACCATCGCCCAATCATTGTCTTTGCATTTCGATTTCTCAGTTTATCTTCTGATTCTAAGTCAGCAAAATGACATCCATGGCTTGTCAGAAATTTTCAGATGAGCTTTTTGGTATCGGAAGCTAAAGTAGGTAAAGCCCTGATAGTCGTGTGATTCCTGAAGTACTGGAAAATTCAAAATGATGTTGCCAACTGAAGATACCCCTGGCCATAAGCCCTGTTTCCATTTGTAATCATTAATGTAAATTTATATAGCACCACTTCAAGAGAAATTCCTCAGAGATGGTTCTGAACTGACAATTGATACCAAGCCACGATCGGGAAAGATCTACCTACCGCAATGTCCTGTTTGAATCATGAACATTATTTCTTGATTTATTATGTGGTTGAAGTTGTTTTGGTCTTTGTATTTAGAACAGGGAGGCTTTTTAATATACAAATCAGAATCTGAGCAAGTATCTATTGTAGGGCCTATACACGATCCATTCATTCAAAAATCGGTTTCCTTACCACAGCTGCACTGCAGGGCATTTCATGGTGAATAATGTTGGATGGATCCGATTTGACCAGGGTCTATGACAACAGAGGCCGTTACCCTGGACAGAAATTTGCTTGGCATATATTACAGCACTAATGAATAATGTTGATGTTGTCTTTGATGTTTTAGGCTTCTCCTGCTGCTCTTGCCAAGCAAGTGTTGGCTGAGATTCCAGATCAGGTGGTGGGATATTTCAAAATGAATGGTATTGAGCCTGGAGTGCCTGGAACGAAGGCACCTGGTCAAGGGCCTTTCCAAGCCAACCAGGCTGGCCCAGGTGGGGTGCCAACTCCTTATGCACAGGCCAGAGGACCCCCTGGTCAGCAGCCAACAACAACTGGTCAGCTTCCTTCAGGACAAGGTATTTACCCGTCAGTAGCTGGAATAAGTCAATATCCAGGAGGTCCAGGCCAGCCAGGTCAGCAGCCGGGGGGACAAGATCCATATTCTCAGCAGGCAAGAAGACCAGTCCCAAGTCCACCAGGTCAACAGCCTGGACAAGCCCCATATCCAGGAGGTCAACAGCCTGGACAAGCCCCATATCCAGGAGGTCAACAGCCTGGACAAGCCCCTTATCCAGGAGGTCAACAGCCTGGACAAGCCCCATATCCAGGAGGTCAACAACCTGGACAAGCCCCTTATCCAGGAGGTCAACAACCTGGACAAGGCCCATATCCTGGTAGTCAACAGCCAGGACAAGCCCCTTATCCAGGAGGTCAACACTCTGGACAACAACAGCCGGGACAAGCTCCTTATCCACCAGGTCAACAGTCTGGACAGGCCCCATATCCAGGAGGTCAACAGCCTGGACAAGCCCCATATCCAGGTAGTCAACAACCGGGACAGGCCCCGTATCCAGGGGCTCAACAACCTGGACAAACCTCATATTCAGGAGGTCAACAGCCTGGACAAGCCCCATATCCAGGAGGTCAGCAACCTGGACAAGCCCCATATCCAGGAGGTCAACAGCCTGGACAAGCCCCATATCCAGGTAGTCAACAACCGGGACAGGCCCCGTATCCAGGGGCTCAACAACCTGGACAAACCTCATATTCAGGAGGTCAACAGCCTGGGCAAGCTCCTTATCCACCAGCTCAACAGTCTGGACAAGCTCCTTATCCACCGGGTCAGCAGTCTGGACAGGCCCCATATCCACCAGGTCAACAGCCGGGAGGATACCATGGAGCTGTGGCGATCAGTGCTGTTCAGCAGTACCTCAACAAAAAGGAGAATATTCCATCTTATCCGACAGGCGTAGGAGGACAAGGACCACAAACCGTTGGAATGGGTGCCTATCAGCAACCAGCAGGGCCTGGGGCCTACGTAACTCCTGGAGGACCTGGCACTTCTCAGCAGCAGCAACAGTAAACAAAACAGCGACCATCTGAAAACTTTCTACATCTGATCAACGTTGTTTCGTATTTGCCTTAAGAAGCCTTTAGACGCTGACTAGAGTTCTCGCTACTCTTCTCCTTGTTTTATACCCCAGCACTGCATTTCTCTTACTGGATCGATAAGGATTTCTGTTGTTGAATTTGAAATATCTGCAAGCAGATACACATGTGTAAGTTTTAGGTGATGGTTAGTTGGTTAGCAACGGTAATGTCTTCCAGCATTTTAAGCGAGCTTCATCTTGGTTAGTTCTGCACAGCTGTTGTGTCTTGAGGCCATGGAGTTTTTAGTTTGCTGATTTGCTGGTCATGTGTTCAGTTTATCTGATTAATCTAGATGATATTTGCTTGTCTTTTATTATGATACCTGCTTGTACTTGTACATGCATTTAGCCCCTTTGATGAATTGTTACTATTTGAACTGTTGACACTGGTTTTGGCATCCTCTGCTGAAGTTTTAGGCTGGAATTTCTACAGGAGAGAAACAAAGATCTCACTGTCCGATATTCCAGATGGATTTAAGACATTTTCTGAATCAACATTCACTTGATAAAAATTAATTCTCCTTTTACGCTTTAATGCAAGCTCCCTGTGCTACCTAACTGCATTCCAGTCATTTATTGCCAACTTTAAACAGTTGTTCAAATGGAGATAAAGTTGCTTTCTCGATTGTAGTTGCGTAGTGACATTTTACTTCGTTACTTATTTGCTGTAATTTAAAATACTCGTATCTTTGCAAATTTTTACTATGACTTTTCGTTGCCGTCAGTGTAGATTATATTTTGCTTTGCCTGTAGACTTGTGTCTCTGAGTTTTTGATGTATGAAACATGATCTGACCATACATAATGTAAATTTATTGGCATGGAATATATTAAAAACTGTTCATTTTGTATCATGGGAATTGACTTTTTCATTGACCAATTCACTCTATGACTTACATCATTTTAGGGATAATGTTAACCTTCCGAAGGTGTGCTGCAGTTGGTTGGTAGAACCATATTAAAATCATATTAAAATCACATTAAATGTATATTCATTATATGATTATTAGATTGCATCATCCCACCCATTCGGTTGCAAGTCAAAGAACAAGTTTTTTCGCAATAGCATGGTCTCTCCAGTTAAATGCTGCTTTTATTTTGTTGTAGTTTATGCGTCACCAGGGCTGTTTTAAAGGAATTTCCTTTCCTATCCTCCATAGTGAATTACTTCCAATCTGAGGACAATGACCTTTTTTACTAGTTTTAACTGTACAGAAGTGCTTCTACAACAGTACAAATCCATTTAGAACTGCACATTTTGTGTACAACTGCACGTTAAAAAAGCCCTGTGCGTCATATCTTTGTGTTCACATTACATCTCTTCCTGATCATAGTCACGAATCCTTATTCAATGTTCTGCTTTGAAACCTTTAGGTGGTCATCTTCTTTTTCTGCAAATTAAGTTGTCTTTTTCAACATCTGGTTTATGTTCAGAGCTTAATTTATTTATCTTACATAGCTCCTCAGCACTGTCTACTAGCCAAGCAGAACAGAAGGAAGGTCCTAGATCGCTGCTGACACATATCTTTCAAACCCAGGATAATAAGCTTCCGAAATTTATTAGCGTTGAAACGGGCATGTAATTGAACTATTTCTGCACTTTTCCTATGTAGGCCTACCTCACTGGAATTGTACATAGGACTGGTGCAGCTGCGAAACATCGTTAAAACTGAACTCACGCACCAAGTTTTAACTGCAAATCTATTGCATCCAATGGAGTCAGTGCACAACTAACGAGAGAGACTGGCTTGCAGTCGGAGGCGGATCCATGGCAGGAGGGGCCAATCCAGCCATGCCCCCTCCATTTGAAATTTGCGCAGAATGTGGCCCCCCCTCATTACTCAATGTATTGCATGAAAAAAGATTTGACCGTTTAAGCAGTACAAGCTCATCCACTTCTTCAGCAATTAAGCCTTTCATTTCATGTCTTGCTGATGTTCTTCCAACCGTTCATACCATGCGGAACATAATATAATATATTATGTACATATTATGTGTGTCCTATATTATAGGACACGCTTGCAGTTTGTAGTGCTAGCCTAAAGCCGTTCGAAAGAGCTTTCTCGAAAGCAATCGTTAACTTCTCTCCTCAACACAATGACAGAAGACCGACTATAGTTTCTGCTGTTGTTTCCGCCTCTTTCATAATTAGGCCTATTATAATAGTAGTATGAGGTTATATGAACGTTATGATGAAATCGTGATTTTCACATAATAGAGTGACAATGACGTCATATTCTGCTTTGATAGCTCCGCGATGACGTCACAATTGTGTTAACAATATATCTCGATAAGTCACAATTAAGTTGTAATTACGTCACGATTGTGCCACAATTCGATCACAATAACGTTGCGCTAGGGTCAACCTACAAGCAGGGTACGCATAATTATGATCGCCCTCGACTTTTCTAAGGATTTCCAGTCCGTAAGGCGTAACCATCTTGCCAGTATCTTAGCTAGGTGGGTTTACAATATCGAAAAATATCGTGGTCAACTGGATATATCAGCTTTCTTCTACGACAGTCTGTCAACACTAGGCTACACAAAGCTACAGAGAGAACGGTCAGCGAAATCAAAGCCATCATCATCGTCGTCGTCATCATCGTCATCATCATCGATCATCACCACCACCACCATCATCATCATCATTATCGTCGTCATTATTATTAATATTAGGCCTACTAATGGAATAGCCTACTCGAAGACCAGACACAAACTGTCGCGTGGCAGGCTTGAACTCGCTCTCCCGTCGTTCACTGCGCTCGCATCCATGTTTGATTTCTGAAACCGGGTAGAAAACCTATCGCGGCAGAATCTTTTTGATGGATTGTGAATTTTTATTAGGATTTTTATAAAGATTTTAGTTAAAGCGATCATTCGAGGTGTGGTGGCGCTTCGGCGTCTTAACCCTCGGGCTACCAAGGGGGGGGTGGTATCCACCCCCCCCTAGGTTTTTCCCAAATAAAACTTTTTCGTTAGGAATAAAATTTTGACGTTTTAGGTGGCTGTAGAGGATTCATTTGCACACATTTTGAGCTAAAATGTGTGATGATATACCATACCATTCAAAAGTTACACCCGATATACCCGAGGCACCAGGGGGGGGGGGGTGGATACCACCCCCCCTTAGATTATCGGCTGTATCTTATCCGTCCTTTGACATGAAGAGACACCAATTACACCATTCTGTAGAGGGAATGTGGGGCTACATTTCCATGCTCAGTGAGTTGTCTTTGGACAACCGGAAGTGCTCAAAATAAATTAAAATATAAATAAAGGTGTTTTATTTTCATAAAATTTTCATGTTGTTCCTATTAAAAATTATTCATAATTTATTTTTTAAGAGAAATAAATTATGTCATTCTATAGAGGGCAATTAGGGCTATTTAGTGATACCAAATAATTTGACATTTGATGACCGGAAGTGCTTAAAATAAATTTAAATGTGTGAAAATGTTGGGTTTTTTTTACAACGCAAACCGATAAGTCTGCGTAAACGTTTTTCAGCATGTTTTACGTGTTTTTTCTCTTTTTTATTGTAACTAAAACTAACTTATTACTAGTTTTTATAGTTGAATATTGGACTTTATTATATGTAATCTATTTTAAATTAAATAAATTATGTTAAAACACACAGAATCTAATATTTTGCTTATGCGAAAGTATACATTTTGTGGAATCGACGGGTGCCTACGGTAAAAAATTCATAACTTTGGGGTGCTTTCATATATTTTAAACCTAAATATACCATTTTGTGCAGAAATGAATGCTGAATCCATAGGTGTATTACAAGTTATGATATCTCAAACCAAACCCAAAATCCAGGGGGGGGTGGTAACCACCCCCCCCCCCTTGGTAGTCAGTGTTACAAAAAAAGCTTGGTAGCCTGAGGGTTAATTAACACGCTCAGTGAATCCCTCTGAGTAGTTTCCTTGAGGAGGCGCTAGGCCTATATAAACGTACAGGCCTACTTGAATGAATGAATTCACTGGTAAGTGTTAGGCCTACTGGTACTAAATTTTTGAATTTTATTGTCTGAAACCCGTTTTGCTTTTATAATTAAAAATAATTTAAGAATGATGCTGCTGCTGCTGCTGCTGCTGCTGCCGCTGCTGATGATGATGGTGGTGGTAGCCGTGGTGGTGTTGGCCGTGGTGGTGATGATGATGACAATGACGGTGACGATAGCTAGGTGACTAGGTCTAGGCCTAGTAATAATTAGGGCTGTTGATTTAAAATTTTACCAGTTTGTCCCGAGAATATCCGCTGAAAGCGGGCTTAAAATTTAAAAATGAACGGGTGAAGGGTAATCGCGTTAACGCGTGCGATTAACGCGTTCAAAAAATTGGCGATTAAAATTTATCGTACGCGTTAATTAAAATCTCTTTAAAATGGAATCAAATGCAGAAAATCTCGTTTTAAACGGAAGACTCATACTTAAAACTAGTGATAGGCCTACAATGACTGTGCCAGCGGATTATAGTAGGCCTAATAATAATAAATTTTTGTCTAATTTCATAGTAATAATAATAATTATAATAATAATAATTTAGGGCCTATAAATGTGGCGGATACGCCACAGTTAGTCATAACAGACACACATGCAGAAACGTTTAGCTACTGCGTTCCCATTGGACCTCTCTACGGAAGACCGATTGGCCGTTTTAAGCCAAAGTATATCGAATAGGGTTGAATAATTAACGGCTTCCACACGCTGCAGTGCCATAAATGTAGAGTAGTGTTCTACTCTATGCATACGATACACTTTCGGTGTCGTTCGTTCGGTTAGCGAAAAAATACTCGGTAAGCGAGTAGGCCTACGTAGGCCTATGTAAGCTAGGCCTATAGCCTACGGCGAGTGATAAATTAAAGTTCCGTTTCGGGCAAGTTTACAAATATACAGTTACGGGCGATACTGAGTTACAGTCAGTTAAGGCAATCGCATTCGGGCATTTAACTACACCGATTCGGCAGGTCCTGGGCATGACGTTAAACTGCATCCATCCTCCACCACAGGGGACCATCAACTTCCCTGTGCAGGTCCTGGGCATGACGTTAAACTGCATCCATCCTCCACCACAGGGGACCATCAACTTCCCTGTGCCGGTCCTAAGCCCGGATAAAGGAGGAAGGTTTGCCAGATGGGTGGCGATACTCTGGCAGTAAAAGACCAAGACGATTGAAATCCGAAAGTCGGTCAGGACAGACTGGTGGAGGCAGTGGCGGTTCTACCGGGGGGGCTGGGGGGGCTATAGCCCCCCCAGATGGAAAGTTAGCCCCCCTAGATTTTCCTAGCCCCCCTATGCACATTTTAGCCCCCCCAGTTTAACGTTTAGTTAGTTAAACAATACATTGCCTGTTGGGAACAAGGCCTCCCAATCCCTTTTAAGGGCACTTTCCATAGATCAAGTGGCTTGAATGATTTTCATCTGCTACATGCTACATAGCAATATCACAGATTCCATGTACTTCTGAACTGTTTCTCCAATCAGAATGCTTGCTCATATACTGGCACATGTCTATCGCTACTAATGGTTGTCCTGTGACTACGAAGACCCATGGGTGTTCAGGAAGACCGGAATTCAGAGGGTCGTGGATTGAGCCATTCCCCAGCACTTGATGACCTTGTATACTTCATTAGCAGAAGAAGGCAGCGGGGGAGGTCAGCAGCCAGCAGGCCATGGATGCGCCAGCATCAGCAGCATGGATGGCCAGACTCGAGCTAGGTCTCAGTACCGTGTACACGGTGTACAATACTGTATAATATGTGCAATTGTGTATACTGAAGAGTGTGTACTGAATCCGTTTGGAGCACGCACATACGTTCATTATTATACATGGATGAATTCATTCTCATTGTGAGAAAAAAAGAGAAAAGCTGAAGAGTTAGGCCTAGGCTAATGATAAAGTTATCGACAGCATTGATAATCCTACCGCAGGTATGTAAACTGGAGGGGCAGTTGGCAAATACAATGAATGGTCAATGTTAGATTTCTAGCAAGAGCTTGAAAAATGTAAAACAAGAAATTAAGAACGTGAGCATTTTCCAGAAAGGTTTCTAAGTTTTATTCTAATTATAATATGTTAATAATATTCCTCAGTTTCACTATGTATTATTGGTATTATTAAGTGCTTTCTGGCTAAAAAGTTGCTTAAAACCAAAAAATGTAATGTAATGACAGCAAAGGTATAGGAGTTAAAAGGTGTAACTTTTCGGGGTCAAGTGACATCATTGCTCCCATGTGCGGGCTCAAAACTTCTAACTTGAGAATGGCATTCATAAGCATGCTTAGTAGTGCATGACCTCTGGACTTCTGTTTAGGGGCAAGTCTTCTCTGCACATCAAAGTTTATTTTAATTTTGACAATCATGATGGTGCATTTAAAGATATATAATATATTTCAAATATATATCATTGTTCTTCTAAGATGCACTATGAAGATTTATATAGCTCTCGTCAAGGTTACTAATCAGGAGCACTCCCGACCCAAGCTGAAAAGAACAGCTTTAAGACAGACTGTGATGACATGCATATGAGCAGACGCTATAGTCATAAGATAGCAACGGTACAACCATACATCAGTTTAAAATGCATGAAATTCGTGTGCTGTAATCAAAATAAATATTATGTGTTAAAGTGCAGATGTAAACAATCGTTTTAGTGTTTTTATTAATGTTTTTCTAGAAAGCCCCATTTTATTCTTCATTTTTTCGCGTTTTAAAGTTTTTTATGTATTTTTTATGCAACCTTTACTTTAGCTTACTGTCTGACAGACAATTGTGCTATAAATTTATTTATTCTTTAATTCCTTAATTCATTTGTAATTTATAAATCATTTTATTTAGGCCTATGGAATGTCAGCCTGATAATATTAATTTTCATGTCAACAGAATGCTGCAACGGGCAACTGGGGTCAATAGATTCAGCAGCATCAAAATATAGACCTTGGGGAGGGAGGGGCAAAGGCAAATTTTAGCCCCCCCAGTTCAAAAAGTCTAGAACCGCCACTGGGTGGAGAGAGTCGGCGGAGAGGGCATTGGACACAAAACGGGCTTGTCCCACTGGTTTCCTTCATGCCTCTTTCCTAACATTCTCTTCAAGCAGACAAGACGGTCCAGCTGCTTCAAGATATATAATGGTATGGAGTAGACCTGCTAACCTGTAGAAACTGAGAGATGACATGAGACAGACTCAGACAGAGAGTGGCGTTGGACACCTACGGGCGTTGCGCCTGTGGTTTGTGATGATGATGATGATGATGATGATGATGATGATGATGATGATGATGATGATGATGATGATGATGATTCGGCAGGGCTGGGGCCCACCCTGTCGTTAGATCGCGAGGCCGTCTGAGTCTCGATTGCGGGAGTAGGGCCTAGGGGCCGAGTATATAGCTCAGAGAAAAAGACCGATCGAAAGAAGTAGGCCTAAATTAAGACTTACCGGTCTAATAGGGAAAACTGCGACCCCGAGTGCTCGCAGAGACTCAAAGGATGGCATAGAGAAAGCGCAGGTCTGTCTGTGCAAATACGGGGACGCCGCGACTCCGTTGGTGCGCGGTGTGAAGAAGCATAATTATCAGAATCACACGTCTGTGTAAATACGGGGAAGTTCCCAGAGATACGGGGAGGTGACCCCGTTGGTAGCATTCGATTCATGGGCGTCCGCAGCGGGGCGCAAGTAATATGGAAATTCAAACTGTCACCCATTAAGTTTAGACCATGTGACAATTATGTAAAAGTTTGCACCCCCTAGAAAAATTCCTGCGGACGCCCATGATTCGATTCGAGAGGCACTGGCACGTTGGTTAACTAGGCCTACGGGGAAAGTTCAACAATGATTCGGTTCGAACAGAATACGGGAAGAGTGGCCCGTTGTACTGTGGCGGCGTAGCCTATAGTAGGGCCTGTTTAAACTGTAGGCCAACACATATTCACATATTCTTTTTCTACTAGCGGGCTTCCCGCACATTCTTGTCTGCCTGTTTAAACTGTAGCCGATCTATTAGGCTACTTCCGCGGTTTGTCCGTGGAATCTCAGCCTACGGTTTTTTCGCGTAGCCTAAGTCTGCTAATTTGTTACATAACGTCGGTCACAGGTCTGTGTTGACATACCGGCCTCACACGTAATAATCTGTCATGCAATAGAATTCACGGAGTAAGTTAATAGGCCTAGCCTTACTCGAGACTGGGTTGGCAAAGAGCGACCGAAACAGTGATTATTCTGCATTTTATCATGATTCGTATGTGTAGCCTAGGCATACGTTAACCACGTCCTGAGCCCGGATAAGTTAATCAAACAGAAACAGAGAGGCGGTTAGGCCTATAGTTCCGCGATCAAAACGATTCCGCGAGCAAACCGCGGGAGTAACTATAACCTTAAACCTAGGTTAGGTAACTGATACATGGACAGACAAATAGGCTACGTAAAAAGAACAAGAAAGAATGACAAAAGAAAGCAAGGACTAAGAGAATTGACGAAAGAACGAGAGGGGGAATCGACAGCACAAACACAGGCAGACAAAAACGTTGAGAGAAAGATAAAGTAAGACAAAAGGAATCAAATTGACGAATTAACACCAGAGGGGAATCGACAGCAGAAACAAAAACCGGAAAATACACAGGAAAAGTAAGAGAAAGAAGTACAGAATAGATCAAGGACTGAGAGAATGGACGAAACAAAGAGGGGAGGAATCTACAGCAGGAACACAGGCAGGCAAATACGTAAAAAAAGAAAGACAGAAGAGATCAAGGACTGAGAGAATGGACGAAAGAACGAGAAGGAAAATTGACATAAAAAAGACAGGCAGACAAATACGAGGAAAGAAAAAGAAAGACAGAAGAGATCAAGGACTGAGAAAATGGACGAAAGAACGAGAGGAGGAATCGACAGCAGGAACAAAGGCAGGCAAATACGTAAAAAAAGAAAGACAGAAGAGATCAAGCACTGAGAGAATTGACGAAAGAACGAGAAGGAAAATTGACATAAAAAAGACAGGCAGACAAATACGAGGAAAGAAAAAGAAAGACAGAAGAGATCAAGGACTGAGAAAATGGACGAAAGAACGAGAGAAGGAATCGACAGCAGGAATACAAGCAGGCAAATACGTAGAAAAAGAAAGACAGAAGATATCAAGGACTGAGAGAATGGACGAAAGAACGAGAGGGGGAATCGACAACAAGAACACAGGCAGGCAAATACGTGGGAAAAGAAAGACAGAAGAGATCAAGGACTGAGAGAATGGACAAAATAACGAGAGGGGGAATCGACAACAGGAACACAGGCAGGCAAAAACGTAGGAAAAAAAAGACAGAAGAGATCAAGGACTGAGAGAATGGACAAAAGAACGAGAGGGGGAATTGACAGCAGGAACAAAGGCAGGCAAATACGTAAAAAAAGAAAGACAGAAGAGATCAAGGACTGAGAGAATGGACGAAAGAACGAGAAGGAAAATTGACATAAAAAAGACAGGCAGACAAATACGAGGAAAGAAAAAGAAAGACAGAAGAGATCAAGGACTGAGAAAATGGACGAAAGAACGAGAGGGGGAATCGACAGCAGGAACACAGACAGACAAATACGTAGAAAAAGAAAGAGAAAGAAGGACAGAAGAGATCAAGGACTGAGAGAATGGACGAAAGAACGAGTGGAAGAATCGACAGTAGGAACACAAGCAGGCAAATACGTAGGAAAAGAAAGACAGAAGAGATCAAGGACTGAGAGAAAGGACGAAAGAACGAGAAGGAAATCGACAGCAGGAACACAGGCAGGCAAATACGCAGGAAAAGAAAGACAGAAGAGATCAAGGACTGAGAGAATGGACGAAAGAACGAGAGGGGAATCGACAACAGGAACACAGGCAGACAAATACGTAGGAAAAGAAAGAGAAAGAAGGACTGAAAAGATCAAGGACTGAGAGAATGGACGAAAGAACGAGAGAGGGAATCGACAACAGGAACACAGGCAGACAAATACGTAGGAAAAGAAAGACAGAAGAGATCAAGGACTGAGAGAATGGACGAAAGAACGAAAAAAGGAATCGACAGCAGGAGCACAGACAGACTAATACGTAGGAAAAGAAAGAGAAAGAAGGACAGAAGAGATCAGGGACTGAGAGAATGGACGAAAGAACGAGAGGAGGAATTGACAGCAAGGACACAGGCAGACAAATACGTAGGAAAAGAAAGACAGAAGAGATCAAGGACTGAGAGAATGGACGAAAGAACGAGAAGGGAAATCAACAGCAGGAATACAGGCAGGCAAATGCGTAGGAAAAGAAAGACAGAAGAGACCAAGGACTGAGAGAAAGGACGAAAGAATGAGAAGGAAATCGACAGCAGGAACACAGGCAGGCAAATACGTAGGAAAAGAAAGACAGAAGAGATCAAGGACTGAAAGAATGGACGAAAGAACGAGAGGGGAATCGACAACAAGAACACAGGCAGGCAAATACGTGGGAAAAGAAAGACAGAAGAGATCAAGGACTGAAAAAATGGACAAAAGAACGAGAGGGGGAATCGACAGCAGGAACACAGACAGACAAATACGTAGGAAAAGAAAGAGAAAGAAGGACAGAAGAGATCAAGGACTGAGAGAATGGACGAAAGAACGAGAGGGGGAATCGACAACAGGAACACAGGCAGGCAAATACGTAGGAAAAGAAAGACAGAAGAGATCAAAAACTGAGAGAATGGACGAAAGAACGAGAGGGGGAATCGACAACAGGAACACAGGCAGGCAAATGCGTAGGAAAAGAAAGACAGAAGAGATCAAAGACTGAGAGAATGGACGAAAGAACGAGATGGGGAATCGACAACAAGAACACAGGCAAGCAAATTCGTGGAAAGCAAAAGGAAGAGGGACTGAAGAGATCAAGTACTGAGAGAATAAGCGAAAGAACCAGAGGAGGAATCGACAACAGGAACACAGGCAGACAAGTACGTAGGAAAAGAAAGACAGAAGAGATCAAGGACTGAGAGAATGGACGAAAGAACGAGAGGGGGAATCGACAACAGGAACACAGGCAGGCAAATACGTAGGAAAAGAAAGACAGAAGAGATCAAGGACTGAAAGAATGGACAAAAGAACGAGAGGGGGAATCGACAACAGGAACACAGGCAGGCAAATACGTAGGAAAAGAAAGACAGAAGAGATCAATAACTGAGAGCATGGACGAAACAAAGAGGGGAGGAATCTACAGCAGGAACACAGGCAGGCAAATACGTAAAAAAAGAAAGACAGAAGAGATCAAGCACTGAGAGAATTGACGAAAGAACGAGAAGGAAAATTGACATAAAAAAGACAGGCAGACAAATACGAGGAAAGAAAGAAAAAGAAAGACAGAAGAGATCAAGGACTGGGAAAATGGACGAAAGAACGAGAGAAAGAATCGACAGCAGGAATACAGGCAGGCAAATACGTAGGAAAAGAAAGACAGAAGATATCAAGGACTGAGAGAATGGACGAAAGAACGAGAGGGGGAATCGACAACAAGAACACAGGCAGGCAAATACGTGGGAAAAGAAAAACAGAAGAGATCAAGGACTGAGAGAATGGACAAAAGAACGAGAGGGGGAATCGACAGCAGGAACACAGACAAACAAATACGTAGAAAAAGAAAGAGAAAGAAGGACAGAAGAGATCAAGGACTGAGAGAATGGACGAAAGAACGAGAGAGGGAATCGACAACAAGAACACAGGCAGACAAATACGTAGGAAAAGAAAGACAGAAGAGATCAAGGACTGAGAGAAAGGACGAAAGAACGAGAAGGAAATCGACAGCAGGAACACAGGCAGGCAAATACGCAGGAAAAGAAAGACAGAAGAGATCAAGGACTGAAAGAATGGACGAAAGAACGAGAGGGGGAATCGACAACAAGAACACAGGCAGGCAAATACGTGGGAAAAGAAAGACAGAAGAGATCAAGGACTGAGAGAATGGACAAAAGAACGAGAGGGAGAATCGACAGCAGGAACACAGACAGACAAATACGTAGGAAAAGAAAGAGAAAGAAGGACTGAAGAGATCAAGGACTGAGAGAATGGACGAAAGAACGAAAAAAGGAATCGGCAGCAGGAGCACAGACAGACTAATACGTAGGAAAAGAAAGAGAAAGAAGGACAGAAGAGATCAGGGACTGAGAGAATGGACGAAAGAACGAGAGGAGGAATTGACAGCAAGGACACAGGCAGACAAATACGTAGGAAAAGAAAGACAGAAGAGATCAAGGACTGAGAGAGTGGACGAAAGAACGAGAAAGGAAATCAACAGCAGGAATACAGGCAGGCAAATGCGTAGGAAAAGAAAGACAGAAGAGACCAAGGACTGAGAGAAAGGACGAAAGAACGAGAAAGAAATCGACAGCAGGAACACAGGCAGGCAAATACGTAGGAAAAGAAAGACAGAAGAAATCAAGGACTGAAAGAATGGACGAAAGAACGAGAGGGGAATCGACAACAAGAACACAGGCAGGCAAATACGTGGAAAAAAAGACAGAAGAGATCAAGGACTGAAAAAATGGACAAAAGAACGAGAGGGGGAATCGACAGCAGGAACACAGACAGACAAAAACGTAGGAAAAGAAAGAGAAAGAAGGACACAAGAAATCAAGGACTAAAAGAATGGACGAAAGAACGAGAGGGGGAATCGACAACAGGAACACAGGCAGGCAAATACGTAGGAAAAGAAAGACAGAAGAGATCAAGGACTGAGAGAATGGACGAAAGAACGAGATGGGGAATCGACAACAGGAGCACAGGCAAGCAAATTCGAGGAAAGCAAAAAAAAGAGGGACTGAAGAGATCAAGTACTGAGAGAATGGGCGAAAGAACCAGAGGAGGAATCGACAAAAGGAACACAGGCAGACAAGTACGTAGGAAAAGAAAGACAGAAGAGATCAAGGACTGAGAGAATGGACGAAAGAACGAGAGGAGGAATCGACAACAGGAACACAGGCAGGCAAATACGTAAGAAAAGAAAGACAGAAGAGATCAAGGACTGAGAGAATGGACGAAAGAACGAGAGGGGAATCGACAACAAAAACACAGGCAGGCAAATACGTAGGAAAAGAAAGACAGAAGAGATCAAGGACTGAGCGAATGGACGAAAGAACGAGATGGGGAATCGACAACAGGAACACAGGCAGGCAAATACGTAGGAAAAGAAAGACAGAGGAGATCAAGGACTGAGAGAGTGGACGAAAGAACGAGAGGGGGAATCGACAACAGGAACACAGGCAGGCAAATACGTAGGAAAAGAAAGACAGAAGAGATCAAGGACTGGGAGAATGGACGAAAGAACGAGAGGGGGAATCGACAACAGGAACACAGGCAGGCAAATACGTGGAAAGCAAAAGGAAGAAGGACTGAAGAGATGAAGGACTGAGAGAATGGACGAAAGAACGAGAAAAGGAATTGACAGCAGGATCAAAGGCAAGCAAATACGTAGGAAAAGAAAGACACAAGAGATCAAGGACTGAGAGAATGGACGAAAGAACGAGAGGGGGAATCGACAACAGGAACACAGGCAGACAAGTACGTAGGAAAAGAAAGACAGAAGAGATCAAGGACTGAGATAATGGACGAAAGAACGAGAGGAGGAATCGACAACAGGAACACAGGCAGGCAAATACGTGAAAAGCAAAAGGAAGAAAAACTGAAGAGATAAAAAACTGAGAGAATGGACGAAAGAACGCGAGGGGGAATTGACAAAAGGAACACAAGCAGGCAAATACGTAGGAAAAGAAAGACAGAAGAGATCAAGGACTGTGAGATTGGACGAAAGAACGAGAGGGGGAATCGACAACAGGAACACAGGCAGGCAAATACGTAAGAAAAGAAAGACAGAAGAGATCAAGGACTGAGAGATTGGACGAAAGAACGAGAGGGGGAAACGACAACAGGAACACAGGCAGGCAAATACGTAGGAAAAGAAAGACAGAAGAGATCAAGGACTGAGAGAATGGACGAAAGAACGAGAGGGGGAATCGACAACAGGAACACAGGCAGGCAAATACGTAGGAAAAGAACGACAGAAGAGATCAAGGACTGAGAGAGTGGACGAAAGAACGAGAGGGGGAATCGACAACAGGAACACAGGCAGGCAAATACGTAGGAAAAAAAGACAGAAGAGATCAAGGACTGGGAGAATGGACGAAAGAACGAGAGGGGGAATCGACAACAGGAACACAGGCAGGCAAATAAGTGGAAAGCAAAAGGAAGAAGGACTGAAGAGTTGAAGGACTGAGAGAATGGACGAAAGAACGAGAAAAGAAATTGACAGCAGGAACAAAGGCAGGCAAATACGTAGGAAAAGAAAGACAGAAGAGATCAAGGACTGAGAGAATGGACGAAAGAACGAGAGGGGGAATCGACAACAGGAACACAGGCAGACAAGTACGTAGGAAAAAAAAGACAGAAGAGATCAAGGACTGAGATAATGGACGAAAGAACGAGAGGAGGAATCGACAACAGGAACACAGGCAGGCAAATACGTGAAAAGCAAAAGGAAGAAAAACTAAAGAGAGATAAAAAAACTGAGAGAATGGACGAAAGAACGAGAGGGGGAATCGACAACAAGAACACAGGCAGACAAATGCGTAGGAAAAGAAAGACAGAAGAGATCAAGGACTGAGAGAATGGACGAAAGAACGAGATGGGGAATCGACAACCGGAACACAGGCAAGCAAATTCGTGGAAAGCAAAAGGAAGAAGGACTGAAGAGATCAAGTACTGAGAGAATGGGCGAAAGAACCAGAGGAGGAATCGACAACAGGAACACAGGCAGACAAGTAAGTAGGAAAAGAAAGACAGAAGAGATCAAGGACTGAGAGAATGGACGAAAGAACGAGAGGGGGAATCGACCACAGGAAGACAGGCAGGCAAATACGTAGGAAAAGAAAGACAGAAGAGATCAAGGACTGAGAGAATGGACGAAAGAACGAGAGGGGGAATCGACAACAAGAACACAGGCAGACAAATGCGTAGGAAAAGAAAGACAGAAGAGATCAAGGACTGAGAGAATGGACGAAAGAACGAGATGGGGAATCGACAACAGAAACACAGGCAAGCAAATTCGTGGAAAGCAAAAGGAAGTAGGACTGAAGAGATCAAGTACTGAGAGAATAGGCGAAAGAACCAGAGGAGGGATCGACAACAGGAACACAGGCAGACAAGTACGTAGGAAAAGAAAGACAGAAGAGATCAAGGACTGAGAGAATGGACGAAAGAACGAGAGGGGGAATCGACAACAGGAACACAGGCAGGCAAATACGTAGGAAAAGAAAGACAGAAGAGATCAAGGACTGAGAGAGTGGACGAAAGAACGAGAGGGGGAATCGACAACAGGAACACAGGCAGGCAAATACGTAGGAAAAAAAAGACAGAAGAGATCAAGGACTGGGAGAATGGACGAAAGAACGAGAGGGGGAATCGACAACAGGAACACAGGCAGGCAAATACGTGGAAAGCAAAAGGAAGAAGGACTGAAGAGTTGAAGGACTGAGAGAATGGACGAAAGAACGAGAAAAGAAATTGACAGCAGGAACAAAGGCAGGCAAATACGTAGGAAAAGAAAGACAGAAGAGATCAAGGACTGAGAGAATGGACGAAAGAACGAGAGGGGGAATCGACAACAGGAACACAGGCAGACAAGTACTTAAAAAAAAGACAGAAGAGATCAAGGACTGAGATAATGGACGAAAGAACGAGAGGAGGAATCGACAACAGGAACAGAGGCAGGCAAATACGTGAAAAGCAAAAGGAAGAAAAACTGAAGAGATAAAAAACTGAGAGAATGGACGAAAGAACGCGAGGAGGAATTGACAAAAGGAACACAGGCAGGCAAATACGTAGGAAAAGAAAGACAGAAGAGATCAAGGACTGTGAGATTGGACGAAAGAACGAGAGGGGGAATCGACAACAGGAACACAGGCAGGCAAATACGTAAGAAAAGAAAGACAGAATAGATCAAGGACTGGGAGATTGGACGAAAGAACGAGAGGGGGAAACGACAACAGGAACACAGGCAGGCAAATACGTAGGAAAAGAAAAACAGAAGCGATCAAGGACTGAGAGAATGGACGAAAGAACGAGAGGAGGAATCGACAACAGGAACACAGGCAGGCAAATACGTAGGAAAAGAAAGACAGAAGAGATCAAGGACTGAGAGAATGGACGAAAGAACGAGAGGGGGAATCGAAAACAAGAACACAGGCAGACAAATGCGTAGGAAAAGAAAGACAGAAGAGATCAAGGACTGAGAGAATGGACGAAAGAACGAGAGGGGGAATCGACAACAGGAACACAGGCAGGCAAATACGTGGAAAGCAAAAGGAAGAAGGACTGAAGAGATGAAGGACTGAGAGAATGGACGAAAGAACGAGAAAAGGAATTGACAGCACGATCAAAGGCAGGCAAATACGTAGGAAAAGAAAGACAGAAGAGATCAAGGACTGAGAGAATGGACGAAAGAACGAGAGGGGGAATCGACAACAGGAACACAGGCAGACAAGTACGTAGGAAAAGAAAGACAGAAGAGATCAAGGACTGAGATAATGGACGAAAGAACGAGAAGAGGAATCGACAACAGGAACACAGGCAGTCAAATACGTGAAAAGCAAAAGGAAGAAAAACTGAAGAGATAAAAAACTGAGAGAATGGACAAAAGAACGCGAGAGGGAATTGACAAAAGGAACACAAGCAGGCAAATACGTAGGAAAAGAAAGACAGAAGAGATCAAGGACTGTGAGTTTGGACGAAAGAACGAGAGGCGGAATCGACAACAGGAACACAGGCAGGCAAATACGTAGGAAAAGAAAGACAGAAGAGATCAAGGACTGAGAGAATGGACGAAAGAACGAGAGGGGGAAACGACAACAGGAACACAGGCAGGCAAATACGTAGTAAAAGAAAGACAGAAGAGAACAAGGACTGAGAGAATGGACGAAAGAACGAGAGGGGGAATCGACAACAGGAACACAGGCAGGCAAATACGTAGGAAAAGAACGACAGAAGAGATCAAGGACTGAGAGAGTGGACGAAAGAACGAGAGGGGGAATCGACAACAGGAACACAGGCAGGCAAATACGTAGGAAAAAAAGACAGAAGAGATCAAGGACTGGGAGAATGGACGAAAGAACGAGAGGGGGAATCGACAACAGGAACACAGGCAGGCAAATAAGTGGAAAGCAAAAGGAAGAAGGACTGAAGAGTTGAAGGACTGAGAGAATGGACGAAAGAACGAGAAAAGAAATTGACAGCAGGAACAAAGGCAGGCAAATACGTAGGAAAAGAAAGACAGAAGAGATCAAAGACTGAGAGAATGGACGAACGAACGAGAGGGGGAATCGACAACAGGAACACAGGCAGACAAGTACGTAGGAAAAAAAAGACAGAAGAGATCAAGGACTGAGATAATGGACGAAAGAACGAGAAGAGGAATCGACAACAGGAACACAGGCAGGCAAATACGTGAAAAGCAAAAGGAAGAAAAACTAAAGAGAGATAAAAAACTGAGAGAATGGACGAAAGAACGAGAGGGGGAATCGACAACAAGAACACAGGCAGACAAATGCGTAGGAAAAGAAAGACAGAAGAGATCAAGGACTGAGAGAATGGACGAAAGAACGAGATGGGGAATCGACAACCGGAACACAGGCAAGCAAATTCGTGGAAAGCAAAAGGAAGAAGGACTGAAGAGATCAAGTACTGAGAGAATGGGCGAAAGAACCAGAGGAGGAATCGACAAGAGGAACACAGGCAGACAAGTACGTAGGAAAAGAAAGACAGAAGAGATCAAGGACTGAGAGAATGGACGAAAGAACGAGAGGGGGAATCGACCACAGGAAGACAGGCAGGCAAATACGTAGGAAAAGAAAGACAGAAGAGATCAAGGACTGAGAGAATGGACGAAAGAACGAGAGGGGGAATCGACAACAAGAACACAGGCAGACAAATGCGTAGGAAAAGAAAGACAGAAGAGATCAAGGACTGAGAGAATGGACGAAAGAACGAGATGAGGAATCGACAACAGAAACACAGGCAAGCAAATTCGTGGAAAGCAAAAGGAAGTAGGACTGAAGAGATCAAGTACTGAGAGAATAGGCGAAAGAACCAGACGAGGAATTGACAACAGGAACACAGGCAGAAAAGTACGTAGGAAAAGAAAGACAGAAGAGATCAAGGACTGAGAGAATGGACGAAAGAACGAGAGGGGGAATCGACAACAGGAACACAGGCAGGCAAATACGTAGGAAAAGAAAGACAGAAGAGATCAAGGACTGAGAGAGTGGACGAAAGAACGAGAGGGGGAATCGACAACAGGAACACAGGCAGGCAAATACGTAGGAAAAAAAAGACAGAAGAGATCAAGGACTGGGAGAATGGACGAAAGAACGAGAGGGGGAATCGACAACAGGAACACAGGCAGGCAAATACGTGGAAAGCAAAAGGAAGAAGGACTGAAGAGTTGAAGGACTGAGAGAATGGACGAAAGAACGAGAAAAGAAATTGACAGCAGGAACAAAGGCAGGCAAATACGTAGGAAAAGAAAGACAGAAGAAATCAAGGACTGAGAGAATGGACGAAAGAAGGAGAGGGGGAATCGACAACAGGAACACAGGCAGACAAGTACTTTAAAAAAAAGACAGAAGAGATCAAGGACTGAGATAATGGACGAAAGAACGAGAGGAGGAATCGACAACAGGAACACAGGCAGGCAAATACGTGAAAAGCAAAAGGAAGAAAAACTGAAGAGATAAAAAACTGAGAGAATGGACGAAAGAACGCGAGGGGGAATTGACAAAAGGAACACAGGCAGGCAAATACGTAGGAAAAGAAAGACAGAAGAGATCAAGGACTGTGAGATTGGACGAAAGAACGAGAGGGGGAATCGACAACAGGAACACAGGCAGGCAAATACGTAAGAAAAGAAAGACAGAATAGATCAAGGACTGAGAGATTGGACGAAAGAACGAGAGGGGGAAACGACAACAGGAACACAGGCAGGCAAATACGTAGGAAAAGAAAAACAGAAGAGATCAGAGACTGAGAGAATGGACGAAAGAACGAGAGGGGGAATCGACAACAGGAACACAGGCAGGCAAATACGTAGGAAAAGAAAGACAGAAGAGATCAAGGACTGAGAGAATGGACGAAAGAACGAGAGGGGGAATCGAAAACAAGAACACAGGCAGACAAATGCGTAGGAAATGAAAGACAGAAGAGATCAAGGACTGAGAGAATGGACGAAAGAACGAGAGGGGGAATCGACAACAGGAACACAGGCAGGCAAGTACGTGGAAAGCAAAAAGAAGAAGGACTGAAGAGATCAAGGACTGAGAGAATGGACGAAAGAACGAGAAAAGCAATTGACAGCAGGAACAAAGGCAGGCAATTACGTAGGAAAAGAAAGACAGAAGAGATCAAGGACTGAGAGAATGGACGAAAGAACGAGAGGGGGAATCGACAACAGGAACACAGGCAGACAAGTACGTAAGAAAAGAAAGACAGAAGAGATCAAGGACTGAAAGAATGAACTAAAGAACGAGAGGGGGAATCGACAACAGGAACACAGGCAGGCAAATACGTGGAAAGCAAAAGGAAGAAGGACTGAAAACTTCAAGGACTGAGAGATCGGACGAAAGAACGAGAGAAGGAATTGACAGCAGGAACAAAGGCAGGCAAATACGTAGGAAAAGAAAGACAGAAGAGATCAAGGACTGAGAGAATGGACGAAAGAACGAGAGGGGGAATCGACAACAGGAACACAGGCAGACAAGTACGTGGGAAAAGAAAGACAGAAGAGATCAAGGATTGAGAGAATGGACGAAAGAACGAGAGGGGGAATCGACAACAGGAACAAAGGCAGGCAAATACGTAGGAAAAGAAAGACAGAAGAGATCAAGGACTGAGATAATGGACGAAAGAACGAGAGAAGGAATCGACAACAGGAACACAGGCAGACAAGTACGTGGGAAAAGAAAGACAGAAGAGATCAAGGACTGAGAGAATGGACGAAAGAACGAGAGGAGGAATCGACAACAGGAACACAGGCAGGCAAAAACGTGGAAAGCAAGAAGAAGAAGGACTGAAGAGATCCAGGACTGAGAAAATGGACGAAAGAACGAGAGGGTGAATTGACAGCAGGAACAAAGGCAGGCAAATACGTAGGAAAAGAAAGACAGAAGAGATCAAGGACTGAGAGAATGGACGAAAGAACGAGAGGGGGAATTGACAGCAGGAACAAAGGCAGGCAAATACGTAGGAAAAGAAAGACAGAAGAGATCAAGGACTGAGAGAATGGACGAAAGAACGAGAGGGGGAATCGACAACAGGAACACAGGCAGGCAAATACGTAGGAAAAAAAGACAGAAGAGATCAAGGACTGAAAGAATGGACGAAAGAACGAGAGGAGGAATCGACAACAGGAACACAGGCAGGCAAATACGTAGGAAAAGAAAGACAGAAGAGATCAAGGACTGAGAGAATGGACGAAGGAACGAGAAGGAGAATCGACAACAGGAACACAGGCAGGCAAATACGTAAGAAAAGAAAGACAGAAGAGATCAAGGACTGAGAGATTGGACGAAAGAACGAGAGGGGGAATCGACAACAGGAACACAGGCAGGCAAATACGTAGGAAAAGAAAGATAGAAGAGATCAAGGACTGAGAGAATGGACGAAAGAACGAGAGGGGGAATCGACAACAGGAACACAGGCAGGCAAATACGTAGGAAAAGAAAGACAGAAGAGATCAAGGACTGAGAGAATGGACGAAAGAACGAGAGGGGGAATCGACAACCGGAACACAGGCAGGCAAATACGTAGGAAAAGAAAGACAGAAGAGATCAAGGACTGAGAGAATGGACGAAAGAACGAGAGGGGGAATCGACAACAGGAACACAGGCAGGCAAATACGAAGGAAAAGAAAGACAGAAGAGATCAAGGACTGAGAGAATGGACGAAAGAACGAGATGGGGAATCGACAACAGGAACACAGGCAGGCAAATACGTGGAAAGCAAAAGGAAGAAGCACTGAAGAGATCAAGGACTAAGAGAATGGACGAAAGAACGAGAGAAGGAATTGACAGCAGGAACAAAGGCAGGCAAATACGTAGGAAAAGAAAGACAGAAGAGATCAAGGACTGAAAGAATGGACGAAGGAACGAGAGTTGGAATCGACAACAGGAACACAGGCAGACAATTACGTAGGAAAAGAAAGACAGAAGAGATCAAGGACTGAGAGAATGGACGAAAGAACGAGAGGGGGAATCGACAACAGGAACACAGGCAGACAAGTACGTAGGAAAAGAAAGACAGAAAAGATCAAGGACTGAGAGAATGGACGAAAGAACGAGAGAGGGAATTGACAGCAGGAACAAAGGCAGGCAAATACGTAAGAAAAGAAAGACAGAAGAGATCAAGGACTGAGAGAATGGACGAAAGAACGAGAGGAGGAATCGACGACAGGAACACAGGCAGGCAAATACGTAGGAAAAGAAAGACAGAAGAGATCAAGGACTGAGAGAATGGACGAAAGAACGAGAGGGGGAATCGACAACAGGAACACAGGCAGACCGGTACATAGGAGGAAAGAGAAAGAAAGACAGAAGAGATCAAGGACTGAGAAATTGGACGAAAGAACGAGAGGGGGACTCGACAACAAGAACACAGGCAGGCAAATACGTGGAAAAAAAAGACAGAAGAGATCAAGGACTGAGAGAATGGACGAAAGAACGAGATGGGGAATCGACAACAGGAACACAGGCAGGCAAATACGTAGGAAAAGAAAGACAGAAGAAATCAAGAACTGAGAGAGTGGACGAAAGAACGAGAGGGGGAGTCGACAACAGGAACACAGGCAGGCAAATACGTAGGAAAAGAAAGACAGAAGAGATCAAGGACTGGGAAAATGGACGAAAGAACGAGAGGGGGAATCGACAACAGGAACACAGGCAGGCAAATACGTGGAAAGCAAAAGGAAGAAGGACTGAACAGATCAAGGACTGAGAGAATGGACGAAAGAACGAGAGAAGGAATTGACAGCAGGAACAAAGGCAGGCAAATACGTAGGAAAAGAAAGACAGAAGAGATCAAGGACTGAGAGAATGGACGAAAGAACGAGAGGGGGAATCGACAACAGGAACACAGGCAGACAAGTACGTAGGAAAAGAAAGACAGAAGAGATCAAGGACTGAGAGAATGGACGAAAGAACGAGAGGAGGAATCGACAACAGGAACACAGGCAGGCAAATACAAAGAAAAAGAAAGACAGAAGAGATCAAGGACTGAGAGAATGGACGAAAGAACGAGAGGAGGAATCAAAAACAGGAACACTGGCAGACAAAAGAACGAGAGGGGGAATCGACAACAGGAACACAGGCAGGCAAATACGTAGGAAAGAAAGACAGAAGAAATCAAGGACTGAGAGAATGGACGAAAGAACGAGAGGAGGAATCGACAACAGGAACACAGGCAGGCAAATACAAAGGAAAAGAAAGACAGAAGAGATCAAGGACTGAGAGAATGGACGAAGGAACGAGAGGGGGAATCGACAACAGGAACACAGGCAGGCAAAAACGTAGGAAAAAAAGACAGAAGAGATCAAGGACTGAGAGAATGGACGAAAGAACGAGAAGGAGAATCGACAACAGGAACACAGGCAGACAAATGCGTAGGAAAAGAAAGACAGAAGAGATCAAGGACTGAGAGAATGGACGAAAGAACGAAAGGGGGACTCGACAACAGGAACACAGGCAGGCAAATACGTAGGAAAAGAAAGACAGAAGAGATGAAGGACTGAGAGAATGGACGAAAGAACGAGAGGGGGAATCGACAACAGGAACACAGGCAGGCAAATACGTAGAAAAAGGAAGACAGAAGAGATCAAGGACTGAGAGAATGGACGAAAGAACGAGAGGGGAATCGACAACAGGAACACAGGCAGGCAAATACGTAGGAAAAGAAAGACAGAAGAGATCAAGGACTGAGAGAATGGACGAAAGAACGAGAGAAGGAATTGACAGCAAGAACAAAGGCAGGCAAATACGTAGGAAAAGAAAGACAGAAGAGATCAAGGACTGAGAGAATGGACGAAAGAACGAGAGGAGGAATCGACAACAGGAACACAGGCAGGCAAATACGTAGGAAAAGTAAGACAGAAGAGATCAAGGACTGGGAGAATGGACGAAAGAACGAGAGGGGGAATCGACAACAGGAACACAGGCAGACAAATACGTAGGAAAGGAAAGACAGAAGAGATCAAGGACTGAGAGAATGGACTAAAGAACGAGAGGGGGAATCGACAACAGGAACACAGGCAGGCAAATACGTGGAAAGCAAAAAGAAGAAGGACTGAAGACATCAAGGACTGAGAGAATGGACGAAAGAACGAGAGAAGGAATTGACAGCAGGAACAAAGGCAGGTAAATACGTACGAAAAGAAAGACAGAAGAGATCATGGATTGAAAGAATGGACGAAAGAACGAGATGGGGAATCGACAACAGGAACACAGGCAGACAAGTACGTAGGAAAAGAAAGACAGAAGAGATCAAGGACTGAGAGAACAGACGAAAGAACGAGAGGAGGAATCGACAACAGGAACACAGGCGGGCAAATACGTGGAAAGCAAGAGGAAGAACGACTGAAGAGATCCAGGACTGAGAGAATGGACGAAAGAACGAGAGGGGGAATTGACAGCAGGAACAAAGGCAGGCAAATACGTAGGAAAAGAAAGACAGAAGAGATCAAGGACTGAGATAATGGACGAAAGAACGAGAAGGGGAATCGACAACAGGAACACAGGCAGACAAGTACGTAGGAAAAGAAAGACAGAAGAGATCAAGGATTGAGAGAATGGACGAAAGAACGAGAGGATGAATCGACAACAGGAACACAGGCAGGCAAAAACGTGGAAAGCAAAAGGAAGAAGGACTGAGGAGATCCAGGACTGAGAAAATGGACGAAAGAACGAGAGGGGGAATTGACAGCAGGAACAAAGGCAGGCAAATACGTAGGAAAAGAAAGACAGGAGAGATAAAGGACTGAGAGAATGGACGAAAGAACGAGAAGGGGAATTGACAGCAGGAACAAAGGCAGGCAAATACGTAGGAAAAGAAAGACAGAAGAGATCAAGGACTGAGAGAATGGACGAAAGAACGAGAGGGGGAATCGACAACAGGAACACAGGCAGGCAAATACGTAGGAAAAGAAAGACAGAAGAGATCAAGGACTGAGAGAATGGACGAAAGAACGAGAGGGGGAATCGACAACAGGAACACAGGCAGACAATTACGTAAGAAAAGAAAGACAGAAGAGATCAAGGACTGAGAGAATGGACGAAAGAACGAGAGGGGGAATCGACAACAGGAACACAGGCAGACAAATACGTAGGAAAAAAAGACAGAAGAGATCAAGGACTGAGAGAATGGACGAAAGAACGAGAGGGGGAATCGACGACAGGAACACAGGCAAGCAAATACGTAGGAAAAGAAAGACAGGAGAGATCAAGGACTGGGAGAATGGACGAAAGAACGAGAGGGGGAATCGACGACAAGAACACAGGCAGGCAAATACGTAGGAAAAGAAAGACAGAAGAGATCAAGGACTGAGAAAATGGACGAAAGAACGAGAGAGCGAATCGACAACAGGAACACAGGCAGGCAAATACGTAGGAAAAGAAAGACAGAAGAGATCAAGGACTGAGAAAATGGACAAAGGAACGAGAGGGGGAATCGACAACAGGAACACAGGCAGGCAAAGACGTAGGAAAAGAAAGACAGAAGAGATCAAGGACTGAGAGAATGGACGAAAGAACGAGAGGAAGAATCGAGAACAAGAACACAGGCAGACCGGTACGAAGGAGGAAAGAGAAGAAAAGACAGAAGAGATCAAGGACTGAGAAAATGGACGAAAGAACGAGAGGGGGACTCGACAACAGGAACACAGGTAGGCAAATACGTGGAAAAGAAAGACAGAAGAGATCAAGGACTGAGAGAATGGACGAAAGAACGAGATGGGGAATCGACAACAGGAACACAGGCAGGCAAATACGTAGGAAAAGAAAGACAGAAGAGATCAAGAACTGAGAAAGTGGACGAAAGAACGAGAGGGGGAATCGACAACAGGAACACAGGCAGGCAAATACGCAGGAAAAGAAAGACAGAAGAGATCAAGGACTGAGAGAATGGACGAAGGAACGAGAGGGTAATCGAGAACAGGAACACAGGCAGACAAGTACGTAGGAAAAAAAGACAGAAGAGATCAAGCACTGAGAGAATGAACGAAGGAACGAGAGGTTAATCGAGAACAAGAACACAGGCAGACCAGTACATAGGAGGAAAGAGAAAGAAAGACAGAAGAGATCAAAAACTGAGAGAATGGACGAAAGAACGAAAGGGGGAATGGACAACAGGAACACAGGCAGGCAAATACGTAGGAAAAGAAAGACAGAAGAGATCAAGGACTGAGAGAATGGACGAAAGAACGAGAAGGGGAATCGACAACAGGAACACAGGCAAGCAAATTCGTGGAAAGCAAAAGGAAGAAGGACTGAAGGAACACAGGCAGACAAATGCGTAGGAAAAGAAAGACAGAAGAGATCACGGACTGAGAGAATGGACGAAAGAACGAGATGGGGAATCGACAACAGGAACACAGGCAGGCAAATACGTAGGAAAAAAAGAAGAGATCAAGGACTGAGAAAGTGGACGAAAGAACGAGAGAAGGAATCGACAACAGGAACACAGGCAGGCAAATACGTAGGAAAAGTAAGACAGAAGAGATCAAGGACTGGGAGAATGGACGAAAGAACGAGAGGGGGAATCGACAACAGGAACACAGGCAGGCAAAAACGTGGAAAGCAAAAGGAAGAAGCACTGAAGAGATCAAGGACTGAGAGAATGGACGAAAGAACGAGAGAAGGAATTGACAGCACGAACAAAGGCAGGCAAATACGTAGGAAAAGAAAGACAGAAGAGATCAAGGACTGAAAGAATGGACGAAAGAACGAGAGGGGGAATCGACAACAGGAACACAGGCAGACAATTACGTAAGAAAAGAAAGACAGAAGAGATCAAGGACTGAGAGAATGGACGAAAGAACGAGAGGGGGAATCGACAACAGGAACACAGGCAGACAAGTACGTAGAAAAAAAAGACAGAAGAGATCAAGGACTGAGAGAATGGACGAAAGAACGAGAGGGGGAATCGACGACAGGAACACAGGCAGGCAAATACGTAGGAAAAGAAAGAAAGAAGAGATCAAGGACTGAGAAAATGGACGAAAGAACGAGAGAGCGAATCGACAACAGGAACACAGGCAGGCAAATACGTAGGAAAAGAAAGACAGAAGAGATCAAGGACTGAGAAAATGGACAAAGGAACGAGAGGGGGAATCGACAACAGGAACACAGGCAGGCAAAGACGTAGGAAAAGAAAGACAGAAGAGATCAAGGACTGAGAGAATGGACGAAAGAACGAGAGGAAGAATCGAGAACAAGAACACAGGCAGACCGGTACGAAGGAGGAAAGAGAAGAAAAGACAGAAGAGATCAAAGACTGAGAAAATGGACGAAAGAATGAGAGGGGGACTCGACAACAGGAACACAGGTAGGCAAATACGTGGAAAAGAAAGACAGAAGAGATCAAGGACTGAGAGAATGGACGAAAGAACGAGATGGGGAATCGACAACAGGAACACAGGCAGGCAAATACGTATGAAAAGAAAGACAGAAGAGATCAAGAACTGAGAGAATGGACGAAAGAACGAGAGGGGGAATCGACAACAGGAACACAGGCAGGCAAATACGTAGGAAAAGAAAGACAGAAGAGATCAAGGATTGGGAGAATGGACGAAAGAACGAGAGGGGTAATCGACAACAGGAACACAGGCAGGCAAATCCGTGGAAAGCAAAAGGAAGAAGGACTGAACAGATCAAGGACTTAGAGAATGGACGAAAGAACGAGAGAAGGAATTGACAGCAGGAACAAAGGCAGGCAAATACGTAGGAAAAGAAAGACAGAAGAGATCATGGACTGAGAGAATGGACGAAAGAACGAGAGGGGGAATCGACAACAGGAACACAGGCTGACAAGTACGTAGGAAAAGAAAGACAGAAGAGATCAAGGACTGAGAGAATGGACTAAAGAACGAGAGGGGGAATCGACAACAAGAACACAGGCAGGCAAATACGTGGAAAGCAAAAGGAAGAAGGACTGAACACATCAAAGACTGAGAGAATGGACGAAAGAACGAGAGAAGGAATTGACAGCAGGAACAAAGGCAGGTAAATACGTAGGAAAAGAAAGACAGAAGAGATCAAGGACTGAGAGAATGGATGAAAAAACGAGAGGGGGAATCGACAACAGGAACACAGGCTGACAAGTACGTAGGAAAAGAAAGACAGAAGAGATCAAGGACTGAGAGAATGGACTAAAGAACGAGAGGGGGAATCGACAACAAGAACACAGGCAGGCAAATACGTGGAAAGCAAAAGGAAGAAGGACTGAAGACATCAAGGACTGAGAGAATGGACGAAAGAACGAGAGGGGGAATCGACAGCAGGAACAAAGGCAGGTAAATACGTGGAAAGCAAAAGGAAGAAGGACTGAAGAGATCAAGAACTGAGAAAATGGGCGAAAGAACGAGAGGGGGAATCGACAACAGGAACACAGGCAGACAAGTACGGAGGAAAAGAAAGAGAGGAAGAGATCAAGGACTGAGAGAATGGACGAAAGAACGAGAAGGTAATCGAGAACAGGAACACAGGCAGACAAGTACGTAGGAAAAGAAAGACAGAAGAGATCAAGGAATGAGAGAATGGACGAAGGAACGAGAGGGTAATCGAGAACAAGAACACAGGCAGACCAGTACATAGAAGGAAAGAGAAAGAAAGACAGAAGAGATCAAAAACTGAGAGAATGGACGAAAGAACGAGAGAAGGAATGGACAACAGGAACACAGGCAGGCAAATACGTAGGAAAAGAAAGACAGAAGAGATCAAGGACTAAGAGAATGGACGAAAGAACGAGATGGGGAATCGACAACAGGAACACAGGCAGGCAAAATCGTGGAAAGCAAAAAGAAGAAGGACTGAAGGAACACAGGCAGACAAATGCGTAGGAAAAGAAAGACAGAAGAGATCAAGGACTGAGAGAATGGACGAAAGAACGAGAGGAAGAATCGACAACAGGAACACAGGCAGACAAATGCGTAGGAAAAAAAAGACAGAAGAGATCAAGGACTGAGAGAATGGACGAAAGGAACGAGATGGGGAATCGACAACAGGAACACAGGCAAGCAAATTCGTGGAAAGCAAAAGGAAGAAGGACTGAAGAGATCAAGGACTGAGAGAATGGACGAAAGAACAAGAGGGGGAATCGACAACAGGAACACAGGCAGGCAAATACGTAGAAAAAAAAGACAGAAGAGATCAAGGACTGAGAGAATGGACGAAAGAACGAGAAGGGGAATCGACAACAGGAAGACAGGCAGGCAAATACGTAGGAAAAGTAAGACGAAAGAACGAGAGAGGGAATTGACAGCAGGAACAAAGGCAGGCAATTACGTAAGAAAAGAAAGACAGAAGAGATCAAGGACTGAGAGAATGGACGAAAGAACGAGAGGAGGAATCGACGACAGGAACACAGGCAGGCAAATACGTAGGAAAAGAAAGACAGAAGAGATCAAGGACTGAGAAAATGGACGAAAGAACGAGAGAGGGAATCGACAACAGGAACAAAGGCAGGCAAATACGTAGGAAAAGTAAGACAGAAGAGTGCAAGGACTGAGAAAATACGTAGGAAAAGAAAGACAGAAGAGATCAAGGACTAAAAAAATGGTCGAAAGAACGAGTTGGGGAATCGACAACAGGAACACAGACAGGCAAATACGTAGAAAAAAAAGACAGAAGAGATCAAGGACTGAGAGAATGGACGAAAGAACGAGAAGGGGAATCGACAACAGGAAGACAGGCAGGCAAATACGTAGGAAAAGTAAGACGAAAGAACGAGAGAGGGAATTGACAGCAGGAACAAAGGCAGGCAAATACGTAAGAAAAGAAAGACAGAAGATATCAAGGACTGAGAGAATGGACGAAAGAACGAGATGGGGAATCGACAACAAGAACACAGGCAGGCAAATACGTAGGAAAAGAAAGACAGAAGAGATCAAGAACTGAGAGAGTGGACGAAAGAACGAGAGGGGGAATCGACAACAGGAACACAGGCAGGCAAATACGTAGGAAAAGAAAGACAGAAGAGAACAAGGACTGGAAGAATGGACGAAAGAACGAGAGGGGGAATCGACAACAGGAACACAGGCAGGCAAATACGTGGAAAGCAAAAGGAAGAAGGACTGAACAGATCAAGGACTGAGAGAATGGACGAAAGAACGAGAGAAGGAATTGACAGCAGGAACAAAGGCAGGCAAATACGTAGGAAAAGAAAGACAGAAGAGATCAAGGACTGAGAGAATGGACGAAAGAACGAGAGGGGGAATCGACAACAGGAACACAGGCAGACAAGTACGTAGGAAAAGAAAGACAGAAGAAATCAAGGACTGAGAGAATGGACTAAAGAACGAGAAGGGGAATCGACAACAGGAACACAGGCAGGCAAATAGGTGGAAAGCAAAAGGAAGAAGGATTGAACACATCAAAGACTGAGAGAATGGACGAAAGAACGAGAGAAGGAATTGACAGCAGGAACAAAGGCAGGTAAATACGTAGGAAAAGAAAGACAGAAGAGATCAAGGACTGAGAGAATGGATGAAAAAACGAGAGGGGGAATCGACAACAGGAAAGCAGGCAGGCAAATACGTAGGAAAAGAAAGACAGAAGAGATCAAGGACTGGGAGATTGGACGAAAGAACGAGAGAGGGAATCGACAACAGGAACACAGGCAGGCAAATACGTGGAAAGCAAAAAGAAGAAGGACTAAAGAGATCAAGAACTGAGAGAATGGACGAAAGAACGAAAAAAGAAATTGACAGCAGGAACAAAGGCAGGTAAATACGTACGAAAAGAAAGACAGAAGAGATCAAGGACTGAGAGAATGGACGAAAGAACGAGAGGGGGAATCGACAACAGGAACACAGGCAGACAAGTACGTAGGAAAAGAAAGACAGAAGAGATCAAGGACTGAGAGAATAGACGAACGAACGAGAGGAGGAATCGACAACAGGAACACAGGCGGGCAAATACGTGGAAAGCAAGAGGAAGAACGACTGAAGAGATCCAGGACTGAGAGAATGGACGAAAGAACGAGGGGGGGAATTGACAGCAGGAACAAAGGCAGGCAAAAACGTAGGAAAAGAAAGACAGAAGAGATCAAGGACTGAGAGAATGGACGAAAGAACGAGAGAAAAAATCGACAACAGGAACACAGGCAGACAAGTACGTAGGAAAAGAAAGACAGAAGAGATCAAGGACTGAGAGAATGGACGAAAGAACGAGGGGGGAATCGACAACAGGAACACAGGCAGGCAAATACGTAGGAAAAGAAAGACAGAAGAGATCCAGGACTGAGAGAATGGACGAAAGAACGAGAGGAGGAATCGACAACAGGGACACAGGCAGGCAAATACAAAGGAAAAGAAAGACAGAAGAGATCAAGGACTGAGAGAAAGGACGAAAGAACGAGAAGGGGAATCGACAACAGGAACACAGGCAGGCAAAAACGTAGGAAAAGAAAAACAGAAGAAATCAAGGACTGAGAGAATGGACGAAAGAACGAGAGGAGGAATCGACAACAGGAACACAGGCAGGCAAATACAAAGAAAAAGAAAGACAGAAGAGATCAAGGACTGAGAGAATGGACGAAGGAACGAGAAAGGGAATCGACAACAGGAACACAGGCAGGCAAAAACGTAGGAAAAGAAAGACAGAAGAGATCAAGGACTGAGAGAATGGACGAAAGAACGAGAGAGAGAGTCGACAACAGGAACACAGGCAGACAAATGCGTAGGAAAAGAAAGACAGAAGAGATCAAGGACTGAGAGAATGGACGAAAGAACGAGAGGGGGACTCGACAACAGGAACACAGGCAGGCAAATACGTAGGAAAAGAAAGACAGAAGAGATCAAGGACTGAGAGAATGGACGAAAGAACGAGAGGGGGAATCGACAACAGGAACACAGGCAGGCAAATACGTAGGAAAAGTAAGACAGAAGAGATCAAGGACTGAGAGAATGGACGAAAGAACGAGGGGGGAATCGACAACAGGAACACAGGCAGACAAGTACGTAGGAAAAGAAAGACAGAAGAGATCAAGGACTGAGAGAATGGACGAAAGAACGAGAGGAGGAATCGACAACAGGGACACAGGCTGGCAAATACAAAGGAAAAGAAAGACAGAAGAGATCAAGGACTGAGAGAAAGGACGAAAGAACGAGAAGGGGAATCGACAACAGGAACACAGGCAGGCAAATACGTAGGAAAAGAAAGACAGAAGAGAACAAGGACTGGAAGAATGGACGAAAGAACGAGAGGGGGAATCGACAACAGGAACACAGGCAGGCAAATACGTGGAAAGCAAAAGGAAGAAGGACTGAACAGATCAAGGACTGAGAGAATGGACGAAAGAACGAGAGAAGGAATTGACAGCAGGAACAAAGGCAGGCAAATACGTAGGAAAAGAAAGACAGAAGAGATCAAGGACTGAGAGAATGGACGAAAGAACGAGAGGGGGAATCGACAACAGGAACACAGGCAGACAAGTACGTAGGAAAAGAAAGACAGAAGAAATCAAGGACTGAGAGAATGGACTAAAGAACGAGAAGGGGAATCGACAACAGGAACACAGGCAGGCAAATAGGTGGAAAGCAAAAGGAAGAAGGATTGAACACATCAAAGACTGAGAGAATGGACGAAAGAACGAGAGAAGGAATTGACAGCAGGAACAAAGGCAGGTAAATACGTAGGAAAAGAAAGACAGAAGAGATCAAGGACTGAGAGAATGGATGAAAAAACGAGAGGGGGAATCGACAACAGGAAAGCAGGCAGGCAAATACGTAGGAAAAGAAAGACAGAAGAGATCAAGGACTGGGAGATTGGACGAAAGAACGAGAGAGGGAATCGACAACAGGAACACAGGCAGGCAAATACGTGGAAAGCAAAAAGAAGTAGGACTAAAGAGATCAAGAACTGAGAGAATGGACGAAAGAACGAAAAAAGAAATTGACAGCAGGAACAAAGGCAGGTAAATACGTACGAAAAGAAAGACAGAAGAGATCAAGGACTGAGAGAATGGACGAAAGAACGAGAGGGGGAATCGACAACAGGAACACAGGCAGACAAGTACGTAGGAAAAGAAAGACAGAAGAGATCAAGGACTGAGAGAATAGACGAACGAACGAGAGGAGGAATCGACAACAGGAACACAGGCGGGCAAATACGTGGAAAGCAAGAGGAAGAACGACTGAAGAGATCCAGGACTGAGAGAATGGACGAAAGAACGAGGGGGGGAATTGACAGCAGGAACAAAGGCAGGCAAAAACGTAGGAAAAGAAAGACAGAAGAGATCAAGGACTGAGAGAATGGACGAAAGAACGAGAGAAAGAATCGACAACAGGAACACAGGCAGACAAGTACGTAGGAAAAGAAAGACAGAAGAGATCAAGGACTGAGAGAATGGACGAAAGAACGAGGGGGGAATCGACAACAGGAACACAGGCAGGCAAATACGTAGGAAAAGAAAGACAGAAGAGATCCAGGACTGAGAGAATGGACGAAAGAACGAGAGGAGGAATCGACAACAGGGACACAGGCAGGCAAATACAAAGGAAAAGAAAGACAGAAGAGATCAAGGACTGAGAGAAAGGACGAAAGAACGAGAAGGGGAATCGACAACAGGAACACAGGCAGGCAAAAACGTAGGAAAAGAAAAACAGAAGAAATCAAGGACTGAGAGAATGGACGAAAGAACGAGAGGAGGAATCGACAACAGGAACACAGGCAGGCAAATACAAAGAAAAAGAAAGACAGAAGAGATCAAGGACTGAGAGAATGGACGAAGGAACGAGAAAGGGAATCGGCACCAGGAACACAGGCAGGCAAAAACGTAGGAAAAGAAAGACAGAAGAGATCAAGGACTGAGAGAATGGACGAAAGAACGAGAGGGAGAATCGACAACAAGAACACAGGCAGACAAATGCGTAGGAAAAGAAAGACAGAAGAGATCAAGGACTGAGAGAATGGACGAAAGAACGAGAGGGGGACTCGACAACAGGAACACAGGCAGGCAAATACGTAGGAAAAGAAAGACAGAAGAGATCAAGGACTGAGAGAATGGACGAAAGAACGAGAGGGGGAATCGACAACAGGAACACAGGCAGGCAAATACGTAGGAAAAGTAAGACAGAAGAGATCAAGGACTGAGAGAATGGACGAAAGAACGAGGGGGGAATCGACAACAGGAACACAGGCAGACAAGTACGTAGGAAAAGAAAGACAGAAGAGATCAAGGACTGAGAGAATGGACGAAAGAACGAGAGGAGGAATCGACAACAGGGACACAGGCTGGCAAATACAAAGGAAAAGAAAGACAGAAGAGATCAAGGACTGAGAGAAAGGACGAAAGAACGAGAAGGGGAATCGACAACAGGAACACAGGCAGGCAAAAACGTAGGAAAAGAAAAACAGAAGAAATCAAGGACTGAGAGAATGGACGAAAGAACGAGAGGAGGAATCGACAACAGGAACACAGGCAGGCAAATACAAAGAAAAAGAAAGACAGAAGAGATCAAGGACTGAGAGAATGGACGAAGGAACGAGAAAGGGAATCGACAACAGGAACACAGGCAGGCAAAAACGTAGGAAAAGAAAGACAGAAGAGATCAAGGACTGAGAGAATGGACGAAAGAACGAGAGGGAGAATCGACAACAGGAACACAGGCAGACAAATGCGTAGGAAAAGAAAGACAGAAGAGATCAAGGACTGAGAGAATGGACGAAAGAACGAGAGGGGGACTCGACAACAGGAACACAGGCAGGCAAATACGTAGGAAAAGAAAGACAGAAGAGATCAAGGACTGAGAGAATGGACGAAAGAACGAGAGGGGGAATCGACAACAGCAGAGGTGCGCAACCTTTTCGCCAGTGTCGGCCGCATCAAAAGCTCACATTCTTACCACGGCCGCCAGTGTTTAATCTAGTCCCAAGCTTCTAGGGGGGGCGAGGAATCGACGGTTCTGGGTAGGGACCAAGGAGCGTCCGGCAGACGATCTCCGTTGCGCATTACACCAAGAGGGGTTTGAATTTTTTAATTTCTACATTGCAATGGTGGCATTTTAAGCCGTCCTCTAAAAAAATTCAGGTAAATTTTCAGTGCTGATAAGATTCACTGTGGTGTAAGACTTCTATAAATATACTGAGGCTTACAATAATAATTTTCGGCGAAAATATACTGTTTGCGTTGTCCGCTTTTAGGATTTTTATTAGGCCTAGGCCTACTTCACTGCAGATGAGTCATTTAATCGATTGCTTACTATAGCTGTCTCCACTACGAAAAATCAGTTTCCCATTTCTCATAATTTGAAGGTCTTTATCTCCTCTTCCAATGTTCACTTTCTCTCCCAAGACATCATAATCAACAGCTGACAATTTGTGATTTACACTAAGTTTACACTTTACAGATAAAATACAGATCTCGCGAAGAATCTAATATTGCTTCTCTTCTAATCGCAGTGAGTGGGTGACCTATTCATGAAGTCAGACAAGCGCATGATCAAGGTCTAAGCCCCATGCAGCTTTCTACGCCACCTGTTTTCAATTCTGCCCTACACTGATACAGTTGTACATTGTAACCCAATATACTTGAAAATTATCTGTGGTGTAAGTTTCATTGGTCACACTCTCTTCCGCCAGCTGACGGTCAGCCCTGCCCCGGCTTGTACAATATCAAGATCTTTCCACTCATTAGTGGAGTAATCTTGGTCCATAATTTGTAAACAATGATTGACTGTCTGGAGCTGGGCAGGCTATGGGATATTAGTACTCTGACGGCCCTAGCTCTTTGATCTACATCTGTAGGATAGGCTACACGCGCAGCCGATACCTCTAAGATGCATGCACATGCGACGGACAACGGGTGCTTCAAGTGAGAGTAATAATTTTATAATTATAGGCTAAAATCTGCATAGCCTACACTAAAAAACACAAATGAAACTCATTGCTTCGCATAACCTTAGTTTTAAAACAATCGAATAAAATATTTATGAATTTATCTACAAACGGCCGCCAATATGTTATAGTTGGATTTGGGTCCACGGCCGCCAGTAATTCCTTTCACGGCCGCATGCGGCCGTACGGCCGCAGGTTGCGCACCGCTGGACAACAGGAACACAGGCAGGCAAATACGTAGGAAAAGTAAGACAGAAGAGATCAAGGACTGAGAGAATGGACGAAAGAACGAGGGGGGAATCGACAACAGGAACACAGGCAGACAAGTACGTAGGAAAAGAAAGACAGAAGAGATCAAGGACTGAGAGAATGGACGAAAGAACGAGAGAGGGAATCGACAACAGGAACACAGGCAGGCAAATACGTGGAAAGCAAAAGGAAGAAGGACTGAAGAGATCAAGGACTGAGAGAATGGACGAAAGAACGAGAAAGGGAATTGACAGCAGGAACAAAGGCAGGCAAATACGTAAGAAAAGAAATACAGAAAAGAACAAGGACTGAGAGAATGGACGAAAGAACGAGAGGGGGAATCGACAACAGGAACACAGGCAGGCAAATACGTGGAAAGCAAAAAGAAGAAGGACTGAAGAGATCAAGGACTGAGAGAATGGACGAAAGAACGAGAGAGGGAATTGACAGCAGGAACAAAGGCAGACAAATACGTAGGAGAAGAAAGACAGAAGAGATCAAGGACTGAGAGAATGAACGAAAGAACGAGAAAGGGGATCGACAACAGGAACATAGGCAGGCAAATACGTAGGAAAAGAAAGACAAAAGAGATCAAGGACTGAGAGAATGGACGAAAGAACGAGAGGGGGAATCGACAACAGGAACACAGGCAGGCAAATACGTGGAAAGCAAAAGGAAGAAGGACTGAAGAGATCAAGGACTGAGAGAATGGACGAAAGAACGAGAGAAGGAATTGACAGCAGGAACAAAGGCAGGCAAATACGTAGGAAAAGAAAGACAGAAGAGATCAAGGACGGAGAGAATGGACGAAAGAACGAGAGGGGGAATCGACAACAGGAACACAGGCAGACAAATACGTAGGAAAAGAAAGACAGAAGAGATCAAGGACTGAAAGAGTGGACGAAAGAACGAGAGGGGGAATCGACAACAGGAACACAGGCAGGCAAATACGTAGGAAAAGAAAGACAGAAGAGATAGAGGACTGGGAGAATGGACGAAAGAACGAGAGGAGGAATCGACAGCAGCAACACAGGCAGGCAAATACGTAGGAAAAGAAAAACAGAAGAGATCAAGGACTGAGAGAATGGACGAAAGAACGAGAGGGGGAATCGACAACAGGAACACAGGCAGGCAAATACGTGGAAAGCAATAGAAAGAAGGACTGATGAGATCAAGGACTGAGAGAATGGACGAAAGAACGAAAGAAGGAATTGACAGCAGGAACAAAGGCAGGCAAATACGTAGGAAAAGAAAGACAGAAGAGATCAAGGACTGAGAGAATGGACGAAAGAACGAGAGGGGGAATCGACAACAGGAACACAGGCAGACAAATACGTAGGAAAAGAAAGACAGAAGAGATCAAGGACTGAAAAAGTGGACGAAAGAACGAGAGGGGGAATCGACAACAAGAACACAGGCAGGCAAATACGTAGGAAAAGAAAGACAAAAGAGATAGAGGACTGGGAGAATGGACGAAAGAACGAGAGGGGGAATCGACAACAGCAACACAGGCAGGCAAATACGTAGGAAAAGAAAGACAGAAGAGATCAAGGACTGAGAGAATGGACGAAAGAACGAGAGGGGGAATCGACAACAGGAACACAGGCAGGCAAATACGAAGGAAAAGAAAGACAGAAGAGATCAAGGAATGACAGAATGGACGAAAGAACGAGAGGGGGAATCGACAACAGGAACACAGGCAGACAAGTACGTAGGAAAAGAAAGACAGAAGAGATCAAGGACTGAGAGAATAGACGAACGAACGAGAGGAGGAATCGACAACAGGAACACAGGCGGGAAAATACGTGGAAAGCAAGAGGAAGAACGACTGAAGAGATCCAGGACTGAGAGAAAGGACGAAAGAACGAGAGGGGGAATTGACAGCAGGAACAAAGGCAGGCAAAATACGTAGGAAAAGAAAGACTGAAAAGATCAAGGACTGAGAGAATGGACGAAAGAACGAGAGGGGGAATTGACAGCAGGAACAAAGGCAGGCAAATACGTAGGAAAAGAAAGACAGAAGAGATCAAGGACTGAGAGAATGGACGAAAGAACGAGAGGAAGAATCGACAACAGGAACACAGGCAGACAAGTACGTAGGAAAAGAAAGACAGAAGAGATCAAGGACTGAGAGAATGGACGAAAGAACGAGAGGGGGAATCGACAACAGGAACACAGGCAGGCAAATACAAAGGAAAAGAAAGACAGAAGAGATCAAGGACTGAGAGAAAGGACGAAAGAACGAGAGGGGGAATCGACAACAGGAACACAGGCAGGCAAAAACGTAGGAAAAGAAAAAAAGAAGAAATCAAGGACTGAGAGATTGGACGAAAGAACGAGAGGAGGAATCGACAACAGGAACACAGGCAGGCAAATACAAAGAAAAAGAAAGACAGAAGAGAACAAGGACTGAGAGAATGGACGAAGGAACGAGAGGGGGAATCGACAACAGGAACACAGGCAGGCAAAAACGTAGGAAAAGAAAGACAGAAGAGATCAAGGACTGAGAGAATGGACGAAAGAACGAGAGGGAGAATCGACAACAGGAACACAGGCAGACAAATGCGTAGAAAAAGAAAGACAGAAGAGATCGTGGACTGAGAGAATGGACGAAAGAACGAGAGGGGAATCGACAACAGGAACACAGGCAGACAAATACGTAGGAAAGGAAAGACAGAAGAGATTAAGGACTGAAAGAGTGGACGAAAGAACGAGAGAGGGAATCGACAACAGGAACACAGGCAGGCAAATACGTAGGAAAAGAAAGACAGAAGAGATAGAGGACTGGGAGAAAGGACGAAAGAACGAGAGGGGGAATCGACAACAGGAACACAGGCAGGCAAATACGTGGAAAGCAAAAGGAAGAAGGACTGAAGAGATCAAGGACTGAGAGAATGGACGAAAGAACGAGAGAGGGAATTGACAGCAGGAACAAAGGCAGGCAAATACGTAGGAAAAGAAAGACAGAAGAGATCAAGGACTGAGAGAATGAACGAAAGAACGAGAAAGGGGATCGACAACAGGAACATAGGCAGGCAAATACGTAGGAAAAGAAAGACAAAAGAGATCAAGGACTGAGAGAATGGACGAAAGAACGAGAGGGGGAATCGACAACAGGAACACAGGCAGGCAAATACGTGGAAAGCAAAAAGAAGAAGGACTGAAGAGATCAAGGACTGAGAGAATGGACGAAAGAACGAGAGAAGGAATTGACAGCAGGAACAAAGGCAGGCAAATACGTAGGAAAAGAAAGACAGAAGAGATCAAGGACTGAAAGAGTGGACGAAAGAACGAGAGGGGGAATCGACAACAGGAACACAGGCAGGCAAATACGTAGAAAAAAAAGACAGAAGAGATAGAGGACTGGGAGAATGGACGAAAGAACGAGAGGAGGAATCGACAGCAGCAACACAGGCAGGCAAATACGTAGGAAAAGAAAGACAGAAGAGATCAAGGACTGAGAGAATGGACGAAAGAACGAGAGGGGAAATCGACAACAGGAACACTCAGGCAAATACGTAGGAAAAGAAAGACAGAAGAGATCAAGGACTGAGAGAATGAACGAAAGAACGAGAAAGGGGATCGACAACAGGAACATAGGCAGGCAAATACGTAGGAAAAGAAAGACAAAAGAGATCAAGGACTGAGAGAATGGACGAAAGAACGAGAGGGGGAATCGACAACAGGAACACAGGCAGGCAAATACGTGGAAAGCAAAAGGAAAAAGGACTGAAGAGATCAAGGACTGAGAGAATGGACGAAAGAACGAGAGAAGGAATTGACAGCAGGAACAAAGGCAGGCAAATACGTACGAAAAGAAAGACGGAAGAGATCAAGGACTGAGAGAATGGACGAAAGAACGAAAGGGGGAATCGACAACAGGAACACAGGCAGACAAATACGTAGGAAAAGAAAGACAGAAGAGATCAAGGACTGAAAGAGTGGACGAAAGAACGAGAGGGGGAATCGACAACAGGAACACAGGCAGGCAAATACGTAGGAAAAGAAAGACAGAAGAGATAGAGGACTGGGAGAATGGACGAAAGAACGAGAGGAGGAATCGACAGCAGCAACACAGGCAGGCAAATACGTAGGAAAAGAAAGACAGAAGAGATCAAGGACTGAGAGAATGGACGAAAGAACAAGAGAGGGAATCGACAACAGGAACACAGGCAGGCAAATACGTAGGAAAAGAAAGACAGAAGAGATAGAGGACTGGGAGAAAGGACGAAAGAACGAGAGGGGGAATCGACAACACGAACAAAGGCAGACAAATACGTAGGAAAAGAAAGACAGAAGAGATCAAGGACTGAGAGAATGAACGAAAGAACGAGAAAGGGGATCGACAACAGGAACATAGGCAGGCAAATACGTAGGAAAAGAAAGACAAAAGAGATCAAGGACTGAGAGAATGGACGAAAGAACGAGAGGGGGAATCGACAACAGGAACACAGGCAGGCAAATACGTGGAAAGCAAAAGGAAGAAGGACTGAAGAGATCAAGGACTGAGAGAATGGACGAAAGAACGAGAGAAGGAATTGACAGCAGGAACAAAGGCAGGCAAATACGTAGGAAAACAAAGACAGAAGAGATCAAGGACTGAGAGAATGGACGAAAGAACGAGAGGGGGAATCGACAACAAGAACACAGGCAGACAAATACGTAGGAAAAGAAAGACAGAAGAGATCAAGGACTGAAAGAGTGGACGAAAAAACGAGAGGGGGAATCGACAACAGGAACACAGGCAGGCAAATACGTAGGAAAAGAAAGACAGAAGAGATAGAGGACTGGGAGAATGGACGAAAGAACGAGAGGAGGAATCGACAGCAGCAACACAGGCAGGCAAATACGTAGGAAAAGAAAGACAGAAGAGATCAAGGACTGAGAGAATGGACGAAAGAACGAGAGGGGGAATCGACAACAGGAACACAGGCAGGCAAATACGTGGAAAGCAACAGGAAGAAGGACTGATGAGATCAAAGACTGAGAGAATGGACGAAAGAACGAGAGAAGGAAATGACAGCAGGAACAAAGGCAGGCAAATACGTAGGAAAAGAAAGACAGAAGCGATCAAGGACTGAGAGAATGGACGAAAGAACGAGAGGGGGAATCGACAACAGGAACACAGGCAGACAAATACGTAGGAAAAGAAAGACAGAAGAGATCAAGGACTGAAAGAGTGGACGAAAGAACGAGAGGGGGAACCGACAACAAGAACACAGGCAGGCAAAAACGTAGGAAAAGAAAGACAGAAGAGATAGAGGACTGGGAGAATGGACGAAAGAACGAGAGGGGGAATCGACAACAGCAACACAGGCAGGCAAATACGTAGGAAAAGAAAGACAGAAGAGATCAAGGACTGAGAGAATGGACGAAAGAACGAGAGGGGGAATCGACAACAGGAACACAGGCAGGCAAATACGAAGGAAAAGAAAGACAGAAGAGATCAAGGACTGAAAGAATGGACGAAAGAACGAGAGGGGGAATTGACAGCAGGAACAAAGGCAGGCAAAATACGTAGGAAGAGAAAGACTGAAGAGATCAAGGACTGAAAGAATGGACGAAAGAACGAGAGGGGGAATTGACAGCAGGAACAAAGGCAGGCAAATACGTAGGAAAAGAAAGACAGAAGAGATCAAGGACTGAGAAAATGGACGAAAAAACGAGAGAAAGAATCGACAACAGGAACACAGGCAGACAAGTACGTAGGAAATGAAAGACAGAAGAGATCAAGGACTGAGAGAATGGACGAAAGAACGAGAGGGGGACTCGACAACAGGAACACAGGCAGGCAAATACGTAGGAAAAGAAAGACAGAAGAGATCAAGGACTGAGAGAATGGACGAAAGAACGAGAGGGGGAATCGACAACAGGAACACAGGCAGGCAAATACGTAGGAAAAGTAAGACAGAAGAGATCAAGGACTGAGAGAATGGACGAAAGAACGAGGGGGGAATCGACAACAGGAACACAGGCAGACAAGTACGTAGGAAAAGAAAGACAGAAGAGATCAAGGACTGAGAGAATGGACGAAAGAACGAGAGGAGGAATCGACAACAGGGACACAGGCTGGCAAATACAAAGGAAAAGAAAGACAGAAGAGATCAAGGACTGAGAGAAAGGACGAAAGAACGAGAAGGGGAATCGACAACAGGAACACAGGCAGGCAAAAACGTAGGAAAAGAAAAACAGAAGAGATCAAGGACTGAGAGAATGGACGAAAGAACGAGAGGAGGAATCGACAACAGGAACACAGGCAGGCAAATACAAAGAAAAAGAAAGACAGAAGAGATCAAGGACTGAGAGAATGGACGAAGGAACGAGAAAGGGAATCGACAACAGGAACACAGGCAGGCAAAAACGTAGGAAAAGAAAGACAGAAGAGATCAAGGACTGAGAGAATGGACGAAAGAACGAGAGGGAGAATCGACAACAGGAACACAGGCAGACAAATGCGTAGGAAAAGAAAGACAGAAGAGATCAAGGACTGAGAGAATGGACGAAAGAACGAGAGGGGGAATCGACAACAGGAACACAGGCAGGCAAATACGTAGGAAAAGAAAGACAGAAGAGATCAAGGACTGAGAGAATGGACGAAAGAACGAGAGGGGGAATCGACAACAGCAGAGGTGCGCAACCTTTTCGCCAGTGTCGGCCGCATCAAAAGCTCACATTCTTACCACGGCCGCCAGTGTTTAATCTAGTCCCAAGCTTCTAGGGGGGGCGAGGAATCGACGGTTCTGGGTAGGGACCAAGGAGCGTCCGGCAGACGATCTCCGTTGCGCATTACACCAAGAGGGGTTTGAATTTTTTAATTTCTACATTGCAATGGTGGCATTTTAAGCCGTCCTCTAAAAAAATTCAGGTAAATTTTCAGTGCTGATAAGATTCACTGTGGTGTAAGACTTCTATAAATATACTGAGGCTTACAATAATAATTTTCGGCGAAAATATACTGTTTGCGTTGTCCGCTTTTAGGATTTTTATTAGGCCTAGGCCTACTTCACTGCAGATGAGTCATTTAATCGATTGCTTACTATAGCTGTCTCCACTACGAAAAATCAGTTTCCCATTTCTCATAATTTGAAGGTCTTTATCTCCTCTTCCAATGTTCACTTTCTCTCCCAAGACATCATAATCAACAGCTGACAATTTGTGATTTACACTAAGTTTACACTTTACAGATAAAATACAGATCTCGCGAAGAATCTAATATTGCTTCTCTTCTAATCGCAGTGAGTGGGTGACCTATTCATGAAGTCAGACAAGCGCATGATCAAGGTCTAAGCCCCATGCAGCTTTCTACGCCACCTGTTTTCAATTCTGCCCTACACTGATACAGTTGTACATTGTAACCCAATATACTTGAAAATTATCTGTGGTGTAAGTTTCATTGGTCACACTCTCTTCCGCCAGCTGACGGTCAGCCCTGCCCCGGCTTGTACAATATCAAGATCTTTCCACTCATTAGTGGAGTAATCTTGGTCCATAATTTGTAAACAATGATTGACTGTCTGGAGCTGGGCAGGCTATGGGATATTAGTACTCTGACGGCCCTAGCTCTTTGATCTACATCTGTAGGATAGGCTACACGCGCAGCCGATACCTCTAAGATGCATGCACATGCGACGGACAACGGGTGCTTCAAGTGAGAGTAATAATTTTATAATTATAGGCTAAAATCTGCATAGCCTACACTAAAAAACACAAATGAAACTCATTGCTTCGCATAACCTTAGTTTTAAAACAATCGAATAAAATATTTATGAATTTATCTACAAACGGCCGCCAATATGTTATAGTTGGATTTGGGTCCACGGCCGCCAGTAATTCCTTTCACGGCCGCATGCGGCCGTACGGCCGCAGGTTGCGCACCGCTGGACAACAGGAACACAGGCAGGCAAATACGTAGGAAAAGTAAGACAGAAGAGATCAAGGACTGAGAGAATGGACGAAAGAACGAGGGGGGAATCGACAACAGGAACACAGGCAGACAAGTACGTAGGAAAAGAAAGACAGAAGAGATCAAGGACTGAGAGAATGGACGAAAGAACGAGAGAGGGAATCGACAACAGGAACACAGGCAGGCAAATACGTGGAAAGCAAAAGGAAGAAGGACTGAAGAGATCAAGGACTGAGAGAATGGACGAAAGAACGAGAAAGGGAATTGACAGCAGGAACAAAGGCAGGCAAATACGTAAGAAAAGAAATACAGAAAAGAACAAGGACTGAGAGAATGGACGAAAGAACGAGAGGGGGAATCGACAACAGGAACACAGGCAGGCAAATACGTGGAAAGCAAAAAGAAGAAGGACTGAAGAGATCAAGGACTGAGAGAATGGACGAAAGAACGAGAGAGGGAATTGACAGCAGGAACAAAGGCAGACAAATACGTAGGAGAAGAAAGACAGAAGAGATCAAGGACTGAGAGAATGAACGAAAGAACGAGAAAGGGGATCGACAACAGGAACATAGGCAGGCAAATACGTAGGAAAAGAAAGACAAAAGAGATCAAGGACTGAGAGAATGGACGAAAGAACGAGAGGGGGAATCGACAACAGGAACACAGGCAGGCAAATACGTGGAAAGCAAAAGGAAGAAGGACTGAAGAGATCAAGGACTGAGAGAATGGACGAAAGAACGAGAGAAGGAATTGACAGCAGGAACAAAGGCAGGCAAATACGTAGGAAAAGAAAGACAGAAGAGATCAAGGACTGAGAGAATGGACGAAAGAACGAGAGGGGGAATCGACAACAGGAACACAGGCAGACAAATACGTAGGAAAAGAAAGACAGAAGAGATCAAGGACTGAAAGAGTGGACGAAAGAACGAGAGGGGGAATCGACAACAGGAACACAGGCAGGCAAATACGTAGGAAAAGAAAGACAGAAGAGATAGAGGACTGGGAGAATGGACGAAAGAACGAGAGGAGGAATCGACAGCAGCAACACAGGCAGGCAAATACGTAGGAAAAGAAAAACAGAAGAGATCAAGGACTGAGAGAATGGACGAAAGAACGAGAGGGGGAATCGACAACAGGAACACAGGCAGGCAAATACGTGGAAAGCAATAGAAAGAAGGACTGATGAGATCAAGGACTGAGAGAATGGACGAAAGAACGAAAGAAGGAATTGACAGCAGGAACAAAGGCAGGCAAATACGTAGGAAAAGAAAGACAGAAGAGATCAAGGACTGAGAGAATGGACGAAAGAACGAGAGGGGGAATCGACAACAGGAACACAGGCAGACAAATACGTAGGAAAAGAAAGACAGAAGAGATCAAGGACTGAAAAAGTGGACGAAAGAACGAGAGGGGGAATCGACAACAAGAACACAGGCAGGCAAATACGTAGGAAAAGAAAGACAAAAGAGATAGAGGACTGGGAGAATGGACGAAAGAACGAGAGGGGGAATCGACAACAGCAACACAGGCAGGCAAATACGTAGGAAAAGAAAGACAGAAGAGATCAAGGACTGAGAGAATGGACGAAAGAACGAGAGGGGGAATCGACAACAGGAACACAGGCAGGCAAATACGAAGGAAAAGAAAGACAGAAGAGATCAAGGAATGACAGAATGGACGAAAGAACGAGAGGGGGAATCGACAACAGGAACACAGGCAGACAAGTACGTAGGAAAAGAAAGACAGAAGAGATCAAGGACTGAGAGAATAGACGAACGAACGAGAGGAGGAATCGACAACAGGAACACAGGCGGGAAAATACGTGGAAAGCAAGAGGAAGAACGACTGAAGAGATCCAGGACTGAGAGAAAGGACGAAAGAACGAGAGGGGGAATTGACAGCAGGAACAAAGGCAGGCAAAATACGTAGGAAAAGAAAGACTGAAAAGATCAAGGACTGAGAGAATGGACGAAAGAACGAGAGGGGGAATTGACAGCAGGAACAAAGGCAGGCAAATACGTAGGAAAAGAAAGACAGAAGAGATCAAGGACTGAGAGAATGGACGAAAGAACGAGAGGAAGAATCGACAACAGGAACACAGGCAGACAAGTACGTAGGAAAAGAAAGACAGAAGAGATCAAGGACTGAGAGAATGGACGAAAGAACGAGAGGGGGAATCGACAACAGGAACACAGGCAGGCAAATACAAAGGAAAAGAAAGACAGAAGAGATCAAGGACTGAGAGAAAGGACGAAAGAACGAGAGGGGGAATCGACAACAGGAACACAGGCAGGCAAAAACGTAGGAAAAGAAAAAAAGAAGAAATCAAGGACTGAGAGATTGGACGAAAGAACGAGAGGAGGAATCGACAACAGGAACACAGGCAGGCAAATACAAAGAAAAAGAAAGACAGAAGAGAACAAGGACTGAGAGAATGGACGAAGGAACGAGAGGGGGAATCGACAACAGGAACACAGGCAGGCAAAAACGTAGGAAAAGAAAGACAGAAGAGATCAAGGACTGAGAGAATGGACGAAAGAACGAGAGGGAGAATCGACAACAGGAACACAGGCAGACAAATGCGTAGAAAAAGAAAGACAGAAGAGATCGTGGACTGAGAGAATGGACGAAAGAACGAGAGGGGAATCGACAACAGGAACACAGGCAGACAAATACGTAGGAAAGGAAAGACAGAAGAGATTAAGGACTGAAAGAGTGGACGAAAGAACGAGAGAGGGAATCGACAACAGGAACACAGGCAGGCAAATACGTAGGAAAAGAAAGACAGAAGAGATAGAGGACTGGGAGAAAGGACGAAAGAACGAGAGGGGGAATCGACAACAGGAACACAGGCAGGCAAATACGTGGAAAGCAAAAGGAAGAAGGACTGAAGAGATCAAGGACTGAGAGAATGGACGAAAGAACGAGAGAGGGAATTGACAGCAGGAACAAAGGCAGGCAAATACGTAGGAAAAGAAAGACAGAAGAGATCAAGGACTGAGAGAATGAACGAAAGAACGAGAAAGGGGATCGACAACAGGAACATAGGCAGGCAAATACGTAGGAAAAGAAAGACAGAAGAGATCAAGGACTGAGAGAATGGACGAAAGAACGAGAGGGGGAATCGACAACAGGAACACAGGCAGGCAAATACGTGGAAAGCAAAAAGAAGAAGGACTGAAGAGATCAAGGACTGAGAGAATGGACGAAAGAACGAGAGAAGGAATTGACAGCAGGAACAAAGGCAGGCAAATACGTAGGAAAAGAAAGACAGAAGAGATCAAGGACTGAAAGAGTGGACGAAAGAACGAGAGGGGGAATCGACAACAGGAACACAGGCAGGCAAATACGTAGAAAAAAAAGACAGAAGAGATAGAGGACTGGGAGAATGGACGAAAGAACGAGAGGAGGAATCGACAGCAGCAACACAGGCAGGCAAATACGTAGGAAAAGAAAGACAGAAGAGATCAAGGACTGAGAGAATGGACGAAAGAACGAGAGGGGAAATCGACAACAGGAACACTCAGGCAAATACGTAGGAAAAGAAAGACAGAAGAGATCAAGGACTGAGAGAATGAACGAAAGAACGAGAAAGGGGATCGACAACAGGAACATAGGCAGGCAAATACGTAGGAAAAGAAAGACAAAAGAGATCAAGGACTGAGAGAATGGACGAAAGAACGAGAGGGGGAATCGACAACAGGAACACAGGCAGGCAAATACGTGGAAAGCAAAAGGAAAAAGGACTGAAGAGATCAAGGACTGAGAGAATGGACGAAAGAACGAGAGAAGGAATTGACAGCAGGAACAAAGGCAGGCAAATACGTACGAAAAGAAAGACGGAAGAGATCAAGGACTGAGAGAATGGACGAAAGAACGAAAGGGGGAATCGACAACAGGAACACAGGCAGACAAATACGTAGGAAAAGAAAGACAGAAGAGATCAAGGACTGAAAGAGTGGACGAAAGAACGAGAGGGGGAATCGACAACAGGAACACAGGCAGGCAAATACGTAGGAAAAGAAAGACAGAAGAGATAGAGGACTGGGAGAATGGACGAAAGAACGAGAGGAGGAATCGACAGCAGCAACACAGGCAGGCAAATACGTAGGAAAAGAAAGACAGAAGAGATCAAGGACTGAGAGAATGGACGAAAGAACAAGAGAGGGAATCGACAACAGGAACACAGGCAGGCAAATACGTAGGAAAAGAAAGACAGAAGAGATAGAGGACTGGGAGAAAGGACGAAAGAACGAGAGGGGGAATCGACAACAGGAACAAAGGCAGACAAATACGTAGGAAAAGAAAGACAGAAGAGATCAAGGACTGAGAGAATGAACGAAAGAACGAGAAAGGGGATCGACAACAGGAACATAGGCAGGCAAATACGTAGGAAAAGAAAGACAAAAGAGATCAAGGACTGAGAGAATGGACGAAAGAACGAGAGGGGGAATCGACAACAGGAACACAGGCAGGCAAATACGTGGAAAGCAAAAGGAAGAAGGACTGAAGAGATCAAGGACTGAGAGAATGGACGAAAGAACGAGAGAAGGAATTGACAGCAGGAACAAAGGCAGGCAAATACGTAGGAAAACAAAGACAGAAGAGATCAAGGACTGAGAGAATGGACGAAAGAACGAGAGGGGGAATCGACAACAAGAACACAGGCAGACAAATACGTAGGAAAAGAAAGACAGAAGAGATCAAGGACTGAAAGAGTGGACGAAAAAACGAGAGGGGGAATCGACAACAGGAACACAGGCAGGCAAATACGTAGGAAAAGAAAGACAGAAGAGATAGAGGACTGGGAGAATGGACGAAAGAACGAGAGGAGGAATCGACAGCAGCAACACAGGCAGGCAAATACGTAGGAAAAGAAAGACAGAAGAGATCAAGGACTGAGAGAATGGACGAAAGAACGAGAGGGGGAATCGACAACAGGAACACAGGCAGGCAAATACGTGGAAAGCAACAGGAAGAAGGACTGATGAGATCAAAGACTGAGAGAATGGACGAAAGAACGAGAGAAGGAAATGACAGCAGGAACAAAGGCAGGCAAATACGTAGGAAAAGAAAGACAGAAGCGATCAAGGACTGAGAGAATGGACGAAAGAACGAGAGGGGGAATCGACAACAGGAACACAGGCAGACAAATACGTAGGAAAAGAAAGACAGAAGAGATCAAGGACTGAAAGAGTGGACGAAAGAACGAGAGGGGGAACCGACAACAAGAACACAGGCAGGCAAAAACGTAGGAAAAGAAAGACAGAAGAGATAGAGGACTGGGAGAATGGACGAAAGAACGAGAGGGGGAATCGACAACAGCAACACAGGCAGGCAAATACGTAGGAAAAGAAAGACAGAAGAGATCAAGGACTGAGAGAATGGACGAAAGAACGAGAGGGGGAATCGACAACAGGAACACAGGCAGGCAAATACGAAGGAAAAGAAAGACAGAAGAGATCAAGGACTGAAAGAATGGACGAAAGAACGAGAGGGGGAATTGACAGCAGGAACAAAGGCAGGCAAAATACGTAGGAAGAGAAAGACTGAAGAGATCAAGGACTGAAAGAATGGACGAAAGAACGAGAGGGGGAATTGACAGCAGGAACAAAGGCAGGCAAATACGTAGGAAAAGAAAGACAGAAGAGATCAAGGACTGAGAAAATGGACGAAAAAACGAGAGAAAGAATCGACAACAGGAACACAGGCAGACAAGTACGTAGGAAATGAAAGACAGAAGAGATCAAGGACTGAGAGAATGGACGAAAGAACGAGAGGGGGAATCGACAACAGGAACACAGGCAGGCAAAAACAAAGGAAAAGAAAGACAGAAGAAATCAAGGACTGAGAGAAAGGACGAAAGAACGAGAGGGGAATCGACAACAGGAACACAGGCAGGCAAAAACGTAGGAAAAGAAAAAAAGAAGAAATCAAGGACTGAGAGAATGGACGAAAGAACGAGAGGAGGAATCGACAACAGGAACACAGGCAGGCAAATACAAAGAAAAAGAAAGACAGAAGAGATCAAGGACTGAGAGAATGGACGAAGGAACGAAAGGGGGAATCGACAACAGGAACACAGGCAGGCAAAAACGTAGGAAAAGAAAGACAGAAGAGATCAAGGACTGAGAGAATGGACGAAAGAACGAGAAGGGGAATCGACAACAGGAACACAGGCAGGCAAATACGTAGGAAAAGTAAGACAGAAGAGATCAAGGACTGGGAGAATGGACGAAAGAACGAGGGGGAATCGACAACAGGAACACAGGCAGGCAAATACGTAGGAAAAGAAAGACAGAAGAGATCAAGGACTGAGAGAATGGACGAAAGAACGAGAGGGGGAATCGACAACAGGAACACAGGCAGGCAAATACGTGGAAAGCAAAAGGAAGAAGGACTGAAGAGATCAAGTACTGAGAGAATGGACGAAAGAACGAGAGAGGGAATTGACAGCAGGAACAAAGGCAGGCAAATACGTAAGAAAAGAAAGACAGAAAAGAACAAGGACTGAGAAAATGGACGAAAGAACGAGAGGAGGAATCGACAACAGGAACACAGGCAGACAAATACGTAGGAAAAAAAGACAGAAGAGATCAAGGACTGAGAGATTGGACGAAAGAACGAGAAGAGGAATCGACAACAAGAACACAGGCAGGCAAATACGTAGGAAAAGTAAGACAGAAGAGATCAAGGACTGAGAGAATGGACGAAAGAACGAGAGGAGGAATCGACAACAGGAACACAGGCAGGCAAATACGTAGGAAAAGAAAGACAGAAGAGATCAAGGACTGAGAGAATGGACGAAAGAACGAGAGGGGGAATCGACAACAGCAACAAAGGCAGGCAAATACGTAGGAAAAGAAAGACAGAAGAGATCAAGGACTGAGAGAATGGACGAAAGAACGAGAGGGGGAATCGACAACAGGAACACAGGCAGGCAAATACGTAGGAAAAGAAAGACAGAAGAGATCAAGGACTGAGAGAATGGACGAAAGAACGAGAAGGGGAATCGACAACAGGAACACAGGCAGGCAAATACGTAGGAAAAGAAAGACAGAAGAGATAGAGGACTGGGAGAATGGACGAAAGAACGAGAGGAGGAATCGACAGCAGCAACACAGGCAGGCAAATACGTAGGAAAAGAAAGACAGAAGAGATCAAGGACTGAGAGAATGGACGAAAGAACAAGAGAGGGAATCGACAACAGGAACACAGGCAGGCAAATACGTAGGAAAAGACAGACAGAAGAGATCAAGGACTGAGAGAATGGACGAAAGAACTAGATGGGGAATCGACAACAGGAACACAGGCAGGCAAATACGTAGGAAAAGAAAGACAGAAGAGATCAAGGACTGAGAGAATGGACGAAAGAACGAGAGGGGGAATCGACAACAGGAACACAGGCAGGCAAATACGTAGGAAAAGAAAGACAGAAGAGATCCAGGACTGAGAGAATGGACGAAAGAACGAGAGGAGAAATCGACAACAGGAACACAGGCAGGCAAATACGTAGGAAAAGAAAGACAGAAGAGATCAAGGACTGAGAGAAAGGACGAATGAACGAGAGGAGGAATCAAAAACAGGAACACAGGCAGGCAAATACGTAAAAAAAGTAAGACAGAAGAAATCAAGGACTGAGAGAATGGACGAAAGAACGAGAGGAGGAATCGACAACAGGAACACAGGCAGGCAAATACGTAAAAAAAGAAAGACAGAAGAGATAAAGGACTGAGAGAATGGACGAAAGAACGAGAGGGGGACTCGACAACAGGAACACAGGCAGGCAAATACGTAGGAAAAGAAAGACAGAAGAGATCAAGGACTGAGAGAATGGACGAAAGAACGAGAGGGGGAATCGACAACAGGAACACAGGCAGGCAAATACGTAGGAAAAGTAAGACAGAAGAGATCAAGGACTGAGAGAATGGACGAAAGAACGAGGAGGGAATCGACAACAGGAACACAGGCAGGCAAATACGTAGGAAAAGAAAGACAGAAGAGATCAAGGACTGAGAGAATGGACGAAAGAACGAGAGAGGGAATCGACAACAGGAACACAGGCAGGCAAATACGTGGAAAGCAAAAGGAAGAAGGACTGAAGAGATCAAGAACTGAAAGAATGGACGAAAGAACGAGAGCGGGAATTGACAGCAGGAACAAAGGCAGGCAAATACGTAAGATAAGAAAGACAGAAAAGAACAAGGACTGAGAGAATGGACGAAAGAACGAGAGGAGGAATCGACAACAGGAACACAGGCAGACAAGTACGTAGGAAAAAAAAGACAGAAGAGATCAAGGACTGAGAGATTGGACGAAAGAACGAGAGGGGGAATCGACAACAGGAACACAGGCAGGCAAATACGTAGGAAAAGAAAGACAGAAGAGATCAAGGACTGAGAGAATGGACGAAAGAACGAGAGGAGGAATCGACAACAGGAACACAGGCAGGCAAATACGTAGGAAAAGAAAGACAGAAGAGATCAAGGACTGAGAGAATGGACGAAAGAACGAGAGAGGGAATCGACAACAGGAACACAGGCAGGCAAATACGTGGAAAGCAAAAGGAAGAAGGACTGAAGAGATCAAGAACTGAAAGAATGGACGAAAGAACGAGAGCGGGAATTGACAGCAGGAACAAAGGCAGGCAAATACGTAAGATAAGAAAGACAGAAAAGAACAAGGACTGAGAGAATGGACGAAAGAACGAGAGGAGGAATCGACAACAGGAACACAGGCAGACAAGTACGTAGGAAAAAAAAGACAGAAGAGATCAAGGACTGAGAGATTGGACGAAAGAACGGGAGGGGGAATCGACAACAGGAACACAGGCAGGCAAATACGTAGGAAAAGAAAGACAGAAGAGATCAAGGACTGAGAGAATGGACGAAAGAACAAGAGAGGGAATCGACAACAGGAACACAGGCAGGCAAATACGTAGGAAAAGAAAGACAGAAGAGATAGAGGACTGGGAGAAAGGACGAAAGAACGAGAGGGGGAATCGACAACAGGAACACAGGCAGGCAAATACGTAGGAAAAGAAAGACAAAAGAGATCAAGGACTGAGAGAATGGACGAAAGAACGAGAGGGGGAATCGACAACAGGAACACAGGCAGGCAAATACGTGGAAAGCAAAAGGAAGAAGGACTGAAGAGATCAAGTACTGAGAGAATGGACGAAAGAACGAGAGAGGGAATTGACAGCAGGAACAAAGGCAGGCAAATACGTAAGAAAAGAAAGACAGAAAAGAACAAGGACTGAAAAAATGGACGAAAGAACGAGAGGAGGAATCGACAACAGGAACACAGGCAGACAAATATGTAGGAAAAAAAGACAGAAGAGATCAAGGACTGAGAGATTGGACGAAAGAACGAGAGGAGGAATCGACAACAAGAACACAGGCAGGCAAATACGTAGGAAAAGAAAGACAGAAGAGATCAAGGACTGAGAGAATGGACGAAAGAACGAGAAGGGGAATCGACAACAGGAACACAGGCAGGCAAATACGTAGGAAAAGAAAAACAGAAGAGATCAAGGACTGAGAGAATGGACGAAAGAACGAGAGGGGGAATCGACAACAACAACACAGGCAGGCAAATACGTAGGAAAAGAAAGACAGAAGAGATCAAGGACTGAGAGAATGGACGAAAGAACGAGAGGGGGAATCGACAACAGGAACACAGGCAGGCAAATACGTAGGAAAAGAAAGACAGAAGAGATCAAGGACTGAGAGAATGGACGAAAGAACGAGAAGGGGAATCGACAACAGGAACACAGGCAGGCGAATACGTAGGAAAAGAAAGACAGAAGAGATCAAGGATTGAGAGAATGGACGAAAGAACGAGAGGGGGAATCGACAACAGGAACACAGGCAGGCAAATACGTAGGAAAAGAAAGACAGAAGAGATCAAGGACTGAGAGAAAGGACGAAAGAACGAGGGGGGAATCGACAACAGGAACACAGGCAAACAAATGCGTAGGAAAAGACAGACAGAAGAGATCAAGGACTGAGAGAATGGACGAAAGAACTAGATGGGGAATCGACAACAGGAACACAGGCAGGCAAATACGTAGGAAAAGAAAGACAGAAGAGATCAAGGACTGAGAGAATGGACGAAAGAACGAGAGGGGGAATCGACAACAGGAACACAGGCAGGCAAATACGTAGGAAAAGAAAGACAGAAGAGATCCAGGACTGAGAGAATGGACGAAAGAACGAGAGGAGAAATCGACAACAGGAACACAGGCAAGCAAATACGTAGGAAAAGAAAGACAGAAGAGATCAAGAACTGAGAGAAAGGACGAATGAACGAGAGGAGGAATTAAAAACAGGAACACAGGCAGGCAAATACGTAAAAAAAGAAAGACAGAAGAAATCAAGGACTGAGAGAATGGACGAAAGAACGAGAGGAGGAAAAGACAACAGGAACACAGGCAGGCAAATACGTAAAAAAAGAAAGACAGAAGAGATCAAGGACTGAGAGAATGGACGAAAGAACGAGAGGGGGACTCGACAACAGGAACACAGGCAGGCAAATACGTAGGAAAAGAAAGACAGAAGAGATCAAGGACTGAGAGAATGGACGAAAGAACGAGAGGGGGAATCGACAACAGGAACACAGGCAGGCAAATACGTAGGAAAAGTAAGACAGAAGAGATCAAGGACTGAGAGAATGGACGAAAGAACGAGGGGGGAATCGACAACAGGAACACAGGCAGGCAAATACGTAGGAAAAGAAAGACAGAAGAGATCAAGGACTGAGAGAATGGACGAAAGAACGAGAGAGGGAATCGACAACAGGAACACAGGCAGGCAAATACGTGGAAAGCAAAAGGAAGAAGGACTGAAGAGATCAAGAACTGAAAGAATAGACGAAAGAACGAGAGCGGGAATTGACAGCAGGAACAAAGGCAGGCAAATACGTAAGATAAGAAAGACAGAAAAGAACAAGGACTGAGAGAATGGACGAAAGAACGAGAGGAGGAATCGACAACAGGAACACAGGCAGACAAGTACGTAGGAAAAAAAAGACAGAAGAGATCAAGGACTGAGAGATTGGACGAAAGAACGGGAGGGGGAATCGACAACAGGAAAACAGGCAGGCAAATACGTAGGAAAAGAAAGACAGAGGAGATCAAGGACTGAGAGAATGGACGAAAGAACGAGAGGGGGAATCGACAACAGGAACACAGGCAGGCAAATACGTAGGAAAAGAAAGACAGAAGAGATCAAGGACTGAGAGAATGGACGAAAGAACGAGAGGGGGAATCGACAACAGGAACACAGGCAGGCAAATACGTAGGAAAAGAAAGACAGAAGAGATCAAGGACTGAGAGAATGGACGAAAGAACGAGAAGGGGAATCGACAACAGGAACACAGGCAGGCAAATACGTTGGAAAAGAAAGACAGAAGAGATCAAGGACTGAGAGAATGGACGAAAGAACGAGAGAGGGAATCGACAACAGGAACACAGGCAGGCAAATACGTAGGAAAAGAAAGAAAAAAAAGAAGATCAAGGACTGAGAGAATGGACGAAAGAACGAGAGGGGAATCGACAACAGGAACACAGGCAGGCAAATACGTGGAAAGCAAAAAGAAGAAGGACTGAAAAGATCAAGGACTGAGAAAATGGACGAAAGAACGAGAGAGGGAATTGACAGCAGGAACACAGGCAGGCAAATACGTAGGAAAAGAAAGACAGAAGAGATCAAGGACTGAGAGAATGGACGAAAGAACGAGAGGGGAATCGACAACAGGAACACAGGCAGGCAAATACGTGGAAAGCAAAAAGAAGAAGGACAGAAGAGATCAAGGACTGAGAGAATGGACGAAAGAACGAGAGGGGGACTCGACAACAGGAACACAGGCAGGCAAATACGTAGGAAAAGAAAGACAGAAGAGATCAAGGACTGAGAGAATGGACGAAAGAACGAGAGGGGAATCGACAACAGGAACACAGGCAGGCAAATACGTGGAAAGCAAAAAGAAGAAGGACAGAAGAGATCAAGGACTGAGAGAATGGACGAAAGAACGAGAGGGGGACTCGACAACAGGAACACAGGCAGGCAAATACGTAGGAAAAGAAAGACAGAAGAGATCAAGGACTGAGAGAATGGACGAAAGAACGAGAGGGGGAATCGACAACAGGAACACAGGCAGGCAAATACGTAAGAAAAGTAAGACAGAAGAGATCAAGGACTGAGAAAATGGACGAAAGAACGAGAGGGGGAATCGACAACAACAACACAGGCAGGCAAATACGTAGGAAAAGAAAGACAGAAGAGATCAAGGACTGAGAGAATGGACGAAAGAACGAGAGGGGGAATCGACAACAGAAACACAGGCAGACAAGTACGTAGGAAAAAAAAGACAGAAGAGATCAAGGACTGAGAGATTGGACGAAAGAACGGGAGGGGGAATCGACAACAGGAACACAGGCAGGCAAATACGTAGGAAAAGAAAGACAGAGGAGATCAAGGACTGAGAGAATGGACGAAAGAACGAGAGGGGGAATCGACAACAGGAACACAGGCAGGCAAATACGTAAGAAAAGTAAGACAGAAGAGATCAAGGACTGAGAGAATGGACGAAAGAACGAGGGGGAATCGACAACAGGAACACAGGCAGGCAAATACGTAGGAAAAGAAAGACAGAAGAGATCAAGGACTGAGAGAATGGACGAAAGAACGAGAGGGGGAATCGACAACAGGAACACAGGCAGGCAAATACGTGGAAAGCAAAAGGAAGAAGGACTGAAGAGATCAAGTACTGAGAGAATGGACGAAAGAACGAGAGAGGGAATTGACAGCAGGAACAAAGGCAGGCAAATACGTAGGAAAAGAAAGACAGAAAAGAACAAGGACTGAAAAAATGGACGAAAGAACGAGAGGAGGAATCGACAACAGGAACACAGGCAGACAAATACGTAGGAAAAAAAGACAGAAGAGATCAAGGACTGAGAGATTGGACGAAAGAACGAGAAGAGGAATCGACAACAAGAACACAGGCAGGCAAATACGTAGGAAAAGAAAGACAGAAGAGATCAAGGACTGAGAGAATGGACGAAAGAACGAGAGGAGGAATCGACAACAGGAACACAGGCAGGCAAATACGTAGGAAAAGAAAGACAGAAGAGATCAAGGACTGAGAGAATGGACGAAAGAACGAGAGGGGGAATCGACAACAGGAACACAGGCAGGCAAATACGTAGGAAAAGAAAGACAGAAGAGATCAAGGACTGAAAGAATGGACGAAAGAACGAGAGGGGGAATCGACAACAGGAACACAGGCAGGCAAATACGTAGGAAAAGAAAGACAGAAGAGATCAAGGACTGAGAGAATGGACGAAAGAACGAGAAGGGGAATCGACAACAGGAACACAGGCAGGCAAATACGTAGGAAAAGAAAGACAGAAGAGATCAAGGATTGAGAGAACTGACGAAAGAACGAGAGGGGGAATCGACAACAGGAACACAGGCAGGCAAATACGTAGGAAAAGAAAGACAGAAGAGATCAAGGACTGAGAGAATGGACGAAAGAACGAGAGGGGGAATCGACAACAGGAACACAGGCAAACAAATGCGTAGGAAAAGACAGACAGAAGAGATCAAGGACTGAGAGAATGGACGAAAGAACTAGATGGGGAATCGACAACAGGAACACAGGCAGGCAAATACGTAGGAAAAGAAAGACAGAAGAGATCAAGGACTGAGAGAATGGACGAAAGAACGAGAGGGGGAATCGACAACAGGAACACAGGCAGGCAAATACGTAGGAAAAGAAAGACAGAAGAGATCAAGGACTGAGAGAAAGGACGAATGAACGAGAAAAGGAATCGACAACAGGAACACAGGCAGGCAAATACGTAGGAAAAGAAAGACAGAAGAGATCAAAGACTGAGAGAATGGACGAAAGAACGAGAGGGGGACTCGACAACAGGAACAAAGGCAGGCAAATACGTGGAAAGCAAAAGGAAGAAGGACTGAAGAGATCAAGGACTGAGAGAATGGACGAAAGAACGAGAGGGGGAATTGACAGCAGGAACAAAGGCAGGCAAATACGTAGGAAAAGAAAGACAGAAGAGATCAAAGACTGAAAGAATGGACGAAAGAACGAGAGGAGGAATCGACAACAAGAACACATGCAGGCAGACAAATACGTGGAAAGCAAAAGGAAGAAGGACTGAAGAGATCAAGGACTGAGAGAATGGACGAAAGAACGAGAGGGGGAATTGACAGCAGGAACAAAGGCAGGCAAATACGTAGGAAAAGAAAGACACAAGAGATCAAGGACTAAGAGAATGGACGAAAGAACGAGAAAGGGAATCGACAACAGCAACACAGGCAGGCAAATACGTAGGAAAAGAAAGACAGAAGAGATCAAGGACTGAAAGAATGGACGAAAGAACGAGAGGGGGAATCGACAACAGGAACACAGGCAGGCAAATACGTAGGAAAAGAAAGACAGAAGAGATCAAGGACTGAGAGAATGGACGAAAGAACGAGAAGGGGAATCGACAACAGGAACACAGGCAGGCAAATACGTAGGAAAAGAAAGACAGAAGAGATCAAGGATTGAGAGAATGGACGAAAGAACGAGAGGGGGAATCGACAACAGGAACACAGGCAGGCAAATACGTAGGAAAAGAAAGACAGAAGAGATCAAGGACTGAGAGAATGGACGAAAGAACGAGAGGGGGAATCGACAACAGGAACACAGGCAAACAAATGCGTAGGAAAAGACAGACAGAAGAGATCAAGGACTGAGAGAATGGACGAAAGAACTAGATGGGGAATCGACAACAGGAACACAGGCAGGCAAATACGTAGGAAAAGAAAGACAGAAGAGATCAAGGACTGAAAGAATGGACGAAAGAACGAGAGGGGGAATCGACAACAGGAACACAGGCAGGCAAATACGTAGGAAAAGAAAGACAGAAGAGATCCAGGACTGAGAGAATGGACGAAAGAACGAGAGGAGAAATCGACAACAGGAACACAGGCAGGCAAATACGTAGGAAAAGAAAGACAGAAGAGATCAAGGACTGAGAGAAAGGACGAATGAACGAGAAAAGGAATCGACAACAGGAACACAGGCAGGCAAATACGTAGGAAAAGAAAGACAGAAGAGATCAAAGACTGAGAGAATGGACGAAAGAACGAGAGGGGGACTCGACAACAGGAACAAAGGCAGGCAAATACGTGGAAAGCAAAAGGAAGAAGGACTGAAGAGATCAAGGACTGAGAGAATGGACGAAAGAACGAGAGGGGGAATTGACAGCAGGAACAAAGGCAGGCAAATACGTAGGAAAAGAAAGACAGAAGAGATCAAAGACTGAAAGAATGGACGAAAGAACGAGAGGAGGAATCGACAACAAGAACACATGCAGGCAGACAAATACGTGGAAAGCAAAAGGAAGAAGGACTGAAGAGATCAAGGACTGAGAGAATGGACGAAAGAACGGGAGGGGGAATTGACAGCAGGAACAAAGGCAGGCAAATACGTAGGAAAAGAAAGACACAAGAGATCAAGGACTAAGAGAATGGACGAAAGAACGAGAAAGGGAATCGACAACAGGAACATAGGCAGGCAAATACGAAGGAAAAGAAAGACAGAAGAGATCAAGGACTGAGAGAATGGACGAAAGAACGAGAGGAGGAATCGACAACAGGAACACAGGCAGGCAAATACAAAGGAAAAGAAAGACAGAAGAGATCAAGGACTGAAAGAAGAGACTGAAGAACGAGAGGAGGAATCGACAATGGGAACACAGGCAGGCAAATACGTAGGAAAGAAAGACAGAAGAGATCAAGGACTGAGAGAATGGACGAAAGAACGAGAGGGGAAATCGACAACAGGAACACAGGCAGGCAAATACGTGGAAAGCAAGAGGAAGAACGACTGAAGAGATCCAGGACTGAGAGAATGGACGAAAGAACGAGAGGGGAATTTGACAGCAGGAACAAAGGCAGGCAAATACGTAGGAAAAGAAAGACAGAAGAGATCAAAGACTGAGAGAATGGACGAAAGAACGGGAGGAGGAATCGACAACAGGAACACAGGCAGACAAATACAAAGGAAAAGAAAGACAGAAGAGATCAAGGACTGAGAGAATGGACGAACGAACGAGAGGGGGAATCGACAACAGGAACACAGGCAGGCAAATACGTAGGAAAAGAAAGACAGAAGAGATCAAGGACTGAGATAATGGACGAAAGAACGAGAGGAGGAATCGACAACAGGAACACAGGCAGGCAAATACAAAGAAAAAGAAAGACAGAAGAGATCAAGGACTGAGAGAATGGACGAAAGAACGAGAGGGGGAATCGACAAAAGGAACACAGGCAGGCAATTACGTAGGAAAAGAAAGAAGGAAGAGATCAAGGACTGAAAGAATGGACGAAAGAACGAGACGGGAATCGACAACAGGAACACAGGCAGGCAAATACGTAAAAAAAGAAAAACAGAAGAGATCAAGGACTGAGAGAAAGGACGAAAGAACGAGAGGAGGAATCGACAACAAGAACACAGGCAGGCAATTACGTAGGAAAAGAAAGACAGAAGAGATCAAGGACTGAGAGAATGGACGAAAGAACGAGAGGGGGAATCGACAACAGGAACACAGGCAGACAAGTACGTAGGAAAAGAAAGACAGAAGAGATCAAGGACTGAGAAAATGGACGAAAGAACGAGAGGAGGAATCGACAACAGGAACACACGCAGGCAAATACGTGGAAAGCAAAAGGAAGAAGGACTGAAGAGATCAAGGACTGACAGTATGGACGAAAGAACGAGAGGGGGAATTGACAGCAGGAACAAAGGCAGGCAAATACGTAGGAAAAGAAAGACAGAAGAGATCAAGGACTGAAAGAATGGACGAAAGAACGAGAGGGGGAATCGACAACAGGAACACATGCAGACAAGTACGTAGGAAAAGAAAGACAGAAGAGATCAAAGACTGAGAGAATGGACGAAGGAACGAGAGGGGGAATCGACCACAGGAACACAGGCAGGCAAATACGTAGGAAAAGAAAGACAGAAGAGATCAAGGACTGAGAGAATGGACGAAAAAACGAGAGGAGGAATCGACAACAGGAACACAGGCAGGAAATTGCGTAGGAAAAGAAAGACAGAAGAGATCAAGGACTGAGCGAATGGACGAAAGAACGAGAGGAGGAATCGACAACAGGAACACAGGCAGACAAATACAAAGGAAAAGAAAGACAGAAGAGATCAAGGACTGAGAGAATGGACGAACGAACGAGAGGGGGAATCGACAACAGGAACACAGGCAGGCAAATACGTAGGAAAAGAAAGACAGAAGAGATCAAGGACTGAGAGAATGGACGAAGGAACGAGAGGGGGAATCGACAACAGGAACACAGGCAGGCAAATACGTAGGAAAAGAAAAACAGAAGAGATCAAGGACTGAGAGAATGGACGAAAGAACGAGAGGAGGAATCGACAACAGGAACACAGGCAGGCAAATACGTAGGAAAAGAAAGACACAAGAGATCAAGGACTGAGAGAATGGACGAAAGAACGAGAGGAGGAATCGACAACGGGAACACAGGCAGGCAAATACGTAGGAAAAGAAAGACAGAAGAGATCAAGGACTGAGAGAATGGACGAAAGAACGAGAGGGGGACTCGACAACAGGAACACAGGCAGGCAAATACGTAGGAAAAGAAAGACAGAAGAGATCAAAGACTGAGAAAATGGACGAAAGAACGAGAAGGGGACTCGACAACAGGAACACAGGCAGGCAAATACGTAGGAAAAGAAAGACAGAAGAGATAGAGGACTGAGAGAATGGACGAGAGAACGAGAGGGGGAATCGACAACAGGAACACAGGCAGGCAAATGCGTGGAAAGCAAAAAGAAGAAGGACTGAAGAGGTCAAGGACTGAGAGAATGGACGAAAGAACGAGAGGGGGAATTGACAGCAGGAACAAAGGCAGGCAAATACGTAGGAAAAGAAAGACAGAAGAGATCAAGGACTGAGAGAATGGACGAAAGAACGAGAGGGGGAATCGACAACAGGAACACAGGCAGGCAAATACGTAGGAAAAGAAAGACAGAAGAGATCAAGGACTGAGAGAATGGACGAAAGAACGAGAAAAGGAATCGACAACAGGAACACAGGCAGGCAAAAACGAAGGAAAAGAAAGACATAAGAGATCAAGGACTGAGAGAATGGACGAAAGAACGAGAGGAGGAATCGACAACAGGAACACAGGCAGACAAGTACGTAGGAAAAGAAAGACAGAAGAGATCAAGGACTGAGAGAATGGACGAAAGAACGAGAGGAGGAATCGACAACAGGAACACAGGCAGGAAAATACGTGGAAAGCAAAAGGAAGAAGGATTGAAGAGATCAAGGACTGAGAGAATGGACGAATGAACGAGAGGAGGAATTGACAGCAGGAACAAAGGCAGGCAAATACGTAGGAAAAGAAAGACAGAAGAAATCAAGGACTGAGAGAAAAGACGAAAGAACGAGAAGAGGAATCGACAACAGGAACACCGGCAGACAAGTACGTAGGAAAAGAAAGACAGAAGAGATCAAGGACTGAGAGAATGGACGAAAGAACGAGAGGGGGAATCGACAACAGGAACACAGACAGGCAAATACGTAGGAAAAGAAAGACAGAAGAGAACAAGGACTAAAAGAATGGACGAAAGAACGAGAGGAGGAATCGACAACTGGAACACAGGCAGGCAAATACGTAGGAAAAGAAATACAGAAGAGATCAAGGACTGAGAGAATGGACGAGAGAACGAGAGGGGGAATCGACAGCAGGAACACAGGCAGGCAAATACGTAGGAAAAGAAAGACACAAGAGATCAAGGACTGAGAGAATGGACGAAAAAACGAGAGGGGGAATAGACAACAGGAACACAGGCAGGCAAATACAAAAGAAAAAAAAAGACAGAAAAGATCAAGGACTGAGAGATAGGACGAAGGAACGAGAGAAGGAATCGACAACAGGAACACAGGCAGGCAAATACGTAGGAAAAAAGACAAGAGAGATCAAGGACTGAGAGAATGGACGAAAGAACGAGAGGAGGAATCGACAAGAGGAACACAAGCAGGCAAATACGTAGGAAAAGAAAAACAGAAGAGATCAAGGACTGAGAGAATGGACGAAAGAACGAGAGGGGGAATCGACAACAGGAACACAGGCAGGCAAATACTTAGAAAAAGAAAGACAGAAGAGATCAAGGACTGAGAGAATGGACGAAAGAACGAGAAAGGGAATCGACAACAGGAACACAGGCAAACAAATGCGTAGGAAAAGACAGACAGAAGAGATCAAGGACTGAGAGAATGGACGAAAGAACGAGAGGGGGAATCGACAACAGCAACACAGGCAGGCAAATACGTAGGAAAAGAAAGACAGAAGAGATCAAGGACTGAGAGAATGGACGAAAGAACGAGAGGGGGAATCGACAACAGGAACACAGGCAGGCAAATACGTAGGAAAAGAAAGACAGAAGAGATCCAGGACTGAGAGAATGGACGAAAGAACGAGAGGAGAAATCGACAACAAGAACACAGGCAGGCAAATACGTAGGAAAAGAAAGACAGAAGAGATCAAGGACTGAGAGAAAGGACGAATGAACGAGAGGAGGAATCCAAAACAGGAACACAGGCAGGCAAATACGTAAAAAAAGAAAGACAGAAGAAATCAAGGACTGAGAGAATGGACGAATGAACGAGAGGAGGAATCGACAACAGGAACACAGGCAGGCAAATACGTAAAAAAAGAAAGACAGAAGAGATCAAGGACTGAGAGAATGGACGAAAGAACGAGAGGGGGACTCGACAACAGGAACACAGGCAGGCAAATACGTAGGAAAAGAAAGACAGAAGAGATCAAGGACTGAGAGAATGGACGAAAGAACGAGAGGGGGAATCGACAACAGGAACACAGGCAGGCAAATACGTAGGAAAAGTAAGACAGAAGAGATCAAGGACTGAGAGAATGGACGAAAGAACGAGGGGGGAATCGACAACAGGAACACAGGCAGGCAAATACGTAAGAAAAGAAAGACAGAAGAGATCAAGGACTGAGAGAATGGACGAAAGAACGAGAGAGGGAATCGACAACAGGAACACAGGCAGGCAAATACGTGGAAACCAAAAGGAAGAAGGACTGAAGAGATCAAGAACTGAAAGAATGGACGAAAGAACGAGAGCGGAAATTGACAGCAGGAACAAAGGCAGGCAAATACGTAAGATAAGAAAGACAGAAAAGAACAAGGACTGAGAGAATGGACGAAAGAACGAGAGGAGGAATCGACAACAGGAACACAGGCAGACAAGTACGTAGGAAAAAAAAGACAGAAGAGATCAAGGACTGAGAGATTGGACGAAAGAACGAGAGGAGGAATCGACAACAGGAACACAGGCAGGCAAATACGTAGGAAAAGAAAGACAGAAGAGATCAAGGACTGAGAGAATGGACGAAAGAACGAGAGGGAGAATCGACAACAGGAACACAGGCAGGCAAATACGTAGGAAAAGAAAGACAGAAGAGATCAAGGACTGAGAGAATGGACGAAAGAACGAGAGGGGGAATCGACAACAGGAACACTAGCAGGCAAATACGTAGGAAAAGAAAGACAGAAGAGATCAAGGACTGAGAGAATGGACGAAAGAACGAGAAGGGGAATCGACAACAGGAACACAGGCAGGCAAATACGTTGGAAAAGAAAGACAGAAGAGATCAAGGACTGAGAGAATGGACGAAAGAACGAGAGAGGGAATCGACAACAGGAACACAGGCAGGCAAATACGTAGGAAAAGAAAGACAGAAGAGATCAAGGACTGAGAGAATGGACGAAAGAACGAGAGGGGAATCGACAACAGGAACACAGGCAGGCAAATACGTGGAAAGCAAAAAGAAGAAGGACTGAAGAGATCAAGGACTGAGAGAATGGACGAAAGAACGAGAGAGGGAATTGACAGCAGGAACAAAGGCAGGCAAATACGTAGGAAAAGAAAGACAGAAAAGAACAAGGACTGAGAGAATGGACGAAAGAACGAGAGGGGGAATCGACAACAGGAACACACGCAGACAAGTACGTAGGAAAAGAAAGACAGAAGAGATCAAGGACTGAGAGATTGGACGAAAGAACGAGAGGAGGAATCGACAACAGGAACACAGGCAGGCAAATACTTAGGAAAAGAAAGACAGAAGAGATCAAAGACTGAGAGAATGGACGAAAGAACGAGAGGGGGAATCGACAACAGCAACACAGGCAGACAAGTACGTAGGAAAAGAAAGACAGAAGAGATCAAGGACTGAGAGAATGGACGAAAGAACGAGAGGAGAAATCGACAACAGGAACACAGGCAGGCAAATACGTAGGAAAAGAAAGACAGAAGAGATCAAGGACTGAGAGAATGGACGAAAGAACGAGAAAAGGAATCGACAACAGGAACACAGGCAGGCAAAAACGAAGGAAAAGAAAGACATAAGAGATCAAGGACTGAGAGAATGGACGAAAGAACGAGAGGAGGAATCGACAACAGGAACACAGGCAGGCAAATACGTAGGAAAAGAAAGACAGAAGAGATCAAGGACTGAGAGAATGGACGAAAGAACGAGAAGAGGAATCGACAACAAGAACACAGGCAGGCAAATACGTAGGAAAAGAAAGACACAAGAGATCAAGGACTGAGAGAATGGAGGAAAGAACGAGAGGGGGACTCGACAACAGGAACACAGGCAGGCAAATACGTAGGAAAAGAAAGACAGAAGAGATCAAGGACTGAGAGAAAGGACGAAAGAACGAGAAGGGGAATCGACAACAGGAACACAGGCAGGCAAAAACGTAGGAAAAGAAAAACAGAAGAAATCAAGGACTGAGAGAATGGACGAAAGAACGAGAGGAGGAATCGACAACAGGAACACAGGCAGGCAAATACAAAGAAAAAGAAAGACAGAAGAGATCAAGGACTGAGAGAATGGACGAAGGAACGAGAAAGGGAATCGACAACAGGAACACAGGCAGACAAGTACGTAGGAAAAGAAAGACAGAAGAGATCAAGGACTGAGAGAATGGACGAAAGAACGAGTGGAAGAATCGACAGTAGGAACACAAGCAGGCAAATACGTAGGAAAAGAAAGACAGAAGAGATCAAGGACTGAGAGAATGGACGAAAGAACGAGAGGGGGAATCGACAACAGGAACACAGGCAGGCAAATACGTAGGAAATGAAAGACAGAAGAGATCAAGGACTGAGAGAATGGACGAAAGAACGAGAGGAGGAATCGACAACAGGAACACAGGCAGGCAAATACGTGGAAAGCAAAAAGAAGAAGGACTGAAGAGATCAAGGACTGAGAGAATGGACGAAAGAACGAGAGAAGGAATTGACAGCAGGAACAAAAGCAGGCAAATACGTAGAAAAAGAAAGACAGAAGAGATCAAGGACTGAAAGAATGGACGAAAGAACGAGAGGGGGAATCGACAACGGGAACACAGGCAGACAAGTACGTAGGAAAAGTAAGACAGAAGAGATCAAGGAATGAGAGAATGGACGAAAAAACGTGAGGGGGAATAGACAACAGAAACACAGGCAGGCAAATACAAAGGAAAAGAAAGACAGAAGAGATCAAGGACTGAGAGATTGGACGAAAGAACGAGAGGGGGAATTGACAGCAGGAACAAAGGCAGGCAAATACGTAGGAAAAGAAAGACAGAAGAGATCAAGGACTGAGAGAATGGACGAAAGAACGAGAGGGGGAATCGACAACAGGAACACAGGCAGACAAGTACGTAGGAAAAGAAAGACAGAAGAGATCAAGGACTGAGAAAATGGACGAAAAAACGTGAGGGGGAATAGACAACAGGAACACAGGCAGGCAAATACAAAGGAAAAGAAAGACAGAAGAGATCAAGGACTGACAGATTGGACGAAAGAACGAGAGGGGGAATCGACAACAGGAACACAGGCAGGCAAATACGTAGGAAAAGAAAGACAGAAGAGATCAAGGACTGAGAGAATGGACGAAAGAACGAGAGGAGGAATCGACAACAGGAACACAGGCAGGCAAATACGTAGGAAAAGAAAGACAGAAGAGATCAAAGACTGAAAGAATGGACGAAAGAACGAGAGGAGGAATCGACAACAAGAACACATGCAGGCAGGCAAATACGTGGAAAGCAAAAGGAAGAAGGACTGAAGAGATCAAGGACTGAGAGAATGGACGAAAGAACGAGAGGGGGAATTGACAGCAGGAACAAAGGCAGGCAAATACGTAGGAAAAGAAAGACACAAGAGATCAAGGACTGAGAGAATGGACGAAAGAACGAGAAAGGGGATCGACAACCGGAACATAGGCAGGCAAATACGAAGGAAAAAAAAGACAGAAAAGATCAAGGACTGAGAGAATGGACGAAAGAACGAGAGGAGGAATCGACAACAGGAACACAGGCAGGCAAATACGTAGGAAAAGAAAGACAGAAGAGATAAAGGACTGAGAGAATGGACGAAAGAACGAGAGGGGGAATCGACAACAGGAACACAGGCAGGCAAATACGTGGAAAGCAAGAGGAAGAACGACTGAAGAGGTCCAGGACTGAGAGAATGGACGAAAGAACGAGAAGGGAATTTGACAGCAGGAACAAAGGCAGGCAAATACGTAGGAAAAGAAAGACAGAAGAGATCAAGGACTGAGAGAATGGACGAAAGAACGGGAGGAGGAATCGACAACAGGAACACAGGCAGACAAAGACAAATGAAAAGAAAGACAGAAGAGATCAAGGACTGAGAGAATGGACGAACGAACGAGAGGGGGAATCGACAACAGGAACACAGGCAGGCAAATACGTAGGAAAAGAAAGACAGAAGAGATCAAGGACTGGGATAATGGACGAAAGAACGAGAAGAGGAATCGACAACAGGAACACAGGCAGGCAAATACGTAGGAAAAGAAAGACAGAAGAGATCAAGGACTGAGAGAATGGACGAAAGAACGAGAGGAGGAATCGACAACAGGAACACAGGCAGGCAAATACGTTGGAAAAGAAAAACAGAAGAGATCAAGGATTGAGAGAATGGACGAAAGAGCGAGAAGGGGAATCGACAACAGGAACACAGGCAGGCAAATACGTGGAAAGCAAAAGGAAGAAGGACTGAAGAGATCAAGGACTGAGAGAATGGACGAAAGAACGACAGGGGGAATTGACAGCAGGAACAAAGGCAGGCAAATACGTAGGAAAAGAAAGACAGAAGAGATCAAGGACTGAGAGAATGGACGAAAGAACGAGAGGGGGAATCGACAACAGGAACACAGGCAGGCAAATACGTAGGAAAATAAAGACAGAAGAGATCAAGGACTGAGAGAATGGACGAAAGAACGAGAAAGGGAATCGACAACAGGAACACAGGCAGACAAGTACGTAGGAAAAGAAAGACAGAAGAGATCAAGGACTGAGAGAATGGACGAAAGAACGAGTGGAAGAATCGACAGTAGGAACACAAGCAGGCAAATACGTAGGAAAAGAAAGACAGAAGAGATCAAGGACTGAGAGAATGGACGAACGAACGAGAGGGGGAATCGACAACAGGAACACAGGCAGGCAAATACGTAGGAAATGAAAGACAGAAGAGATCAAGGACTGAGAGAATGGACGAAAGAACGAGAGGGGAATCGACAACAAAAACACAGGCAGGCAAATACGTAGGAAAAGAAAGACAGAAGAGATCAAGGACTGAAAGAATGGACGAAAGAACGAGAGGAGGAATCGACAACAGGAACACAGGCAGGCAAATACGTGGAAAGCAAAAGGAAGAAGGACTGAAGAGATCAAGGACTGAGAGAATGGACGAAAGAACGAGAGAGGGAATTGACAGCAGGAACAAAGGCAGGCAAATACGTAGAAAAAGAAAGACAGAAGAGATCAAGGACTGAAAGAATGGACGAAAGAACGAGAGGGGGAATCGACAACAGGAACACAGGCAGACAAGTACGTAGGAAAAGTAAGACAGAAGAGATCAAGGACTGAGAGAATGGACGAAAAAACGTGAGGGGGAATAGACAACAGAAACACAGGCAGGCAAATACAAAGGAAAAGAAAGACAGAAGAGATCAAGGACTGAGAGAAAAGACTGAAGAACGAGAGGAGGAATCGACAACAGGAACACAGGCAGGCAAATACGTAGGAAAAGAAAGACAGAAGAGATCAAGGACTGAGAGAATGGACGAAAGAACGAGAGGGGGAATCGACAACAGGAACACAGGCAGGCAAATACGTGGAAAGCAAGAGGAAGAACGACTGAAGAGGTCCAGGACTGAGAGAATGGACGAAAGAACGAGAAGGGAATTTGACAGCAGGAACAAAGGCAGGCAAATACGTAGGAAAAGAAAGACAGAAGAGATCAAAGACTGAGAGAATGGACGAAAGAACGGGAGGAGGAATCGACAACAGGAACACAGGCAGACAAAGACAAAAGAAAAGAAAGACAGAAGAGATCAAGGACTGAGAGAATGGACGAACGAACGAGAGGGGGAATCGACAACAGGAACACAGGCAGGCAAATACGTAGGAAAAGAAAGACAGAAGAGATCAAGGACTGGGATAATGGACGAAAGAACGAGAAGAGGAATCGACAACAGGAACACAGGCAGGCAAATACGTAGGAAAAGAAAGACAGAAGAGATCAAGGACTGAGAGAATGGACGAAAGAACGAGAGGAGGAATCGACAACAGGAACACAGGCAGGCAAATACGTTGGAAAAGAAAAACAGAAGAGATCAAGGATTGAGAGAATGGACGAAAGAGCGAGAAGGGGAATCGACAACAGGAACACAGGCAGGCAAATACGTGGAAAGCAAAAGGAAGAAGGACTGAAGAGATCAAGGACTGAGAGAATGGACGAAAGAACGACAGGGGGAATTGACAGCAGGAACAAAGGCAGGCAAATACGTAGGAAAAGAAAGACAGAAGAGATCAAGGACTGAGAGAATGGACGAAAGAACGAGAGGGGGAATCGACAACAGGAACACAGGCAGGCAAATACGTAGGAAAATAAAGACAGAAGAGATCAAGGACTGAGAGAATGGACGAAAGAACGAGAAACGGAATCGACAACAAGAACACAGGCAGGCAAATACGAAAGAAAAAAAAGACATAAGAGATCAAGGACTGAAAGAAAGGACGAAAGAACGAGAGGAGGAATCGACAACAGGAACACAGGCAGACAAGTATAAGTAGGAAAAGAAAGACAGAAGAGATCAAGGACTGAGAGAATGGACGAAAGAACGAGAGGAGGAATCGACAACAGGAACACAGGCAGGCAAATACGTGGAAAGCAAAAGGAAGAAGGACAGAAGAGATCAAGGACTGAGAGAATGGACGAAAGAACGAGAGGGGAAATTGACAGCAGGAACAAAGGCAGGCAAATACGTAGGAAAAGAAAGACAGAAGAGATCAAGGACTGAGAGAAAAGATGAAAGAACGAGAGGAGGAATCAACAACAGGAACACAGGCAGACAAGTACGTAGGAAAAGAAAGACAGAAGAGATCAAGGACTGAGAGAATGGACGAAAGAACGAGAGGGGGAATCGACAACAGGAACACAAGCAGGCAAATACGTAGGAAAAGAAAGACAGAAGAGATCAAGGACTGAGGGAATGGACGAAAGAACGAGAGGAGGAATCGACAACAGGAACACAGGCAGGCAAATACGTAGGAAAAGAAAGACAGAAGAGATCAAGGACTGAGCGAATGGACGAAAGAACGAGAGGAGGAATCGACAACAGGAACACAGGCAGGCAAATACGTAGGAAAAGAAATACAGAAGAGATCAAGGATTGAGAGACAAGACGAAAGAACGAGAGGAGGAATCGACAGCAGGAAGACAGGCAGGCAATTACGTAGGAAAAGAAAGACACAAGAGATCAAGGACTGAGAGAATGGACGAAAAAACGAGAGGGGGAATAGACAACAAGAACACATACAGGCAAATACAAAGGAAGAGAAAGATAGAAGAGATCAAGGACTGAGAGAATGGACGAAGGAACGAGAGGGGGAATCGACAACAGGAACACAGGCAGGCAAATACGTAGGAAAAGAAAGACAGAAGAGATCAAGGACTGAGAGAATGGACGAAAGAACGAGAGGAGGAATCGACAACAGGAACACAGGCAGGCAAATACGTAGGAAAAGAAAGACAGAAGAGATCAAGGACTGAGGGTAATGGACGAAAGAACGAGAGGGGGAATCGACAACAGGAACACAGGCAGGCAATTACGTAGGAAAAGAAAGACAGAAGAGATCAAGACTGAGAGAATGGACGAAAGAACGAGAGAGGGAATCGACAACAGGAACACAGGCAGGCAAATACGTAGGAAAAGAAAGACAGAAGAGATCAGAGACTGAGAGTATGGACGAAAGAACGAGAGGGGGAATCGACAACAGGAACACAGGCAGACAAGTACGTAGGAAAAGAAAGACAGAAGAGATCAAGGACTGAGAGAATGGACGAAAGAACGAGAGAGGGAATCGACAACAGGAACACAGGCAGGCAAATACGTAGGAAAAGAAAAACAGAAGAGATCAAGGACTGAGAGATTGGACGAAAGAACGAGAGGAGGAATCGACAACAGGAACACAGGCAGGCAAATACAAAGGAATAGAAAGACAGAAGAGATCAAGGACTGAGAGAATGGACGAAAAAACGAGAGGGGGAATCGACAACAGGAACACAGGCAGGCAAATACGTAGGAAAAGAAAGACAGAAGAGATCAGAGACTGAGAGAATGGACGATAGAACGAGAGGGGGAATCGACAACAGGAACACAGGCAGGCAAATACGTAGGAAAAGAAAGACAGAGGAGATCAAGGACTGAGAGATTGGACGAAAAAACGAGAGGGGGAATCGACAACAGGAACACAGGCAGGCAAATACGTAGGGAAAAAAAGACAAAAGAGATCAAAGACTGAGAGAATGGACGAAAGAACGAGAGAGGGAATCGACAACAGGAACACAGGCAGGCAAATACGTAGGAAAAGAAAAACAGAAGAGATCAAGGACTGAGATAATGGACGAAAGAACGAGAGGGGGAATCGACAACAGGAACACAGGCAGGCAAATACAAAGGAATAGAAAGACAGAAGAGATCAAGGACTGAGAAAATGGACGAAAGAACGAGAGGGGGAATCGACAACAGGAACACAGGCAGGCAAATACGTAGGAAAAGAAAGACAGAAGAGATCAGAGACTGAGAGAATGGACGAAAGAACGAAAGGGGGAATCGACAACAGGAACACAGGCAGACAAGTACGTAGGAAAAGAAAGACAGAAGAGATCAAGGACTGAGAGAATGGACGAAAGAACGAGAGGAGGAATCGACAACAGGAACACAGGCAGGCAAATACGTGGAAAGCAAAAGGAAGAAGGACTGAAGAGATCAAGGACTGAGAGAATGGACGAAAGAACGAGAGGGGAAATTGACAGCAGGAACAAAGGCAGGCAAATACGTAGGAAAAGAAAGACAGAAGAGATCAAGGACTGAGAGAAAAGATGAAAGAACGAGAGGAGGAATCAACAACAGGAACACAGGCAGACAAGTATATACGTAGGAAAAGAAAGACAGAAGAGATCAAGGACTGAGAGAATGGACGAAAGAACGAGAGGGGGAATCGACAACAGGAACACAGGCAGGCAAATACGTAGGAAAAGAAATACAGAAGAGATCAAGGACTGAGGGAATGGACGAAAGAACGAGAGGAGGAATCGACAACAGGAACACAGGCAGGCAAATACGTAGGAAAAGAAAGACAGAAGAGATCAAGGACTGAGCGAATGGACGAAAGAACGAGAGGAGGAATCGACAACAGGAACACAGGCAGGCAAATACGTAGGAAAAGAAATACAGAAGAGATCAAGGATTGAGAGACAAGACGAAAGAACGAGAGGAGGAATCGACAGCAGGAACACAGGCAGGCAATTACGTAGGAAAAGAAAGACACAAGAGATCAAGGACTGAGAGAATGGACGAAAAAACGAGAGGGGGAATAGACAACAAGAACACATACAGGCAAATACAAAGGAAAAGAAAGACAGAAGAGATCAAGGACTGAGAGAATGGACGAAGGAACGAGAGGAGGAATCGACAACAGGAACACAGGCAGGCAATTACGTAGGAAAAGAAAGACAGAAGAGATCAAGGACTGAGAGAATGGACGAAAGAACGAGAGAGGGAATCGACAACAGGAACACAGGCAGGCAAATACGTAGGAAAAGAAAGACAGAAGAGATCAGAGACTGAGAGAATGGACGAAGGAACGAGAGGGGGAATCGACAACAGGAACACAGGCAGACAAGTACGTAGGAAAAGAAAGACAGAAGAGATCAAGGACTGAGAGAATGGACGAAAGAACGAGAGAGGGAATCGACAACAGGAACACAGGCAGGCAAATACGTAGGAAAAGAAAAACAGAAGAGATCAAGGACTGAGATAATGGACGAAAGAACGAGAGGAGGAATCGACAACAGGAACACAGGCAGGCAAATACAAAAAATTAGAAAGACAGAAGAGATCAAGGACTGAGAGAATGGACGAAAGAACGAGAAGGGGAATCGACAACAGGAACACAGGCAGGCAAATACGTAGGAAAAGAAAGACAGAAGAGATCAGAGACTGAGAGAATGGACGAAAGAACGAGAGGGGGAATCGACAACAGGAACACAGGCAGGCAAATACGTAGGAAAAGAAAGACAGAAGAGATCAAGGACTGAGAGATTGGACGAAAAAACGAGAGGGGGAATCGACAACAGGAACACAGGCAGGCAAATACGTAGTGAAAAAAAGACAAAAGAGATCAAGGACTGAGAGAATGGACGAAAGAACGAGAGAGGGAATCGACAACAGGAACACAGGCAGGCAAATACGTAGGAAAAGAAAAACAGAAGAGATCAAGGACTGAGATAATGGACGAAAGAACGAGAGGGGGAATCGACAACAGGAACACAGGCAGGCAAATACAAAGGAATAGAAAGACAGAAGAGATCAAGGACTGAGAAAATGGACGAAAGAACGAGAGGGGGAATCGACAACAGGAACACAGGCAGGCAAATACGTAGGAAAAGAAAGACAGAAGAGATCAGAGACTGAGAGAATGGACGAAAGAACGAGAGGAGGAATCGACAACAGGAACACAGGCAGGCAAATACGTGGAAAGCAAAAGGAAGAAAGACTGAAGAGATCAAGGACTGAGAGAATGGACGAAAGAACGAGAGGGGAAATTGACAGCAGGAACAAAGGCAGGCAAATACGTAGGAAAAGAAAGACAGAAGAGATCAAGGACTGAGAGAAAAGATGAAAGAACGAGAGGAGGAATCAACAACAGGAACACAGGCAGACAAGTATATACGTAGGAAAAGAAAGACAGAAGAGATCAAGGACTGAGAGAATGGACGAAAGAACGAGAGGGGGAATCGACAACAGGAACACAGGCAGGCAAATACGTAGGAAAAGAAAGACAGAAGAGATCAAGGACTGAGAGAATGGACGAAAGAACGAGAGGAGGAATCGACAACAGGAACACAGGCAGGCAAATACGTAGGAAAAGAAAGACAGAATAGATCAAGGACTGAGCGAATGGACGAAAGAACGAGAGGAGGAATCGACAACAGGAACACAGGCAGGCAAATACGTAGGAAAAGAAATACAGAAGAGATCAAGGATTGAGAGACAAGACGAAAGAACGAGAGGAGGAATCGACAGCAGGAACACAGGCAGGCAATTACGTAGGAAAAGAAAGACACAAGAGATCAAGGACTGAGAGAATGGACGAAAAAACGAGAGGGGGAACAGACAACAAGAACACATACAGGCAAATACAAAGGAAAAAAAAGACAGAAGAGATCAAGGACTGAGAGAATGGACGAAGGAACGAGAGGAGGAATCGACAACAGGAACACAGGCAGGCAAATACGTAGGAAAAGAAAGACAGAAGAGATCAAGGACTGAGAGAATGGACGAAAGAACGAGAGGAGGAATCGACAACAGGAACACAGGCAGGCAAATACGTAGGAAAAGAAAGACAGAAGAGATCAAGGACTGAGATAATGGACGAAAGAACGAGAGGGGGAATCGACAACAGGAACACAGGCAGGCAAATACAAAGGAATAGAAAGACAGAAGAGATCAAGGACTGAGAGAATGGACGAAAGAACGAGAGAGGGAATCGACAACAGGAACACAGGCAGGCAAATACGTAGGAAAAGAAAGACAGAAGAGATCAGAGACTGAGAGAATGGACGAAGGAACGAGAGGGGGAATCGACAACAGGAACACAGGCAGACAAGTACGTAGGAAAAGAAAGACAGAAGAGATCAAGGACTGAGAGAATGGACGAAAGAACGAGAGAGGGAATCGACAACAGGAACACAGGCAGGCAAATACGTAGGAAAAGAAAAACAGAAGAGATCAAGGACTGAGATAATGGACGAAAGAACGAGAGGAGGAATCGACAACAGGAACACAGGCAGGCAAATACAAAAAATTAGAAAGACAGAAGAGATCAAGGACTGAGAGAATGGACGAAAGAACGAGAAGGGGAATCGACAACAGGAACACAGGCAGGCAAATACGTAGGAAAAGAAAGACAGAAGAGATCAGAGACTGAGAGAATGGACGAAAGAACGAGAGGGGGAATCGACAACAGGAACACAGGCAGGCAAATACGTAGGAAAAGAAAGACAGAAGAGATCAAGGACTGAGAGATTGGACGAAAAAACGAGAGGGGGAATCGACAACAGGAACACAGGCAGGCAAATACGTAGTGAAAAAAAGACAAAAGAGATCAAGGACTGAGAGAATGGACGAAAGAACGAGAGAGGGAATCGACAACAGGAACACAGGCAGGCAAATACGTAGGAAAAGAAAAACAGAAGAGATCAAGGACTGAGAGAATGGACGAAAGAACGAGAGGGGGAATCGACAACAGGAACACAGGCAGGCAAATACAAAGGAATAGAAAGACAGAAGAGATCAAGGACTGAGAAAATGGACGAAAGAACGAGAGGGGGAATCGACAACAGGAACACAGGCAGGCAAATACGTAGGAAAAGAAAGACAGAAGAGATCAGAGACTGAGAGAATGGACGAAAGAACGAGAGGAGGAATCGACAACAGGAACACAGGCAGGCAAATACGTGGAAAGCAAAAGGAAGAAAGACTGAAGAGATCAAGGACTGAGAGAATGGACGAAAGAACGAGAGGGGAAATTGACAGCAGGAACAAAGGCAGGCAAATACGTAGGAAAAGAAAGACAGAAGAGATCAAGGACTGAGAGAAAAGATGAAAGAACGAGAGGAGGAATCAACAACAGGAACACAGGCAGACAAGTATATACGTAGGAAAAGAAAGACAGAAGAGATCAAGGACTGAGAGAATGGACGAAAGAACGAGAGGGGGAATCGACAACAGGAACACAGGCAGGCAAATACGTAGGAAAAGAAAGACAGAAGAGATCAAGGACTGAGGGAATGGACGAAAGAACGAGAGGAGGAATCGACAACAGGAACACAGGCAGGCAAATACGTAGGAAAAGAAAGACAGAATAGATCAAGGACTGAGCGAATGGACGAAAGAACGAGAGGAGGAATCGACAACAGGAACACAGGCAGGCAAATACGTAGGAAAAGAAATACAGAAGAGATCAAGGATTGAGAGACAAGACGAAAGAACGAGAGGAGGAATCGACAGCAGGAACACAGGCAGGCAATTACGTAGGAAAAGAAAGACACAAGAGATCAAGGACTGAGAGAATGGACGAAAAAACGAGAGGGGGAACAGACAACAAGAACACATACAGGCAAATACAAAGGAAAAAAAAGACAGAAGAGATCAAGGACTGAGAGAATGGACGAAGGAACGAGAGGAGGAATCGACAACAGGAACACAGGCAGGCAAATACGTAGGAAAAGAAAGACAGAAGAGATCAAGGACTGAGAGAATGGACGAAAGAACGAGAGGAGGAATCGACCACAGGAACACAGGCAGGCAAATACGTAGGAAAAGAAAGACAGAAGAGATCAAGGACTGAGATAATGGACGAAAGAACGAGAGGGGGAATCGACAACAGGAACACAGGCAGGCAAATACAAAGGAATAGAAAGACAGAAGAGATCAAGGACTAAGAGAATGGACGAAAGAACGAGAGAGGGAATCGACAACAGGAACACAGGCAGGCAAATACGTAGGAAAAGAAAGACAGAAGAGATCAGAGACTGAGAGAATGGACGAAAGAACGAGAGGGGGAGTCGACAACAGGAACACAGGCAGACAAGTACGTAGGAAAAGAAAGACAGAAGAGATCAAGGACTGAGAGAATGGACGAAAGAACGAGAGAGGGAATCGACAACAGGAACACAGGCAGGCAAATACGTGGGAAAAGAAAAACAGAAGAGATCAAGGACTGAAATAATGGACGAAAGAACGAGAGGAGGAATCGACAACAGGAACACAGGCAGGCAAATACAAAGGATTAGAAAGACAGAAGAGATCAAGGACTGAGAGAATGGACGAAAGAACGAGAGGGGGAATCGACAACAGGAACACAGGCAGGCAAATACGTAGGAAAAGAAAGACAGAAGAGATCAAAGACTGAGAGAATGGACGATAGAACGAGAGGGGGAATCGACAACAGGAACACAGGCAGGCAAATACGTAGGAAAAGAAAGACAGAAGAGATCAAGGACTGAGAGATTGGACGAAAAAACGAGAGAGGGAATCGACAACAGGAACACAGGCAGGCAAATACGTGGGAAAAGAAAAACAGAAGAGATCAAGGACTGAAATAATGGACGAAAGAACGAGAGGAGGAATCGACAACAGGAACACAGGCAGGCAAATACAAAGGATTAGAAAGACAGAAGAGATCAAGGACTGAGAGAATGGACGAAAGAACGAGAGGGGGAATCGACAACAGGAACACAGGCAGGCAAATACGTAGGGAAAAAAAGACAAAAGAGATCAAGGACTGAGAGAATGGACGAAAGAACGAGAGGAGGAATCGACAACAGGAACACAGGCAGGCAAATACGTAGGAAAAGAAAAACAGAAGAGATCAAGGACTGAGATAATGGACGAAAGAACGAGAGGGGGAATCGACAACAGGAACACAGGCAGGCAAATACAAAGGAATAAAAAGACAGAAGAGATCAAGGACTGAGAAAATGGACGAAAGAACGAGAGGGGGAATCGACAACAGGAACACAGGCAGGCAAATACGTAGGAAAAGAAAGACAGAAGAGATCAGAGACTGAGAGAATGGACGAAAGAACGAAAGGGGGAATCGACAACAGGAACACAGGCAGACAAGTACGTAGGAAAAGAAAGACAGAAGAGATCAAGGACTGAGAGAATGGACGAAAGAACGAGAGGAGGAATCGACAACAGGAACACAGGCAGGCAAATACGTGGAAAGCAAAAGGAAGAAGGACTGAAGAGATCAAGGACTGAGAGAATGGACGAAAGAACGAGAGGGGAAATTGACAGCAGGAACAAAGGCAGGCAAATACGTAGGAAAAGAAAGACAGAAGAGATCAAGGACTGAGAGAAAAGATGAAAGAACGAGAGGAGGAATCAACAACAGGAACACAGGCAGACAAGTATATACGTAGGAAAAGAAAGACAGAAGAGATCAAGGACTGAGAGAATGGACGAAAGAACGAGAGGGGGAATCGACAACAGGAACACAGGCAGGCAAATACGTAGGAAAAGAAAGACAGAAGAGATCAAGGACTGAGGGAATGGACGAAAGAACGAGAGGAGGAATCGACAACAGGAACACAGGCAGGCAAATACGTAGGAAAAGAAAGACAGAAGAGATCAAGGACTGAGCGAATGGACGAAAGAACGAGAGGAGGAATCGACAACAGGAACACAGGCAGGCAAATACGTAGGAAAAGAAATACAGAAGAGATCAAGGATTGAGAGACAAGACGAAAGAACGAGAGGAGGAATCGACAGCAGGAACACAGGCAGGCAATTACGTAGGAAAAGAAAGACACAAGAGATCAAGGACTGAGAGAATGGACGAAAAAACGAGAGGGGGAATAGACAACAAGAACACATACAGGCAAATACAAAGGAAAAGAAAGACAGAAGAGATCAAGGACTGAGAGAATGGACGAAGGAACGAGAGGAGGAATCGACAACAGGAACACAGGCAGGCAAATACGTAGGAAAAGAAAGACAGAAGAGATCAAGGACTGAGAGAATGGACGAAAGAACGAGAGGAGGAATCGACCACAGGAACACAGGCAGGCAAATACGTAGGAAAAGAAAGACAGAAGAGATCAAGGACTGAGATAATGGACGAAAGAACGAGAGGGGGAATCGACAACAGGAACACAGGCAGGCAAATACAAAGGAATAGAAAGACAGAAGAGATCAAGGACTGAGAGAATGGACGAAAGAACGAGAGAGGGAATCGACAACAGGAACACAGGCAGGCAAATACGTAGGAAAAGAAAGACAGAAGAGATCAGAGACTGAGAGAATGGACGAAAGAACGAGAAGGGGAGTCGACAACAGGAACACAGGCAGACAAGTACGTAGGAAAAGAAAGACAGAAGAGATCAAGGACTGAGAGAATGGACGAAAGAACGAGAGAGGGAATCGACAACAGGAACACAGGCAGGCAAATACGTAGGAAAAGAAAAACAGAAGAGATCAAGGACTGAGGTAATGGACGAAAGAACGAGAGGAGGAATCGACAACAGGAACACAGGCAGGCAAATACAAAGGAATAGAAAGACAGAAGAGATCAAGGACTGAGAGAATGGACGAAAGAACGAGAGGGGGAATCGACAACAGGAACACAGGCAGGCAAATACGTAGGAAAAGAAAGACAGAAGAGATCAGAGACTGAGAGAATGGACGAAAGAACGAGAGGGGGAATCGACAACAGGAACACAGGCAGGCAAATAAGTAGGAAAAGAAAGACAGAAGAGATCAAGGACTGAGAGAAAGGACGAAAGAACGAGAGAGGGAATCGACAACAGGAACACAGGCAGGCAAATACGTAGGAAAAGAAAAACAGAAGAGATCAAGGACTGAGATAATGGACGAAAGAACGAGAGGGGGAATCGACAACAGGAACACAGGCAGGCAAATACAAAAGAATAGAAAGACAGAAGAGATCAAGGACTGAGAAAATGGACGAAAGAACGAGAGGGGGAATCGACAACAGGAACACAGGCAGGCAAATACGTAGGAAAAGAAAAACAGAAGAGATCAAGGACTGAGATAATGGACGAAAGAACGAGAGGGGGAATCGACAACAGGAACACAGGCAGGCAAATACAAAAGAATAGAAAGACAGAAGAGATCAAGGACTGAGAAAATGGACGAAAGAACGAGAGGGGGAATCGACAACAGGAACACAGGCAGGCAAATACGTGGGAAAAGAAAGACAGAAGAGATCAGAGACTGAGAGAATGGACGAAAGAACGAAAGGGGGAATCGACAACAGGAACACAGGCAGACAAGTACGTAGGAAAAGAAAGACAGAAGAGATCAAGGACTGAGAGAATGGACGAAAGAACGAGAGGAGGAATCGACAACAGGAACACAGGCAGGCAAATACGTAGGAAAAGAAAAACAGAAGAGATCAAGGACTGAGATAATGGACGAAAGAACGAGAGGAGGAATCGACAACGGGAACACAGGCAGGCAAATACAAAGGAATAGAAAGACAGAAAAGATCAAGGACTGAGAAAATGGACGAAAGAACGAGAGGGGGAATCGACAACAGGAACACAGGCAGGCAAATACGAAGGAAAAGAAAGACAGAAGAGATCAGAGACTGAGAGAATGGACGAAAGAACGAGAGGGGGAATCGACAACAGGAACACCGGCAGACAAGTACGTAGGAAAAGAAAGACAGAAGAGATCAAGGACTGAGAGAATGGACGAAAGAACGAGAGGAGGAATCGACAACAGGAACACAGGCAGGCAAATACGTGGAAAGCAAAAGGAAGAAGGACTGAAGAGATCAAGGACTGAGAGAATGGACGAAAGAACGAGAGGGGAAATTGACAGCAGGAACAAAGGCAGGCAAATACGTAGGAAAAGAAAGACAGAAGAGATCAAGGACTGAGAGAAAAGATGAAAGAACGAGAGGAGGAATCAACAACAGGAACACAGGCAGACAAGTACGTAGGAAAAGAAAGACAGAAGAGATCAAGGACTGAGATAATGGACGAAAGAACGAGAGGGGGAATCGACAACAGGAACACAGGCAGGCAAATACGTAGGAAAAGAAAGACAGAAGAGATCAAGGACTGAGGGAATGGACGAAAGAACGAGAGGAGGAATCGACAACAGGAACACAGGCAGGCAAATACGTAGGAAAAGAAAGACAGAAGAGATCAAGGACTGAGCGAATGGACGAAAGAACGAGAGGAGGAAACGACAACAGGAACACAGGCAGGCAAATACGTAGGAAAAGAAATACAGAAGAGATCAAGGATTGAGAGACAAGACGAAAGAACGAGAGGAGGAATCGACAGCAGGAACACAGGCAGGCAATTACGTAGGAAAAGAAAGACACAAGAGATCAAGGACTGAGAGAATGGACGAAAAAACGAGAGGGAGAATAGACAACAAGAACCCATACAGGCAAATACAAAGGAAAAGAAAGACAGAAGAGATCAAGGACTGAGAGAATGGACGAAGGAACGAGAGGGGGAATCGACAACAGGAACACAGGCAGGCAATTACGTAGGAAAAGAAAGACAGAAGAGATCAAGGACTGAGAGAATGGACGAAAGAACGAGAGGAGGAATCGACAACAGGAACACAGGCAGCCAAATACGTAGGAAAAGAAAGACAGAAGCGATCAAGGACTGAGATAATGGACGAAAGAACGAGAGGGGGAATCGACAACAGGAACACAGGCAGGCAAATACAAAGGAATAGAAAGACAGAAGAGATCAAGGACTGAGAGAATGGACGAAAGAACGAGAGGAGGAATCGACAACAGGAACAAAGGCAGGCAAATACGTAGGAAAAGAAAGACAGAAGAGATCAGAGACTGAGAGAATGGACGAAAGAACGAGAGGGGGAATCGACAACAGGAACACAGGCAGACAAGTACGTAGGAAAAAAAAGACAGAAGAGATCAAGGACTGAGAGAATGGACGAAAGAACGAGAGAGGGAATCGACAACAGGAACACAGGCAGGCAAATACGTAGGAAAAGAAAAACAGAAGAGATCAAGGACTGAGATAATGGACGAAAGAACGAGAGGAGGAATCGACAACAGGAACACAGGCAGGCAAATACAAAGGAATAGAAAGACAGAAGAGATCAAGGACTGAGAGAATGGACGAAAGAACGAGAGGGGGAATCGACAACAGGAACACAGGCAGGCAAATACGTAGGAAAAGAAAGACAGAAGAGATCAGAGACTGAGAGAATGGACGAAAGAACGAGAGGGGGAATCGACAACAGGAACACAGGCAGGCAAATACGTAGGAAAAAAAAGACAGAAGAGATCAAGGACTGAGAGATTGGACGAAAAAACGAGAGGGGGAATCGACAACAGGAACACAGGTAGGCAAATACGTAGGAAAAAAAAGACAAAAGAGATCAAGGACTGAGAGAATGGACGAAAGAACGAGAGAGGGAATCGACAACAGAAACACAGGCAGGCAAATACGTAGGAAAAGAAAAACAGAAGAGATCAAGGACTGAGATAATGGACGAAAGAACGAGAGGAGGAATCGACAACAGGAACACAGGCAGGCAAATACAAAAGAATAGAAAGACAGAAGAGATCAAGGACTGAGAGAATGGACGAAAGAACGAGAGGGGGAATCGACAACAGGAACACAGGCAGGCAAATACGTAGGAAAAGAAAGACAGAAGAGATCAGAGACTGAGAGAATGGACGAAAGAACGAGAGGGGGAATCGACAACAGGAACACAGGCAGACAAGTACGTAGGAAAAGAAAGACAGAAGAGATCAAGGACTGAGAGAATGGACGAAAGAACGAGAGAGGGAATCGACAACAGGAACACAGGCAGGCAAATACGTAGGAAAAAAAACAGAAGAGATCAAGGACTGAGATAATGGACAATAGAACGAGAGGAGGAATCGACAACAGGAACACAGGCAGGCAAATACAAAGGAATAGAAAGACAGAAGAGATCAAGGACTGAGTGAATGGACGAAAGAACGAGAGGGGGAATCGACAACAGGAACACAGGCAGGCAAATACGTAGGAAAAGAAAGACAGAAGAGATCAGAGACTGAGAGAATGGACGAAAGAACGAGAGGGGGAATCGACAACAGGAACACAGGCAGGCAAATACGTAGGAAAAGAAAGACAGAAGAGATCAAGGACTGAAAGAATGGACGAAAGAACGAGTGGAAGAATCGACAGTAGGAACACAAGCAGGCAAATACGTAGGAAAAGAAACACAGAAGAGATCAAGGACTGAGAGAAAGGACGAAAGAACGAAATGGGGAATCGACAACAGGAACACAGGCAGGCAAATTCGTGGAAAGCAAAACGAATAAGGACTGAAGAGATCAAGGACTGAGAGAATGGGCGAAAGAACAAGAGGGGGAATTGAGAACAAGAACACAGGCAGACCAGTACATAGGAGGAAAAAGAAAGTAAGACAGAAGAGATCAAGGACTGAGAGAGTGGACGAAAGAACGAGAGGGGGAATCGACAACAGGAACACATGCAGGCAAATACGTGGAAAGCAAAAGAAAGAAGGACTGAAGAGATCAAGGACTGAGAGAATGGACGAAAGAACGACAGAGAAAATTGACAGCAGGAACAAAGGCTGGCAAATACGTAGGAAAAGAAAGACAGAAGAGATCAAAAACTGAAAAAAAGGACGAAAGAACGAGAGGGGGAATCGACAACAGGAACACAGGCAGGCAAATACGTAGGAAAAGAAAGACAGAAGAGATCAAGTACTGAGAGAATGGACGAAAGAACGAGAAAGGGAATCGACAGCAGGAACACAGGCAGGCAAATACGTAGGAAAAGAAAGACAGAAGAGATCAAGGACTGAGAGAATGGACGAAAGAACGAGAGGAGGAATCGACAACAGGAACACAGGCAGGCAAATACGTGGAAAGCAAAAGAAAGAAGCACTGAAGAGATCAAGGACTGAGAAAATGGACGAAAGAACGAGAGAGGGAATTGACAGCAGGAACAAAGGCAGGCAAATACGTAGGAAAAGAAAGACAGAAGAGATCAAGGACTGAGAGAAAAGACGAAAGAACGAGAGGAGGAATCGACAACAGGAACACAGGCAGACAAGTACGTAGGAAAAGAAAGACAGAAGAGATCAAGGACTGAGAGAATGGACGAAAGAACGAGAGGGGGAATCGACAACAGGAACACAGGCAGGCAAATACGTAGGAAAAGAAAGACAGAAGAGATCAAGGACTGAGAGAATGGACGATACAACGAAAGGAGGAATCGACAACAGGAACACAGGCAGGCAAATACGTAGGAAAAGAAATACAGAAGAGATCAAGGACTGAGAGAATGGACGAAAAAACGAGAGGGGGAATAGACAACAGCAACACAGGCAGGCAAATACAAAGGAAAAGAAAAACAGAAGAGATCAAGGACTGAGAGAATGGACGAAGGAACGGGAGGAGGAATCGACAACAGGAACACAGGCAGGCAAATACGTAGGAAAAGAAAGACAGAAGAGATCAAGGACTGAGAGAATGGACGAAAGAACGGGAGGGGGAATCGACAACAGGAACACAGGCAGACAAGTACGTGGGAAAAGAAAAACAGAAGAGATCAAGGACTGAGAGAATGGACGAAAGAACGAGAGGAGGAATCGACAACAGGAACACAGGCAGGCAAATACGTAGGAAAAGAAATACAGAAGAGATCAAGGACTGAGAGAATAGACGAAAGAACGAGAGGGGGAATCGACAGCAGGAACACAGGCAGACAAGTAAGTAGGAAAAGAAAGACAGAAGAGATCAAGGACTGAGAGAATGGACGAAAGAACGAGAGGAGGAATCGACAACAGGAACACAGGCAGACAAATGCGTAGAAAAAGAAAGACAGAAGAGATCAAGGACTGAGAAAATGGACAAAGGAACGAGAGGGGGAATCGACAACAGGAACACAGGCAGGCAAATACGTAGGAAAAGAAAGACAGAAGAGATCAAGGACTGAGAGAAAGGACGAAAGAACGAGAGGAGGAATCGACAACAGGAACACAGGCAGGCAAATACGTGGAAAGCAAAAGGAAGAAGGACTGAAGAGATCAAAGACTGAGAGAATGGACGAAAGAACGGGAGGGGGAATCGACAACAGGAACACAGGCAGACAAGTACGTGGGAAAAGAAAAACAGAAGAGATCAAGGACTGAGAGAATGGACGAAAGAACGAGAGAGGGAATCGACAACAGGAACACAGGCAGGCAAATACGTAGGAAAAGAAAGACAGAAGAGATCAAGGACTGAGATAATGGACGAAAGAACGAGAGGAGGAATCGACAACAGGAACACAGGCAGGCAAATACAAAGGAATAGAAAGACAGAAGAGATCAAGGACTGAGAGAATGGACGAAAGAACGAGAGGGGGAATCGACAACAGGAACACAGGCAGGCAAGTACGTAGGAAAAGAAAGACAGAAGAGATCAAGGACTGAGAGAAAAGACGAAAGAACGAGAGGAGGAATCGACAACAGGAACACAGGCAGACAAGTACGTAGGAAAAGAAAGACAGAAGAGATCAAGGACTGAGAGAATGGACGAAAGAACGAGAGGGGGAATCGACAACAGGAACACAGGCAGGCAAATACGTAGGAAAAGAAAGACAGAAGTGATCAAGGACTGAAAGAATGGACGAAAGAACGAGAGGAGGAATCGACAACAGGAACACAGGCAGGCAAATACGTAGGAAAAGAAAGACAGAAGAGATCAAGGACTGAGAGAATGGACGAAAAAACGAGAGGGGGAATCGACAACAGGAACACAGGCAGGCAAAGACGTAGGAAAAAAAGACAAAAGAGATCAAGGACTGAGAAATAGGACGAAAGAACGAGAGGGGGAATTGACAGCAGGAACAAAGGCAGGCAAATACGTAGGAAAAGAAAGACAGAAGAGATCAAGGACTGAGAGAAAGGACGAAAGAACGAGAAAGGGAATCGACAACAGGAACACAGGCAGACAAATGCGTAGGAAAAGAAAGACAGAAGAGATCAAGGACTGAGAAAATGGACGAAGGAACGAGAGGGGGAATCGACAACAGGAACACAGGCAGGCAAATACGTAGGAAAAGAAAGACAGAAGAGATTAAGGACTGAGAGAAAGGACGAAAGAACGAGAGGAGGAATCGACAACAGGAACACAGGCAGGCAAATACGTGGAAAGCAAAAGGAAGAAGGACTGAAGAGATCAAAGACTGAGAGAATGGACGAAAGAACGGGAGGGGGAATCGACAACAGGAACACAGGCAGACAAGTACGTGGGAAAAGAAAAACAGAAGAGATCAAGGACTGAGAGAATGGACGAAAGAACGAGAGAGGGAATCGACAACAGGAACACAGGCAGGCAAATACGTAGGAAAAGAAAGACAGAAGAGATCAAGGACTGAGATAATGGACGAAAGAACGAGAGGAGGAATCGACAACAGGAACACAGGCAGGCAAATACAAAGGAATAGAAAGACAGAAGAGATCAAGGACTGAGAGAATGGACGAAAGAACGAGAGGGGGAATCGACAACAGGAACACAGGCAGGCAAGTACGTAGGAAAAGAAAGACAGAAGAGATCAAGGACTGAGAGAAAAGACGAAAGAACGAGAGGAGGAATCGACAACAGGAACACAGGCAGACAAGTACGTAGGAAAAGAAAGACAGAAGAGATCAAGGACTGAGAGAATGGACGAAAGAACGAGAGGGGGAATCGAAAACAGGAACACAGGCAGGCAAATACGTAGGAAAAGAAAGACAGAAGAGATCAAGGACTGAAAGAATGGACGAAAGAACGAGAGGAGGAATCGACAACAGGAACACAGGCAGGCAAATACGTAGGAAAAGAAAGACAGAAGAGATCAAGGACTGAGAGAATGGACGAAAAAACGAGAGGGGGAATCGACAACAGGAACACAGGCAGGCAAAGACGTAGGAAAAAAAGACAAAAGAGATCAAGGACTGAGAAATAGGACGAAAGAACGAGAGGGGGAATTGACAGCAGGAACAAAGGCAGGCAAATACGTAGGAAAAGAAAGACAGAAGAGATCAAGGACTGAGAGAAAGGACGAAAGAACGAGAAAGGGAATCGACAACAGGAACACAGGCAGGCAAATACAAAGGAAAAGAAAGACAGAAGAGATCAAGGACTGAGAGAATGGACGAAGGAACGAGAGGGGGAATCGACAACAGGAACACAGGCAGGCAAATACGTAGGAAAAGAAAGACAGAAGAGATCAAGGACTGAGAGTATGGACGAAAGAACGAGAGAAGGAATTGACAGCAGGAACACAGGCAGGCAAATACAAAGGAAAAGAAAGACAGAAGAGATCAAGGACTGAGAGAATGGACGAAGGAACGAGAGGGGGAATCGACAACAGGAACACAGGCAGGCAAATACGTAGGAAAAGAAAAACAGAAGAGATCAAGGACTGAGAGAATGGACGAAAGAACGAGAGGGGGACTCGACAACAGGAACACAGGCAGGCAAATACGTAGGAAAAGAAAGACACAAGAGATCAAGGACTGAGAGAATGGACGAAAGAACGAGAGGAGGAATCGACAACGGGAACACAGGCAGGCAAATACGTAGGAGAAGAAAGACAGAAGAGATCAAGGACTGAGAGAATGGACGAAAGAACGAGAGGGGGACTCGACAACAGGAACACAGGCTGGCAAATACGTAGGAAAAGAAAGACAGAAGAGATCAAAGACTGAGAAAATGGACGAAAGAACGAGAAGGGGACTCGACAAAAGGTACACAGGCAGGCAAATACGTAGGAAAAGAAAAACAGAAGAGATCAAGGACTGAGAGAATGAACGAAAGAACGAGAGGAGGAATCGACAACAGGAACACAGGCAGGCAAATACGTAGGAAAAGAAAGACAGAAGAGATCAAGGACTGAGAGAATGGACGAAAGAACGAGAGGGGGAATCGACAACAGGAACACAGGCAGGCAAATGCGTGGAAAGCAAAAGGAAGAAGGACTGAAGAGATCAAGGACTGAGAGAATGGACGAAAGAACGAGAGGGGGAATTGACAGCAGGAACAAAGGCAGGCAAATACGTGGGAAAAGAAAGACAGAAGAGATCAAGGACTGAGAGAATGGACGAAAGAACGAGAGGGGGAATCGACAACAGGAACACAGGCAGGCAAGTACGTAGGAAAAGAAAGACAGAAGAGATCAAGGACTGAGAGAAAAGACGAAAGAACGAGAGGAGGAATCGACAACAGGAACACAGGCAGACAAGTACGTAGGAAAAGAAAGACAGAAGAGATCAAGGACTGAGATAATGGACGAAAGAACGAGAGGAGGAATCGACAACAGGAACACAGGCAGGCAAATACAAAGGAATAGAAAGACACAAGAGATCAAGGACTGAGAGAATGGACGAAAGAACGAGAGGGGGAATCGACAACAGGAACACAGGCAGGCAAGTACGTAGGAAAAGAAAGACAGAAGAGATCAAGGACTGAGTGAAAAGACGAAAGAACGAGAGGAGGAATCGACAACAGGAACACAGGCAGACAAGTACGTAGGAAAAGAAAGACAGAAGAGATCAAGGACTGAGAGAATGGACGAAAGAACGAGAGGGGGAATCGAAAACAGGAACACAGGCAGGCAAATACGTAGGAAAAGAAAGACAGAAGTGATCAAGGACTGAAAGAATGGACGAAAGAACGAGAGGGGGAATCGACAACAGGAACACAGGCAGGCAAATACGTAGGAAAAGAAAGACAGAAGAGATCAAGGACTGAGAGAATGGACGAAAAAACCAGAGGGGGAATCGACAACAGGAACACAGGCAGGCAAAGACGTAGGAAAAAAAAGACAAAAGAGATCAAGGACTGAGAAATAGGACGAAAGAACGAGAGGGGGAATTGACAGCAGGAACAAAGGCAGGCAAATACGTAGGAAAAGAAAGACAGAAGAGATCAAGGACTGAGAGAAAGGACGAAAGAACGAGAAAGGGAATCGACAACAGGAACACAGGCAGGCAAATACAAAGGAAAAGAAAGACAGAAGAGATCAAGGACTGAGAGAATGGACGAAAGAACGAGAGGGGGAATCGACAACAGGAACACAGGCAGGCAAATACGTAGGAAAAGAAAGACACAAGAGATCAAGGACTGAGAGTATGGACGAAAGAACGAGAGGGGGAATTGACAGCAGGAACACAGGCAGGCAAATACAAAGGAAAAGAAAGACAGAAGAGATCAAGGACTGAGAGAATGGACGAAGGAACGAGAGGGGGAATCGACAACAGGAACACAGGCAGGCAAATACGTAGGAAAAGAAAAACAGAAGAGATCAAGGACTGAGAGAATGGACGAAAGAACGAGAGGAGGAATCGACAACAGGAACACAGGCAGGCAAATACGTAGGAAAAGAAAGACACAAGAGATCAAGGACTGAGAGAATGGACGAAAGAACGAGAGGAGGAATCGACAACGGGAACACAGGCAGGCAAATACGTAGGAAAAGAAAGACAGAAGAGATCAAGGACTGAGAGAATGGACGAAAGAACGAGAGGGGGACTCGACAACAGGAACACAGGCTGGCAAATACGTAGGAAAAGAAAGACAGAAGAGATCAAAGACTGAGAAAATGGACGAAAGAACGAGAAGGGGACTCGACAACAGGAACACAGGCAGGCAAATACGTAGGAAAAGAAAAACAGAAGAGATCAAGGACTGAGAGAATGAACGAAAGAACGAGAGGAAGAATCGACAACAGGAACACAGGCAGGCAAATACGTAGGAAAAGAAAGACAGAAGAGATCAAGGACTGAGAGAATGGACGAAAGAACGAGAGGGGGAATCGACAACAGGAACACAGGCAGGCAAATGCGTGGAAAGCAAAAGGAAGAAGGACTGAAGAGATCAAGGACTGAGAGAATGGACGAAAGAACGAGAGGGGGAATTGACAGCAGGAACAAAGGCAGGCAAATACGTAGGAAAAGAAAGACAGAAGAGATCAAGGACTGAGAGAATGGACGAAAGAACGAGAGGGGGAATCGACAACAGGAACACAGGCAGGCAAATACGTAGGAAAAGAAAGACAGAAGAGATCAAGGACTAAGAGAATGGACGAAAGAACGAGAAAAGGAATCGACAACAGGAACACAGGCAGGCAAAAACGAAGGAAAAGAAAGACATAAGAGATCAAGGACTGAGAGAATGGACGAAAGAACGAGAGGAGGAATCGACAACAAGAACACAGGCAGACAAGTACGTAGGAAAAGAAAGACAGAAGAGATCGAGGACTGAGAGAATGGACGAAAGAACGAGAGGAGGAATCGACAACAGGAACACAGGCAGGAAAACACGTGGAAAGCAAAAGGAAGAAGGATTGAAGAGATCAAGGACTGAGAGAATGGACGAATGAACGAGAGAAGGAATTGACAGCATGAACAAAGGCAGGCAAATACGTAGGAAAAGAAAGACAGAAGAGATCAAGGACTGAGAGAAAAGACGAAAGAACGAGAAAAGGAATCGACAACAGGAACACCGGCAGACAAGTACGTAGGAAAAGAAAGACAGAAGAGATCAAGGACTGAGAGAATGGACGAAAGAACGAGAGGGGGAATCGACAACAGGAACACAGACAGGCAAATGTAGGAAAAACAAGACAGAAGAGATCAAGGACTAAAAGAATGGACGAAAGAACGAGAGGAGGAATCGACAACTGGAACACAGGCAGGCAAATACGTAGGAAAAGAAATACAGAAGAGTTCAAGGACTGAGAGAATGGACGAAAGAACGAGAGGGGGAATCGACAGCAGGAACACAGGCAGGCAAATACGTAGGAAAAGAAAGACACAAGAGATCAAGGACTGAAAGAATGGACGAAAAAACGAGAGGGGGAATAGACAACAGGAACACAGGCAGGCAAATACAAAAGAAAAGAAAGACAGAAAAGATCAAGGACTGAGAGAATGGACGAAGGAACGAGAGAAGGAATCGACAAGAGGAACACAAGCAGGCAAATACGTAGGAAAAGAAAGACAGAAGAGATCAAGGACTGAGAGAATGGACGAAAGAACGAGAGAGGGAATCGACAACAGGAACACAGGCAGACAAGTACGTAGGAAAAGAAAGACAGAAGTTATCAAGGACTGAGAGAATGGACGAAAGAACGAGTGGAAGAATCGACAGTAGGAACACAAGCAGGCAAATACGTAGGAAAAGAAAGACAGAAGAGATCAAGGACTGAGAGAATGGACGAAAGAACGAGAGGAGGAATCGACAACAGGAACACAGGCAGGTAAATACGTGGAAAGCAAAAGGAAGAAGGACTGAAGAGATCAAGGACTGAGAGAATGGACGAAAGAACGAGAAGGGGAATTGACAGCAGGAACAAAGGCAGGCAAATACGTAGGAAAAGAAAGACAGAAGTTATCAAGGACTGAGAGAATGGACGAAAGAACGAGTGGAAGAATCGACAGTAGGAACACAAGCAGGCAAATACGTAGGAAAAGAAAGACAGAAGAGATCAAGGACTGAGAGAATGGACAAAAGAACGAGAGGAGGAATCGACAACAGGAACACAGGCAGACAAGTACGTAGGAAAAGAAAGACAGAAGAGATCAAGGACTGAGAGAATGGACGAAAGAACGAGAGGGGGAATCGAAAACAGGAACACAGGCAGGCAAATACGTAGGAAAAGAAAGACAGAAGTGATCAAGGACTGAAAGAATGGACGAAAGAACGAGAGGAGGAATCGACAACAGGAACACAGGCAGGCAAATACGTAGGAAAAGAAAGACAGAAGAGATCAAGGACTGAGAGAATGGACGAAAAAACGAGAGGGGGAATCGACAACAGGAACACAGGCAGGCAAAGACGTAGGAAAAAAAAGACAAAAGAGATCAAGGACTGAGAAATAGGACGAAAGAACGAGAGGGGGAATTGACAGCAGGAACAAAGGCATGCAAATACGTAGGAAAAGAAAGACAGAAGAGATCAAGGACTGAGAGAATGAACGAAAGAACGAGAAAGGGAATCGACAACAGGAACACAGGCAGGCAAATACAAAGGAAAAGAAAGACAGAAGAGATCAAGGACTGAGAGAATGGACGAAGGAACGAGAGAAGGAATCGACAACAAGAACACAGGCAGGCAAATACGTAGGAAAAGAAAGACAGAAGAGATCAAGGACTGAGAGTATGGACGAAAGAACGAGAGGGGGAATTGACAGCAGGAACACAGGCAGGCAAATACAAAGGAAAAGAAAGACAGAAGAGATCAAGGACTGAGAGAATGGACGAAGGAACGAGAGGGAGAATCGACAACAGGAACACAGGCAGGCAAATACGTAGGAAAAGAAAAACAGAAGAGATCAAGGACTGAGAGAATGGACGAAAGAACGAGAGGAGGAATCGACAACAGGAACACAGGCAGGCAAATACGTAGGAAAAGAAAGACAGAAGAGATCAAGGACTGAGAGAATGGACGAAAGAACGAGAGGAGGAATCGACAACAGGAACACAGGCAGGCAAATACGTAGGAAAAGAAAGACAGAAGAGATCAAGGACTGAGAGAATGGACGAAAGAACGAGAGGGGGACTCGACAACAGGAACACAGGCTGGCAAATACGTAGGAAAAGAAAGACAGAAGAGATCAAAGACTGAGAAAATGGACGAAAGAACGAGAAGGGGACTCGACAACAGGTACACAGGCAGGCAAATACGTAGGAAAAGAAAAACAGAAGAGATCAAGGACTGAGAGAATGAACGAAAGAACGAGAGGAGGAATCGACAACAGGAACACAGGCAGGCAAATACGTAGGAAAAGAAAGACAGAAGAGATCAAGGACTGAGAGAATGGACGAAAGAACGAGAGGGGGAATCGACAACAGGAACACAGGCAGGCAAATACGTGGAAAGCAAAAGGAAGAAGGACTGAAGAGATCAAGGACTGAGAGAATGGACGAAAGAACGAGAGGGGGAATTGACAGCAGGAACAAAGGCAGGCAAATACGTAGGAAAAGAAAGACAGAAGAGATCAAGGACTGAGAGAATGGACGAAAGAACGAGAGGGGGAATCGACAACAGGAACACAGGCAGGCAAATACGTAGGAAAAGAAAGACAGAAGAGATCAAGGACTAAGAGAATGGACGAAAGAACGAGAAAAGGAATCGACAACAGGAACACAGGCAGGCAAAAACGAAGGAAAAGAAAGACATAAGAGATCAAGGACTGAGAGAATGGACGAAAGAACGAGAGGAGGAATCGACAACAGGAACACAGGCAGACAAGTACGTAGGAAAAGAAAGACAGAAGAGATCGAGGACTGAGAGAATGGACGAAAGAACGAGAGGAGGAATCGACAACAGGAACACAGGCAGGAAAATACGTGGAAAGCAAAAGGAAGAAGGATTGAAGAGATCAAGGACTGAGAGAATGGACGAATGAACGAGAGAAGGAATTGACAGCAGGAACAAAGGCAGGCAAATACGTAGGAAAAGAAAGACAGAAGAGATCAAGGACTGAGAGAAAAGACGAAAGAACGAGAAAAGGAATCGACAACAGGAACACCGGCAGACAAGTACGTAGGAAAAGAAAGACAGAAGAGATCAAGGACTGAGAGAATGGACGAAAGAACGAGAGGGGGAATCGACAACAGGAACACAGACAGGCAAATACGTAGGAAAAGAAAGACAGAAGAGATCAAGGACTAAAAGAATGGACGAAAGAACGAGAGGAGGAATCGACAACTGGAACACAGGCAGGCAAATACGTAGGAAAAGAAATACAGAAGAGATCAAGGACTGAGAGAATGGACGAAAGAACGAGAGGGGGAATCGACAGCAGGAACACAGGCAGGCAAATACGTAGGAAAAGAAAGACACAAGAGATCAAGGACTGAAAGAATGGACGAAAAAACGAGAGGGGGAATAGACAACAGGAACACAGGCAGGCAAATACAAAAGAAAAGAAAGACAGAAAAGATCAAGGACTGAGAGAATGGACGAAGGAACGAGAGAAGGAATCGACAACAGGAACACAGGCAGGCAAATACGTAAGAAAAGAAAGACAGAAGAGATCAAGGACTGAGAGAATGGACGAAAGAACGAGAGGAGGAATCGACAACAGGAACACAAGCAGGCAAATACGTAGGAAAAGAAAGACAGAAGAGATCAAGGACTGAGAGAATGGACGAAAGAACGAGAGAGGGAATCGACAACAGGAACACAGGCAGACAAGTACGTAGGAAAAGAAAGACAGAAGTTATCAAGGACTGAGAGAATGGACGAAAGAACGAGTGGAAGAATCGACAGTAGGAACACAAGCAGGCAAATACGTAGGAAAAGAAAGACAGAAGAGATCAAGGACTGAGAGAATGGACGAAAGAACGAGAGGAGGAATCGACAACAGGAACACAGGCAGGCAAATACGTGGAAAGCAAAAGGAAGAAGGACTGAAGAGATCAAGGACTGAGAGAATGGACGAAAGAACGAGAAGGGGAATTGACAGCAGGAACAAAGGCAGGCAAATACGTAGGAAAAGAAAGACAGAAGAGATCAAGGACTGAGAGAATGGACAAAAGAACGAGAGGGGGAATCGACAACAGGAACACAGGCAGACAAGTACGTAGAAAAAAAAAGACAGAAGAGATCAAGGACTGAGAGAATGGACAAAAGAACGAGAAGGGGAATCGACAACAGGAACACAGGCAGGCAAATACGTAAGAAAAGAAAGACAGAAGAGATCAAGGACTGAGAGAATGGACGAAAGAACGAGAGGAGGAATCGACAACAGCAACACAGGCAGGCAAATACGTAAGAAAAGAAATACAGAAGAGATCAAGGACTGAGAGAATAGACGAAAGAACGAGAGGAGGAATCGACAACAGGAACACAGGCAGGCAAATACGTAGGAAAAGAAAGACAGAAGAAATCAAGGACTGAGAGAATGGACGAAAAAACGAGAGGGGGAATAGAACAGGAACACAGGCAGGCAAATACAAAGAGAAAAAAAGACAGAAGAGATCAAGGACTGAGAGAATGGACGAAGGAACGAGAAGGGGAATCGACAACAGGAACACAGGCAGGCAAATACGTGGAAAGCAAAAGGAAGAAGGACTGAAGAGATCAAGGACTGAGAGAATGGACGAAAGAACGACAGGAGGAATTGACAGCAGGAACAAAGGCAGGCAAATACGTAGGAAAAGAAAGACAGAAGAGATCAAGGACTGAGAGAATGGACGAAAGAACGAGAGAGGGAATCGACAACAGGAACACAGGCAGACAAGTACGTAGGAAAAGAAAGACAGAAGTTATCAAGGACTGAGAGAATGGACGAAAGAACGAGTGGAAGAATCGACAGTAGGAACACAAGCAGGCAAATACGTAGGAAAAGAAAGACAGAAGAGATCAAGGACTGAGAGAATGGACGAAAGAACGAGAGGAGGAATCGACAACAGGAACACAGGCAGGCAAATACGTGGAAAGCAAAAGGAAGAAGGACTGAAGAGATCAAGGACTGAGAGAATGGACGAAAGAACGAGAAGGGGAATTGACAGCAGGAACAAAGGCAGGCAAATACGTAGGAAAAGAAAGACAGAAGAGATCAAGGACTGAGAGAATGGACAAAAGAACGAGAGGGGGAATCGACAACAGGAACACAGGCAGACAAGTACGTAAAAAAAAAGACAGAAGAGATCAAGGACTGAGAGAATGGACAAAAGAACGAGAAGGGGAATCGACAACAGGAACACAGGCAGGCAAATACGTAAGAAAAGAAAGACAGAAGAGATCAAGGACTGAGAGAATGGACGAAAGAACGAGAGGAGGAATCGACAACAGCAACACAGGCAGGCAAATACGTAAGAAAAGAAATACAGAAGAGATCAAGGACTGAGAGAATGGACGAAAGAACGAGAGGAGGAATCGACAACAGGAACACAGGCAGGCAAATACGTAGGAAAAGAAAGACAGAAGAAATCAAGGACTGAGAGAATGGACGAAAAAACGAGAGGGGGAATAGAACAGGAACACAGGCAGGCAAATACAAAGAGAAAAAAAGACAGAAGAGATCAAGGACTGAGAGAATGGACGAAGGAACGAGAAGGGGAATCGACAACAGGAACACAGGCAGGCAAATACGTGGAAAGCAAAAGGAAGAAGGACTGAAGAGATCAAGGACTGAGAGAATGGACGAAAGAACGACAGGAGGAATTGACAGCAGGAACAAAGGCAGGCAAATACGTAGGAAAAGAAAGACAGAAGAGATCAAGGACTGAGAGAATGGACGAAAGAACGAGAGGGGGAATCGACAACAGGAACACAGGCAGGCAAATACGTAGGAAAATAAAGACAGAAGAGATCAAGGACTGAGAGAATGGACGAAAAAACGAGAAAAAGAATCGACAACAAGAACACAGGCAGGCAAATACGTAGGAAAAGAAAGACAGAAGAGATCAAGGACTGAGAGAAAAGATGAAAGAACGAGAGGAGGAATCAACAACAGGAACACAGGCAGACAAGTACGTAGGAAAAGAAAGACAGAAGAGATCAAGGACTGAGAGAATGGACGAAAAAACGAGAGGAGGAATCGACCAGAGGAACACAAGCAGGCAAATACGTAGGAAAAGAAAGACAGAAGAGATCAAGGACTGAGAGAATGGACGAAAGAACGAGAGGGGGAATCGACAACAGGAACACAGGCAGGCAAATACGTAGGAAAAGAAAGACAGAAGAGATCAAGGACTGAGAGAATGGACGAAAGAACGAGAGGAGGAATCGACAACAGGAACACAGGCAGGCAAATACGTTGAAAAAGAAAGACAGAAGAGATCAAGGACTGAGCGAATGGACGAAAGAACGAGAGGAGGAATCGACAACAGGAACACAGGCAGGCAAATACGTAGGAAAAGAAATACAGAAGAGATCAAGGATTGAGAGACAAGACGAAAGCACGAGAGGAGGAATCGACAGCAGGAACACAGGCAGGCAATTACGTAGGAAAAGAAAGACACAAGAGATCAAGGACTGAGAGAATGGACGAAAAAACGAGAGGGGGAATAGACAACAAGAACACATACAGGCAAATACAAAGGAAAAGAAAGACAGAAGAGATCAAGGACTGAGAGAATGGACGAAAGAACGAGAGGGGGAATCGACAACAGGAACACAGGCAGGCAAATACGTAGGAAAAGAAAGACAGAAGAGATCAAGGACTGAGAGAATGGACGAAAGAACGAGAGGAGGAATCGACAACAGGAACACAGGCAGGCAAATACGTGGAAAGCAAAAGGAAGAAGGACTGAAGAGATCAAGGACTGAGAGAATGGACGAAAGAACGAGAGGGGGAATCGACAACAGGAACACAGGCAGACAAGTACGTAGGAAAAGAAAGACAGAAGAGATCAAGGACTGAGAGAATGGACGAAAGAACGAGAGAGGGAATCGACAACAGGAACACAGGCAGGCAAATACGTAGGAAAAGAAAAACAGAAGAGATCAAGGACTGAGATAATGGACGAAAGAACGAGAGGAGGAATCGACAACAGGAACACAGGCAGGCAAATACAAAGGAATAGAAAGACAGAAGAGGTCAAGGACTGAGAGAATGGACGAAAGAACGAGAGGGGGAATCGACAACAGGAACACAGGCAGGCAAATACGTAGGAAAAGAAAGACAGAAGAGATCAGAGACTGAGAGAATGGACGAAAGAACGAGAGGGGGAATCGACAACAGGAACACAGGCAGGCAAATACGTAGGAAAAGAAAGACAGAAAAGATCAAGGACTGAGAGATTGGACGAAAAAACGAGAGGGGGAATCGACAACAGGAACACAGGCAGGCAAATACGTAGGGAAAAAAAGACAAAAGAGATCAAGGACTGAGAGAATGGACGAAAGAACGAGAGGGGGAGTCGACAACAGGAACACAGGCAGACAAGTACGTAGGAAAAGAAAGACAGAAGAGATCAAGGACTGAGAGAATGGACGAAAGAACGAGTGGAAGAATCGACAGTAGGAACACAAGCAGGCAAATACGTAGGAAAAGAAAGACAGAAGAGATCAAGGACTGAGAGAATGGACGAAAGAACGAGAGGGGGAATTGACAGCAGGAACAAAGGCAGGCAAATACGTAGGAAAAGAAAGACAGAAGAGATCAAGGACTAAGAGAATGGACGAAAGAACGAGAAAAGGAATCGACAACAGGAACACAGGCAGGCAAAAACGAAGGAAAAGAAAGACATAAGAGATCAAGGACTGAGAGAATGGACGAAAGAACGAGAGAGGGAATCGACAACAGGAACACAGGCAGGCAAATACGTGGAAAGCAAAAGGAAGAAGGACTGAAGAGATCAAGAACTGAAAGAATGGACGAAAGAACGAGAGCGGGAATTGACAGCAGGAACAAAGGCAGGCAAATACGTAGGAAAAGAAAAACAGAAGAGATCAAGGACTGAGATAATGGACGAAAGAACGAGAGGAGGAATCGACAACAGGAACACAGGCAGGCAAATACAAAGGAATAGAAAGACAGAAGAGATCAAGGACTGAGAGAATGGACGAAAGAACGAGAGGGGGAATCGACAACAGGAACACAGGCAGGCAAATACGTAGGAAAAGAAAGACAGAAGAGATCAGAGACTGAGAGAATGGACGAAAGAACGAGAGGGGGAATCGACAACAGGAACACAGGCAGGCAAATACGTAGGAAAAAAAAGACAGAAGAGATCAAGGACTGAGAGATTGGACGAAAAAACGAGAGGGGGAATCGACAACAGGAACACAGGTAGGCAAATACGTAGGAAAAAAAAGACAAAAGAGATCAAGGACTGAGAGAATGGACGAAAGAACGAGAGAGGGAATCGACAACAGAAACACAGGCAGGCAAATACGTAGGAAAAGAAAAACAGAAGAGATCAAGGACTGAGATAATGGACGAAAGAACGAGAGGAGGAATCGACAACAGGAACACAGGCAGGCAAATACAAAAGAATAGAAAGACAGAAGAGATCAAGGACTGAGAGAATGGACGAAAGAACGAGAGGGGGAATCGACAACAGGAACACAGGCAGGCAAATACGTAGGAAAAGAAAGACAGAAGAGATCAGAGACTGAGAGAATGGACGAAAGAACGAGAGGGGGAATCGACAACAGGAACACAGGCAGACAAGTACGTAGGAAAAGAAAGACAGAAGAGATCAAGGACTGAGAGAATGGACGAAAGAACGAGAGAGGGAATCGACAACAGGAACACAGGCAGGCAAATACGTAGGAAAAAAAACAGAAGAGATCAAGGACTGAGATAATGGACAATAGAACGAGAGGAGGAATCGACAACAGGAACACAGGCAGGCAAATACAAAGGAATAGAAAGACAGAAGAGATCAAGGACTGAGTGAATGGACGAAAGAACGAGAGGGGGAATCGACAACAGGAACACAGGCAGGCAAATACGTAGGAAAAGAAAGACAGAAGAGATCAGAGACTGAGAGAATGGACGAAAGAACGAGAGGGGGAATCGACAACAGGAACACAGGCAGGCAAATACGTAGGAAAAGAAAGACAGAAGAGATCAAGGACTGAAAGAATGGACGAAAGAACGAGTGGAAGAATCGACAGTAGGAACACAAGCAGGCAAATACGTAGGAAAAGAAACACAGAAGAGATCAAGGACTGAGAGAAAGGACGAAAGAACGAAATGGGGAATCGACAACAGGAACACAGGCAGGCAAATTCGTGGAAAGCAAAACGAATAAGGACTGAAGAGATCAAGGACTGAGAGAATGGGCGAAAGAACAAGAGGGGGAATTGAGAACAAGAACACAGGCAGACCAGTACATAGGAGGAAAAAGAAAGTAAGACAGAAGAGATCAAGGACTGAGAGAGTGGACGAAAGAACGAGAGGGGGAATCGACAACAGGAACACATGCAGGCAAATACGTGGAAAGCAAAAGAAAGAAGGACTGAAGAGATCAAGGACTGAGAGAATGGACGAAAGAACGACAGAGAAAATTGACAGCAGGAACAAAGGCTGGCAAATACGTAGGAAAAGAAAGACAGAAGAGATCAAAAACTGAAAAAAAGGACGAAAGAACGAGAGGGGGAATCGACAACAGGAACACAGGCAGGCAAATACGTAGGAAAAGAAAGACAGAAGAGATCAAGTACTGAGAGAATGGACGAAAGAACGAGAAAGGGAATCGACAGCAGGAACACAGGCAGGCAAATACGTAGGAAAAGAAAGACAGAAGAGATCAAGGACTGAGAGAATGGACGAAAGAACGAGAGGAGGAATCGACAACAGGAACACAGGCAGGCAAATACGTGGAAAGCAAAAGAAAGAAGCACTGAAGAGATCAAGGACTGAGAAAATGGACGAAAGAACGAGAGAGGGAATTGACAGCAGGAACAAAGGCAGGCAAATACGTAGGAAAAGAAAGACAGAAGAGATCAAGGACTGAGAGAAAAGACGAAAGAACGAGAGGAGGAATCGACAACAGGAACACAGGCAGACAAGTACGTAGGAAAAGAAAGACAGAAGAGATCAAGGACTGAGAGAATGGACGAAAGAACGAGAGGGGGAATCGACAACAGGAACACAGGCAGGCAAATACGTAGGAAAAGAAAGACAGAAGAGATCAAGGACTGAGAGAATGGACGATACAACGAAAGGAGGAATCGACAACAGGAACACAGGCAGGCAAATACGTAGGAAAAGAAATACAGAAGAGATCAAGGACTGAGAGAATGGACGAAAAAACGAGAGGGGGAATAGACAACAGCAACACAGGCAGGCAAATACAAAGGAAAAGAAAAACAGAAGAGATCAAGGACTGAGAGAATGGACGAAGGAACGGGAGGAGGAATCGACAACAGGAACACAGGCAGGCAAATACGTAGGAAAAGAAAGACAGAAGAGATCAAGGACTGAGAGAATGGACGAAAGAACGGGAGGGGGAATCGACAACAGGAACACAGGCAGACAAGTACGTGGGAAAAGAAAAACAGAAGAGATCAAGGACTGAGAGAATGGACGAAAGAACGAGAGGAGGAATCGACAACAGGAACACAGGCAGGCAAATACGTAGGAAAAGAAATACAGAAGAGATCAAGGACTGAGAGAATAGACGAAAGAACGAGAGGGGGAATCGACAGCAGGAACACAGGCAGACAAGTAAGTAGGAAAAGAAAGACAGAAGAGATCAAGGACTGAGAGAATGGACGAAAGAACGAGAGGAGGAATCGACAACAGGAACACAGGCAGACAAATGCGTAGAAAAAGAAAGACAGAAGAGATCAAGGACTGAGAAAATGGACAAAGGAACGAGAGGGGGAATCGACAACAGGAACACAGGCAGGCAAATACGTAGGAAAAGAAAGACAGAAGAGATCAAGGACTGAGAGAAAGGACGAAAGAACGAGAGGAGGAATCGACAACAGGAACACAGGCAGGCAAATACGTGGAAAGCAAAAGGAAGAAGGACTGAAGAGATCAAAGACTGAGAGAATGGACGAAAGAACGGGAGGGGGAATCGACAACAGGAACACAGGCAGACAAGTACGTGGGAAAAGAAAAACAGAAGAGATCAAGGACTGAGAGAATGGACGAAAGAACGAGAGGGGGAATCGACAACAGGAACACAGGCAGGCAAATACGTAGGAAAAGAAAGACAGAAGAGATCAAGGACTGAGATAATGGACGAAAGAACGAGAGGAGGAATCGACAACAGGAACACAGGCAGGCAAATACAAAGGAATAGAAAGACAGAAGAGATCAAGGACTGAGAGAATGGACGAAAGAACGAGAGGGGGAATCGACAACAGGAACACAGGCAGGCAAGTACGTAGGAAAAGAAAGACAGAAGAGATCAAGGACTGAGAGAAAAGACGAAAGAACGAGAGGAGGAATCGACAACAGGAACACAGGCAGACAAGTACGTAGGAAAAGAAAGACAGAAGAGATCAAGGACTGAGAGAATGGACGAAAGAACGAGAGGGGGAATCGACAACAGGAACACAGGCAGGCAAATACGTAGGAAAAGAAAGACAGAAGTGATCAAGGACTGAAAGAATGGACGAAAGAACGAGAGGAGGAATCGACAACAGGAACACAGGCAGGCAAATACGTAGGAAAAGAAAGACAGAAGAGATCAAGGACTGAGAGAATGGACGAAAAAACGAGAGGGGGAATCGACAACAGGAACACAGGCAGGCAAAGACGTAGGAAAAAAAGACAAAAGAGATCAAGGACTGAGAAATAGGACGAAAGAACGAGAGGGGGAATTGACAGCAGGAACAAAGGCAGGCAAATACGTAGGAAAAGAAAGACAGAAGAGATCAAGGACTGAGAGAAAGGACGAAAGAACGAGAAAGGGAATCGACAACAGGAACACAGGCAGACAAATGCGTAGGAAAAGAAAGACAGAAGAGATCAAGGACTGAGAAAATGGACGAAGGAACGAGAGGGGGAATCGACAACAGGAACACAGGCAGGCAAATACGTAGGAAAAGAAAGACAGAAGAGATTAAGGACTGAGAGAAAGGACGAAAGAACGAGAGGAGGAATCGACAACAGGAACACAGGCAGGCAAATACGTGGAAAGCAAAAGGAAGAAGGACTGAAGAGATCAAAGACTGAGAGAATGGACGAAAGAACGGGAGGGGGAATCGACAACAGGAACACAGGCAGACAAGTACGTGGGAAAAGAAAAACAGAAGAGATCAAGGACTGAGAGAATGGACGAAAGAACGAGAGAGGGAATCGACAACAGGAACACAGGCAGGCAAATACGTAGGAAAAGAAAGACAGAAGAGATCAAGGACTGAGAGAATGGACGAAAGAACGAGAGGAGGAATCGACAACAGGAACACAGGCAGGCAAATACAAAGGAATAGAAAGACAGAAGAGATCAAGGACTGAGAGAATGGACGAAAGAACGAGAGGGGGAATCGACAACAGGAACACAGGCAGGCAAATACGTAGGAAAAGAAAGACAGAAGAGATCAAGGACTGAGAGAAAAGACGAAAGAACGAGAGGAGGAATCGACAACAGGAACACAGGCAGACAAGTACGTAGGAAAAGAAAGACAGAAGAGATCAAGGACTGAGAGAATGGACGAAAGAACGAGAGGGGGAATCGAAAACAGGAACACAGGCAGGCAAATACGTAGGAAAAGAAAGACAGAAGAGATCAAGGACTGAAAGAATGGACGAAAGAACGAGAGGAGGAATCGACAACAGGAACACAGGCAGGCAAATACGTAGGAAAAGAAAGACAGAAGAGATCAAGGACTGAGAGAATGGACGAAAAAACGAGAGGGGGAATCGACAACAGGAACACAGGCAGGCAAAGACGTAGGAAAAAAAGACAAAAGAGATCAAGGACTGAGAAATAGGACGAAAGAACGAGAGGGGGAATTGACAGCAGGAACAAAGGCAGGCAAATACGTAGGAAAAGAAAGACAGAAGAGATCAAGGACTGAGAGAAAGGACGAAAGAACGAGAAAGGGAATCGACAACAGGAACACAGGCAGGCAAATACAAAGGAAAAGAAAGACAGAAGAGATCAAGGACTGAGAGAATGGACGAAGGAACGAGAGGGGGAATCGACAACAGGAACACAGGCAGGCAAATACGTAGGAAAAGAAAGACAGAAGAGATCAAGGACTGAGAGTATGGACGAAAGAACGAGAGAAGGAATTGACAGCAGGAACACAGGCAGGCAAATACAAAGGAAAAGAAAGACAGAAGAGATCAAGGACTGAGAGAATGGACGAAGGAACAAGAGGGGGAATCGACAACAGGAACACAGGCAGGCAAATACGTAGGAAAAGAAAAACAGAAGAGATCAAGGACTGAGAGAATGGACGAAAGAACGAGAGGGGGACTCGACAACAGGAACACAGGCAGGCAAATACGTAGGAAAAGAAAGACACAAGAGATCAAGGACTGAGAGAATGGACGAAAGAACGAGAGGAGGAATCGACAACGGGAACACAGGCAGGCAAATACGTAGGAGAAGAAAGACAGAAGAGATCAAGGACTGAGAGAATGGACGAAAGAACGAGAGGGGGACTCGACAACAGGAACACAGGCTGGCAAATACGTAGGAAAAGAAAGACAGAAGAGATCAAAGACTGAGAAAATGGACGAAAGAACGAGAAGGGGACTCGACAAAAGGTACACAGGCAGGCAAATACGTAGGAAAAGAAAAACAGAAGAGATCAAGGACTGAGAGAATGAACGAAAGAACGAGAGGAGGAATCGACAACAGGAACACAGGCAGGCAAATACGTAGGAAAAGAAAGACAGAAGAGATCAAGGACTGAGAGAATGGACGAAAGAACGAGAGGGGGAATCGACAACAGGAACACAGGCAGGCAAATGCGTGGAAAGCAAAAGGAAGAAGGACTGAAGAGATCAAGGACTGAGAGAATGGACGAAAGAACGAGAGGGGGAATTGACAGCAGGAACAAAGGCAGGCAAATACGTGGGAAAAGAAAGACAGAAGAGATCAAGGACTGAGAGAATGGACGAAAGAACGAGAGGGGGAATCGACAACAGGAACACAGGCAGGCAAGTACGTAGGAAAAGAAAGACAGAAGAGATCAAGGACTGAGAGAAAAGACGAAAGAACGAGAGGAGGAATCGACAACAGGAACACAGGCAGACAAGTACGTAGGAAAAGAAAGACAGAAGAGATCAAGGACTGAGATAATGGACGAAAGAACGAGAGGAGGAATCGACAACAGGAACACAGGCAGGCAAATACAAAGGAATAGAAAGACACAAGAGATCAAGGACTGAGAGAATGGACGAAAGAACGAGAGGGGGAATCGACAACAGGAACACAGGCAGGCAAGTACGTAGGAAAAGAAAGACAGAAGAGATCAAGGACTGAGTGAAAAGACGAAAGAACGAGAGGAGGAATCGACAACAGGAACACAGGCAGACAAGTACGTAAAAAAAGAAAGACAGAAGAGATCAAGGACTGAGAGAATGGACGAAAGAACGAGAGGGGGAATCGAAAACAGGAACACAGGCAGGCAAATACGTAGGAAAAGAAAGACAGAAGTGATCAAGGACTGAAAGAATGGACGAAAGAACGAGAGGGGGAATCGACAACAGGAACACAGGCAGGCAAATACGTAGGAAAAGAAAGACAGAAGAGATCAAGGACTGAGAGAATGGACGAAAAAACCAGAGGGGGAATCGACAACAGGAACACAGGCAGGCAAAGACGTAGGAAAAAAAAGACAAAAGAGATCAAGGACTGAGAAATAGGACGAAAGAACGAGAGGGGGAATTGACAGCAGGAACAAAGGCAGGCAAATACGTAGGAAAAGAAAGACAGAAGAGATCAAGGACTGAGAGAAAGGACGAAAGAACGAGAAAGGGAATCGACAACAGGAACACAGGCAGGCAAATACAAAGGAAAAGAAAGACAGAAGAGATCAAGGACTGAGAGAATGGACGAAGGAACGAGAGGGGGAATCGACAACAGGAACACAGGCAGGCAAATACGTAGGAAAAGAAAGACACAAGAGATCAAGGACTGAGAGTATGGACGAAAGAACGAGAGGGGGAATTGACAGCAGGAACACAGGCAGGCAAATACAAAGGAAAAGAAAGACAGAAGAGATCAAGGACTGAGAGAATGGACGAAGGAACGAGAGGGGGAATCGACAACAGGAACACAGGCAGGCAAATACGTAGGAAAAGAAAAACAGAAGAGATCAAGGACTGAGAGAATGGACGAAAGAACGAGAGGAGGAATCGACAACAGGAACACAGGCAGGCAAATACGTAGGAAAAGAAAGACACAAGAGATCAAGGACTGAGAGAATGGACGAAAGAACGAGAGGAGGAATCGACAACGGGAACACAGGCAGGCAAATACGTAGGAAAAGAAAGACAGAAGAGATCAAGGACTGAGAGAATGGACGAAAGAACGAGAGGGGGACTCGACAACAGGAACACAGGCTGGCAAATACGTAGGAAAAGAAAGACAGAAGAGATCAAAGACTGAGAAAATGGACGAAAGAACGAGAAGGGGACTCGACAACAGGTACACAGGCAGGCAAATACGTAGGAAAAGAAAAACAGAAGAGATCAAGGACTGAGAGAATGAACGAAAGAACGAGAGGAAGAATCGACAACAGGAACACAGGCAGGCAAATACGTAGGAAAAGAAAGACAGAAGAGATCAAGGACTGAGAGAATGGACGAAAGAACGAGAGGGGGAATCGACAACAGGAACACAGGCAGGCAAATACGTGGAAAGCAAAAGGAAGAAGGACTGAAGAGATCAAGGACTGAGAGAATGGACGAAAGAACGAGAGGGGGAATTGACAGCAGGAACAAAGGCAGGCAAATACGTAGGAAAAGAAAGACAGAAGAGATCAAGGACTGAGAGAATGGACGAAAGAACGAGAGGGGGAATCGACAACAGGAACACAGGCAGGCAAATACGTAGGAAAAGAAAGACAGAAGAGATCAAGGACTAAGAGAATGGACGAAAGAACGAGAAAAGGAATCGACAACAGGAACACAGGCAGGCAAAAACGAAGGAAAAGAAAGACATAAGAGATCAAGGACTGAGAGAATGGACGAAAGAACGAGAGGAGGAATCGACAACAAGAACACAGGCAGACAAGTACGTAGGAAAAGAAAGACAGAAGAGATCGAGGACTGAGAGAATGGACGAAAGAACGAGAGGAGGAATCGACAACAGGAACACAGGCAGGAAAACACGTGGAAAGCAAAAGGAAGAAGGATTGAAGAGATCAAGGACTGAGAGAATGGACGAATGAACGAGAGAAGGAATTGACAGCATGAACAAAGGCAGGCAAATACGTAGGAAAAGAAAGACAGAAGAGATCAAGGACTGAGAGAAAAGACGAAAGAACGAGAAAAGGAATCGACAACAGGAACACCGGCAGACAAGTACGTAGGAAAAGAAAGACAGAAGAGATCAAGGACTGAGAGAATGGACGAAAGAACGAGAGGGGGAATCGACAACAGGAACACAGACAGGCAAATGTAGGAAAAACAAGACAGAAGAGATCAAGGACTAAAAGAATGGACGAAAGAACGAGAGGAGGAATCGACAACTGGAACACAGGCAGGCAAATACGTAGGAAAAGAAATACAGAAGAGTTCAAGGACTGAGAGAATGGACGAAAGAACGAGAGGGGGAATCGACAGCAGGAACACAGGCAGGCAAATACGTAGGAAAAGAAAGACACAAGAGATCAAGGACTGAAAGAATGGACGAAAAAACGAGAGGGGGAATAGACAACAGGAACACAGGCAGGCAAATACAAAAGAAAAGAAAGACAGAAAAGATCAAGGACTGAGAGAATGGACGAAGGAACGAGAGAAGGAATCGACAAGAGGAACACAAGCAGGCAAATACGTAGGAAAAGAAAGACAGAAGAGATCAAGGACTGAGAGAATGGACGAAAGAACGAGAGAGGGAATCGACAACAGGAACACAGGCAGACAAGTACGTAGGAAAAGAAAGACAGAAGAGATCAAGGACTGAGAGAATGGACGAAAGAACGAGTGGAAGAATCGACAGTAGGAACACAAGCAGGCAAATACGTAGGAAAAGAAAGACAGAAGAGATCAAGGACTGAGAGAATGGACGAAAGAACGAGAGGAGGAATCGACAACAGGAACACAGGCAGGTAAATACGTGGAAAGCAAAAGGAAGAAGGACTGAAGAGATCAAGGACTGAGAGAATGGACGAAAGAACGAGAAGGGGAATTGACAGCAGGAACAAAGGCAGGCAAATACGTAGGAAAAGAAAGACAGAAGTTATCAAGGACTGAGAGAATGGACGAAAGAACGAGTGGAAGAATCGACAGTAGGAACACAAGCAGGCAAATACGTAGGAAAAGAAAGACAGAAGAGATCAAGGACTGAGAGAATGGACAAAAGAACGAGAGGAGGAATCGACAACAGGAACACAGGCAGACAAGTACGTAGGAAAAGAAAGACAGAAGAGATCAAGGACTGAGAGAATGGACGAAAGAACGAGAGGGGGAATCGAAAACAGGAACACAGGCAGGCAAATACGTAGGAAAAGAAAGACAGAAGTGATCAAGGACTGAAAGAATGGACGAAAGAACGAGAGGAGGAATCGACAACAGGAACACAGGCAGGCAAATACGTAGGAAAAGAAAGACAGAAGAGATCAAGGACTGAGAGAATGGACGAAAAAACGAGAGGGGGAATCGACAACAGGAACACAGGCAGGCAAAGACGTAGGAAAAAAAAGACAAAAGAGATCAAGGACTGAGAAATAGGACGAAAGAACGAGAGGGGGAATTGACAGCAGGAACAAAGGCATGCAAATACGTAGGAAAAGAAAGACAGAAGAGATCAAGGACTGAGAGAATGAACGAAAGAACGAGAAAGGGAATCGACAACAGGAACACAGGCAGGCAAATACAAAGGAAAAGAAAGACAGAAGAGATCAAGGACTGAGAGAATGGACGAAGGAACGAGAGAAGGAATCGACAACAAGAACACAGGCAGGCAAATACGTAGGAAAAGAAAGACAGAAGAGATCAAGGACTGAGAGTATGGACGAAAGAACGAGAGGGGGAATTGACAGCAGGAACACAGGCAGGCAAATACAAAGGAAAAGAAAGACAGAAGAGATCAAGGACTGAGAGAATGGACGAAGGAACGAGAGGGAGAATCGACAACAGGAACACAGGCAGGCAAATACGTAGGAAAAGAAAAACAGAAGAGATCAAGGACTGAGAGAATGGACGAAAGAACGAGAGGAGGAATCGACAACAGGAACACAGGCAGGCAAATACGTAGGAAAAGAAAGACAGAAGAGATCAAGGACTGAGAGAATGGACGAAAGAACGAGAGGAGGAATCGACAACAGGAACACAGGCAGGCAAATACGTAGGAAAAGAAAGACAGAAGAGATCAAGGACTGAGAGAATGGACGAAAGAACGAGAGGGGGACTCGACAACAGGAACACAGGCTGGCAAATACGTAGGAAAAGAAAGACAGAAGAGATCAAAGACTGAGAAAATGGACGAAAGAACGAGAAGGGGACTCGACAACAGGTACACAGGCAGGCAAATACGTAGGAAAAGAAAAACAGAAGAGATCAAGGACTGAGAGAATGAACGAAAGAACGAGAGGAGGAATCGACAACAGGAACACAGGCAGGCAAATACGTAGGAAAAGAAAGACAGAAGAGATCAAGGACTGAGAGAATGGACGAAAGAACGAGAGGGGGAATCGACAACAGGAACACAGGCAGGCAAATACGTGGAAAGCAAAAGGAAGAAGGACTGAAGAGATCAAGGACTGAGAGAATGGACGAAAGAACGAGAGGGGGAATTGACAGCAGGAACAAAGGCAGGCAAATACGTAGGAAAAGAAAGACAGAAGAGATCAAGGACTGAGAGAATGGACGAAAGAACGAGAGGGGGAATCGACAACAGGAACACAGGCAGGCAAATACGTAGGAAAAGAAAGACAGAAGAGATCAAGGACTAAGAGAATGGACGAAAGAACGAGAAAAGGAATCGACAACAGGAACACAGGCAGGCAAAAACGAAGGAAAAGAAAGACATAAGAGATCAAGGACTGAGAGAATGGACGAAAGAACGAGAGGAGGAATCGACAACAGGAACACAGGCAGACAAGTACGTAGGAAAAGAAAGACAGAAGAGATCGAGGACTGAGAGAATGGACGAAAGAACGAGAGGAGGAATCGACAACAGGAACACAGGCAGGAAAATACGTGGAAAGCAAAAGGAAGAAGGATTGAAGAGATCAAGGACTGAGAGAATGGACGAATGAACGAGAGAAGGAATTGACAGCAGGAACAAAGGCAGGCAAATACGTAGGAAAAGAAAGACAGAAGAGATCAAGGACTGAGAGAAAAGACGAAAGAACGAGAAAAGGAATCGACAACAGGAACACCGGCAGACAAGTACGTAGGAAAAGAAAGACAGAAGAGATCAAGGACTGAGAGAATGGACGAAAGAACGAGAGGGGGAATCGACAACAGGAACACAGACAGGCAAATACGTAGGAAAAGAAAGACAGAAGAGATCAAGGACTAAAAGAATGGACGAAAGAACGAGAGGAGGAATCGACAACTGGAACACAGGCAGGCAAATACGTAGGAAAAGAAACACAGAAGAGATCAAGGACTGAGAGAATGCACGAAAGAACGAGAGGGGGAATCGACAGCAGGAACACAGGCAGGCAAATACGTAGGAAAAGAAAGACACAAGAGATCAAGGACTGAAAGAATGGACGAAAAAACGAGAGGGGGAATAGACAACAGGAACACAGGCAGGCAAATACAAAAGAAAAGAAAGACAGAAAAGATCAAGGACTGAGAGAATGGACGAAGGAACGAGAGAAGGAATCGACAACAGGAACACAGGCAGGCAAATACGTAAGAAAAAAAAGACAGAAGAGATCAAGGACTGAGAGAATGGACGAAAGAACGAGAGGAGGAATCGACAACAGGAACACAGGCAGGCAAATACGTAGGAAAAGAAAGACAGAAGAGATCAAGGACTGAGAGAATGGACGAAAGAACGAGAGAGGGAATCGACAACAGGAACACAGGCAGACAAGTACGTAGGAAAAGAAAGACAGAAGTTATCAAGGACTGAGAGAATGGACGAAAGAACGAGTGGAAGAATCGACAGTAGGAACACAAGCAGGCAAATACGTAGGAAAAGAAAGACAGAAGAGATCAAGGACTGAGAGAATGGACGAAAGAACGAGAGGAGGAATCGACAACAGGAACACAGGCAGGCAAATACGTGGAAAGCAAAAGGAAGAAGGACTGAAGAGATCAAGGACTGAGAGAATGGACGAAAGAACGAGAAGGGGAATTGACAGCAGGAACAAAGGCAGGCAAATACGTAGGAAAAGAAAGACAGAAGAGATCAAGGACTGAGAGAATGGACAAAAGAACGAGAGGGGGAATTGACAACAGGAACACAGGCAGACAAGTACGTAGAAAAAAAAAGACAGAAGAGATCAAGGACTGAGAGAATGGACAAAAGAACGAGAAGGGGAATCGACAACAGGAACACAGGCAGGCAAATACGTAAGAAAAGAAAGACAGAAGAGATCAAGGACTGAGAGAATGGACGAAAGAACGAGAGGAGGAATCGACAACAGCAACACAGGCAGGCAAATACGTAAGAAAAGAAATACAGAAGAGATCAAGGACTGAGAGAATAGACGAAAGAACGAGAGGAGGAATCGACAACAGGAACACAGGCAGGCAAATACGTAGGAAAAGAAAGACAGAAGAAATCAAGGACTGAGAGAATGGACGAAAAAACGAGAGGGGGAATAGAACAGGAACACAGGCAGGCAAATACAAAGAGAAAAAAAGACAGAAGAGATCAAGGACTGAGAGAATGGACGAAGGAACGAGAAGGGGAATCGACAACAGGAACACAGGCAGGCAAATACGTGGAAAGCAAAAGGAAGAAGGACTGAAGAGATCAAGGACTGAGAGAATGGACGAAAGAACGACAGGAGGAATTGACAGCAGGAACAAAGGCAGGCAAATACGTAGGAAAAGAAAGACAGAAGAGATCAAGGACTGAGAGAATGGACGAAAGAACGAGAGAGGGAATCGACAACAGGAACACAGGCAGACAAGTACGTAGGAAAAGAAAGACAGAAGTTATCAAGGACTGAGAGAATGGACGAAAGAACGAGTGGAAGAATCGACAGTAGGAACACAAGCAGGCAAATACGTAGGAAAAGAAAGACAGAAGAGATCAAGGACTGAGAGAATGGACGAAAGAACGAGAGGAGGAATCGACAACAGGAACACAGGCAGGCAAATACGTGGAAAGCAAAAGGAAGAAGGACTGAAGAGATCAAGGACTGAGAGAATGGACGAAAGAACGAGAAGGGGAATTGACAGCAGGAACAAAGGCAGGCAAATACGTAGGAAAAGAAAGACAGAAGAGATCAAGGACTGAGAGAATGGACAAAAGAACGAGAGGGGGAATCGACAACAGGAACACAGGCAGACAAGTACGTAAAAAAAAAGACAGAAGAGATCAAGGACTGAGAGAATGGACAAAAGAACGAGAAGGGGAATCGACAACAGGAACACAGGCAGGCAAATACGTAAGAAAAGAAAGACAGAAGAGATCAAGGACTGAGAGAATGGACGAAAGAACGAGAGGAGGAATCGACAACAGCAACACAGGCAGGCAAATACGTAAGAAAAGAAATACAGAAGAGATCAAGGACTGAGAGAATGGACGAAAGAACGAGAGGAGGAATCGACAACAGGAACACAGGCAGGCAAATACGTAGGAAAAGAAAGACAGAAGAAATCAAGGACTGAGAGAATGGACGAAAAAACGAGAGGGGGAATAGAACAGGAACACAGGCAGGCAAATACAAAGAGAAAAAAAGACAGAAGAGATCAAGGACTGAGAGAATGGACGAAGGAACGAGAAGGGGAATCGACAACAGGAACACAGGCAGGCAAATACGTGGAAAGCAAAAGGAAGAAGGACTGAAGAGATCAAGGACTGAGAGAATGGACGAAAGAACGACAGGAGGAATTGACAGCAGGAACAAAGGCAGGCAAATACGTAGGAAAAGAAAGACAGAAGAGATCAAGGACTGAGAGAATGGACGAAAGAACGAGAGGGGGAATCGACAACAGGAACACAGGCAGGCAAATACGTAGGAAAATAAAGACAGAAGAGATCAAGGACTGAGAGAATGGACGAAAAAACGAGAAAAAGAATCGACAACAAGAACACAGGCAGGCAAATACGTAGGAAAAGAAAGACAGAAGAGATCAAGGACTGAGAGAAAAGATGAAAGAACGAGAGGAGGAATCAACAACAGGAACACAGGCAGACAAGTACGTAGGAAAAGAAAGACAGAAGAGATCAAGGACTGAGAGAATGGACGAAAAAACGAGAGGAGGAATCGACCAGAGGAACACAAGCAGGCAAATACGTAGGAAAAGAAAGACAGAAGAGATCAAGGACTGAGAGAATGGACGAAAGAACGAGAGGGGGAATCGACAACAGGAACACAGGCAGGCAAATACGTAGGAAAAGAAAGACAGAAGAGATCAAGGACTGAGAGAATGGACGAAAGAACGAGAGGAGGAATCGACAACAGGAACACAGGCAGGCAAATACGTTGAAAAAGAAAGACAGAAGAGATCAAGGACTGAGCGAATGGACGAAAGAACGAGAGGAGGAATCGACAACAGGAACACAGGCAGGCAAATACGTAGGAAAAGAAATACAGAAGAGATCAAGGATTGAGAGACAAGACGAAAGCACGAGAGGAGGAATCGACAGCAGGAACACAGGCAGGCAATTACGTAGGAAAAGAAAGACACAAGAGATCAAGGACTGAGAGAATGGACGAAAAAACGAGAGGGGGAATAGACAACAAGAACACATACAGGCAAATACAAAGGAAAAGAAAGACAAAAGAGATCAAGGACTGAGAGAATGGACGAAAGAACGAGAGGGGGAATCGACAACAGGAACACAGGCAGGCAAATACGTAGGAAAAGAAAGACAGAAGAGATCAAGGACTGAGAGAATGGACGAAAGAACGAGAGGAGGAATCGACAACAGGAACACAGGCAGGCAAATACGTGGAAAGCAAAAGGAAGAAGGACTGAAGAGATCAAGGACTGAGAGAATGGACGAAAGAACGAGAGGGGGAATCGACAACAGGAACACAGGCAGACAAGTACGTAGGAAAAGAAAGACAGAAGAGATCAAGGACTGAGAGAATGGACGAAAGAACGAGAGAGGGAATCGACAACAGGAACACAGGCAGGCAAATACGTAGGAAAAGAAAAACAGAAGAGATCAAGGACTGAGAGAATGGACGAAAGAACGAGAGGAGGAATCGACAACAGGAACACAGGCAGGCAAATACAAAGGAATAGAAAGACAGAAGAGGTCAAGGACTGAGAGAATGGACGAAAGAACGAGAGGGGGAATCGACAACAGGAACACAGGCAGGCAAATACGTAGGAAAAGAAAGACAGAAGAGATCAGAGACTGAGAGAATGGACGAAAGAACGAGAGGGGGAATCGACAACAGGAACACAGGCAGGCAAATACGTAGGAAAAGAAAGACAGAAAAGATCAAGGACTGAGAGATTGGACGAAAAAACGAGAGGGGGAATCGACAACAGGAACACAGGCAGGCAAATACGTAGGGAAAAAAAGACAAAAGAGATCAAGGACTGAGAGAATGGACGAAAGAACGAGAGGGGGAGTCGACAACAGGAACACAGGCAGACAAGTACGTAGGAAAAGAAAGACAGAAGAGATCAAGGACTGAGAGAATGGACGAAAGAACGAGTGGAAGAATCGACAGTAGGAACACAAGCAGGCAAATACGTAGGAAAAGAAAGACAGAAGAGATCAAGGACTGAGAGAATGGACGAAAGAACGAGAGGGGGAATTGACAGCAGGAACAAAGGCAGGCAAATACGTAGGAAAAGAAAGACAGAAGAGATCAAGGACTAAGAGAATGGACGAAAGAACGAGAAAAGGAATCGACAACAGGAACACAGGCAGGCAAAAACGAAGGAAAAGAAAGACATAAGAGATCAAGGACTGAGAGAATGGACGAAAGAACGAGAGGGGGAATCGACAACAGGAACACAGGCAGGCAAATACGTAGGAAAAGAAAGACAGAAGAGATCAAGGACTAAGAGAATGGACGAAAGAACGAGAAAAGGAATCGACAACAGGAACACAGGCAGGCAAAAACGAAGGAAAAGAAAGACAAAGAGATCAAGGACTGAGAGAATGGACGAAAGAACGAGAGGAGGAATCGACAACAGGAACACAGGCAGACAAGTACGTAGGAAAAGAAAGACAGAAGAGATCGAGGACTGAGAGAATGGACGAAAGAACGAGAGGAGGAATCGACAACAGGAACACAGGCAGGAAAATACGTGGAAAGCAAAAGGAAGAAGGATTGAAGAGATCAAGGACTGAGAGAATGGACGAATGAACGAGAGAAGGAATTGACAGCAGGAACAAAGGCAGGCAAATACGTAGGAAAAGAAAGACAGAAGAGATCAAGGACTGAGAAAAAAGACGAAAGAACGAGAAAAGGAATCGACAACAGGAACACCGGCAGACAAGTACGTAGGAAAAGAAAGACAGAAGAGATCAAGGACTGAGAGAATGGACGAAAGAACGAGAGGGGGAATCGACAACAGGAACACAGGCAGGCAAATACGTAGGAAAAGAAAGACAGAAGAGATCAAGGACTAAAAGAATGGACGAAAGAACGAGAGGAGGAATCGACAACTGGAACACAGGCAGGCAAATACGTAGGAAAAGAAATACAGAAGAGATCAAGGACTGAGAGAATGGACGAAAGAACGAGAGGGGGAATCGACAGCAGGAACACAGGCAGGCAAATACGTAGGAAAAGAAAGACACAAGAGATCAAGGACTGAAAGAATGGACGAAAAAACGAGAGGGGGAATAGACAACAGGAACACAGGCAGGCAAATACAAAAGAAAAGAAAGACAGAAGAGATCAAGGACTGAGAGAATGGACGAAAGAACGAGAGAAGGAATCGACAACAGGAACACAGGCAGGCAAATACGTAAGAAAAAAAAGACAGAAGAGATCAAGGACTGAGAGAATGGACGAAAGAACGAGAGGAGGAATCGACAAGAGGAACACAAGCAGGCAAATACGTAGGAAAAGAAAGACAGAAGAGATCAAGGACTGAGAGAATGGACGAAAGAACGAGAGAGGGAATCGACAACAGGAACACAGGCAGACAAGTACGTAGGAAAAGAAAGACAGAAGTTATCAAGGACTGAGAGAATGGACGAAAGAACGAGTGGAAGAATCGACAGTAGGAACACAAGCAGGCAAATACGTAGGAAAAGAAAGACAGAAGAGATCAAGGACTGAGAGAATGGACGAAAGAACGAGAGGAGGAATCGACAACAGGAACACAGGCAGGCAAATACGTGGAAAGCAAAAGGAAGAAGGACTGAAGAGATCAAGGACTGAGAGAATGGACGAAAGAACGACAGGAGGAATTGACAGCAGGAACAAAGGCAGGCAAATACGTAGGAAAAGAAAGACAGAAGAGATCAAGGACTGAGAGAATGGACGAAAGAACGAGAGGGGGAATCGACAACAGGAACACAGGCAGGCAAATACGTAGGAAAATAAAGACAGAAGAGATCAAGGACTGAGAGAATGGACGAAAAAACGAGAAAAAGAATCGACAACAAGAACACAGGCAGGCAAATACGTAGGAAAAGAAAGACAGAAGAGATCAAGGACTGAGAGAAAAGATGAAAGAACGAGAGGAGGAATCAACAACAGGAACACAGGCAGACAAGTACGTAGGAAAAGAAAGACAGAAGAGATCAAGGACTGAGAGAATGGACGAAAAAACGAGAGGAGGAATCGACCAGAGGAACACAAGCAAGCAAATACGTAGGAAAAGAAAGACAGAAGAGATCAAGGACTGAGAGAATGGACGAAAGAACGAGAGGGGGAATCGACAACAGGAACACAGGCAGGCAAATACGTAGGAAAAGAAAGACAGAAGAGATCAAGGACTGAGGGAATGGACGAAAGAACGAGAGGAGGAATCGACAACAGGAACACAGGCAGGCAAATACGTTGAAAAAGAAAGACAGAAGAGATCAAGGACTGAGCGAATGGACGAAAGAACGAGAGGAGGAATCGACAACAGGAACACAGGCAGGCAAATACGTAGGAAAAGAAATACAGAAGAGATCAAGGATTGAGAGACAAGACGAAAGAACGAGAGGAGGAATCGACAGCAGGAACACAGGCAGGCAATTACGTAGGAAAAGAAAGACACAAGAGATCAAGGACTGAGAGAATGGACGAAAAAACGAGAGGGGGAATAGACAACAAGAACACATACAGGCAAATACAAAGGAAAAGAAAGACAGAAGAGATCAAGGACTGAGAGAATGGACGAAAGAACGAGAGGGGGAATCGACAACAGGAACACAGGCAGGCAAATACGTAGGAAAAGAAAGACAGAAGAGATCAAGGACTGAGAGAATGGACGAAAGAACGAGAGGAGGAATCGACAACAGGAACACAGGCAGGCAAATACGTGGAAAGCAAAAGGAAGAAGGACTGAAGAGATCAAAGACTGAGAGAATGGACGAAAGAACGAGATGGGGAATCGACAACAGGAACACAGGCAGACAAGTACGTAGGAAAAGAAAGACAGAAGAGATCAAGGACTGAGAGAATGGACGAAAGAACGAGAGAGGGAATCGACAACAGGAACACAGGCAGGCAAATACGTAGGAAAAGAAAAACAGAAGAGATCAAGGACTGAGATAATGGACGAAAGAACGAGAGGAGGAATCGACAACAGGAACACAGGCAGGCAAATACAAAGGAATAGAAAGACAGAAGAGGTCAAGGACTGAGAGAATGGACGAAAGAACGAGAGGGGGAATCGACAACAGGAACACAGGCAGGCAAATACGTAAGAAAAGAAAGACAGAAGAGATCAGAGACTGAGAGAATGGACGAAAGAACGAGAGGGGGAATCGACAACAGGAACACAGGCAGGCAAATACGTAGGAAAAGAAAGACAGAAAAGATCAAGGACTGAGAGATTGGACGAAAAAACGAGAGGGGGAATCGACAACAGGAACACAGGCAGGCAAATACGTAGGGAAAAAAAGACAAAAAAGATCAAGGACTGAGAGAATGGACGAAAGAACGAGAGGGGGAGTCGACAACAGGAACACAGGCAGACAAGTACGTAGGAAAAGAAAGACAGAAGAGATCAAGGACTGAGAGAATGGACGAAAGAACGAGTGGAAGAATCGACAGTAGGAACACAAGCAGGCAAATACGTAGGAAAAGAAAGACAGAAGAGATCAAGGACTGAGAGAAAGGACGAAAGAACGAGATGGGGAATCGACAACAGGAACACAGGCAGGCAAATTCGTGGAAAGCAAAACGAATAAGGACTGAAGAGATCAAGGACTGAGAGAATGGGCGAAAGAACAAGAGGGGGAATTGAGAACAAGAACACAGGCAGACCAGTACATAGGAGGAAAAAGAAAGTAAGACAGAAGAGATCAAGGACTGAGAGAATGGACGAAAGAACGAGAGGGGGAATCGACAACAGGAACACAGGCAGGCAAATACGTGGAAAGCAAAAGAAAGAAGGACTGAAGAGATCAAGGACTGAGACAATGGACGAAAGAACGACAGAAGGAATTGACAGCAGGAACAAAGGCAGGCAAATACGTAGGAAACGAAAGACAGAAGAGATCAAAAACTGAGAGAATGGACGAAAGAACGAGAGGGGGAATCGACAACAGGAACACAGGCAGGCAAATACGTAGGAAAAGAAAGACAGAAGAGATCAAGGACTGAGAGAAAAGACGAAAGAACGAGAGGAGGAATCGACAACAGGAACACAGGCAGACAAGTACGTAGGAAAAGAAAGACAGAAGAGATCAAGGACTGAGAGAATGGACGAAAGAACGAGAGGGGGAATCGACAACAGGAACACAGGCAGGCAAATACGTAGGAAAAGAAAGACAGAAGAGATCAAGGACTGAGAGAATGGACGATACAACGAGAGGAGGAATCGACAACAGGAACACAGGCAGGCAAATACGTAGGAAAAGAAATACAGAAGAGATCAAGGACTGAGAGAATAGACGAAAGAACGAGAGGAGGAATCGACAACAGGAACACAGGCAGGCAAATACGTAGGATAAAAAAGACACAAGAGATCAAGGACTGAGAGAATGGACGAAAAAACCAGAGGGGGAATAGACAACAGCAACACAGGCAGGCAAATACAAAGGAAAAGAAAAACAGAAGAGATCAAGGACTGAGAGAATGGACGAAGGAACGAGAGGGGGAATCGACAACAGGAACACAGGCAGGCAAATACGTAAAAAAAGAAAGACAGAAGAGATCAAGGACTGAAAGAATGGACGAAAGAACGAGAGGAGGAATCGACAACAGGAACACAGGCAGGCAAATACGTAGGAAAAGAAAGACTTAAGAGATCAAGGACTGAGAGAATGGACGAAAGAACGAGAGGAGGAATCGACAACAGGAACACAGGCAGGCAAATACGTAGGAAAAGAAATACAGAAGAGATCAAGGACTGAGAGAATAGACGAAAGAACGAGAGGGGGAATCGACAGCAGGAACACAGGCAGACAAGTACGTAGGAAAAGAAAGACAGAAGAGATCAAGGACTGAGAGAATGGACGAAAGAACGAGAGGGGGAATCGAAAACAGGAACACAGGCAGGCAAATACGTAGGAAAAGAAAGACAGAAGAGATCAAGGACTGAGAGAATGGACGAAAGAACGAGAGGAGGAATCGACAACAGGAACACAGGCAGGCAAATACGTAGGAAAAGAAAGACAGAAGAGATCAAGGACTGAGAGAATGGACGAAAGAACGAGAGGGGGAATCGACAACAGGAACACAGGCAGGCAAAGACGTAGGAAAAAAAAGACAAAAGAGATCAAGGACTGAGAAAATGGACGAAAGAACGAGAGGGGGAATCGACAACAAGAACACAGGCAGACAAGTACGTAGGAAAAGAAAGACAGAAGAGATCAAGGACTGAGAGAATGGACGAAAGAACGAGAAAAGGAATCGACAACAGGAACACAGGCAGGGAAATTCGTGGAAAGCTAAACGAATAAGGACTGAAAAGATCAAGGACTGAGAGAATGGGCGAAAGAACAAGAGGGGGAATCGAGAACAAGAACACAGGCAGACCAGTACATAGGAGGAAAAAGAAAGAAAGACAGAAGAGATCAAGGACTGAGAGAAAGGACGAAAGAACGATAGGAGGAATCGACAACAGGAACACAGGCAGGCAAATACGTGGAAAGCAAAAGGAAGAAGGGCTGAAGAGATCAAGGACTGAGAGAATGGACGAAAGAACGACAGAAAAAATTGACAGCAGGAACAAAGGCAGGCAAATACGTAGGAAAAGAAAGACAGAAGAGATCAAGGACTGAGAGAATGGACGAAAGAACGAGAGGGGGAATCGACAACAGGAACACAGGCAGGCAAATACGTAGGAAAAGAAAGACAGAAGAGATCAAGGACTGAGAGAATGGACGATACAACGAGAGGAGGAATCGACAACAGGAACACAGGCAGGCAAATACGTAGGAAAAGAAATACAGAAGAGATCAAGGACTGAGAGAATAGACGAAAGAACGAGAGGAGGAATCGACAACAGGAACACAGGCAGGCAAATACGTAGGATAAAAAAGACACAAGAGATCAAGGACTGAGAGAATGGACGAAAAAACCAGAGGGGGAATAGACAACAGCAACACAGGCAGGCAAATACAAAGGAAAAGAAAAACAGAAGAGATCAAGGACTGAGAGAATGGACGAAGGAACGAGAGGGGGAATCGACAACAGGAACACAGGCAGGCAAATACGTAGGAAAAGAAAGACAGAAGAGATCAAGGACTGAGAGAATGGACGAAAGAACGAGAGGAGGAATCGACAACAGGAACACAGGCAGGCAAATACGTAGGAAAAGAAAGACTTAAGAGATCAAGGACTGAGAGAATGGACGAAAGAACGAGAGGAGGAATCGACAACAGGAACACAGGCAGGCAAATACGTAGGAAAAGAAATACAGAAGAGATCAAGGACTGAGAGAATAGACGAAAGAACGAGAGGGGGAATCGACAGCAGGAACACAGGCAGACAAGTACGTAGGAAAAGAAAGACAGAAGAGATCAAGGACTGAGAGAATGGACGAAAGAACGAGAGGGGGAATCGAAAACAGGAACACAGGCAGGCAAATACGTAGGAAAAGAAAGACAGAAGAGATCAAGTACTGAGAGAATGGACGAAAGAACGAGAGGTGGAATCGACAACAGGAACACAGGCAGGCAAATACGTAGGAAAAGAAAGACAGAAGAGATCAAAGACTGAGAGAATGGACGAAAGAACGAGAGGGGGAATCGACAACAGGAACACAGGCAGGCAAAGACGTAGGAAAAAAAAGACAAAAGAGATCAAGGACTGAGAAAATGGACGAAAGAACGAGAGGGGGAATCGACAACAAGAACACAGGCAGACAAGTACGTAGGAAAAGAAAGACAGAAGAGATCAAGGACTGAGAGAATGGACGAAAGAACGAGAAAAGGAATCGACAACAGGAACACAGGCAGGGAAATTCGTGGAAAGCTAAACGAATAAGGACTGAAAAGATCAAGGACTGAGAGAATGGGCGAAAGAACAAGAGGGGGAATCGAGAACAAGAACACAGGCAGACCAGTACATAGGAGGAAAAAGAAAGAAAGACAGAAGAGATCAAGGACTGAGAGAAAGGACGAAAGAACGATAGGAGGAATCGACAACAGGAATACAGGCAGGCAAATACGTGGAAAGCAAAAAAAAGAAGGGCTGAAGAGATCAAGGACTGAGAGAATGGACGAAAGAACGACAGAGGGAATTGACAGCAGGAACAAAGGCAGGCAAATACGTAGGAAAAGAAAGACAGAAGAGATCAAGGACTGAGAGAATGGACGAAAGAACGAGAGGGGGAATCGACAACAGGAACAAAGGCAGGCAAATACGTAGGAAAAGAAAGACAGAAGAGATCAAGGACTGAGAGAATGGACGAAAGAACGAGAAAGGGAATCGACAACAGGAACACAGGCAGGCAAATACGAAGGAAAAGAAAGACATAAGAGATCAAGGACTGAGAGAATGGACGAAAGAACGAGAGGAGGAATCGACAAGAGGAACACAAGCAGGCAAATACGTAGGAAAAGAAAGACAGAAAGAACGAGAGGAGGAATCGACAACAGGAACACAGGCAGACAAGTACGTAGGAAAAGAAAGACAGAAGAGATCAAGGACTGAGAGAATGGACGAAAGAACGAGAAAAGGAATCGACAACAGGAACACAGGCAGGGAAATTCGAAGAAAGCTAAACGAATAAGGACTGAAAAGATCAAGGACTGAGAGAATGGGCGAAAGAACAAGAGGGGGAATCGAGAACAAGAACACAGGCAGACCAGTACAAAGGAGGAAAAAGAAAGAAAGACAGAAGAGATCAAGGACTGAGAGAATGGACGAAAGAACGAGAAAAGGAATCGACAACAGGAACACAGGCAGGGAAATTCGTGGAAAGCTAAACGAATAAGGACTGAAAAGATCAAGGACTGAGAGAATGGGGGAAAGAACAAGAGGGGGAATCGAGAACAAGAACACAGGCAGACCAGTACATAGGAGGAAAAAGAAAGAAAGACAGAAGAGATCAAGGACTGAGAGAATGGACGAAAGAACGAGTGGGGGAATCGACAACAGGAACACAGGCAGGCAAATACGTGGAAAGCAAAAGGAAGAAGGGCTGAAGAGATCAAGGACTGAGAGAATGGACGAAAGAACGACAGAAGGAATTGACAGCAGGAACAAAGGCAGGCAAATACGTAGGAAAAGAAAGACAGAAGAGATCAAGGACTGAGAGAATGGGCGAAAGAACAAGAGGGGGAATCGAGAACAAGAACACAGGCAGACCAGTACATAGGAGGAAAAAGAAAGAAAGACAGAAGAGATCAAGGACTGAGAGAAAGGACGAAAGAGCGAGAGGAGGAATCGACAACAGGAACACAGGCAGGCAAATACGTGGAAAGCAAAAGGAAGAAGGACTGAAGAGATCAAGGACTGAGAGAATAGACGAAAGAACGACAGAGGGAATTGACAGCAGGAACAAAGGCAGGCAAATACGTAGGAAAAGAAAGACAGAAGAGATCAAGGACTGAGAGAATGGACAAAAGAACGAGAGGGGGAATCGACAACAGGAACAAAGGCAGGCAAATACGTAGGAAAAGAAAGACAAAAGAGATCAAGGACTGAGAGAATGGACGAAAGAACGAGAAAGGGAATCGACAACAGGAACACAGGCAGGCAAATACGAAGGAAAGAAAGACATAAGAGATCAAGGACTGAGAGAATGGACGAAAGAACGAGAGGAGGAATCGACAACAGGAACACAGGCAGACAAGTACGTAGGAAAAGAAAGACAGAAGAGATCAAGGACTGAGAGAATGGACGAAAGAACGAGAAAAGGAATCGACAACAGGAACACAGGCAGGGAAATTCGTGGAAAGCTAAACGAATAAGGACTGAAAAGATCAAGGACTGAGAGAATGGGCGAAAGAACAAGAGGGGGAATCGAGAACAAGAACACAGGCAGACCAGTACATAGGAGGAAAAAGAAAGAAAGACAGAAGAGATCAAGGACTGAGAGAATGGACGAAAGAACGAGAGGGGGAACCGACAACAAGAACACAGGCAGGCAAATACGTGGAAAACAAAAAGAAGGACTGAAGAGATCAAGGACTGAGAGAATGGACGAAAGAACGACAGGGGGAATTGACAGCAGGAACAAAGGCAGGCAAATACGTAGGAAAAGAAAGACAGAAGAGATCAAGGACTGAGAGAATGGACGAAAGAACGAGAGGGGGAATCGACAACAGGAACACAGGCAGGCAAATACGTAGGAAAAGAAAGACAGAAGAGATCAAGGACTGAGAGAATGGACGAAAGAACGAGAAAGAGAATCGACAACAGGAACACAGGCAGGCAAATACGAAGGAAAAGAAAGACAGAAGAGATCAAAAACTGAGAGAATGGACGAAAGAACGAAAAAGGGAATCGACAACAGGAACACAGGCAGGCAAATACGAAGGAAAAGAAAGACATAAGAGATCAAGGACTGAGCGAATGGACGAAAGAACGAGAGGGGGAATCGACAACAGGAACACAGGCAGACAAGTACGTAGGAAAAGAAAGACAGAAAAGATCAAGGATTGAGAGACAAGACGAAAGAACGAGAGGAGGAATCGACAGCAGGAACACAGGCAGGCAAATACGTGGAAAGCAAAAGGAAGAAGGACTGAAGAGATCAAGGACTGAGAGAATGGACGAAAGAACGAGAGGGGAAATTGACAGCAGGAACAAAGGCAGGCAAATACGTAGGAAAAGAAAGACAGAAGAGATCAAGGACTGAGAGAAAAGACGAAAGAACGAGAGGAGGAATCGACAACAGGAACACAGGCAGACAAGTACGTAGGAAAAGAAAGACAGAAGAGATCAAGGACTGAGAGAATGGACGAAAGAACGAGAGGGGGAATCGACAACAGGAACACAGGCAGGCAAATATGTAGGAAAAGAAAGACAGAAGAGATCAAGGACTGAGAGAATGGACGAAAGAACGAGAGGAGGAATCGACAACAGGAACACAGGCAGGCAAATACGTAGGAAAAGAAATACAGAAGAGATCAAGGACTGAGAGAATGGACGAAAAAACGAGAGAGGGAATAGACAACAGGAACACAGGCAGGCAAATACAAAGGAAAAGAACGACAGAAGAGATCAAGGACTGAGAGAATGGACGAAGGAACGAGAGGGGAATCGACAACAGGAACACAGGCAGGCAAATACGTAGGAAAAGAAATACAGAAGAGATCAAGAACTGAGAGAATAGACGAAAGAACGAAAGGGGGAATCGACAGCAGGAACACAGGCAGGCAAATACGTAGGAAAAGAAAGACAGAAGAGATCAAGGACTGAGAGAATGGACGAAAGAACGAGAGGGGGAATCGACAACAGGAACACAGGCAGACAAGTACGTAGGAAAAGAAAGACAGAAGAGATCAAGGACTGAGAGAATGGACGAAAGAACGAGAAAAGGAATCGACAACAGGAACACAGGCAGGGAAATTCGTGGAAAGCTAAACGAATAAGGACTGAAAAGATCAAGGACTGAGAGAATGGGCGAAAGAACAAGAGGGGGAATCGAGAACAAGAACACAGGCAGACCAGTACATAGGAGGAAAAAGAAAGAAAGACAGAAGAGATCAAGGACTGAGAGAATGGACGAAAGAACGAGAGGGGGAACCGACAACAAGAACACAGGCAGGCAAATACGTGGAAAACAAAAAGAAGGACTGAAGAGATCAAGGACTGAGAGAATGGACGAAAGAACGACAGGGGGAATTGACAGCAGGAACAAAGGCAGGCAAATACGTAGGAAAAGAAAGACAGAAGAGATCAAGGACTGAGAGAATGGACGAAAGAACGAGAGGGGGAATCGACAACAGGAACACAGGCAGGCAAATACGTAGGAAAAGAAAGACAGAAGAGATCAAGGACTGAGAGAATGGACGAAAGAACGAGAAAGAGAATCGACAACAGGAACACAGGCAGGCAAATACGAAGGAAAAGAAAGACAGAAGAGATCAAAAACTGAGAGAATGGACGAAAGAACGAGAAAGGGAATCGACAACAGGAACACAGGCAGGCAAATACGAAGGAAAAGAAAGACATAAGAGATCAAGGACTGAGAGAATGGACGAAAGAACGAGAGGAGGAATCGACAACAGGAACACAGGCAGGAAAATGCGTAGGAAAAGAAAGACAGAAGAGATCAAGGACTGAGCGAATGGACGAAAGAACGAGAGGGGGAATCGACAACAGGAACACAGGCAGACAAGTACGTAGGAAAAGAAAGACAGAAAAGATCAAGGATTGAGAGACAAGACGAAAGAACGAGAGGAGGAATCGACAGCAGGAACACAGGCAGGCAAATACGTGGAAAGCAAAAGGAAGAAGGACTGAAGAGATCAAGGACTGAGAGAATGGACGAAAGAACGAGAGGGGAAATTGACAGCAGGAACAAAGGCAGGCAAATACGTAGGAAAAGAAAGACAGAAGAGATCAAGGACTGAGAGAAAAGACGAAAGAACGAGAGGAGGAATCGACAACAGGAACACAGGCAGACAAGTACGTAGGAAAAGAAAGACAGAAGAGATCAAGTACTGAGAGAATGGACGAAAGAACGAGAGGGGGAATCGACAACAGGAACACAGGCAGGCAAATATGTAGGAAAAGAAAGACAGAAGAGATCAAGGACTGAGAGAATGGACGAAAGAACGAGAGGAGGAATCGACAACAGGAACACAGGCAGGCAAATACGTAGGAAAAGAAATACAGAAGAGATCAAGGACTGAGAGAATAGACGAAAGAACGAGAGGGGGAATCGACAGCAGGAACACAGGCAGGCAAATACGTAGGATATGAAAGACACAAAAGATCAAGGACTGAGAGAATGGACGAAAAAACGAGAGAGGGAATAGACAACAGGAACACAGGCAGGCAAATACAAAGGAAAAGAACGACAGAAGAGATCAAGGACTGAGAAAATGGACGAAGGAACGAGAGGGGAATCGACAACAGGAACACAGGCAGGCAAATACGTAGGAAAAGAAATACAGAAGAGATCAAGAACTGAGAGAATAGACGAAAGAACGAAAGGGGGAATCGACAGCAGGAACACAGGCAGGCAAATACGTAGGAAAAGAAAGACAGAAGAGATCAAGGACTGAGAGAATGGACGAAAGAACGAGAGGGGGAATCGACAACAGGAACACAGGCAGGCAAATACGTAGGAAAAGAAAGACAGAAGAGATCAAGGACTGAGAGAATGGACGAAAGAACGAGAGGAGGAATCGACAACAGGAACACAGGCAGGCAAATACGTAGGAAAAGAAATACAGAAGAGATCAAGGACTGAGAGAATAGACGAAAGAACGAGAGGGGGAATCGACAGCAGGAACACAGGCAGGCAAATACGTAGGATATGAAAGACACAAAAGATCAAGGACTGAGAGAATGGACGAAAAAACGAGAGAGGGAATAGACAACAGGAACACAGGCAGGCAAATACAAAGGAAAAGAACGACAGAAGAGATCAAGGACTGAGAGAATGGACGAAGGAACGAGAGGGGAATCGACAACAGGAACACAGGCAGGCAAATACGTAGGAAAAGAAATACAGAAGAGATCAAGAACTGAGAGAATAGACGAAAGAACGAAAGGGGGAATCGACAGCAGGAACACAGGCAGGCAAATACGTAGGAAAAGAAAGACACAAGACATCAAGGACTGAGAGAATGGACGAAAAAACGAGAGGGGAATAAACAACAGGAACACAGGCAGGCAAATACAAAGGAAAAAAGACAGAAGAGATCAAGGACTGAGAGAATGGACGAAGGAACGAGAGGGGGAATCGACAACAGGAACACAGGCAGGCAAATACGTAGGAAAAGAAAGACAGAAGAGATCAAGGACTGAAAGAATGGACGAAAGAACGAGAGGAGGAATCGACAACAGGAACACAGGCAGGCAAATACGTGGAAAGCAAAAGGAAGAAGGTCTTAGGAGATCAAAGACTGAGAGAATGGACGAAAGAACGGGAGGAAGAATCGACAACAGGAACACAGGCAGACAGGTGCGTAGGAAAAGAAAGACAGAAGAGATCAAGGACTGAGAGAATGGACGAAAGAACGAGAGAGGGAATCGACAACAGGACCACAGGCAGACAAGTACGTAGGAAAAGAAAGACAGAAGAGATCAAGGACTGAAAGAATGGACGAAAGAACGAGATGGGGAATCGACAACAGGAACACAGGCAGGCAAATTCGTGGAAAGCAAAACGAATAACGACTGAAGAGATCAAGGACTGAGAGAATGGGCGAAAGAACAAGAGGGGGAATCGAGAACAAGAACACAGGCAGACCAGTACATAGGAGGAAAAAGAAAGAAAGACAGAAGAGATCAAGGACTGAGAGAAAGGACGAAAGAGCGAGAGGAGGAATCGACAACAGGAACACAGGCAGGCATATACGTGGAAAGCAAAAGGAAAAAGGACTGAAGAGATCAAGGACTGAGAGAATGGACGAAAGAACGACAGAGGGAATTGACAGCAGGAACAAAGGCAGGCAAATACGTAGGAAAAGAAAGACAGAAGAGATCAAGGACTGAGAGAATGGACAAAAGAACGAGAGGGGGAATCGACAACAGGAACAAAGGCAGGCAAATACGTAGGAAAAGAAAGACAGAAGAGATCAAGGACTGAGAGAATGGACGAAAGAACGAGAAAGGGAATCGACAACAGGAACACAGGCAGGCAAATACGAAGGAAAAGAAAGACATAAGAGATCAAGGACTGAGAGAATGGACGAAAGAACGAGAGGAGGAATCGACAACAGGAACACAGGCAGACAAGTACGTAGGAAAAGAAAGACAGAAGAGATCAAGGACTGAGAGAATGGACGAAAGAACGAGAAAAGGAATCGACAACAGGAACACAGGCAGGGAAATTCGTAGAAAGCTAAACGAATAAGGACTGAAAAGATCAAGGACTGAGAGAATGGGCGAAAGAACAAGAGGGGGAATCGAGAACAAGAACACAGGCAGACCAGTACATAGGAGGAAAAAGAAAGAAAGACAGAAGAGATCAAGGACTGAGAGAATGGACGAAAGAACGAGAGGGGGAACCGACAACAAGAACACAGGCAGGCAAATACGTGGAAAACAAAAAGAAGAAGGACTGAAGAGATCAAGGACTGAGAGAATGGACGAAAGAACGACAGGGGGAATTGACAGCAGGAACAAAGGCAGGCAAATACGTAGGAAAAGAAAGACAGAAGAGATCAAGGACTGAGAGAATGGACGAAAGAACGAGAGGGGGAATCGACAACAGGAACACAGGCAGGCAAATACGTAGGAAAAGAAAGACAGAAGAGATCAAGGACTGAGAGAATGGACGAAAGAACGAGAAAGAGAATCGACAACAGGAACACAGGCAGGCAAATACGAAGGAAAAGAAAGACAGAAGAGATCAAAAACTGAGAGAATGGACGAAAGAACGAGAAAGGGAATCGACAACAGGAACACAGGCAGGCAAATACGAAGGAAAAGCAAGACATAAGAGATCAAGGACTGAGAGAATGGACGAAAGAACGAGAGGAGGAATCGACAACAGGAACACAGGCAGGAAAATGCGTAGGAAAAGAAAGACAGAAGAGATCAAGGACTGAGCGAATGGACGAAAGAACGAGAGGGGGAATCGACAACAGGAACACAGGCAGACAAGTACGTAGGAAAAGAAAAACAGAAAAGATCAAGGATTGAGAGACAAGACGAAAGAACGAGAGGAGGAATCGACAGCAGGAACACAGGCAGGCAAATACGTGGAAAGCAAAAGGAAGAAGGACTGAAGAGATCAAGGACTGAGAGAATGGACGAAAGAACGAGAGGGGAAATTGACAGCAGGAACAAAGGCAGGCAAATACGTAGGAAAAGAAAGACAGAAGAGATCAAGGACTGAGAGAAAAGACGAAAGAACGAGAGGAGGAATCGACAACAGGAACACAGGCAGACAAGTACGTAGGAAAAGAAAGACAGAAGAGATCAAGGACTGAGAGAATGGACGAAAGAACGAGAGGGGGAATCGACAACAGGAACACAGGCAGGCAAATACGTAGGAAAAGAAAGACAGAAGAGATCAAGGACTGAGAGAATGGACGAAAGAACGAGAGGAGGAATAGACAACAGGAACACAGGCAGGCAAATACGTAGGAAAAGAAATACAGAAGAGATCAAGGACTGAGAGAATAGACGAAAGAACGAGAGGGGGAATCGACAGCAGGAACACAGGCAGGCAAATACGTAGGATATGAAAGACACAAAAGATCAAGGACTGAGAGAATGGACGAAAAAACGAGAGAGGGAATAGACAACAGGAACACAGGCAGGCAAATACAAAGGAAAAGAACGACAGAAGAGATCAAGGACTGAGAGAATGGACGAAGGAACGAGAGGGGGAATCGACAACAGGAACACAGGCAGGCAAATACGTAGGAAAAGAAATACAGAAGAGATCAAGAACTGAGAGAATAGACGAAAGAACGAAAGGGGGAATCGACAGCAGGAACACAGGCAGGCAAATACGTAGGAAAAGAAAGACAGAAGAGATCAAGGACTGAGAGAATGGACGAAAGAACGAAAGGGGGAATCGACAACAGGAACACAGGCAGGCAAATACGTAGGAAAAGAAAGACAGAAGAGATCAAGGACTGAGAGAATGGACGAAAGAACGAGAGGAGGAATCGACAACAGGAACACAGGCAGGCAAATACGTAGGAAAAGAAATACAGAAGAGATCAAGGACTGAGAGAATAGACGAAAGAACGAGAGGGGGAATCGACAGCAGGAACACAGGCAGGCAAATACGTAGGATATGAAAGACACAAAAGATCAAGGACTGAGAGAATGGACAAAAAAACGAGAAAGGGAATAGACAACAGGAACACAGGCAGGCAAATACAAAGGAAAAGAACGACAGAAGAGATCAAGGACTGAGAGAATGGACGAAGGAACGAGAGGGGAATCGACAACAGGAACACAGGCAGGCAAATACGTAGGAAAAGAAATACAGAAGAGATCAAGAACTGAGAGAATAGACGAAAGAACGAAAGGGGGAATCGACAGCAGGAACACAGGCAGGCAAATACGTAGGAAAAGAAAGACACAAGAGATCAAGGACTGAGAGAATGGACGAAAAAACGAGAGGGGAATAAACAACAGGAACACAGGCAGGCAAATACAAAGGAAAAAAAAGACAGAAGAGATCAAGGACTGAGAGAATGGACGAAGGAACGAGAGGGGGAATCGACAACAGGAACACAGGCAGGCAAATACGTAGGAAAAGAAAGACAGAAGAGATCAAGGACTGAAAGAATGGACGAAAGAACTAGAGGAGGAATCGACAACAGGAACACAGGCAGGCAAATACGTGGAAAGCAAAAGGAAGAAGGTCTTAGGAGATCAAAGACTGAGAGAATGGACGAAAGAACGGGAGGAAGAATCGACAACAGGAACACAGGCAGACAGGTGCGTAGGAAAAGAAAGACAGAAGAGATCAAGGACTGAGAGATTGGACGAAAGAACGAGAGAGGGAATCGACAACAGGAGCACAGGCAGGCAAATACGTAAGAAAAGAAAGACAGAAGAGATCAAGGACTGAGATAATGGACGAAAGAACGAGAGGAGGAATCGACAACAGGAACACAGGCAGGAAAATACAAAGGAATAGAAAGACAGAAGAGATCAAGGACTGAGAGAATGGACGAAAGAACGAGAGGGGGAATCGACAACAGGAACACAGGCAGGCAAATACGTAGAAAAAAAAGATAGAAGAGATCAAGGACTGAGAGATTGGACGAAAGAACGAGAGGGGGAATCGACAACAGGAACACAGGCAGGCAAATACGTAGGAAAAGAAAGACAGAAGAGATCAAGGACTGAGAGAATGGACGAAAAAACGAGAGGGGGAATCGACAACAGGAACACAGGCAGGCAAATACGTAGGAAAAAAAGACAAAAGAGATCAAGGACTGAGAGAATGGACGAAAGAACGAGAGGGGGAAACGACAACAGGAACACAGGCAGACAAGTACGTAGGAAAAGAAAGACAGAAGAGATCAAGGACTGAGAGAATGGACGAAAGAACAAGTGGAAGAATCGACAGTAGGAACACAAGCAGGCAAATACGTAGGAAAAGAAAGACAGAAGAGATCAAGGACTGAGAAAATGGACGAAAGAACGAGATAGGGAATCGACAACAGGAACACAGGCAGGCAAATTCGTGGAAAGCAAAACGAATAAGGACTGAAGAGATCAAGGACTGAGAGAATGGGCGAAAGAACAAGAGGAGGAATCGAGAACAAGAACACAGGCAGACCAGTACATAGGAGGAAAAAAAGAAAGACAGAAGAGATCAAGGACTGAGAGAATAGACGAAAGAACGAGAGGGGGAATCGACAACAGGAACACAGGCAGGCAAATACGTGGACAGCAAAAGGAAGAAGGGCTGAATAGATCAAGGACTGAGAGAATGGACGAAAGAACGACAGGGGGAAATGACAGCAGGAACAAAGGCAGGCAAATACGTAGGAAAAGAAAGACAGAAGAGATCAAGGACTGAGAGAGTGGACGAAAGAACGAGAGGGGGAATCGACAACAGGAACACAGGCAGGCAAATACGTAGGGAAAAAAAGACAAAAGAGATCAAGGACTGAAAGAATGGACGAAAGAACGAGAGGGGGAAACGACAACAGGAACACAGGCAGACAAGTACGTAAAAAAAGAAAGACAGAAGAGATCAAGGACTGAGAGAATGGACGAAAGAACGAGTGGAAGAATCGACAGTAGGAACACAAGCAGGCAAATACGTAGGAAAAGAAAGACAGAAGAGATCAAAAACTGAGAGAATGGACGAAAGAACGAGATAGGGAATCGACAACAGGAACACAGACAGGCAAATTCGTGGAAAGCAAAACGAATAAGGACTGAAGAGATCAAGGACTGAGAGAATGTGCGAAAGAACAAGAGGAGGAATCGAGATAAAGAAGACAGGCAGACCAGTACATAGGAGGAAAAAAAAGAAAGACAGAAGAGATCAAGGACTGAGAGAATGGACGAAAGAACGAGAGGGGGAATCGACAACAGGAACACAGGCAGGCAAATACGTGGACAGCAAAAGGAAGAAGGGCTGAAGAGATCAAGGACTGAGAGAATGGACGAAAGAACGACAGGGGGAAAAGACAGCAGGAACAAAGGCAGGCAAATACGTAGGAAAAGAAAGACAGAAGAGTTCAAGGACTGAGAGAATGGACAAAAGAACGAGAGGGAGAATCAAAAACAGGAACACAGGCAGGCAAATACGTAGGAAAAGAAAGACAGAAGAGATCAAGGACTGAGAGAATGGACGAAAAAACGAGAAAGGGAATCGACAACAGGAACACAGGCAGGCAAATACGAAGGAAAAGAAAGACATAAGAGATCAAGGACTGAGAGAATGGACGAAAGAACGAGAGGAAGAATCGACAACAGGAACACAGGCAGACAAGTACGTAGGAAAAGAAAGACAGAAGAGATCAAGGACTGAGAGAATGGACGAAAGAACGAGAGGAGGAATCGACAACAGGAAGACAGGCAGGCAAATACGTGGAAAGCAAAAGGAAGAAGCTAGGACTGAAGAGATCAAGGACTGAGAGAATGGACGAAAGAACGAGAGAAAAAATTGACAGCAGGAACAAAGGCAGGCAAATACGTAGGAAAAGAAAGACAGAAGAAATCAAGGACTGAGAGAAAAGACGAAAGAACGAGAGGAGGAATCGACAACAGGAACACAGGCAGACAAGTACGTAGGAAAAGAAAGACAGAAGAGATCAAGGACTGAGAGAATGGACGAAAGAACGAGAGGGGGAATCGACAACAGGAACACAGGCAGGCAAATACGTGGGAAAAGAAAGACAGAAGAGATCAAGGACTGAGAGAATGGACGAAAGAACGAGAGGAGGAATCGACAACAGGAACACAGGCAGGCAAATACGTAGGATAAGAAAGACACAAGAGATCAAGGACTGAGAGAATGGACGAAAAAACGAGAGAGGGAATAGACAACAGGAACACAGGCAGGCAAATACAAAAGAAAAGAAAGACAGAAGAGATCAAGGACTGAGAGAATGGACGAAGGAACGAGAGGGGGAATCGACAACAGGAACACAGGCAGGCAAATACGTGGGAAAAGAAAGACAGAAGAAATCAAGGACTGAGAGAATGGACGAAAGAACGAGAGAAGGAATCGACAACAGGAACACAGGCAGGCAAATACAAAGGAATAGAAAGACAGAAGAGATCAAGGACTGAGAGAATGGACGAAAGAACGAGAGGGGGAATCGACAACAGGAACACATGCAGGCAAATACGCAAGAAAAGAAAGACAGAAGAGATCAAGGACTGAGAGAATGGACGAAAAAACGAGAGGGGAATCGACAACAGGAACACAGGCAGGCAAATACGTAGGAAAAGAAAGACAGAAGAGATCAAGGACTGAAAGAATGGACGAAAAAACGAGAGGGGGAATCGACAACAGGAACACAGGCAGGCAAATACGTAGAGAAAAAAAAGACAAAAGAGATCAAGGACTGAGAGAATGGACGAAAGAACGAGAGGGGAATCGACAACAGGAACACAGGCAGGCAAATACGTAGGAAAAGAAAGACAGAAGAGATCAAGGACTGAGAGAATGGACGAAAGAACTAGTGGAAGAATCGACAACAGGAACACAAGCAGGCAAATACGTAGGAAAAGAAAGACAGAAGAGATCAAGGACTGAGAGAATGGACGAAAGAACGAGATGGGGAATCGACAACAGGATCACAGGCGGGCAAATTCGTGGAAAGCAAAACGAATAAAGACTGAAGAGATCAAGGACTGAGAGAATGGGCGAAAGAACAAGAGAGGGAATCGAGAACAAGAACACAGGCAGACCAGTACATAGGAGGAAAAAGAAAGAAAGACAGAAGAGATCAAGGACTGAGAGAATGGACGAAAGAACGAGAGGGGGAATCGAGAACAAGAACACAGGCAGACCAGTACATAGGAGGCAAGAGAAAGAAAGACAGAAGAGATCAAGGACTGAGAGAATGGACGAAAGAACGAGAGGGGGAATCGACAACAGGAACACAGGCAGGCAAATACGTAGGAAAAGAAAGACCGAAGAGATCAAGGACTGGGAGAATGGACGAAAGAACGAGAGGGGGAATCGACAACAGGAACACAGGCAGGCAAATACGTAGGAAAAGAAAGACACAAGAGATCAAGGACTGAGAGAATGGACGAAAGAACGAGAGGGGGAATCGACAACAGGAACACAGGCAGGCAAATACGTAGGAAAAGAAAGACAGAAGAGATCAAGGACTGAGAGAATGGACGAAAGAACGAGAGTGGGAATCGAGAACAAGAACATAGGCAGACCAGTACATAGGAAGAAAGAGAAAGAAAGACAGAAGAGATCAAGGACTGAGAGAATGGACGAAAGAACGAGAGGGGGAATCGACAACAGGAACACAGGCAGACAAATGCGCGGGAAAAGATAGACAAAAGAGATCAAGGACTGAGAGAATGGACGAAAGTACGATAGGGGAAATCGACAACAGGTACACAGGCAGGAAAATACAAAGGAAAATAAAGACAGAAAAGATCAAGGACTGAGAGAATAGACGAAAGAACAAGAGGGGGAATAGACAGCAGGAACACAGGGTGGCAAATACGAAGGAAAAGAAAGACAGAAGAGATCAAGGACTGAGAGAATGGACGAAAGAACGAGAGGGTAATCGAGAACAAGAACACAGGCAGACCAGTACATAGGATGAAAGAGAAAGAAAGACAGAAGAGATCAAGGACTGAGAGAATGGACGAAAGAACGAGAGGGAGAATTGACAGCAGGAACACAGGCAGGCAAATACGTAGGAAAAGCAAGACAGAAGAGATCAAGGACTGAGAGAATGGACGAAAGAACGAGAGGGGGAATTGACAACAGGAACACAGGCAGGCAAATACGTGGAAAGCAAAAGGAAGAAGGACTGAAGAGATCAAGGACTGAGAGAATGGACGTAAGAACGAGAGGGGGAATCGACAACAGGAACACAGGCAGGCAAATACGTAGGAAAAGAAAGACAGAAGAGATCAAGGACTGAGAGAGTGGACGTAAGAACGAGAGGGGAATCGACAACAGGAACACAGGCAGGCAAATACGTAGGAAAAGAAAGACAGAAGAGATCAAGGACTGAGAGAATGGACGAAAGAACGAGAGGGGGAATCGACAACAGGAACACAGGCAGGCAAATACGTAGGAAAAGAAAGACAGAAGAGATCAAGGACTGAGAGAATGGACGAAAGAACGAGAGGGGGAATCGACAACAGGAACACAGGCAGGTAAATACGTAGGAAAAGAAAGACAGAAGAGATCAAGGACTGAGAGAATGGACGAAAGAACGAGAGGGGGAATCGACAACAGGAACACAGGCAGGCAAATACGTAGGAAATGAAAGACAGAAGAGATCAAGGACTGAAAGAATGGACGAAAGAACGAGAGTGGGAATCGAGAACAAGAACACAGGCAGACCAGTACATAGGAAGAAAGAGAAAGAAAGACAGAAGAGATCAAGGACTGAGAGAATGGACGAAAGAAGGAGAGGGGGAATCGACACCAGGAACACAGGCCGACAATTACGTAGGAAAAGACAGACAGAAGAGATCAAGGACTGAGAGAATGGACGAAAGAACGAGAGTAGGAATCGACAACAGGAACACAGGCAGGCAAATACGTAGGAAAAGAAAGACAGAAGAGATCAAGGACTGAGAGAATGGACGAAAGAACGAGAGGGGGAATCGACAACAGGAACACAGGGTGGCAAATACGAAGGAAAAGAAAAACAGAAGAGATCAAGGACTGAGAAAATGGACGAAAGAACGAGAGGGTAATCGAGAGCAGGAACACAGGCAGACCAGTACATAAAAAGAAAGAGAAAGAAAGACAGAAGAGATCAAGGACTGAGAGAATGGACGAAAGAACGAGAGGGTAATCGAGAACAAGAACACAGGCAGACCAGTACACAGGAGGAAAGAGAAAGAAAGACAGAAGAGATCAAGGACTGAGAGAATGGACGAAAGAACGAGAGGGGGAATTGACAACAGGAACACAGGCAGGCAAATACGAAGGAAAAGAAAGACAGAAGAGATCAAGGACTGAGAGAATGGACGAAAGAACGAGAGGGGGAATCTACAACAGGAACAAAGGAAGGCAAATACGTAGGAAAAGAAAGACAGAAGAGATCAAGGACTGAGAGAATGGACGAAAGAACGAGAGGAGGAATCGAAAACAGGAACACTGGCAGACAAGTACGTAGGAAAAGAAAGACAGGAGAGATCAAGGACTGAGAGAATGGACGAAAGAACGAGAGGGGGAATCGACAACAGGAACACAGGCAGGCAAATACGTAGGAAAAGAAAGTCAGAAGATATCAAGGACTGAGAGAATGGACGAAAGAACGAGAGGGGGAATCGACAGCAGGAACACAGGCAGGCAAATACGTAGGAAAAGAAAGACAGAAGAGATCAAGGACTGAGAGAGTGGACGAAAGAACGAGAGGCGGAATCGACAACAGGAACACAGGCAGGCAAATACGTAGAAAAAGAAAGACAGAAGAGATCAAGGACTGAGAGATTGGACGAAAGAACGAGAGGGAAAATCGACAACAGGAACACAGGCAGGCAAATACGTGGAAAGCAAAAGGAAGAAGGACTGAAGAGATCAAGGACTGAGAGAATAGACGAAAGAACGAGAGGGGGAATTGACAGCAGGAACACAGGCAGGAAAATACGTAGGAAAAGAAAGACAGAAGAGATCAAAGACTGAGATAATGGACGAAAGAACGAGAGGGGGAATCGACAACAGGAGCACAGGCAGACGAGTACGTAAAAAAAGAAAGACAGAAGAGATCAAGGACTGAGAGAATGGACGAAAGAACGAGAGGGGGAATCGACAACAGGAACACAGGCAGGCAAATACGTAGAAAAAGAAAGACAGAAGAGATCAAGGACTGAGAGAATGGACGAAAGAACGAGAGGAGGAATCGACAACAGGAACACAGGCAGGCAAATACGTAGGAAAAGAAAGACAGAAGAGATCAAGGACTGAGAGAATGGACGAAAGAACGAGAGGGGGAATCGACAACAGGAACACAGGCAGGCAAATACGTAGGAAAAGAAAGACAGAAGAGATCAAGGACTTAGAGAATGGACGAAAAAACGAGAGGGGGAATCGACACCAGGAACACAGGCAGACAATTACGTAGGAAAAGAAAGACAGATAAGATCAAGGACTGAGAGAATGGACGAAAGAACGAGAGGAGGAATCGACAACAGGAACACAGGCAGGCGAATACGTAGGAAAAGAAAGACAGAAGAGATCAAGGACTGAGAGAATGGACGAAAGAACGAGAAGGGGAATTGACAGCAGGAACACAGGCAGGCAAATACGTAATAAAAGAAAGACAGAAGAGATCAAGGACTGAGAGAGTGGACGAAAGAAAGAGAGTGGGAATCGACAACAGGAACACAGGCAGGCAAATACGTAGGAAAAGAAAGACAGAAGAGATCAAGGACTGAGAGAATGGACGAAAGAACGAGAGGGGGAATTGACAACAGGAACACAGGCAGCCAAATACGTAGGAAAAGAAAGACAGAAGAGATCAAGGACTGAGAGAATGGACGAAAGAACGAGATGGGGAATCGACAACTGGAACACAGGCAGGCAAATACGTAGGAAAAGAAAGACAGAAGAGATCAAGGACTGAGAGAGTGGACGTAAGAACGAGAGGGGGAATCGACAACAGGAACACAGGCAGGCAAATACGTAGGAAAAGAAAGACAGAAGAGATCAAGGACTGAGAGAATGGACGAAAGAACGAGAAGGGGAATCGACAACAGGAACACAGGCAGGCAAATACGTAGGAAAAGAAAGACAGAAGAGATCAAGGACTGAGAGAATGGACGAAAGAACGAGAGGGGGAATCGACAACAGGAACACAGGCAGACCAGTACATAGGAAGAAAGAGAAAGAAAGACAGAAGAGATCAAGGACTGAGAGAATGGACGAAAGAACGAGAGGGGGAATCGACAACAGGAACACAGGCAGGCAAATACGTAGGAAAAAAAAGACAGAAGAGATCAAGGACTGAGAGAATGGACGAAAGAACGAGAGGGGGAATCGACAACAGGAACACAGGGTGGCAAATACGAAGGAAAAGAAAGACAGAAGAGATCAAGGACTGAGAAAATGGACGAAAGAACGAGAGGGTAATCGAGAGCAGGAACACAGGCAGACCAGTACATAAAAGGAAAGAGAAAGAAAGACAGATGAGATCAAGGGCTGAGAGAATGGACGAAAGAACGAGAGGGTAATCGAGAACAAGAACACAGGCAGACCAGTACACAGGAGGAAAGAGAAAGAAAGACAGAAGAGATCAAGGACTGAGAGAATGGACGAAAGAACGAGAGGGGGAATTGACAACAGGAACACAGGCAGGCAAATACGTGGAAAGCAAAAGGAAGAAGGACTGAAGAGATCAAGGACTGAGAGAATGGACAAAAGAACGAGAGGAGGAATTGACAGCAGGAACAAAGGCAGGCAAATACGAAGGAAAAGAAAGACAGAAGAGATCAAGGACTGAGAGAATGGACGAAAGAACGAGAGGGGGAATCGACAACAGGAACAAAGGCAGGCAAATACGTAGGAAAAGAAAGACAGAAGAGATCAAGGACTGAGAGAATGGACGAAAGAACGAGAGGAGCAATCAAAAACAGGAACACTGGCAGACAAGTACGTAGGAAAAGAAAGACAGCAGAGATCAAGGACTGAGAGAATGGACGAAAGAACGAGAGGGGGAATCGACAACAGGAACACAGGCAGGCAAATACGTAGGAAAAGAAAGACAGAAGAGATCAAGGACTGAGAGAATGGACGAAAGAACGAGAGGGGGAATCGACAGCAGGAACACAGGCAGGCAAATACGTAGGAAAAGAAAGACAGAAGAGATCAAGGACTGAGAGAGTGGACGAAAGAACGAGAGGGGGAATCGACAACAGGAACACAGGCAGGCAAATACGTAGAAAAAGAAAGACAGAAGAGATCAAGGACTGAGAGAATGGACGAAAGAACGAGAGGGGGAATTGACAACAGGAACACAGGCAGGCAAATACGTGGAAAGCAAAAGGAAGAAGGACTGAAGAGATCAAGGACTGAGAGAATGGACGTAAGAACGAGAGGGGGAATCGACAACAGGAACACAGGCAGGCAAATACGTAGGAAAAGAAAGACAGAAGAGATCAAGGACTGAGAGAGTGGACGTAAGAACGAGAGGGGAATCGACAACAGGAACACAGGCAGGCAAATACGTAGGAAAAGAAAGACAGAAGAGATCAAGGACTGAGAGAATGGACGAAAGAACGAGAGGGGGAATCGACAACAGGAACACAGGCAGGCAAATACGTAGGAAAAGAAAGACAGAAGAGATCAAGGACTGAGAGAATGGACGAAAGAACGAGAGGGGGAATCGACAACAGGAACACAGGCAGGTAAATACGTAGGAAAAGAAAGACAGAAGAGATCAAGGACTGAGAGAATGGACGAAAGAACGAGAGGGGGAATCGACAACAGGAACACAGGCAGGCAAATACGTAGGAAATGAAAGACAGAAGAGATCAAGGACTGAAAGAATGGACGAAAGAACGAGAGTGGGAATCGAGAACAAGAACACAGGCAGACCAGTACATAGGAAGAAAGAGAAAGAAAGACAGAAGAGATCAAGGACTGAGAGAATGGACGAAAGAAGGAGAGGGGGAATCGACACCAGGAACACAGGCCGACAATTACGTAGGAAAAGACAGACAGAAGAGATCAAGGACTGAGAGAATGGACGAAAGAACGAGAGTAGGAATCGACAACAGGAACACAGGCAGGCAAATACGTAGGAAAAGAAAGACAGAAGAGATCAAGGACTGAGAGAATGGACGAAAGAACGAGAGGGGGAATCGACAACAGGAACACAGGGTGGCAAATACGAAGGAAAAGAAAAACAGAAGAGATCAAGGACTGAGAAAATGGACGAAAGAACGAGAGGGTAATCGAGAGCAGGAACACAGGCAGACCAGTACATAAAAAGAAAGAGAAAGAAAGACAGAAGAGATCAAGGACTGAGAGAATGGACGAAAGAACGAGAGGGTAATCGAGAACAAGAACACAGGCAGACCAGTACACAGGAGGAAAGAGAAAGAAAGACAGAAGAGATCAAGGACTGAGAGAATGGACGAAAGAACGAGAGGGGGAATTGACAACAGGAACACAGGCAGGCAAATACGAAGGAAAAGAAAGACAGAAGAGATCAAGGACTGAGAGAATGGACGAAAGAACGAGAGGGGGAATCTACAACAGGAACAAAGGAAGGCAAATACGTAGGAAAAGAAAGACAGAAGAGATCAAGGACTGAGAGAATGGACGAAAGAACGAGAGGAGGAATCGAAAACAGGAACACTGGCAGACAAGTACGTAGGAAAAGAAAGACAGGAGAGATCAAGGACTGAGAGAATGGACGAAAGAACGAGAGGGGGAATCGACAACAGGAACACAGGCAGGCAAATACGTAGGAAAAGAAAGTCAGAAGATATCAAGGACTGAGAGAATGGACGAAAGAACGAGAGGGGGAATCGACAGCAGGAACACAGGCAGGCAAATACGTAGGAAAAGAAAGACAGAAGAGATCAAGGACTGAGAGAGTGGACGAAAGAACGAGAGGCGGAATTGACAACAGGAACACAGGCAGGCAAATACGTAGAAAAAGAAAGACAGAAGAGATCAAGGACTGAGAGATTGGACGAAAGAACGAGAGGGAAAATCGACAACAGGAACACAGGCAGGCAAATACGTGGAAAGCAAAAGGAAGAAGGACTGAAGAGATCAAGGACTGACAGAATAGACGAAAGAACGAGAGGGGGAATTGACAGCAGGAACACAGGCAGGAAAATACGTAGGAAAAGAAAGACAGAAGAGATCAAAGACTGAGATAATGGACGAAAGAACGAGAGGGGGAATCGACAACAGGAGCACAGGCAGACGAGTACGTAAAAAAAGAAAGACAGAAGAGATCAAGGACTGAGAGAATGGACGAAAGAACGAGAGGGGGAATCGACAACAGGAACACAGGCAGGCAAATACGTAGAAAAAGAAAGACAGAAGAGATCAAGGACTGAGAGAATGGACGAAAGAACGAGAGGAGGAATCGACAACAGGAACACAGGCAGGCAAATACGTAGGAAAAGAAAGACAGAAGAGATCAAGGACTGAGAGAATGGACGAAAGAACGAGAGGGGGAATCGACAACAGGAACACAGGCAGGCAAATACGTAGGAAAAGAAAGACAGAAGAGATCAAGGACTTAGAGAATGGACGAAAAAACGAGAGGGGGAATCGACACCAGGAACACAGGCAGACAATTACGTAGGAAAAGAAAGACAGATAAGATCAAGGACTGAGAGAATGGACGAAAGAACGAGAGGAGGAATCGACAACAGGAACACAGGCAGGCGAATACGTAGGAAAAGAAAGACAGAAGAGATCAAGGACTGAGAGAATGGACGAAAGAACGAGAAGGGGAATTGACAGCAGGAACACAGGCAGGCAAATACGTAATAAAAGAAAGACAGAAGAGATCAAGGACTGAGAGAGTGGACGAAAGAAAGAGAGTGGGAATCGACAACAGGAACACAGGCAGGCAAATACGTAGGAAAAGAAAGACAGAAGAGATCAAGGACTGAGAGAATGGACGAAAGAACGAGAGGGGGAATTGACAACAGGAACACAGGCAGGCAAATACGTGGAAAGCAAAAGGAAGAAGGACTGAAGAGATCAAGGACTGAGAGAATGGACGAAAGAACGAGATGGGGAATCGACAACTGGAACACAGGCAGGCAAATACGTAGGAAAAGAAAGACAGAAGAGATCAAGGACTGAGAGAGTGGACGTAAGAACGAGAGGGGGAATCGACAACAGGAACACAGGCAGGCAAATACGTAGGAAAAGAAAGACAGAAGAGATCAAGGACTGAGAGAATGGACGAAAGAACGAGAAGGGGAATCGACAACAGGAACACAGGCAGGCAAATACGTAGGAAAAGAAAGACAGAAGAGATCAAGGACTGAGAGAATGGACGAAAGAACGAGAGGGGGAATCGACAACAGGAACACAGGCAGACCAGTACATAGGAAGAAAGAGAAAGAAAGACAGAAGAGATCAAGGACTGAGAGAATGGACGAAAGAACGAGAGGGGGAATCGACACCAGGAACACAGGCAGACAATTACGTAGGAAAAAAAAGACAGAAGAGATCAAGGACTGAGAGAATGGACGAAAGAACGAGAGGGGGAATCGACAACAGGAACACAGGGTGGCAAATACGAAGGAAAAGAAAGACAGAAGAGATCAAGGACTGAGAAAATGGACGAAAGAACGAGAGGGTAATCGAGAGCAGGAACACAGGCAGACCAGTACATAAAAGGAAAGAGAAAGAAAGACAGATGAGATCAAGGGCTGAGAGAATGGACGAAAGAACGAGAGGGTAATCGAGAACAAGAACACAGGCAGACCAGTACACAGGAGGAAAGAGAAAGAAAGACAGAAGAGATCAAGGACTGAGAGAATGGACGAAAGAACGAGAGGGGGAATTGACAACAGGAACACAGGCAGGCAAATACGTGGAAAGCAAAAGGAAGAAGGACTGAAGAGATCAAGGACTGAGAGAATGGACAAAAGAACGAGAGGAGGAATTGACAGCAGGAACAAAGGCAGGCAAATACGAAGGAAAAGAAAGACAGAAGAGATCAAGGACTGAGAGAATGGACGAAAGAACGAGAGGGGGAATCGACAACAGGAACAAAGGCAGGCAAATACGTAGGAAAAGAAAGACAGAAGAGATCAAGGACTGAGAGAATGGACGAAAGAACGAGAGGAGCAATCAAAAACAGGAACACTGGCAGACAAGTACGTAGGAAAAGAAAGACAGCAGAGATCAAGGACTGAGAGAATGGACGAAAGAACGAGAGGGGGAATCGACAACAGGAACACAGGCAGGCAAATACGTAGGAAAAGAAAGACAGAAGAGATCAAGGACTGAGAGAATGGACGAAAGAACGAGAGGGGGAATCGACAGCAGGAACACAGGCAGGCAAATACGTAGGAAAAGAAAGACAGAAGAGATCAAGGACTGAGAGAGTGGACGAAAGAACGAGAGGGGGAATCGACAACAGGAACACAGGCAGGCAAATACGTAGAAAAAGAAAGACAGAAGAGATCAAGGACTGAGAGAATGGACGAAAGAACGAGAGGGAGAATCGACAGCAGGAACACAGGCAGACAATTACGTAGAAAAAGAAAGACAGAAGAGATCAAGGACTGAGAGAGTGGACGAAAGAACGAGAGGGAAAATCGACAACAGGAACACAGGCAGGCAAATACGTGGAAAGCAAAAGGAAGAAGGACTGAAGAGATCAAGGACTGAGAGAATAGACGAAAGAACGAGAGGGGGAATTGACAGCAGGAACACAGGCAGGCAAATACGTAGGAAAAGAAAGACAGAAGAGATCAAGTACTGAGATAATGGACGAAAGAACGAGAGGAGGAATCGACAACAGGAGCACAGGCAGACAAGTACGTAAAAAAGAAAGACAGAAGAGATCAAGGACTGAGAGAATGGACGAAAGAACGAGATGGGGAATCGACAACAGAAACACAGGCAGGCAAATACGTAGAAAAAGACAGACAGAAGAGATCAAGGACTGAGAGAATGGACGAAAGAACGAGAGGAGGAATCGACAACAGGAACACAGGCAGGCAAATACGTAGGAAAAGAAAGACAGAAGAGATCAAGGACTGAGAGAATGGACGAAAGAACGAGAGGGGGAATCGACAACAGGAACACAGGCAGGCAAATACGTAGGAAAAGAAAGACAGAAGAGATCAAGGACTGAGAGAATGGACGAAAGAACGAGAGGGGGAATCGACACCAGGAACACAGGCAGACAATTACGTAGGAAAAGAAAGACAGAAGAGATCAAGGACTGAGAGAATGGACGAAAGAACGAGAGGAGGAATCGACAACAGGAACACAGGCAGGCGAATACGTAGGAAAAGAAAGACAGAAGAGATCAAGGACTGAGAGAATGGACGAAAGAACGAGAGGGGGAATCGACAACAGGAACACAGGCAGGCAAATACGTAGGAAAAGAAAGACAGAAGAGATCAAGGACTGAGAGAATGGACGAAAGAACGAGAGGGGGAATCGACAACAGGAACACAGGCAGACAAATACGTAGGAAAACAAAGACAGAAGAAATCAAAGACTGAGAGAATTGACGAAAGAACGAATGGGAAACCACAGTTTAAACATATATAGGCAAAGAGGGGGTTATATGCAACTTTTCACCGTGGCCTTTCAATGGGACCGGTGTTCACGATATCTTGTTTGGGTTGGAGCTGTCGCTTGGGTGACGTTCCTGTCTATTTGCAGGAGCTTTACGGCCACTCTCTGATCGTCCACGCCGTGCACTATCGGCTCTTCTAAGCAGTTTGTGGTTCTTGCACCAGCTCTCTCGGTAACGCTCTTCTGTTATGCAGCGCCGTGTGTTTTCTGTTGCTCGCCCTGGAATCTGTTATCGGTTCTCTGTTGAACTTTGTCCGAAGTCCGGAGCCCAAGACATAAGTCTACTCTCGGGACCGTTCTTTTTAGCAGGGATTTGGTTCGTAGCGACTCTGAACAATGATCTGGAAGGGCGCAATAAATATATCTGAATTAAGTGATTGAAATTAATTAACTTTTATCTGCACTCCCTATGTGTGGGTCGGTCTCTGTGTGGTCTATCAGATTAATGTGCATTGTTTTGTTATTAGATGTTGCAAAAAACGTTCGCAATTACAGTTACGATGATTAATATTGGGCCAATAGTCTTGCGCATAGATATGCTACACGTTCCTTGAAGGGGCATGCTAATGTCCGTTGTAACTTCTCAATGGTAGCGCCATGATTTTGTAAATAGGCCTACATCAAATTATTTCGTAGTTACGACATGATTCTGTGACAATTGCCACAATACACCAGGATTTCCTCATAAAAGTTGCACCATTGCTTCGTGATTACGATGGCGTCGTAGGTACATCATAATTTAGCAGTGATTACGATATAGGCTAACTGGATGACGATTACGTCACAACTGCGTCATAAAAATTTGTATCTTCGCCGACATCATATAATTGCGTCATGATTACACAGGATAACTATAAATATGTCATAGTTGCAGCGTCATTACTTTACAATTATGTCATGATTATGTCATATTTACATCATAATTGCGTCATGATTACACACAATAACTATAACTATGTCACAGTTGCCTCGTCATTACTTTACAAATAAGTCATGATTATGTCATAATTACATCATAATTGAGTCATGATTACACATGATAAGTATCTCAATGTCACAGTTGCCTCGCCATTACTTTACAAATAAGTCATGATTATGTCATAATTACATCACAACTGAGTCGTGATTACACATGATAACAATCTCTATGTTACAGTTGCCTCGTCATTACTTTACAAATAAGTCATGATTATGTCATAATTACATTATAATTGCGTCATGATTACACATGATAACTTTAACTTGGTCATAGTTGCTTCGTCATTACTACACAAATAAGTCATTATCATGCCATAATAACATCATAATTGCGTCATGATTACACAGGATAACTATCACTCTGTCACAGTTGCAGCGTCATTACAAATAAGTCATTAATATGTCATAATTACATCATAATTGCGTCATGATTACACATAACAACTATAACTATGTCACAGTTGCTTCGTCATTACTTCACAAATAAGTCATTATCATGTCATAATTACATCATATATGCGTCATGATTACACATGATAACTATAACTATGCCATAGTTGCTTCGTCATTACTTTACAAATAAGTCATGATTATGTCATAATTACATCATAATTGCGTCATGATTACACATGATAACTATCTCTATGTCACAGTTGCCTCGTCATTACTTTACAAATAAGTCATGACTATGTCATAATTACATTATAATTGCGTCATGATTACACATGATAACTTTAACTATGTCATAGTTGCTTCGTCATTACTACACAAAAAAGTCATTATCATGTCATATTTACATCATAATTGCGTCATGATTACACAGGGTAACTATAACTATGTCATAGTTGAAGCGTCATTACAAATAAGTCATTAATATGTCATAATTACATCATAATTGCGTCATGATTACACATAACAACTATAACTGTGTCACAGTTGCTTCGTCATTACTTCACAAATAAGTCATTATCATGTCATAATTACATCATATATGCGTCATGATTACACAGGATAACTATAACTATGTCATAGTTGCCTCGTCATTACTTTACAATTAAGTCATGATTATGTCATAATTACATCATAATTGCGTCATGATTACACATAATAACTATAACTATGTCATAGTTGCAGTGTCATTACAAATAAGTCATGATTATGTCATAATGACGTCATAATTGCGTCATGATTACACATAATAACTGTAACTATGTCACAGTTGCTTCGTCATTACTTCACAAATAAGTCCTTATCATGTCATAATAACATCATAATTGCGTACTGATTACACAGGATAGCTATAACTATGTCATAGTTGCCTCGTCATTACTTTACAAATGAGTCATGATTATGTCATAATTACATCATAACTGCGTCATGATTACACATGATAACTATAACTATGTCACAGTTGCTTCGTCATTACTTAAAAAATAAGTCATGATTATGTCATAATTAGATCATAATTGCGTCATGATAACACATGATATGACTATGTCTATGTCATAATTGCTTCGTCATTATTTCACAAATGAGTCGTGATTATGTCATAATGACATCATAATTGCGTCATGATTACACATAGTAACTCTATGTAACTCTAACTCGTCTCTATGTCACAGTTGCCTCTTCGTTACTTTACAAATAAGTCATGATTATGTCATAATTACCTCATAATTGAGTCATGATTACACAGGATGACTATAATATGCCATAGTTGCTTTGTCATTATTTCACAAATAAGTCATGATGTTGTCATAATTACATCATAGTCGCGTCATGATTACAAGTAATAACTACAACTATGTCATAGTTGCTTCGTCATTATTTCACAAATAAGTCATGAATATGTCATAATTACATTATAATTGAGTCATGATTACACATGATAACTATAACTATGTCATAGTTGCTTCGCTATTTCTTTACAAATAAGTCATGATTATGTCATAATGACACCATAATTGCGTCATGATTACACATAGCAATTATAACTATGTCACAGTTGCAGCGTCATTACTTTACAATTAAGTCATGATTATGTCATAATTACATCATAATTGAGTCATGATTACACATGGTAACTATAACTATATCATAGTTGCTTCGCTATTTCTTTACAAATAAGTCATGATTATGTCATAATTACATCATAATTGCGTCATGATAATAAAACTATGACTATATATTTCAGTTTCCTCGCCATTGCATCACAAATAAGTCATGACTATGTCATAATAACATCATGATTGCGGAAGGAAACGGAGAGCAGTGACAACACAAACTCTAGCTTGTGGCCATGGCACATCACATCACGATAGTCTCTCAGGAAATGACTGGCGTGAAGAGTTAACGAGGAGGACCTTGTGGTTTTCCCCCTTCAACAAGCGCCGTTTGCTTGACTCAGGAATAAGCGTATTCAGAGTATACTATGGGCGACAGTATCCTATTCAGGACCCGAGCACCCGTTACCAAGTGCTCAAAGATTGAGAATCTCAGCAAATCTACCAATATCATAATCACTGCTAAATTATGATGTACCTAGTATACGACACCATCGTAAAGTAATCACGAAGAACTGGTATAAGTTTTGTGACAAAACCCTGGCGTATCGTGGTAATTGGGACGCAATCATGATATAACTACATGTATACGGAGTAATTCTATGTAGGTCCTATAGGCCTATTTACAAAATCAGGGCGCTACCATTGAGAAGTTACAACGGACATTAGCGTGTCCCTTCAAGGTATTACACTCGATAATGTGTAGGCCTACAATGAGGAATTTGCATGCAAACCTACGGGATCAACCACATCTTGTATTAGCGCTCATCCATGCATCACATAGTACAAGTAGGGTCTACATCTGTCATCTGATTGCTTCGACTTTTCCAAGGATTTCGACTCCTTTAGGCACGTCTGGCACAACAAGCTTGCCATCACCTGAGCAGAACGGGTTGACAATCATCGTCATCAACATACTTAGGCTCAATGTCCGTAGGAGTCCGACGCCAGTGTCACCACTCTCTGTCTGAGTCTGTCTCGCGTCATGTTGCCCAGCTTCAACCGGTCCGGTCAGCATGTCTGCTCCATACCATTAACATATTGGAGCAGCTAGACCACCTTGTCTGATTGAAGAGAATATTGGGAGAGAGGCTTGAAGGACAACCTGGGTCAATGTCCGTATGTATGTGTCCCACGCTCTCTCCTCCGACTCTCTCCAACCGGTCTGTCCTGACGGGCCTGTGCATGTCTGCTCCACATCATGACACCTTGAAGCATCTGGGTCGCTATGTCACTTGTGTCGTGGTTTTTGGGAATTTCTATCGTCTTGGTCTTTTACGGCCAGCGTATCGCCACCCATCTGGCAAACTTTCCTCCTTTTGTCCGGGCTTAGGACAGGCACAGGGATGTTGTTGGTTCCCTGTGGTGGAGGATGGATGCAGTTTAACGTCGTGCCCAGGACAAAGGCGTAGGGGTTGACAATACCAGATAATATCTTATAGTTTACAACTGGAGGAGGCAGATTTCTGATTTTATTATTCGACTAATGAGCCGAGCAGTTGAGTGCAGAACCCGATCTAGTCGTTGCAGAAACCCAAACAGGAAGCCAGCGACGATCGAACAACAATCATAGTCAAATCGACCAGACTGACAAAGACGTGCACAAGAACAAATAGCGCGTCGTAAGAAAGAGATAAACGAACCATGCATTCGAAGCAGATAGTAACAGCTTCGAGGGACTAAGACTTCACTAAGTTAACATAATTATGCTGGGAGAGACCAAATCACCGCTCAAGGCTGTCAATGTAGCGCCCATGCAGGTCACGGACCGTGAGGGAAAAACTAATCTCAGGGTGTGGGCAGCAACTCTGCATCTCAAGCATGGCGGGGACTGCCTACTACCCAGAAAGATCATGAAGGGCTGAAGGCAGTCTAGAAAACGTAGGCCCTAAGCCTATAGCCTATCGATAGCAATGTAGGCGTAGGCCTAACTAGCCTACCTAATAACGCAGAATCGTCGGAGATAGGCCTATAGCCTAAGAATAAAATATTTTACAGAGTCCTATACAGGGCTTAAAGTGTGGCAGGACGGTCATGGACGGAGTCCTGGCACTTATTTTTAGATCTCTATGCCGTCCTGCCACTTATTTAGCCAGCACACCTGAAAAATTAAGGAGCGTCCAGGCACTTCTGTTTTTTACACGTTTAGCACTGGTCCTAGGTCTATAGCCTGAAAAAACTTTCACGAGCAAACTCCGGTCTCGAGAAAAACAATAGGCCTATGATAACCAATGCGACGAATAAAATATCAAACAAACAAACAATCAATCAATCAACTTTATTGTTCACCACAGTAAAAAAAGAATATCATACTTGTAGGCTATAGGCCTATGCCTATATAGGCCTATAATGAGATGCTGTGCTTGCTTCTCTTAACATCCTTCACTGAAAGTCTATTAACCTGCAAATCCACTAACCTAAAGTCAAAAAATATAAAAACCGAACACCTAGCTGTAGGCCTAATCTATAGGCCCATCTAGAATTTCATAGATACTGTGCGTACTTCTCGTGACATCCTGACACATTATACGTCTCCGCACTACGGACAGTCGAATTCCACGGTCTACTCTACGTGGTCCTAGTTAGGACTCTGCACGATCATTAATAATTCATTCTATGGATTTAAAACAGCACCTGTAGTCAAGGGCGGATCCAGGGGCAATACCCCATTTAGAAATGCCCATGTATCGTGGCCCCCACCCATTTGGTTTCAACAAGCTTATAGGGCCTAATTTGGTATATTTTCAAGGATTTGGACTTAGGCCTAATGACTAAAACAAAGGTCATCAACTTTTTGGGCGGATGAAATGGTATGATTTTCTCGAAAATTTCACCAGATGACTAAAAAAAAGGCCATCAACTTTTTGGCGGATACGAATTTTTTCCAGACCCAAGGCCAAGAATTCCCGTCGAAAGTTTCTGTATCCGCCATTGCCTGTAGTACTAGTGTCTGACTATGTCATTATGACGTAAAATACAAGGAAGAACTCTAGAAATGATAGGCTGGGAAGTAAAACTCGGAACAAGAACTAAAGTGGGTGGATTGGAAATGTCGGAGGTGAGGGATTATATGATAAAACGGTTAAACTGGTTTTCTATGGTAGTTGTAGGACACTATAAAGTGGCGACGAGGATGGAACATCACATTCACACAATTCCGCCATTCGACGTTAGGCATAATAGTGGGAGACGCTACAAGTTACAACAACTTGTGTTGGACCACGCTGGAAACGTTGACGGCGTTCTTTCAAGTTTTATGGGAGAGGAGTTGCCTCAGATCAGGGGCGGATCCAGGGGCGGCTTATCCGGCCATGCCCCCCTCCCCATTTAGAATTCCCATGTATCGTGGCCGCCCATTTGGATTGAACATGCTGTGGAACAATGTAGGCCTATATATTGTACAATTTGGCCCCCCCCCCTATTAAGAAATGCCCATGCATTGCGGCCCCCCCCCATTTTTAGAAATGGCATGTTTTTCTAGAAGTGAGAATGAATATGAAGACTAAAAAAGGTCATCAACTTTTTCGGCGGATAAAATGGTATTAGTTTCCCGAAAATTTGGCCGGATGACTAAAAAAAGTCATCAACTTTTTTGGCGGATATGAAAGAAAAAATTTCCAGACCCAAGGCCAAAAATTTTTTGCCCCCCCCCCCCCGTCCAAAGTTTCTGTATCCGCCCTTGCCTCAGATGTACAAAAGAAAGCTTCGATCGTTGCTGCACACTGCACGTGTGGCGGTGCAAGAATTTATTTGAAACTTTGACCGACCGGGGACCGCTTGGAGACGGCGACGACGCAGGAAGCGTGTTCGAAGTTGCCATGCCGAAATTGGACGCACATTTCTCGCCCAAAATTAAACACCCCATAAGACTCAGAGAGACATGTTTTCCGACAAATGAAGCAAGAAACCAAGGAGACCGTCGACCAGTCTGTTGCTCTCTACGACAACAAGCCGGGAACTGTGAGTTTGGTGCACAGCTGGAGAAGAACGTTCAGGACTGCCGGTCATCAAAAGGCTACGTGTTCATCCTCACTGTTTTGTAGAAAACTTAGAAAAAGGGCAGAACCTTACTTTGTCTATTGCTCAGGATCTGGGAAGAACAATGGAAACAGTAGCCATACAAGTACAGAAAATGGAAGAACTGCCATTGAGTGTGAACCTGGCCAAAGCCCAACACAGAGATAATCAGAGGGGTCACATGAAGATACAAAGTTGCTCTAGTTGTGGCAAGCTGAATCACTTTTCAAAGGATCCAACTTGTCAAGCTAAGAAGGCTACTTGCAGACGATGTGGCCTTGTAGGTCATTTTGAAGTTGTTTGCAAAACAAAGGTGGAATCAAAGCAACTTCGTTGTTCTGGACAATCTATGCGCGCTGAGAAACGTGTTGAAGGATGTTGGAGATGAACCGAGAAACAAAAATCCAGAATACATTTTCAACTTGTCAAAGGAAGAAAACTAGGGAATGTTACACTCGAATTTGGAGAAGTGAAGATTGAGATGTTGATCAATTCGAGTGCTTTATGCAATGTTGACAACCAAATTACATGGAATAAAATGAAGAGAGACAGCATGTGAAGTATGAATGTCAGAGGACAACTAAAGATTATGTGCTTTATGGGTCTCAGATTCCCTTGAAGGTAATTGGAATGTTTTAAGCAAAGGTGACCTAGAGACAAACAACCATCAAAGCAGATTTTTATGTCATAGAAGGAAAATGGAAATCATTATTAGGAAAACCAACAGCTAAACAACTGGGAGTTCTTCGTGTAGGACTAGGAATAGGAGAGATTTATGCAAAACAGGACATATTAACAGAATATCCAGAATGTTTTGAAGGAGTAGGAAAACTGAAAAGCTTCAAAACTTAGTTGCACATCAGTGAAGATGTGAGATCAAGGGCACAATCAGGAAGGCGCGTTCCATACAAATTGAGAGGCCCTGTAGAGGAGAAATTGGAAAACTTTTGAAGGCTGATATAATCGAGAAGGTTTGAAGGACCAACTCCGTGGATTAGCCGTTGTAGTGCCAACAGGTGGAACTAATGAAATCAAAATATGTGTAGATATGCCAGCACCTGAACTGTACCAACACATTATTCAGCAACTTTGACTGGGTGGGCAGGAGCTCACAATATAGCAGATGTTATGATACTATGATAGTATATGGGTAGACAATAATCGTTTGAGAGTGGTCTTAGAATGTTTGAAGAGGAACGATTTGACGCTGAATAAAGCCAGGGCCGGATTAACAAATGTAGTGGCCCTGTTCAGTAAAATTGTGGGGCTCCAATCTTACAGCATCATGACAAAATGACACACAAAACTAGATTTATTCAACGATTCAGTTGAACATGCCTTAATCCGGCCCTGGCCAAATGCCAAACAGGAATGCATAAAGTTCAATTCATGGGTCATATTTTGAGTTGCCATGGAATTGGACAAACACAAGGCCGTAGCCAGGATTTTATTTCGGGGGGTGTTTTCAGTGGCGGCCAAAATTTCCATTTTTGACGACCTTTTCACCGTCAAAATTTCTGATGACCCTTTTTTTAGTACCCTTTTTTTTTAGTCGTCCGGTCGAAATCTTCTAAATATTTTCCATTTTCGCCATCAAAATTTCTGATGACTTTTCCCCCCCAGTTATTAACTTCAATTTTTCAGATCAAAATTTAATCTATTATTTCGTTTGGGGGAGGGGGATGTTTTCATGCTTTTTCCATGCGTTTTTGCATCACGAACTAAAAAATGCAATAGATTTTTTTATTTTTGTCAGCATTTTCCATTTCGGGGGGTGTTCAAACACCCAAAACACCTCCCTGTCTACGGCCTTGGACAAACAGAAGCAAAAGTGAAAGCTGTTACAGAAACAAGAGTCCCCGAGAATGCAAGTGAAGTCACAAATATTCTGGGTATGGTTAACTTTATGGCGCAGTATATTTATGACATTGCGTCAAGTTTGTTGCAGTGACTTCAACTCCAAAGGCCTTGTCAACCAGTGAAATTGAAAGAGCATTCGCAACAGATGATCGAAGTACTACTCGCAGTTCAACTGAGTCTGAAGAACAACACATGGGAAAAGGGAAACTGGTTGAGTACAAAGTGATCAGCGAAGAACTGTGTACCATTAGAGAAATACTGCTACGAGGGACAAGAATTGTGATGCCTGAAGGTCTGCATTAGAACTGGCTCTTGAAGGTCACCCAGGAATTGTGTAAATGAAGAAGCGCTTGCGCAGCAAAGTCTGGTGGCCTGGAATAAGCAAGGATAGCGCACGACATTGTCGCACTTGCCACTTGTCATGGATGCCAACTGGTAGGAATGACACTGAAACTGGAATCAATGAAAAAGACTCGGATACCAAAAGGTCCTTGGCAAGATTTGGCATTAGATTATATGGGGCCATTATTTACCTACTGTATTAGTGAATATATTTTAGTCGTGGTGGACTATTAAAGTCGATACTACGAGTTGGAGATTTCTCGAACAGCCACATCAGATCAAGTCATAAGGGGTTTAAACTTTAAAGCAGTTGTTTAACTCATGGCTTGCCGTATTCTATTACCAGCGATAATAAACCTCAGTTTGCATTAAATACATTTACTGAATACCTAAAGGAAAATGACATTGTGCATCATAGAACAACTCCTTTATGGCCATGGGCAAATGGTGAGGTCGAAAAACAAAAGAGATCATTCTTGCAAATAATCAAAATAGCTCAAGGGGAAAGGAAGGAAATGGAAAGATGGACTTCTAACCTACTTGTTTGCCTATAGGCTAGAACTACTCCACATTTTACATTGGGAATTTCTAAAACTATCACGAGAAAAGTTTGGAATCAAGAAAACACGTTTAACTTTTATCTGGCTACTTGCGCACATTAGGCGCAAGTAGAATTTAAACAAGTTTGTAATTTATAATTCGGTTTATAATTGGTCGGCTAATATCAATCAAACACACAATCAATCAACTTTATTATTCACCACAAAAACACAGTAATAAAGACTATTCTATCTTTAAATATAATATAGGCCATATGCATATAATAGGCTATATAATATAATATATAATAGGCTACATCTAGATGCTGTGTTTGCTTCTCTTGACATCCTTCGTTGTAGGCCTATAAGCTTAAACCTGTAAAGAATTAAAGCTTTATCCACTAACCTAGTCAGATATGAAAAGATTCTAAGCTGAATACCTGGTAGCTATATCTAGATGCCGTTTTCTATGAAAAGATTCTAAGCTGAATACCTGGTAGCTATATCTAGATGCCGTTTTCTTCACTTCACATCTTTCAATGTAGGCTTATAATAGACCTTAACCTGCAAGGAATTAAAGCTATTCACTAACCTAGTCACAATATCACAAGATTCTATAAACTGAATAAGTCTACCAGTAATATTTAGATGCTGTTTTCTTCTGGTGACATTCTTGCATTGTAGGCCTACACCTGCAAAGGATCAAGACTATCCACTAATCTCATCAGATATATATATATGAAAAGATTCTCAACCAAATACCTCTTGACCCACGTCTTCAATGCCAGACTGACACAGTGACACTGATGCAAATATGACGATTGACATTCGGCAGAATACAGAAGACTTGCTTGGCTGTGGTCGGCTCTCTTTTCCTTTGGTTGTACAACAAATTCTTGCTTCCTTTATTGTCAAACACAAAACAAGGGTGAACACAATGTTTTTTCTTTTAATAATAATAATAATATGCTTGTTACAATGACCATATGCTAATTAATAAAGAGGGTTGCTAAGATCGGTTGAAAATAATAATAGCAATATTTATTAATATTATGATTATTATTATTACTATGCTATTGTTATTGTAAGTCTACCCTTTTTTCAAATCGGGCAAAGGGTTAGCGAAAGAGCCTGCAAAGGCTTATTATTATTATTATTATTATTAAATTATTTATTAAAATTATAATTTAACAGTAAAAAATTTCTTCAGTATCTATTGAAACGAAGGTTGCTTTATTTAAAGTTTCTCATCTCCAATTCTCCATCGTGCTAACTATTGTTATTTCTAAAATTATTATATTATTAATTATAATCATTAGTAATTATAATAATAAAAATGATTACACAAGGAACAAAAAGAAACCGTCACAGTGCAGGCTTGCAACAGAAGGAATAAAACCCGATCGTAGGTAACTGCACTCTGATGAAAGTGGATAGAAGACATAGGCTATCAACGACAGAATCGAATCTCTTGATCTTTGATGGTTTGTAAATTTTAATTACGGTTTAATTGAAATTCACTGATGTCTTGGGTAGAGTTCTTTTAACGTGCAGTTCTACACAAAAATTGCAGTTCTAAATGAATTTGTGCAACTGTAAGAGCATATTTGCACAGTTAAAAGTTAGAAATCTGCATTGTCATCCGATTTTTAATAATAATTAACCATGGAGGGTGGGAAGTGTGCAGGTCTAAAATTTTCTTAGGATAAGCCCTGGTGTTATCATAACGACACAATTCTTGAACAACCACACTTTGTATTTTCTGACAAAATTGCATGTTTAATGATGATGATGATGATGATAATGATGATGATGATGATGATGATGATGATGATGATGATGATGATGATGATGATGATGATGATGGTGAACTCATTCCCCAAGCACGAACTGCTCTTATACAGCTTTCTCTGTTATTGGCCCCATGGTATGGAATGGGCTTCCAGTGTCTTTGCGCCTTATGCTCAGATGCATTTTATCGGAGCCTTAAAACAGTACTTTTCAGGCGAGGTTGGGTCGGGAGCGCTCCAGAGTAGTAACCTTGAAGAGGCTGTATATAAATATCCATAATGAATTAATGATGATGATGATAGGCCTAATAATAATTATAGTAGGCCTACCTGTTCCAGTGGATCTCATGTTTCTTCACAGGGGAAACACCATCATTCTGCTTCTCGGGAACATTGTCATCACTCTCTGAAGCTGCTGAGTTGACACTACAGGCAACAATAACAACATTGATTAAATTAATTAATTTGTAAAAGTATTAATGATAAGTATGGTGGTGGTGGTGGTGGTGGTGGTGGTGGTGGTGGTGGTGGCGTTGATGATGATGGTAATAGTATCCATAATGAATGATGATGATGATGGTGGTGGTGGTGGTGATGATGATGATGATGATGACGATGATAAGCCTAATAATAATTATAGTAGGCCTACCTGTTCCAGCGGATCTCATGTTTCATCAGAGTAGAACGCCATTCTGCCTCTCCGGAACATTGCCACTGCTCTCTGAAACTGATGAGTTGACACTACAAACAACAATAACAACATTATTATTAATAATAATCATGATAATAATAAAAATAACAATAGTAATAGGCTAAGAAGAATGTGGATGGACGATGTGAAGGAATGGACGGGATTGTCGATGGAGCAGGTGGTACGAGCAGCACAGCAGAAGGATCTCTGGAGAAGAATTGTCCATGATGCCGCCAATGTTCGGAGTATCGAATGAGGCACCGACGACGACGAATAGGCTAATAATCACATAGGCCTAGTAGTAACAGAGATAACGAGTTTAACAGGAGTCAGATTCAACTGCAAGGCGCCCAGGGCTGTTTTAAAGCCAAGGTAGATTCGTAGCCCTATTGGCACTTTCCCAGTCGTAGGCCTAGGCCCAAATGGTCAACTTGGCTTGAGTACTAAACATATTCACATCATTTCTTGACATCACCATTGAGCCAATGGAACGTTAATTGAACTTTGACCTCTCTTTGTCAGTTAGACTGCTTACTTTGCTTTGCCAAACAGTTTATGCCTTTGAACAAGTTCTAATTCTTTTGTAAATTTATTCGTTGGGATGTAAATTACATGCTAACAATATCTTATTAGTTTATAATATCTTATTATAATCGAAAATATAAAACAAATCTGCAGTTATACTGACCAGAAAAAGCTGTTGAGTTGAAATGTCGTTTTCTCCTTCGTTCTGCCGGCTCGTTGTCTTCGAATATTTCGATGAAAATCGATTTAAAACATCTTGTAACATCGATCACTCGTCGAACGTCTTACTTGTGATCTTAAGGAAGGTCATTTCGTCAAAAAACACGATGAAAATCAGTCTTAAATCAAAGTTTTCGAACGAACATTCAAGCAGAAAACTTCAAATTTTCGCACGTCTTCATTAAAGTTAAGTTAGCGTTGGGCGTCGCTATTGGCGACATAATGACGTCATAATGCTTTCATTGTTAAAACGTTGACGTCATCAATCTTCAACTAAAAATTCGATTTTTCCGTTTGACTGCTTTGCTGCTCGCTCATCCAAGGCATTTATTGTAGGCCTATTGTATTGTATTCATATAGATTTATATAACGGCTCTTGCCGAATGACTGTTAAGAGGCGCTCTCAGCATGATAAGCAATTATAATCATTAGCCCTAAATGCTGTTAACCTAAGGAACATTTTATGCAACTAAGTTACGCCCGCAAGAAAATTAAATTCTGCTTAGGGGCACCCAATAGGCTAGCCTATCTCAAAAGCTACGCTTTACCAAATTTACACGTTTGAATTTACAAGATCTTTGCATCTTCATCGTAGGCTAAAAACAAATAGCCTAGTAGGCCTAGGGCCTACGGGTAATTTAAGTTGCAGTGCAATGTCAACGGCGGAGCTTACGCAACCAATAGGCCCTACGCCTTAGGCTACCTAATGCCTATGAAAAAATGCGTAGGTCCTGTTGAACCTGTACTGATGTTTACAGCCGTAGTCTATAGTTAGCACCCCTGGTTGAACTTGGATAGTGAACATATTATTTTAATCTAGCAAGCTTTCGTTGCACCGCCATTTAAACGCACATGCCACACGGCATTAATCTTCCTCTGCCAGGCGCTACGTAGGATACTCACCTCCGCGAAACCTTCATTCTCCGTCCCCTTCCAAGGGAGTGGGACTAGATCGATTAAACCAAGATTAAACACTTGTCACAGACTCGCAGGCGGCGTAGGCTACGCTGCCGTACGTACGGTCCAGGCTCGACTGTAACCTACATCCGATCAAAGGATGATGCCTAGGCGACTTGCAAATAAAATATACTCTAATCGCAAACAAATTCTTGGCAAAACCGACGATTAAATGCGGTACACAAACCTTGCACCTTTGAGTTGAGTCCTACTGCGCAAACTCTGCATTTTAGATGAAAATATCCGTCAAAGTCAACTAAATGTGATGCCCAGTGACAAGCGCATACTATTATTATTATTAGATTTACAACCTGTGGTCTAAAACCCTTTTCGATCTAATCTTATCGAAACTAATCGAACTGCTGCATTGCAGGCTGTCGGTTCAGTTGGTAGGCTATAGTTAAGTTTGATGTTAATTAAGATTAGGCCTACTGCATAACTTGTACAATGTAAAGCGCAGTGCGTTTGCAGGCGCTCAATTCAATAAAGAAAAATTATTATTAATATTATTTGTAGCACCGTCAAAGAACAGAAGGCATATTATCTAATTAAGCCATTGGACGGCAAAAGATCAGCATTAGGCTGAAACTGAAAGTCTGAAACACAACCATGAACAAAAAAATTAACTACCATAGTCATACCATGGCAATAGGTGCCAAAAGCAAGCAGATGACCTTAATAATAGTCTAAAAATAAGAACAATATTTTAAAAATTAACACTGTAAAACCAGCAAATGTGTGCGCACCATTTATTTAGTGAATTTCGCAAATGGCTAAAAGTTGCAAATAACCTTTTCTGTCCGCAAACATTTCGCAGTACAAAGCGCATCATTAGCATAATTATTTACAACATAATACAGTATCTTTTTTCTGTTTCCAGTCATTGTGCGAATGATAAAATTAGTTCAAATAAGCAACATGGTACAACAAACAAAGGTCAACAGACCAGAGAGCCAAGCAGTAACCTTAATTATTCTTGCAAAAGAAGTGCTGTTTAGTCATGATTACTGAATGTGGATAATGTACAAAAACAAATGTAGAAACTAATGGAAAGTGGAAAACAAAATCATGGTGGCTGTTGCTAGTGAATTTAAATGAGGTAAAAATTAGGTACTTACACTATGCAAGCCTACAAGCCCGCTGATCACTGTTGGCAAGATGGCAGCAGAGCAAGGAAATAATTATGAGTGTCACAGCACAGTAAAATCTGCCATCTGGAATGCTTTAACTTAGGTACTCATTACACGTTCTGCAAAACGTAAACTTTCTGGTGGTAAAGTATTCATTTTAAAATTCAATTTGGCAAACTTTGGTGGAAGTAAAAAATACTGGACTTACAATGTATATATATATATTTATCTTACTGATAATTAATCAGTGATATTATATTGTTACGATCACACGCATTTTATACTTTGTTTAAGAGCTAATAGTAAAAATGCTTTGGCTATCTTTCTTCCAACAGCTAAAGCCTATGGCTGAAGCTGCTGGCTTCATTTGTTATTTAAAGATGGCTGTGACATTGATCTCTGATTTCAAGAGACTTAATTCCTGAGGATTTCTTACTAACTCAAGTGTTTAAACAATGGCACTGAGACTCATAATCAAAATAGATGCAGTTCATGTCTAGCATTGTACATGATTTATCGAAGGCACAAGCAACATCTAACTGATACATCATCCTTAGACGCTATTTACATACAGCAGTGAATGCTAAACAACAGAATTTAAAAAGCTTTTGTTTCGCTTGATATTAATTAGTTCCATGGACAGCTGGCTCCTTGTCAAACCTCTCACAACTTGGAATGACTGAAATGTCAAGAATCTTCTTATCTAAGGCAAGTACAAAAAGCAAATTACTTTATAATATAAATGATTCGGAAAGCCATAAAAATCTGAAAAATGTGAAGCGGATGTTTACACTAAATACTACACGTACAAACTACTTTCAAAGTATAATAACAGAACAGGAACATTGTAGGAAGGAAAAGCAAAACACTGTAAGCTCAGCTGATACAAAATGGAAATACTAATTAAAAGACCATTAATCCACAGCAAATGCAATTACTGAACATAATTCTATAATTAAACGAACAATAAACACAATCAGTTTCAAATGGTGAAGTAACCATTTTCACTACGACAGATGTTGTTCTGGTGAAGAAATTGTCAACAACAGGCAACCAGTATTCACTAATGGTCCTTTGCTTCAATTGGTCCCTCTCATTTGAATCGCAACTCACAAATTCCAGCTAGTAACCCTATGCCTCCTTTGCTTTCGCCAACCCAATTCTTCTCTTGTGGCCTTGCATACACTGGGAGCGCCTCTGAACGGTTCACCCTCTTAGAGATGCTTTATAAATGTTTTAATGAAATACAATACAAAATACTGGTGCAATGTCACAGCACTTGATTTATCTGCACCTTCAGTCTAATTTTATAAACAGACTAACTACAACAGGACACATACACCAAATAATTACCATGCAATAATTTACAGTCTATTAACTAACTTGGTCCCAGAGATTGAGACTTTTCAAAACATTTAAATTCTTTTCACTTGACAATTAGAAAGAATAACGGTCATTTATGGAATCATCATACAAAAACTCGATTAATATTCATGAAAAGCATTATTTTACAGACTGTCCAGTCAATTGCTGGCTTACTACTTGATCAATGTCTTTAGTGGAAATGTTTGCTTTTCATAATATATTACGTACGCAGAGGGGAGGGGTCACAAGACTTGGGCGATTTACGTGCGGGTGCGTACGGAGGGGAGGCAGGGCCTCAGCAAATTGTACGTACGCAAAATAAATGTCTAATATTATTATGACATCCACATTGGCCTATTTATAACTCTGCATTATCCAATAGTCGTCCGATGGCATTTGACCGAATTAAAATTATATTATATATGTTCAGATCTAAACAGTAAACCATAGCAGCTAAATTTTAGCTAGCAAATATGATGTTCAACAAAAATAAATAGTCTACAGTAAAAGACATGATTCATAGATAATTTCAGCTAAATAGCCTTTGTAAGAGGGGGAGAGAAGCTTATTTGTACGTACGCACATAAAGGGGTCACCAAAATGTAAGGGAAAAGAACAAAAACACAATTTTTTGCGAAGGTAATAAATGGATGGTCCCTAAATAGGAATGGCTTAATTCTAGTTTTCGATGTTCCTGAGCTGATAATCATCATAGTTGAGATATCTATGGTTGTCATAGGTCACTGTCTAATGTCATCATCTTTGCTCATCAGTACATACAGTCGTCAATACCTATATACATGTAGATTGTCATAACCAACTGCATCTATTGTTGTCAATTTTCATCCTAGTAACTGCCAAAATGATTGCATAAGATGCCACAGATGTTAGCTACAGTGTCTTAGTGTCACTGAAATTAACGTTGGCTCAAATTGCATTGTTTACATTACACCGTGCCTTCGTTTTACCGCAGGGCACGTTTCGACGATCATTAAAAATCTTGAAAAATGGATGACGCCGCACCACGCAAAAGAAGAACACCTTCGGATAAATACATTTAAGAATAAAATCCCAGTTAACAGAACATAGCATCACTGACACACATATATCTAAATCGGGAGCATATTCACTTGCATACACTCCACACAGCACCACAAAAAACACGCAGCATTCCTTCTCTTCAATCTAACTCGACACACGATCGTCAGACGCAGTTCGTTCGTTCGTATGGCAGATCTTTTCTTCTTCTTCTTCCTAATCTTCGGCGGCTGAGCTGTCGTAGGAAATCGGTTTCAGGTAATCCTGGACGTTGGATTCGACGAGGTTCAGGTAGCTCGGCTCTTTCTCTTCGCCCTCACCCGTGGGGCGAGTTGGATTCAGAAGCAGTTCAATGCGGTTAACAAGATCTGTGAACGTCGGTCGTGCTTCTGGAAGAGCTTGCCAGCAGTCCATCATTATATTGTACCTAAGCACAGAAATATTCATGTTCAGTTGTTAATGTATCTGAAGTCTGGACATGAAATACAATTTGGGAGAAGCTCACGCTGAAGATTGCATATGGTTTCTAAAGATCTCAATGATTGGATGAATCTGAATGAACAGAGGATAGATATCATTGCTTGGCAGACCAAAGATGGCTTGTACATGTAAAGCGCAGGATGTTTGCAGACGTTGAATTAAAGAAAAATTATTATTATTATTATTATTTCTATTAACATCTCTGGCACATTCTATAGATTGCTCAAGACTTTTCTTTTTGACCGGGCCTGGGTCGGGAGCGCCTCTGAGTAGATTCTTGAAGGGGCGCTATATAAATTCATAGATACATAGATAGATAGATAGATTTCTGAACTCATTTAAGCATCATTATTTAAACTAGCCATGGTTCATATACAGTAACCATCTCGGTGGGGTTCAAATAATACACATTCTACTTCACGAGGCAAACCAATCACTATGATCACTATGGCACATAACCCATTGATTCAATTATATGAGTAATTTAATTCTACGTTGTGTGCTTACACTTCTTCTGGACAGTACTGTGGCTTCCTGAGTCTACGTCCAGTGGCCAAGAAGTTGCGTGTTTCAAAGACGTCAACGTCTGGATACGGTAGAATACCTCTCGTCATCAGCTCCCACATGAGAACACCAAACGACCACTAGCGTCAAAACAAACCAGAACACAAATCTAAGAGCAATGCCAAGGATGATCGAGAATAATCTTTCAGCTTAGTCTGCTATTGACAAATAAATAGCAATCAGGCATCAATCAAAGACAGTTTATACACACGATTGGAAACTCAATGCATTAAGATGTCTCTAGTTTTCGAATAATGATTGGGTCACATCTTGTCTGCGTAAGAAAAACATTCAATTAATTACATTTACAAAGACAGATTAACGAATAATTATGTTAACAAAGTAAAAAATTGCATAAATTTGGAGATTCAAAACATAAACTGTGGTAATAGTAATGGAATTTTAAGTGGGGCAACTTCTATGGCTGGGAGTGATATAGACATGCACAAAACTTTAACGAGTAACTAATAGAGAGTCCTTGGCATTCAATAATGAAATATGAGGATCACTGTAAGCACAAAGACATCAATAATATTATTAAGTTTCAAAGTTATAAATTTGAAAAGTAATTACTTCGGCTGATTCAAAATTCAAAATACAGCGTACCACGTCCGACTTGGTGGTAAAGATGAAATCTTCGAGGCTTTCCAGCGCCATCCATTTGATTGGAAGTCTCGCTTTGTGATCTGTGTTACGGTAGTAATCGCGATTGTGAAGTTCATGTGATAGCCCGAAATCTGCTACTTTCACCAGACTATTCTCATCAATCCTATGCACATAAAATTACATCGTTTAATATTTTGAATGGCTGCACTTTAACAAATAAACATTGTAGGCTTCAGTCCATATTTCCAAATTCAAAATAGCCATTGTCAAGTGAAACAAATTTCTGATTTTAATCTTTGCAACCCTAAGACAAGTTTATTTAAGATAACTTGTAACGACTCTGGGCTTCAACTGCTAACCCCAGGACCAACTATACATCTGGTGTTTTAATGAAGCCATTACTCTAGAGACAATATATAATCAATAATATTAATAAAGCGAGCTACATTTAAAAGCCTAGCTATGGCCAATGCTTGATAACTTACATGCAGTTCCTTGCAGCCAAATCTCTGTGAATAAAGTTAAGGCTTGATAGGTACGCCATTCCTTCAGCAACGTGCTGGGCAAGAAGCAGCAGCTGACGGGCTGTGAAGTCCTGCCACAAAGAAGACAATCAAAACCATTACTAAGAATGTTTTTAAAATTCGTTTTGTAATGTACCATTAGGAAGTTCTTTTTCTACTCATGCTTCTCTTCTCGTTATTGCATACGAGTTACCTTCTTTTTAATTCAAACGTTTAGTTGAAGCATAAATGATGATTATGATGACAATGTTAAAGACACAAGATGGTCTCATTGTCACAGAGGCAGCCATATGATGCTTAAAGCAGCAAGGCACAGAACAATTAGATGGAATTCATTTAAGAATAATAAAACTTCAGACAAAAGTAGAACGTTGAAGATGAAAACAGCTGATCCTACCCTTTCCATCATAAACAGAGTAGCGTCTGTTTATGATAGAAATAAAAAAGTTATTTTCTATTATTTCATTAAATGTAACATTATTCAGTGATTACTTAGATAAATAGTTTGTAGAAGCTTTCAATTCTCACCTGACTCAAGTCAGTGATGTAAAACAGTAATAAAGACAAACTTTTGTGGAATGTTTTGACTAAAAACTGCCCATTGGTGCAATGACCAGTTCTTTAACCGATTTGAAAGTTACCTTTGATTGGTCTTTGACATAGGTTCGCAGGTCTCCATTGGACATAAATGGTAATATGACCATTGGTTCCTTTTTGTAGCCCAGACAAAGCCCAATCAAAGACAAGACATGAGGATGGTTGAAGTTCTTCATCACGATACCCTCTTGAAGAAATTTCTCAATCACCTTCTGATCCAAATCTTGTTCTAGAAATAGATTTAAAATCAAATGACTGACACATTATATTAAACTATTGCATAACCAACTTCAACCTCTCTTCCTACATATCTTCAATACCAACATAACACCAGATTACCAGTATTTAATCATTAACTTCACCTAGATCTATCTCATAACACTTTCTGTGACTAAAGAGTTGGAGTTTCTGTCCAGCGTTTCCGCCAAGCCTTTAGTCAAGTCATAATAGTTAAGAATTGTTGTTGTTGTTGTTGTTGTACAGCTGCATTGTGTTTCGTTTGCTGTCTTTTTGGCTTTAGTAAGCCACTGTCTTGCTTCTAACACTACATAGGAGCCCTGGTTAGTAGGGTCAACCACACCCTTAGGTTTCCCTATGTATGCAACTTTCACTATTTTCACGGACTTGTTTGTATTATTGTTGTGATATATGGCTAGCCAATGAACCTGCCTTTGGCCAGAGAACTCATCATCATCATCATATGGCTACCAAAAAAATGACCTTTAGAAGACATTTATTGTTTCTGCATTTATTAAGCTCCATTATCTATTGACAAAACATCGTTGAAAGAACAAAACCCACCTTCGATCGTTTTAACAGCAACAACCTTCGGATTTTTCATGTCGACATCTCTCAAAGTGGCTGCATAGACTCGACCAAAATGACCTGCGTACAAATGACATCAGATTAACTTTCTCATGCATATTTGGCCATCATCAAATGTATAGATTTCGAGTCTTATTCAACAAGTGTAAATTGCAACGAGTTATTTAATCTGTAAGAAAACTTATTCAATTGATGCATGACCATTTTTCAAGTGATGTCCAAGCCAATGAAGTTTAGATTTAGTGAAATCTCAACGTGGCATAATTTCGTTATCTTCGTCAAGTTAATCTGCAGACAATCGCCTTAGATTCACAACTTTCATATATAATGAGAGCACTTCAGTATGGTTCGCCCTACTACAGTTGCCCTACAGATGTTAAAATACAATACAATACAAAATTGAAAGTTATATGTTGAAAAAAATGGAAGAAACAGAGGAAGACGAGAGCGACTCAGATACCTTTGCCGATCAGGTTGCTCAGCTCAAGTCGCTCTCGGACGATGTAGACTTCTTTGGCTGCCGCACGAATACGTGGATTCTCAATTTTCCTCAGTAAGACCTCAAGAAACTGTTTATCATCTACAAAATGTTTGAAAGCTTCATTTTCACATCAGAACAACAATATTGCGAATATCCCGTTCTGACCTTAGAGAGGAAACAAAATCTGTCTCTATCCCCACTCCATATCCACGATATTCTCCCCATTCCCACCCCATCAGGTCTCTCCCCAACCCAACTTCAATTAGGTCTGTCACCATCCCAACTAGTTCTACCCCTAATCCCCTATATCCACCGTATCCCAATTACGTCCATCTCTGATAGTTCCCATCCCCATTTCACCCAAATAGAAGTAAAGCAACAAGCTGAAATGCTCCAGCACATGCTAAGCAGTAAAATCTGAAGTTTGTACATACAGAATATTTACTTAATTCTGAAGTAGAAAAGATGTTAAATATTCCAGGATTTAAAATAAATTTAAAGCCTGATGACTTAATATTGCATGCAGACATGGCTAGCTTACTGGACAATTCATTACTAGAGCGGACAAAGTTATAATCATTACTTCAGTCAACCACACACCTGTATTTCCATCCCAACAGTAACACCACAGACTTTTGTTACCCTCTCTACGGCATTATCACAGTTATATATCCATTACCACAGTTGGTCAGTGGTAATATGAGGAGTAATGGTTAGCGAGCCCTGACACAGCTACTGTCCTTCAAGTTTGAGTTTAACTCACACCTATACAGTATCATTAATTGATGCCAGGCCATCAAATGCTTAAACTCAGCAAATACCAACTGCTACTACCAATAATAATAATTTAAAAATTAATAATACTAATAAAAATTTAATAATAATAAGAATAATACTTACTACTACTAAAAATAATAATAATAATAAAAATAATAATGATAATAGAATAATAAAAAACAAAAATATAAATAATTTAAAAAAATATAATAATAATATTATTATTAATAATAATAATAATGAGCAAATGAAGTGAATAGCATGCAACAGTAACTAATAAACACTAAACCTTTAAGGTCAATATCTTCATTTGTCGCAGCAGGGTTGTTCTTGTTCTCGCCATGTCGAAGTGGTGTCAGCTCAACCTCGTTTCGACGAGTCTCATGGTACGAGTTGCTCGGTGCTCTCGCTCTACCAGCGTCGACTGTTCGAGCAGACGGCGCCGCCTTACGGTGGAAGCCCTTCTTCCTCAAGACAAAGAACCAGACGAGGACTGCAGCGACGATGATGACGAGAAGTCCAAGGCCAACGGTGAGGCCAACGATGAGGGCGACGTTGGTCGTCTCTGTGTAGCTGACGTAACCGACTTCTGCGTTGTAATTACCGAGAGTTACCTGGAAATGACAGGATATGCTTTTGAAATATTATCGTAAATGTTGAAGAAGTAGATTCAACGGTCAAACAGCAAAAACAATAGAAGCACTTAGATGAGTCAAATATATTGCATAACGCAATTGCACGTTGGAAATCATCGAGGTGTTTATTGATTTACGCAGCCTCCAGATTGAAAGCGCTGGTTGTAGAAGCTCTGGCAAAACGCAACATAATCAAGGCAAGAAGAGACTAGGTAACAGGATATGGCTTGTACCATATCCTTCATCAGAGTCAGCCTCATAGTAATAATAATAATAATCACTCATTGCAATAAACTTCTTTCAACCACCTTAGGTTGGGCAAACAACCAGTACATATATAAACACAAATTGTACAGAAATAGTTAAGAATTGACCACCAAGCCCTTAAATCAGTGTATCGCAAACTGTGTGCCGCGGCACACTAGTGTGCCGCGTGAGATTTCAGGTGTGCCGCGAGAGAAACCTAAAATTTGTAGTCTTTTAATTGACCTTAGAAGAAATTATTTCATAAATATGATAAAAACAATTTTCGGCTTTCCAATGTTTTTATGTGTAAGAATAGTTTCTCCTCAGTATTTAAAAACTCTAGTGACGTTATTCTACTGATTCTACTCTATGTTATTTACTCTTCTCGACGTCATTATTATGGAGATACAAACATAGACTACATAGTTAACTCGTTCTGTCGACGCCATTATTACAGAAATACCAGTAGGCCTACATGTCTAACGGTGTGAGTGATTCAGGTATCTTCTTCTAGGTTTTTATTTATCATTACTAAAATATGAAACAAATAGTTAACTATAAATAAAATTATGTGAATATATTTGTTCTTTCTTTTATTAGCCTCAAAAATTCAAAATGGACAAATTCTGCTCAAAAAGATAAATAAATGATGGGAAGGACGACAGTAAACTGAGTAGAGGAAACATTTTTCAATAACCAAACCACCCGGATCGAAACGTAAATATAATGAAGATTTTATCGGATATGGTTTCATTTCTTCCGAAAAAGACAGCTCGCTTCCGTGTTGTTTGATTTGCTCGACAACGCTTTCAAATGAGGCAATGTGTAGATAATTAGTAACGGCGCTACAAAAATTCTTAAAATATCGGGATCGCTCGTGACGTCATTGGAATGTGTGTTTATATGGCGAGACCGAAGTTAAACTCAAATTTCCCATGTATTTCTGTACATTTTTGAAAAATTATATAAAATCACAGGATCATTCTAGAACATTGGGAGTAGGCGCGTTTGAATACTTACGTTCATATGCATAGGTATGTATGAAACTTTTGACATTCTGAGCACATGTAGCCTATACTTCTATACCCGTACCGCGTCTTGAGTTAATATGCTCTCCTAAACAAGCTCATTCGTCGCATTAGTGATGAATATTCAATGAAAAATGTGCTCTAGTTTCGCTATTGCTAGGCTAAAATGACAAGCTAAAAATATGACAAACTGTAATTATTGCTGTTGGCTTTGCAATTGTAATAAATTTTAATTGGTGTGCCGCGATACAAAATTTATCTGCTGAGTGTGCCGGGAGTTAAAAATGTTTGCGCTACACTGCCTTAAATAAAGAAGGAAAAGAATCCTAGACTGGCTACTGAGCAGTCCACTGAAGGTGAAAGATGACAATGAGGATGATGACAGTGAGGATGATGACGACAACGACAATGATAATGACAATGATGATGATAAGGTGGATGATAATGCTAAAACCTCTCACTGTGACAAGGGCAGTGCCGTCTTTGTTAATCTTCTGAGGTTTTTCCGGTGGAATGACTGTCAGCATCGCTTCTCCTGCGTCCTTTAAGCTCATCCCAGGTGTGCCTCCAAACTGCACGAGTGCATCTCTGTAATTCGCCAAAATGCCGACTCTTTCACCCTGTGCATAAGAAAACCAAACAATTTGAAAATTTGAAAGAACGTGCAACAACAAAGATCAATATTTGAAGGTTAAGATTGACATCACGGTTGAAGATCTAACAACAAGAGACTTTCAAAGTTTCACAATGGCATCACCTGCAAATATTCCCGAAAAGTTTGTAGCAAGCAATCCGTTAATCCAGCACCATAATACATCAGAGAACTAAACTAAGACTCATGGATCAAGATGCGAAACAATTGTCCATTGAGATGCAAAACAATTGTCCATTGAGATGCGAAACAATTGTCCATTGAGATGCAAAACAATTGTCCATTGAGATGCAAAACAATTGTCCATTGAGATGCAAAACAATTGTCCATTGAGATGCGAAACAATTGTCCATTGAGATGCAAAACAATTGTCCATTGAGATGCGAAACAATTGTCCATTGAGATGCGAAACACCGACGTTACACGGAGAGGGAGAGCGAATACTGGGAGAACCAAATCTCCGCCAGTGCTGGAGACTCTCGACGGCTATGGGCTACCTTCAAGGACCTCCTTGGGCGGCCTCGAGCCTCCAGCCTACAGAAAGCTCCATTCTCAGCCGTCGCCTTCGCCGACTACTACGAGTCTAAGATCTCCTCCATACGTCATGACACCGCTCAATCTCCTCCTCCTACCTTCACCCCTACGGACTGCCGCCTCACCGCTCTCTCCGAGGTCGTGGACGCTGATCTTCGCCGTCTGCTCCACTCCTCGCCACCCAAGTCTTCGGAGCTGGATCCTCTTCCTCCGTTCCTTATCCAGGAATCGATCGACCTCCTCCTGCCGTTCCTCACTCTTCTCTGCAACACCTCGCTTCGTGAAGGGGTCCTGCCGTCTTCCGAGAAGCGCTCAATCATCACTCCTATCCTTAAGCAGCCGACACTGGATCCGGCTGTTCCGTCTAGCTATAGGCCGATAGCTAATGTCACATTTATTTCTAAGATCATTGAAAAATTAGTTGCTAGTCAGCTGTTACATTATCTGGATACTAATAACTTGCTCCCTCCCCGTCAGTCTGGGTTTCGGAAGGGTTATTCCACCGAGTCCCTCCTTCTCCATCTCCTCTCGGATGTATATGGCGCCATTGATAGGTCCCAAGTCACTCTGCTGGCCCTCTATGATGTAAGTGCCGCTTTTGACTCAGTGGACCACGACCTTCTACTAAGCCGTCTTTCCTTATCTTTTGGGGTCAGGGATCAGCCACTTGTATGGATCGCATCCTACCTTTCGGAGCGCACCACCTCTACTGTCTTCCACTCAACTCGGTCTCCTTGGTGTCCAGCTCCTTTCGGCCTCCCCCAGGGTTCCGTTCTGGGGCCTCTTCTTTACCTCCTCTTCACGGCTGACATTGAGGCCTTACTTGCCTCCTGTAATCTTAAGAGCCACTCGTACGCTGATGACGTCCAGTGTTACGCTCATTGTTCAGCGTCCCAAGCTGCCTCCGCTGTTCGTACTATGTCACTTGCCACTGACTGCCTTACTGCCTGGATGTCATCCAATCGACTCCGCTTAAACCCTTCAAAAACTCAATATATCTGGCTTGGAACTCGTCAACAGCTGGATAAGCTAGATCTGGGGTCTCTAGCTTCTGAATTCCCCACCTTTGTTTTTTCCACTTCTGTCCGCAATCTGGGCATCATTCTGGACTCGGAGCTGTCTTTCGTTGACCATCTTAAGGCCCTGACTCGCTCCTGCTACTATCATTTGCGCCAGCTGCGAGTCGTGTCTCGCTCTCTGTCAACTGCTTCTGCTTCCACCTTGGTCCATGTCTTCATTGCAAACCGGTTGGATTACTGTTCCTCTCTTTACTTTGGCCTTCCCCAGGTTCGCTTGCGTGGTCTTGAGGGGGTCCTGCGGGCGGCTGCACGTTTGGTCGGTGGCGTTCCTAAATTTGGCCATATCTCGCATTACATTCGTGATGTCTTGCATTGGCTCCCGGTTCAGTCGCGAATCCACTTCAGGGTGGTTTCTTTTGCTTGGCGCTGCATCTTGGGCACAGCACCCTCCTATCTTCGTGAGTTCTTTACCTTGACCTCGACTGCTGCGGGTCGCCGATCTTTGCGCTCGGCCTCTAGAGGTGACTTCATGGTTCCTCATGCCCGCACAGCCACAAGGCAGCATAGGGCATTTTCGGTCACTGGACCTTCCGTCTGGAACGACCTTCCCTCTAACCTGCGTTCCCAACCTCGGAACATGTCTGGCACTTTCTATAGTTCGCTCAAGACCTTTCTTTTCGACCGGGCCTGGGTCGGGAGCGCCTCTGAGTAGAGCCCTTGAAGAGGCGCTATATAAATCGCATAGATAGATAGATAGAATTGTCCATTGAGATGCGAAACAATTGTCCATTGAGATGCAAAACAATTGTCCATTGAGATGCGAAACAATTGTCCATTGAGATGCAAAACAATTGTCCATTGAGATGCAAAACAATTGTCCATTGAGATGCAAAACAATTGTCCATTGAGATGCAAAACAATTGTCCATTGAGATGCAAAACAATTGTCCATTGAGATGCAAAACAATTGTCCATTGAGATGCAAAACAATTGTCCATTGAGATGCAAAACAATTGTCCATCTGAATCCATGTTCCTTAAGCCACATACGTCAAAGAATCTTTAAAAAGAAAAGTGCAAGTCTTTTCAATTTACCTGAATGCTGAATGCTTGTCCTTTCAGATATTTGACAGCCTTTGCCAAGCGCTGGACTCTTGGGTCAGCATAGTACGTGATGTTGCTGAACGTTGTACTGCGCTTTGACTTAAAGTGTTTCGCCTGAAGATTGAGAAGCTCAGTTATGTTGTCCATGACAAATCCGAAATTGAAGCTGACATGACGGCTAATGGAGAGGCCAAGATCTCGGAGGTCAGGGGTTCGACATTCAATGAACGTGTCTCGCGTTCTATTGCAAGGCTGACAGAAAACAATTCATAGGCTATGACTAAACCTAATAAGTCAGTCAGTTCACAATGAGCCAGTCACAGTAGTCATATAATATTAAAGTCTCATCCTTAGATTGGACTGCACCAGAAATTAGTCAAAAAAATGCTCTACAACTTACAACTGACCCAAATGCCGCACACTGCTTTTAAAGTTACTAAATCTAAAAGAAAACAGTTTACCGCTATCATGTACGACTGTACGTACAAATTCGATGTGACGACCTTGCAACATTAGTTACTGACAATGTGAAATGTGGTGAAACCTCTCTCATATGATGTCACCAATAAAGATGTGGAATGAGCCAATAAGTAAGTGAGTAGAAGTATTATTATGTAACCCATTATCAATTACTGATATTGTCATATTTCCATTACTCCACTGCATTCAAACCCGGGTCTCATGTTCCGAAATAATAACAATAATTAATATTAATAATTACGACAATTTATATAGCGCCATAACACAACAAGGGTACCTTACAAAGCAGCTAACACGCGGGATAAGCCCTAGTGAACAAATATGTTTTAGTAGGAATCTAAAAAGAGTCCACTGAACTATATAGCCTGTACAGTTGATATTTCTTTTCTACACACACAAGATCTACAAAACAGAAGTCTGAGCACACAAAGAGCATTAACCCTTTACCCGTTTGCCCCGTGAATATCTGCTGAAAACACAGACTTAACGGGAAAAATGAACGGGTAAAGGGGTTAAGTGAAATTTCCTTAACAACCAATCAGGGGCCAAATGGATGCTGCATCTAAGTAATTTAAACAAACTTATGCAATATAACAATTACTCTGTCCAACGACATACCATTGTTCTATTCTCAGTGGAACTGACGTGAACAATAATGAGAGGCTTTTGGATGCAGTCAAAGTTATTTCCTTCCACATCTATAACGTTGCCCCCACTGAAATTGCACAACAACAACAAAGTAGAATAGCATACATACATATGAGCCAAATAAATAGAAGTAGTGCTACGTCAATCAACAATCTTAGCTCTATGACTCGTTCTATGATCTTAGCAGAGGGATTGGGGGAACTGCAGTCTCACCCCTTTTTCCTAATACTTTTCTCTTACTGTGGGGCTTTTCGTGCTGAGAGCGTATCTGATTAGAGAGGTGCTTCAGAAATTCGTAAGTACATTACAAGACAATACAATGTTATGTTTACTCTTCATTCATTCATTAGGAAACTTATATAGCGTCCCCTTCAAAGAAACTATTCAGTTGAAAAATAAATCTTCACCTGTTTGTGAAATACAATAACAAACAAAGCTCTGTACTAACAATAATGTTATTCCTACAATAATTTCTATATCTTTCGGCTTCTTTTGCTGCGGCATATGTATGAGACATCCATGGTGCATATATAATATAACATAATATGAATTACCTGATAAATGCTGATGTTGGATGAATAGAATTAATATTAATGTCTTCAATGCAGAGGAATGCTCTGGCTGGTACTTTGATCAGATCACCATTGTCAACTTTAACAAAGACTGCAGTTGAACGAGATGTCGGTTGGTACGGAGTCAGAAACTCCAGATGAGATGCATTTCTCCTGCAACAGCATCAGTTCACGCAGCGTATATATAACAGATTCAATTCAATTCATAAACTTTATTGATCACAAAAATAAAACGACTACATGTTCATGCAACGGTTCATGCGTGTCCAAGGGTAAACCCAACAGGAACATTATCATTCTGCAATATTTGTAATGTCCTTGTATAGCGATACTTAACCCTTACCACTCAAATTAATAATTAATCGGCCAAAATTTGTCGAGTGAGAGTGAACTCAGGAGTAGTAAAGGTTAATGTGACTCCAAAATGATTCTTCTAAGATTCTATAGATTTAGGCAGTTAATTCATTCAGTCTCTCAATGCACGGATGGACACACAGCTGCATTCTGTCACACTGTCATAAAACTGCATTTGGTCACATCTGTTAGTCATGTGAGTGAGCATTTGTAAAGATCGTAAAAGGCAAGGATGTCCTTATCAAGTGCCTGAAAAAATATTTGGGCTGTAATATAATATAAATATTTGTTCTAAAGAGTAGTAGTCCATCACTATAGTATCCTTAACCTTAACTACTTAACTACATGTGTTGCACCATCTGAAAAAGTGAACCTCTCATAAAAAAACCAAGACTAAGAGTCTAGACATTAGAGTAAATCAAGTGAATAACAACAAAATGTTAACGTATCAACCATGAAGAATATTGTCTTACCACAATACTGGAATTGTCCTATTGAAGATTATGACCGAAATGGAGCTACCGTAGTCGAGATTTTCCCCTCTGACAGTAACATGCGAACCACCTGCACATGGACCCTTCAATGGACTCATGCTCTGAGGAACAGGGTCCTGCAACAAAAATCACTCAAAACATTACAATCAAAAAACAATTTATGTCCTATTTGGCTTTGAATTACAAGTTGATCCAAACTGAGAAGTCAGAATATACAGGGTGGTCCAGCATAAATGTCCCAAATTTGCATGCATATAACTTCGCCAATTGTTGGAATTTATGCACCAAATAAATGGTATTTCACTCTAGTATTTGCACTGAAAAAATGGAACTGATACAAGTTTAGGTTTTAATTATATGCTCGGAACAGCGCTAGCTATGTACTTTGCAAAAAATGTTTTGGTTATTTTGGTGCAATAAAATTGATGGTTATGGTTATGTTATCTGTATAAGCTAAAAAGACAAATCTGACCTTGAAGGTAAAGCCGAACGGTGGTGTCGTGAATTTTCCGCTAACTGTGACTTTCACTTGAACTACTTTGGATGTTGGTGTCACATGATTTATCTGGCAGACGACACTGAAATATCATTTGTTCAACGTTTCCATTACAAACTCATAGATGTGTCAAATGCGATAGTATCACAGATGTATGCACACATGTACATGGACATTCACACAACACCCTTACAAATCTGAACAAATTATTACCAAGTAGTATGATCAGGCCTGCTGATAGGAGGGCAGGGCAAATGCCCAGGATCACAGCAACTTTTATCGGATCTGGCCTGGGTAGTTATGTACAAAAAGTTTATGACAAGGTTTTTAAAATATAATATTCCTGACACTAAACTACAATCGGTTTAAACTTCAAAAATTTAATCAAATTATGATCAACATCATGACTGCTTAATGTATATATATTAAAATATTATATCGCACTTTATTGTTTCAATTCATTTCTGGAAACATTTTCTCACAAAGCCTCAAGATATTTTAGTGCTGTTAAGAAAGTTGTTCAACTCATAATCAACAATGACAATAAACCTGTCTGGTGGTCTGTATTTTTCTGGTACAACAACACAAGTACCATCTCCTACTGTCACATTAACGTCAGGAACAACTCTTCCAAGGTTCGTTCCACTGATGGTGAGCAGTGTGCCGCCCTTAAGCGGTGCTCCCTGTGGAAGAAGCTACGAAGAGAAAACGACAAACCAAAACACGTCTGAGCTGTTGCAATCTAACTCAGCAATGTAAATGCAGTACAGCTTATCTAGCACAACTACCCAGGGTTGTTCATAAATGACGTCATATCCTGAGGGGAGGGGCTGGATGCAATTATGCAGCAGTGAACTGCTAGTGATAACGCCTAAACTGTGACAAAGGTAGGAGAGGCCGATCTTGCGCCTAAATAGTGTGATGTCATTTATGGACAACCCCCTTATTACAAACAAACATCGAAGGTGATATGGTGAAGTCTAGGACAGCCAAGCGCACTGTTTCCTAATCCATCTTTCCACATAATGTCTCCCACCACATCACTATTTTTTAAGATCAGATTCCTTGCATCTGCTTTCTCTTCTTGCTCATTCTGTTTAGTTGCTCCTATCATTTCAAGTTATAATAAATAAGTCTACAGACTAATAAGAATATTGTTCATGCCAGCCTCAATGCCATGATCAACCAAGGCATATAAGGAATAATTCTTTCACTGCAGCTTCCTAAAAATGCACAAAACTCAACAAAACCCAGCAGATAAACGAAACCACATCTACTCTTAAGCAACAATGATTTCATGTAAAAAAATTAATAAGCATCAAACTGCAAACATCAAATTTCAAAAGAGGCAGAAAATCGAGAAGAGACTGACCGAAGTTATACGAGGATATTGACAGGTCTCATTCCTCGTCACTTTCGTTCCTTGACAGGCAGCCGTGCTGATGCTACAGTGACCGCTGTTTTCAATGCCCGGTTGACACCAGATACAATCGTATGCAGCGTCCAACAACAGACAGCGACCGCAGCTAGACACCATGTGTTCGCACTTGTAGACATTAACTGAAAAGAAGATACAACTTATACATTATCATACTAAAAAGTATACATGAATGAAATTTCACTGCATAGTCAAGCGTTAAAATATTCTAAGAGAATTACTCATTTACATTATGGTCAGGGATTTTGAAAAAATTGGAATCGCAAAGCATGGAGCAGCTCTGCACCATGTGGCTAAAACATTTAACAAAGACGGGATTTTGCTGTAATCTTGTATCCACGATTCCCTGCTAATGAATGCCTTTTAAAGAACAATAAAATTGCAACAGACCGTAAAACTAAATATAACCAAACAGAGGATTCAGCCACAGAGATCCTTAAATGTTGATCACCACATCAATAAGAAATGCCAACTCACAGGAGTGAGTAGAAGCTTAGCACAGTACCAAGTTATAAATTTCTCAACTATATCAAAACAAAGTAAGTGAAAGAAGTGAAACGAAATTATAGCATAAAGAAACAAGAAATATACATACCACTGATATTTGCTGGCTTGTCCAACTCAAGATCATTTCCCCAGACCAGGTCAATTGCAGCGTTTTGTGATGAGTTATTGGCTTTGTACGATAGCTGTAAATGTAAACAAATTACATCATAAACTGTGAAATTGACATTTCCATTACAATCCATCTTTAATTTGCAGGTAAGTTCATTTAACACAATTGAAGTAAAAAAATCAGTTTGCATTTCAGATTCATTAGCATACAAATCTCAGAAGTCAAAGGTCAATGCTGTGTGCTGAAAGGATAGTAAACAACAGAATCTTAAGATGACACAACTCTCCTGCACGCACTTTCAAACACAAATGCAAGACTACAGCTTCTATGAGTCTCAATTTTCATGATAATAAGGAGTTGCAGACAATCCATGCGAGGCTGTTTTCAATCCATTGAAGGGAAGATAAGCTAACTGATGATGTCCCATACAAAAGGTTATTGCAGCAGTCAAGACAAGAGATGAGGTCTGAGAAACCAAACTGAGGTTTGGAGAGTTTGTAATGTGTACGGATAGTTTAGTGATGGGCTGATGGCGAGTTTTTCTAGAATCTTTAAGAGAATGTTTGAGGTTTGATATTGACCTGAGATTATTCGAAAGGTCAGCTGAATCAAAACCATCCTCTTTTTTTACCAACTTGAGCAGATTTGAATTTAGTTGGAAAGTGACCTGATTGAACTGAGAGCCTTGCAGCATCAGGCTATACCATTCATTCACTCATTCTTTCAACTCATTCATTCACGATATTAGACCAGTCGATTGATTAGCACTTACAGAAACCGAAGGACATTGAACAGGCGCTCTTGACGTAATCGGTTCTGCTGTATACGCTGGTGTATATGTCGCTGGCACTCTTATTATCTGGTCCCCCAGCTTGAGGCGACACTTCAGCGTTGCACTGTAGATACTCTGCAACAACAACATGGCCAGTATTTTAAAGTAGGGTAAGATAAATTTAAGTCAATCAGTATTCATTTTCAAAGACACTTTACTATTACAGTGGAAATAATGTCATGGTTGAATGTAAGTTTAAAGGTTAAGTTAAAGGTATGGCAAGAGAAACAGGCAATTCACATAAACAACCATCAACAAGCATTTTGAGATAAACAGTTCTAAGCTCTAACGATCACTCGGTACAAACAGCTTTCCTAGTGCGAAATATACGAACAGCATCTACATAAGAGCATGGATTCAACCATATATATTTATATGCCTGAATATGAATATGCCTGATAATGGCTTCAAGCTTATAGAACTTTTACCTGCAACTTACCCTGATATTACATCAGATGAGCTTACAAGCAACTTACCTTGATATTAAGGCCAACAACCTCTAGCGTTTTCGCGGTACCTGAAGGAACCAGCAGCGGTTTTCCAGGCGCCAACTCAAAACTTGAACATGATGCAGTCTTATCCGTGATGTTAATAGATCCCTAGAACCAACAAAATCAAGGAAGTGAACAGAAAAAAAACAACAATCACAACAACAGTAACAGTCATATACTGCTAGTATAGTTATTAATCATTGTTTTAGAAGCTCATTTTAAAGTTTTTCCCAGTCTACTCTGTCAAAACACCGTCTCATAATCTACGAAACAGATATAGACCTCTTGTCCGTACTCTATGCTTCTTTCCGTTAGCACCCACAGGGGCTCCGATAGAGTTCCTTGTGCCTCTACCATTTCTGAATCCGAATTGGTCTTCTCCTAGCCCCCCCTTAATTATACCATCTACAGCTATAAGTATAAAATAATTAATAAATATAAATAATCAATAATTAAAATCAAAAATCTAATTGAAATTAAATATAAAATATTAAATAAAATATAATAATATGCAGCTGACATCGACATAAGTTTAAGAAACACAACAATCAGTATGTTAAAACATGCATTAAAACTAGAAAGAAGCAATAATGGGTTAAAGTTTCAACCTGGCCACCACAGCTCGTCGTATCGTTGACTGGAATACATTGGTGCTGAGGTATGCACCACTTGCAAAGTGAAGGAATTAAAGTACAGTTGCCACAGCTGAAGAAAACAAAAGACATCAGAACAAAATTACATAACCCTTCAACTTGTCATGCAACTGGGTAAAACCTTTTCTTAAATATAGTCCAATGGATAAAGCAGTCCGACTTTCAAGTTTAGAAGCATTTCTGTACACACGGTCTTGCCACTGTTTTTTTTAAAGACTTCCAAACATCATACAAGGAAAAAAATAATTTACAAAAACCGCGCTACAAAATTAATTTTTACAAAGCACTACACAACTTCAATTCCTGACACTTAAAATTTTCCCTTTGCTGCCACAGCAATAAACTGGGTTGAAACCTTCAAAATGAAATGCACAGTAGACCTAATCATTGGTTACAAACTACACTACGATATGACGAATGTCCCAAATGAAATATGCATGCTAGAAAATCTATCTGACCGAATTGTAGGTAAAAACAAACCCATGAAAATTGCTACAGTTTACAGAAATTTTCCATGACAGGAAATTGCCTGGTAATTTCTATCTGACTATGCTGTGTCATAACAAAAATGACTAGCATAACCCTAGTTCATCTAGGGCTGGAACTGGCACCCCTAATATGGCAGAGTTTAGTAGCTCACCTTTTGATTTGCTGGCACTCGTATACCAACACGGATCCTATCACCCAAGTCACTTGGTCAACCAGTATTGCCAATGAAAAGTTCTGCTGAGGAGCTAAATTAAAAACATTTATTGCATATAGCTTAATATAATATAAATCAAGAATCATCAATAAAAATGTTCCCTATTCCAATAAAAATTACAAACTCAAGCCTCACTGTAAACCATTGTTATCAACATGCCATATCTATGGATCATATTATAAGATCACCGAAGTCCAACTTGGTCTGGTCTCAAAATATCTCCGACTAAGCCTCTCTGTGAAATTCTGTACCCGTGCGCTCTACAACCTTTGTTACCCCACTGTCCCTTGTGTTTTGCGTGCCTTGGCTCAAAGTCGTGCATTTGAGCTGTGATGTGGTAGGTCCCTCCACATGAAATGGCCTTCATCCTCTTCTACAGGCTAAGCTCATGTCAGCATGAGCTCTTCCTGCATCCTCTCAGTCCCTCAAGATGTTTCTTTTCCTCCGGAGCTTCTGTGCTGAAAACGTCTCTGAATAGTCTATGCTGCGAGAGGAGCTATATAAACTTTTAGATATGATACAATAATATTCATTCAACTGGCAATTTAACGAGTCTTCTTCTTTCCCCTTTTTCAGAAATGCCTGTAGATCACGTTATTTGTTAGTGATAGCATTCGTATGCGTCGAGACTCGAGAGTGCCTCTGAATCTCTGAGTTATACTTTTTCATGAATGCTCAATTACAATTACCATGGCTTACATGTGATATATCAAAGTCACCGTGACCAGTGTCTCATTAAAAAACTCCTTGTACATCTTTCCCTTTGAGTGTTTTTTATAGGATCAATTTGTCATCAAAGTAAACAATCATATAACTTGACACCAGTCATTCCTGCAGGGTTGATTAGTTGCAAACACAAGGCCTGCAAAGAAGCAGTAAATGTACATGCAAGACCATACAAAACGAATAAGGTTTCTAAATATTAAGAAAAGCCAGCAAACTCAAGTAAATATGCAAGTTGGTTGCAGCACCATATATAAAAACCTGCTCACCTATTCTGTCTGAAAATGTCGGCATCCTAGTAAATTTCTTGCAGCGAATGATTCTTGGATTTGAAAGGGAAGGAGGATCAACAGTCGCTTCAACTTCTTCGTTAATGGCAATGAGTGGATTTTCAATCTTACATTGCAATGTCTTGACACTGCTCGGAAGAAAGTTCACTTTCATAACAACCTAACAAATAAAATTCAGGTATTTATTCAGATGGAAAAAAGCAATCATGATTTAAAAAATCAAACGAAATTCTACCATATATATATATACATATACATATATATAATTATATATATATATATATAACTCTTAACACTTTCGCTAACAACTGATGCAGTAAAGCCCATAGAAATAGATTCATACTTGCAATGCTATACTGTACACAATACACATTGTCATCATTGTAATTACAATGAAAAGAAATCAATGAAGCAGATTTAGTTAGGACATTTTCATAATTTTCAGTTCACTTGTTTCCTTTCTCCACAACACAACCACCCTCAATCAATTTCTTAATTCACAAGAACAAATGAAGCTTTCAATGTCTCCATGTAGAATTTGTAGATCTATCCAGCAAAACGATAAATATTGTTCCCTTTGACATCCATGAACTGTTGAACATAAACTTCTACTTTTGGTGATCAATATAAAGTTTATGAATTGAATTGTCAAAATCCTTGTCTACATCATCATCTACAACACATAGCCAGGTGACCTACTTGGTTGTCCCTATGGCTCTAACTTCCACAGTGCTGCATAAAAGTTTCGTTATCGTCAACCCATCTTTCTGGAATAAGCTACCTAGCGGTCTCCTTAATAAGCTTCTTGGTCCTTTCTTTGCCCCTTTTTCGCAAGCATTTGAAAACCATTCCCTTTCATAGGGGTTTGGTGCTCTCGGGTGGGGAGTGCCTCTGATGAGTTTCTCTTGAAGTGGTGCTATATAAATTCATGATTACAATTACGATAGTAGAGTTCTTTTGCATTGTGACCGTTGTAGACATGTTACTACAATCATTCTCTTGCTACTTCTGGTAACTATTGACAACCATTCCTCCTGTGAAATTACTTTTACTAGCTACTACAACCACACTGTCACTCTCCCAGACCTGTGAAAAGTTTACATCAATAAATACTTTCTAACTATGCAGAAATGTTCCTTGACTTCTTTGGCTGCTGATTGTCGACTCGGCGATAAAAATAGATAACACTATCATGTAGAGCCTATTGTAGATTTCAATTGTTCAATTACTCTGACAAGGCGAATTGCCTGTCGAAACATTATTGTCAGTCAAGACTATTTAAAGATTATAAAAAAATAATCAAAACTAAATTCGTTTACCAGAGTGCTGGTATATTTGTCTCGAGGTAAGTGTGTTGGAGAAATTTCTGTGATCATTGGACATGATTCTGTCAGCCACATATTGGTTGAACTGCATTCCGACTTCATATTGCACCTTAAGAAACAGCAAATAATATAAAATAATAACCAATCATTATCTGTTTGTTTGTATGCGCACTTGTAATAGAGCCTCTTCCAGCTCTCAACCGCTACTCAGAGGCGCTCCCGACTACAGCATAAACACTGCATCAGAGTTTCACGCCGAAGCACTGAGCAACTGCGAGTGAAGGACTTGCCCAAGGTCCCTACGCGGCGACTTGAGGTGGATTCGAACCTCGAACCTTTCATCTTCAAGGCAACGACGCCACCACTACACCCTACACCACCACGCTAGATAGCATAAACACATGAGGAGATTTTGAAGCACAACTTCAAGACACAACCCATCAGCAATGCTCCCAACAAAGCGTGGAATAATCAAACAATACGAACTTCAAGCACTTGCGAAACAAAGAAGACCTGTGCCAGACTTAGATCACTTCTGAATTAAAAGAAGACTTTCAATGTAAAGTGTCAACAATAGAAAAACCCTATGTGCTCGGTACTGGAAAACCTAGCCCTAGGGATGACAAGGAGACAGGAGCACCATGTCCAGCTGATCAGAGGGACCTGTGACCAGGAACAGATGGAGAAGAGATACACTGGAGAAGTATAATTTAACTCCAAAAACACGCAAAATGTTCTATTAAGCTGTGTTTTATAAACTGGTGTTCTGATACAGCTTTTGTGAGGCACTGAAAATTGCAAGGTATATTCCTAATACAGTAGATTCAGTCTTGTGTCGCATGAAGGATTTTCACAGTACTTAGCAAGGTTCACGTAATAATAGAATAATTTCTGTTTATTCAACAATCTGGTTGACAGACCGCAACTGGTTACAGTGTACAATTATGCAGTTGCAACAGTTTACAGGCACTCAGATTACAGAATACATAAATCTTAACTTTTAACAGAACAAACAGTGCAATAAGTAGCAGGGTAAGAGTGGTCTAAAAATAGAGCAGAGGCATTGGGATGAAAGTTGAGGGTGATACACAATACACAGCCATGCAGGTGATCAGAAAGTTCATTCAAAACCATACGAACCCAGTGGTTGTATGATTTGAAATCCGAATGTTGGATCAAGTTAGGTTAGATTTAAGTGTTATTTGACTAAATACACAGAACTGTTTTAAATAGATGTGGAACTACAATTGTCAATTTCAGGATGTGCATGTACAGTATGTGGGAAGTGTTTCCATGAGGATGCTCATGTAGTGCATTTTAAGAGACGCTGACACCGTAAATTCATTCATAGATTCAAGTATTTATACATCAACTCTTCAAGGAAACTACTCAGAGGTGCTCTCAACTCCAGCACAGCCAAAAAGAACAGTTTTAAGCACTTATACATTTTGAACACATGTGTAAGAGAGTTTTATACTGCGACTAGGGAAGAGGTGCAGCTCCAGAGGACGGCCATTCCATACCGGTGGGCCAACCACAGAAAAGCATGGCTTTGCATGATGCAGATACAAGCAGATGGAACTGAGAGCACTCATTAGACCCAGAAACCTAATAAATAATAATTAAGATATAAATCACATAATTTATAATGTCACAAAGTAGCACAAGACATAGTAGACAAGGACAATAAATTATGCAACACACATCAATCAGATCACGCTTACAGTGATCATATTTACTACCAGTGGCAGCACCACCGCATGATCGCAGCAAGTCACATGACATACTGCCTATTTTACTCTCGACCTGTCTTATGACTTGCAAACAAATCTTTGGAATTTTTAAACTAGCAATGCTCCATAAGGGACATTCCATCAATGATGATCAATCAATCAATCAATCAATCAATCAATCAATCAATCACATAAATTTATATAGCACCCCTTCAAGATCTCTACTCAGAGGCGGTCCCAACCCAGGCCTGGTAAAAAAGAAAGGTCTTGAGAAGACGGTAGAAAGAGCCAGCAGAGTCACGATGAAGATGATGATGATATGTCAGGTGCCATGTGACTACAATCCATACAACTAGGATAGTAGGTGAAAGTACCGTTTGAACGTGCTGCACCAGCCACAGTGCGGATCAACGATGCACTTGCTGCAAGTAAGAGACGCAGCACAGTTGTGCGTGCTCAATTTCTGCACCTAAAATCAAAGCCAATTCATATTGTCCTCGTTTCATTTTTTTATTAGCCTTTTTAAAACACACTATGTACGTATCGCCTCTGCATAAATTCAGTCCTGTAATTAGAGAGCAGGACTTGGCAAAAATGTCCAAACCATAAAAATGTTGCTTCATGTCACCTCTTATATAAATACAGATGTACGTCAGCAAACATTCAGTAATTAGAGAGTAGCTCTTGGCATATATACCTAAACCATAAAAATGTTACTTCAGATGTCTCTGATATAAATACTGCTTCAAGTCAACAAACATTAATTCGAACGTGTACAAGCCAAGAAATTTAATAATGAAATATTGAATACACTTTATACACAAGAGGTACGAAACCTCAATCCTAAACTTGACCAATACGCATGGGCTTATACTACTACTGTGGACCGCTAATAATGATATTTCGGTACTAAACGCGAAATCCTACAGAAGCCAAATTTAGGTAAAATTTTAGCTGCAATAGAAGTACACCACAATGTTAAGATGTTCAATTGTTCATGCTCAAAACTTCAGTCTGTTATCTGTTTTTTTTTACAACATTGCTGATTTATCTGTAGAGCACTTCTAATTTCGTGACTTATTTGTATCACTGTGGGTTAGATTGTGAGCATTTCTGAGCACACTTCTTGAAGAGGTGCTACAAAAATTCTTGAAATGAATGAATAATGATGATTCACATAATTCACATAATTCATAATGACCAAGTTACTCTAGATAACTTCTTACCGATTTGTTGGTCAGTGCATAGATAGTATCATCTGAGACCATGATGAGATCTTTTATATGCTGCTGTGAATCTAGATTCAGATCAATCGTTGCATACGGAATGGATGAGTTACCCGGATATCGTAAATGCAGCTGATGAATAAAAAACATAAAATTTCAACTCAAATATTCCATAATTGTTCAATGTTCAAGTACTTAAGTACTTAAAACAAATACTCGGTAAGTTTTCAAACTTGCAGAAGTGCTGGCCCAAGGATGTGGAATAATCCACCCTTAACCATCCAGAATTCACCATGCTTCTCTAGTTCTCTATATTCAAGAGAATTCTCCAATGCTAATTACTGTCAGCAAATCTTTAATTTCATCCCATCTATATATATTTTTTACAACACATGCCTTGACTGATTGCCTGTAAGTTTTCTGCAAAATTTAAATGTACTCAGTGTAGACACACACTCATGCTTGAATTTTTTTATTATCTTTGTCTTAGTTAACTAGTTAAGTTTCAAAAATCTTAATTGTTTCTCTTTATAACCGGACGTTATCTAAATGCACGTACATGGGTAATCTATTAGTGGGACTTTGGTCCATTAAGGATATCTATCCTTTGTCTTTATTTTTAAAAATATGTTTACTCTATGTTGATAATTTGCAGGAGCAATAAAATTTATGGTTATTGGCAATGGTTCTGAAAAGTAAATAAGATTACTAAAACAGAGAGGCTTAAAAAAGGCATGATTAGAAACATAATTACATACACTATTACACATGATGCACATAATATGTGCATTATATTATATCACACTCAGCAATTTAAACAGCATAAAAATCATGTGCTGGATAATGCCCTGATAAAAACAATACTGAAAGGTCTTTTTTACAAGCTACAATATAATTGGCCAGCAACAGTAAAAGCAGGATAAGCAATCAATATCAATGGGACAATAAGTGCACGACTGTAATTAGTGACTTTACAATGAAAAGAAAGTTTAATTGCATGCCTGAGCACTTTCATTTGAGCACTGTAATAATAAACCAGCATTATTAGGCATTTCTTTGGAATGGTTCAATAATTGAAGTACTTTTTTCCTGAAGACATGGCACAATAATGTTATTTCACTTGGCACTGCTGCTCTAAGTTTATCCCATGGATTGAAGTGCAGCTTAATTTAAAACATTGTCACTATTCAACGCATTAGGTTCTTACTTGTAAAGTATTGCAACACTTTCAGACGACAAAACCTATCAATAAGTTCAACATCCAGAGCAAACAGCAATTTTCAACAAAAGTAGTAAATGAATTTCAACCGTCCTTATTTGTCAAGAATGAATTAATCTTCTTATCTAGCACTGAATATTTATAATCAATGCCAAATTCATCCCTTAAGGCTTAGAAATAATTATACTAAGCAAAGTAACAAATAATTTCATTCTGAGAATTGGCATTGAATTGCCAAATGAAATAACATTATTTATCAGCACTGCAGTGTGGTCTTCTTCTTCTGTCTTCTCCTCCGTCATCGATATGACGACGAGGCCTTTATGAAATTCCTCCAAACTTCTCTGCTTCTGATTGTTTCTCCAATCTCGGCTAAGCTGGTGCCCTTCTCTTTCAGGTCTTCTTTGATGTTGTCTATCCAGGTCTTCCGCTGTCTACATGTACCTCTGCTTCTTTCTCCTTCTACATGTCCATGTAGTGCAGCGTTTGGCAGTCTTTGTTCCTCCATTCTTCTCACATGACCGAACCATCTGAGTCTTCTCTTCCTGATTTTTTCTATTATCGTTTCATCGACTCCTAGTTCTTCTCTTGTTTTTTTCATTTCTGATCTTCTCTCTTCTGCTTCTGCCTATGATTCTTCTCAGCCAGCTCATTTCTGCCACCAACAGTCTTCGTTCGTCCTCTTTTCTTAGAGTCCAGCACTCTGATCCGTATAGCAATACCGGTTCTACTAAGGTATGATAGAGCTTCATCTTAGTTTTGATGGATATGTTTCTTGCTTTCCACATTTTCCCCAATTTCCCGAATGCCGCACATGCCAGTCCAATTCTTCGTTTGATGTCTTCTTCGCATCTTCCATCTTCTGTTATCAGCCCTCCAAGATATACGAATCTGGTAACTTGCTCCAATATTCCGTTCTCTGTTCTTATCTGTAAATTCTCATGCTGTTTTCCGATCACCATTGTTTTTGTTTTTTCCACATTGATTTTGAGACCCATTCTCCTGCTGCTTTTGTCTACCCTGCTCGTTATATCCTGTAGTTCCCTTGTGTGTCAGCTATCAGATCTATGTCATCTGCAAACCGAAGGTTATTTACTGGGCGTCCAGCCGTCCATTTAGGTTTATCCCATGCTCTTCTTCATTTTTGGCAAGTCTCATCACTATTTCCAGCAGCATATTGAACAGGTCCGATGACATTCCGCATCCTTGTCTTACTCCTACCTTTATCATAAACCATTCTGTTAGTTCTCCTACTCTCACTGCGCTTTCCGATTTGCTGTATATGTCCTCTATCAGCATTACCAATTCCTCTGGTACTCCAGTGTCTCAGTACTGTCCATAGCCCTTCCTGCCACACACTGTCGAACGCCTGTTTGTAGTCAATGAAGTTATTATACAGCGTCCTGTTCATTTCGATATACTTTTCTGACAGTTGTCTAATCACAAATATCAAATATCTGGTCCATTGTTCCCCAGTGTGGTCACAAATTGTTAATTCTTTGAATAGTTGTGTTGAGTTTGAATCACTAGCTGATAAAGTGAAATATCAAATTCATTACTGAGCTATTATATTATCAAGCCTCTAAAAAGCTATTACATTTCTATTTCGCTTTTCATTTTCAGTTCCACTTCTGTAATAGCTTTTCAAATGTACTATTTAGCTGTTCAATTGCATTTCTGTAATAGCTTTTCAGTTGCACTTTGATACCCAATTTCAGACATGAACCAAATACAAATATAGCCACAGCAATTAAGTGACTAGAAGCCACTTAATATTTTGACCACTTAAACCAACATCAGTATGAACCCAAGCCTGTGCTAGAGTTAATTGCAACCTACAATTAAGATTCAACATGAACAGATAATCATTCACCATTTATAATACATCCTTCCATCAACAACAGTATTTCTCATCCACATGGTCATTAGTCCTGTTATGACATGACCCTAGAAGGCCCTTCCAAACATGCAAGTTCAATTGTTTGACTATAAATTATCATTCGCATGACGCACATGGATTTACGACCCAGATGCAAAAGTGAAAACTGCCAACACATCACCAATTACAGTTCATCGGCACCATCATTATACATCAGCTCAGGTTACAAATGGATGTGTAGTGTGTACCTTGACCAGTCTGCCGCTTGTTCCTCCAACGAAAGCGACAGTTGCATCGTTGACCGTCTTTGTTACGATAGATGTTGGTATAATACCCTTAACTTCTGATGAAAGCACAGGCTGAATAGGACTAAGGCTCATAGTAGGCTGATTGTAGCTGTTTTGTCCACAGTATATGTCATTGACATTCTGCATCACAGTCACATAAAATCATTTTATTTCCTTCAAAACTTTAAAAGACATTAATTTTATGCAAAAATAATAAGCAATTGAAATGTGGACTGGGAAAAGAATGGAGAAGGCACAGCAGAGGATGAATTGGCTACATTGGACATTCAAATCTGAATACTTAGAGGCAAAGAACCTGAAGAATAAGTATCATATTATTAATAATATTACTTGCTGAAATCTGTAAGCCAATGACAAGGCATCCACCAAGCTATCATGCCACCATTTACAATGGGCTATTATGCCGCTATCTACAATGGGCCAATATTATGCCACTACAATGGACTCTCCTCATTGTGACCATTTCCTTGGAGATTAAAACCTGCACACTCCATGCTACAGACTAAACGGTCAACCACTATTAAGACAGATGGAGACTAATGATTTTTAAAACACATAATTCTTCATATCAATGTTCTCTGCTGACACCCACCGCCCTGTTGCTACAATTGAATAGTGTATTGTGCAGTACGAGGATGAATTTCATCTCAAAAACCGGTAATCCAATCTACAGTCATCCATTAAACTCTGCACCAATTCCCATCTATATCTATAAATAATTTTATTCATCACAAGATGCGGTGGTGTAGCTGCATGTTCTGTGACTTCTAGGAAGAGGGAGAAAAGCTCAAATCGTCTTCAAGCCAAATGTTGCATAGTGCCTATGGACAATTTGTTTACTCATAATTGTCTGTTAGGAAAGGAAAGGGAAACCACCTCGCTCATCTCATCCATACATACATACAAACACACATGCATACATAAAAAGTTTGCCTTTTGAATAGAGAATTGATCACCATTATCCACCACAATGACACCATCATCACTCAGTCATTACGGTCTGAAGAATGCGAAACTGAATCTGAGAAATTTATATAATGTAAAAAAAATACATTTGCTAGTCAGACAAACCAAACACTACAGTAAAATCAGAAGAGCTTGCTGAATAAAATATAACCTAAACTTGGTAAGTATTATTGCTCCCCAAATATGGATGAAGAGAAAACTCACATTAGGCCTAAAAAAAAAGTTGTGTTTCCGGTAACAGAGCTAAAAAAAATTGGGTAGGTAGGTCGGAAAATATTTTTATTTTGGTAAAATATTTTTATGCAGTGATTATCCGAAAAAGTATACCCCACTAGTCTTTTTTGCGTGCTGAAACAAAGTACGTGTTCTAAGCAAGTATAAACTGCCTATTTCCCGACTGTCTGCACCTAAAACTGCTCTAGAAACAGTCCTATTAACTTCATTTTGTTGACGTCTCTTATGTTATGTCAATACAAATGTTTTAAAAAAAATTGATTTTTTAAATTTTTTTTTTATTTAAAAAAAAAAAAAATATTTGAGTCGCGGCCGTAAAAATGGGTCGGTCGGGTTACCGGAAACACAACAATTTTTTTTACACCTTACAGTCAGTGAAGATATATTTGATAAACACGAGACATTTCGCAGTAAAGACTCAAAGTAGAAGTGACCAAAATTCACATAGACTAGACACAGTGATTTTTTGGTTCCCACCAAGAACCAAATTTTTTAAAACATATACGCAGGCCTTCGAGCAGTTCTTATAAGGGTGCTATAGAACTGACTTGGCAAATAGAGTTAGAAAAGTTTACCGTTTTTTTGCAGGCTTGTGATCCAGCAAGGTAGTTTGGTCCGATGTTCCCTACTCCATTGAAGCAATCACTTACTACCTTCTGAAAAGCCTCCTCCACTTTTTTCATCGAATAAACACAGAGCGCAGCAGCATCACCTGTCGTACCTGTGAATGCTCCAAACATAGCAGCATCAGCATCAAGACGGAGAGCATCTGTCAGTCGACGCCCCATCCTGCCTAAGGTCATGACCCGAAGAACGGGGAACCGACCCCCAGTGACCGTGGTGCACTCCAGCGGAATCTCCGTAAACGAATGCAGTTTCGGATCCTTTTCGCATATCCGCAAGGCGTATGTCGTCTGAGCAGAATTGGCGTCGGAATGCATTGCGAATAAGTACGTATAACCGTTGTAGGAAAAGCCGCTTACAAATTCCACCTGGAACGTTTCGCGCATGTGCACAAGCACGTCTATGCGGCTCGAGTAATCTCTCTCCTGACGAGCAATTTCGAGCGATTCCAGATTACGCACAGAAATGAAACTAACGAGATAATTGTAATCGGGATTACCTTTAAGGCTGCGTGATGCTCCAACATAAAAGACCGTGTCAGAGGAGTTAATGCCGGGACCAACAAAAGCAACAACAGACTTCTTTTCGTCGTTCGGTATGACCGGTTTGTAGACATAGCCAATCGGACTGAAGTTATTTAAGTCGACTTTATAGCAGGAACCGTAAAACAGTGTGCTGCAGACGATGAGCTTGCGACGTGGATTGTCGATGAGGACGACACGAGGCACAAAACTAACGGGTGTTCTTTGGTGTGGGCAGGCATCGCTCGGTTTATATGGACAAAGGATGTTGTCACGGAAAGGTCCAAGATCGACTGAATTTTCTTCTTTCAGAGCAGTTGAAAGTAAGTAGACTTTACCAGTCGCTGCAACGTATAGTTTGCTTTTGGTGGCATCGTAAACAAATCTGTACAGCTCCACCTCATCCGACCTTTCCGTAAAAACACTGGTGACACTGGTAGAAGAAAACTGAATATGTGGTAGGAAGGCACAGAGCACGAACAGCATTGAACATGATTTCTTGGTTGTTAAGAAGGCCATCACTATTTCCTGATACCACATTGCTGCACCTGAAAACAATGACCAAACTGATTTTTTTTAAATATACGGTAACCTATTTTCATGCTAAAATTCTAAAGTGCAGTGAAGAATAGTACAAACAACCAGAGGGATAACAAAATAAACAGTGTTGCAACTAATGCATCAGGAAAAGTCAATGATCAACATAATAAAGAAAAGACAAAATTTATGAAGAACTTGATTCTGGCGACTTACAACATGTACGTGAAAATTTGATACTGTTTGAAGTTCTAAGAATCTCTTTGAAGGAAGGACTCTTGTGCCATTGACAATTTTCATGTTGGTCAAGGTCGCAGAGCTAGAAGACTTGCAGTGGCTGTCTCTTTACTGTGTTGCCAATTCAATTCAGTAGTTTTTAGTCATGGCTAGTGGCAAAGGTCTTCCATTTCTGATTCTATCATATGCACAAAATGTTTTTCAGATTGGCTCTTGAAGACTGTTTGTACAGAATAGCTCTACATAAGTCAATTCTCCATTCTGTGTGACACAAAAATTGGTTTATGCTGACACAGCATGTGATGTCTGATAAGAGTCAGTATTTTAGACACTAGGTACTAGGTACAACGACATGGTGAACTGTAGCCACAATATCATTATTCCATTGATGGCTTCTCACAGAATCCACTGGAGCAACCACTATGTCTGGTGGAAGTTCAGTTTCAGACCTCCAAATAATCGGACTGAGGTTTAGAAATAACGTCATGCTGTCACAACTTCTCAAGCCATTTAACCCGTTTACCGTGTAATAAACATTTTAATAGTAAAAATTAGACGAGTTAACTCGGGGATCACGGTAAAGGGGTCAATGAGATGCTATTTATGAAGACAAGCTGAGACTTGACAGCGTTGCTTGTCCAGCTTAAGTGAACTATACAGCAGATGATCCAACTTTGGATATTGAATATTAATGAGGATAATTGGTCGGCCTAAATACCTGGTATACATAATTTAGTGCAACTAAAGCCCAAACGGAAACAGAAAACCCATCATGTATATTAAACAATTTAAGTTCGGATATTGATCATCATTTCAATTTGTGCTGTCTGCTAGTTTCTTAAACTAGTTTCTTATGACTCCTAGCTGGGAACCCTGTAAGAACGAGAGCAAAGTATGGCAGTATACAGTATATGATGATAAGACAAATTTTGTGCTTAGTTCAAGTTCAATCAGATGTGAACAATTCAACACACAGACTGCCGCATTTGCGATAAGAATCTCAATAATCTTAAAGCAAATATATAAAACTAGATACATGTTTGCCTATCCTAAGAGAGGTAAAAAGAAAATTAAAAATCATCCTGCATTGTCTTGGTAAAAATCCTGGTCCATTTATTATTTTACGAGTATCATAAAACAATCACTAAGAATCTTTATTATCCCAGCATGTAGACCACATTTGACGAATGTTACAGAACTTGTAAAATTATACCAACAAAGTACATAAACAGAGGACGTTCAATGCAAACAACACTTGTAACTAAGCCTAAATCAGTTTATTTTGTGAATAATTAAATCACTGGTCTTGCTTCCTCGTGACATTGGGCACAAGAGATTGAATCACATGCATCAACTGCTTCCACAGCTGTTGCTGATCATCCCTTTCAGCCGCACTGAAATTACTCAAACCTATTTCTCAGAAGCTGCAATTTAATTACATAATTGACGTTACAACTGAACTCTGGCCAGCTCGGATTCAGGTTACCAAATACACAGAACTACTTTCATTGTGATCTGAAATTGTCCAGATCTTTATTAGTGTCATTTTCTTAATTTAGTGGTTCAAAATTGTCAAAATTTATTTTATGAGGTGGTGAGGAAGGGCCAACCAATTGCGCTGACACACATTACCCTTTCGGTGCCTCCGTCTCATAGATCTACCCATCTTCTTCAGTTGATTTATCCAAAATAAGTTGTCTGTTTCATTCAGTGGACTGACTTTCTGGATCCTGACTTTAGTAGTTTTATGTTAGTGCACCGTTAGTTGATGCCGTGTGCATCAGACACAGACGCCATAAAATCTGCTAATTAATTAACAAATAAATACATGGCATGTCTGTCCGATGTGTGTACAGTCGGCATAAATGCTGACCTCTTCATCGTGTGAAGAACCACAAATGCCAACATCAGAACATTTTCACAAGCATCCTTGAAGTATTTTTATAAGGAGTAAGACTCAACTTACAATCAAATTCAGGATCCTCTGTTAAAACCAGTTTTATATCAGCAGAGGATTGGAATTGAGATATTTCGTTCATCTGGAATGACCTTCCCTTCAAACTATGCTTCATAAGTCTCTTAAGTAATTTTTCTGTGTTCGAAGCGCCTCAGAAAATCTGAACGCTGTGCAGGGTTCTTAAAGAGTCACGGTTTTCTAAAACTGCTAAATCTTCACAATATCTCAAACAACCTTTTAAATCGCCCTCCCATGCTACACTACTCATACCCCAATCATTCTCTCTTCCACGGACTAAGTTCTGGGACTTATGCCACATGAGTACCACCAGAAACTTAGCCATGCCAACGTCGTCAATCATCCTCCATCCGAGGATCGATGAACCAGGAACAATCTCCTTATCTCCCACAAACTGAATGAAACATCAGTTCAAGTCACTGATAAATCAGTCCATGAGAAGCCATGTTATTGCTTATCAGTCCATGTAATTTATGTATTCCTTGAGTTTTTGATCTGCAAACTAGGCTTAGAAAATCTCCTTCTCAAGGCAATTTCAATCCTCTGCAGAACAAGCCAGAAATTAGAAACTTCCTCGGTTTAATCTACTCAAGCATAGGTCCCTTCCACTCCCGCAGTCTACAACGCCCAATCATTTATTTTTCCTGCAGTTCTTGATATCCCAAGAATCTGCTGCAGAAACTAAATTTCAAATATGTTGATAACTGACTCCTAGTCTTTCTTAATGGTCCAGACCAGGCAGTTGTACATCGTCATTGGAACCACAACAGCCCCTTAATATCAAGCAGATCTCTGTCACATGCTGACTTTTCCCAAACTTTCTTAGAGCTGCACTAACACACCATGCATTTGCAGGTCATACCAAACTCTCCTAGCCACATGCAGAATGCTCAGACATAAATTAGCCAAAATAAAAAATGTGTCAACATGCACCAGTAAATTACCCTGAATCCTCGCACCACATAATATTATATGCATTATGCATGCATGGAACATATTTGTTAAGTGCCATATTTTTTAAAACCTAAATGACTCAATTGACTCTGTTTGCTGTCTGATTGCTTTCCTCCTGTACTTCAGACATAAGTGCCAAAACAGAATCAACGTCAACCGCATATCACAAATTTGCAAATTATTTTCTCTAGCTGAATTCGACTGCCATAACCATACAGAGTCTTGCTCATAACCATCTCTGTCATGATGGCGACGCAGGAGATAATCTTGTCCCATTTCAGAACGTTTTGCCCCATCCATAATAGGCTTTCTCCCCATCCTCACCCCATCCCTGCATCACATTCCCCACCAAAGAGTTTTCCCCAATAAAATTTTCAAAAAAACTGTTAGCTTACACGGCTAGTTGTATTGCTGATTGAAATTATTAAAGCACACAGAGCACAGATTATCTTATCAAAAGTTTGCAACGCAGTCTATACGGTGTATAGCCTATAGAGCTATATAGTAAAACACCATTATTGACCCAGTTACCACAAGTGCTCTATTGAGTAGTCATATATTGAGATCACACTGACCTGTGTATAGTGTGTAGCCTCTTCCTAGCAGGCACTCTCATGATAGTACACCTGCTATCACTCTAGCTTGCTGTTTAGTCTAGATAGCACTTGAATGAACACTGAACAGGGTAGCCCCCATGTCTGCCATGGCCAGCCAGAGTCCAGTCTCTTGAGAGATACAATCAATCATCACCAGTCAATGAGTCCCTAGTAACCAAGTTCAGATGTCTGAGTGGTGGCCGGCCAAATACCAACTTTATCCCTTAAGCAAAGAACTCTCTCCTAGATGCAAATAACTGAGAGCAGGCATGGGCATGGACTGGACTGCAAGTATAGACCTCCCCTGGCATGGGCAACTCTTTTCAAAAGAGGGCTGTCCTAAGATTTTATGCAGCTTAGAGGCTGTATGCCAAGCAAGGGCAATATTTTGCAGCTTCATTTGCCCAAAAAAATGAGACTTATTCAAATAAGACATTGCAGAATAACCCCAAGTAAAATTAAGGCAATTTTTATGATGAAAACCAATTTATTCTTATACCTGCAGTCCTATGTTAAAATAGAACTCACTTATAAGTTTGTCCAGTCTTAGAAATGTATACAGAACCATTAGTCTGTGCAATGTATTCATTTGCATGGTGTGCTATATTTAATGTGACATCTGATACTTCTTCTCATAATACAAATCCGGAATGCCTGCTTTAATTACTGTTCGAAACAGAAAAAATGTGAAGTTCATTGGATAGATTGTCATCTGTTAAACTGCATCAGCTTTGTAGTTTTGTTATGAATGAGTTTCAAAATTGCCACTAAAGTAGCAACCATGTGGTCTCATTTCATGCAGAGAATAGATTACATTGATAATTAATTGAGCAGTAAACAAGTTGACAAGAATCACAACACTAGAGATTGGATTCTTGATAAATAAGAAACAAACATTTTGTCAGCCCATCTACAGAAATCAAAACATTCAAGTGGAACCAGGGCTGGCTAAAAGTTCCCTAATGAAGCTTCAGGTAAAATGCTAATAAATGACATATGTCAAGGGCCGTTCAAAGATCTCCAGGGAGCAGGATCCAGCCCATGGGCCGTACGTTGCCATACCTGATTGAGACTTTGAGAGTAAAATGAATCCTACAAAAGTGTAAGATACTCTGAAAATTAGGAATTCTAAACAACAGACAAGATCACAAACCAATTAAACATACTTCATAAGGAGAAATTTAAGTGCAAAAATCAAATGAAAATGCATAATTGTTCAATATTGCCTACACGGTCTGTGCGTTGGTCTAGCGGTGCATCAAGAGACTAGCTCCTCTATATTTGTGGAAACCCTGTTGTTCCACCTCGGGTGTCCAGCGTCGATCCACCCTTTGGTCGGCAGCCCAAGCTGAGCTTTTGGTTTCACAATGGCGGACTGCTATTAGACAGCACTGTTCATTTTCCATCACTGGTCCTACAACCTGGAATGATCTTCCAGTTACAATGCACTCAGTGCCAAGGGTCACTCTACTTCATTTTTTTAATTCTTAGAACTGCTTTTATAGCCATGGTTGTTGGGCCGGGAGCACTTCTGTATAGTCTGCCTTAAAGGGGAACTATGTAAGAACTCAGGACTTAATAATTATAATAACCATAAATCACCAATAATTACTTGTAATTTTACACCACTATATAGTACCACAAATCATCAGTAATTGCCATAAAGCTCTATCAGTGCAATATTCCAGTCACTTGAACTTCAGCACAAGGAACCTTCAAGTATAGATTATCAAAAACTAACCTATTAACACGCTGGCCGCGAGTGACGCGTTAACACGTCCCCCATTTAGTCATTTGACACAGCAAATCAGCGGCCAACTTGTTAACACAGAAATTATAGTCAGCCTTTGAATAAATCAACTGCTCTCAGAAAGTTAATAATCAGCTCACATCTAAAATTCTCTACCTTAAATATAGGCTAATGTTCTGCATTAGCTCATGAACGAGTCTTTCATCCATATCTAAACAAATCGGAGCTGGTTTTATTGCAGCAGAGTAGTTTAACCCTTTACGGACCAAAGTGTAGTAAATGGTATGGGGATTAGTATCCCCTCCATCAGCAAAGGTTAATAGAAACCATTTCAAGGGTTGAATGAGATATTACCAAGATTTTAAATTAAATAAAATAAAAACAGCCATGTTCGTTATGCCAGAGAAGGTTGGTTAAAGTTACGTTTTATCCTGAATTATAGATATATTCATACTGGATGAATCATAATGGCAGGCAAACGTGTGTACTGCTTAAAGGCATTTCAAGGGTGAGATACACTTTGTATTAGTTATGCTCATCTGCCAATGAGTAATTACATGTGAACAATTACAACAATGAGAATATCTTGTTAAACACGTCAAATGTGGATCAACATATATTTTTCATGGGTATAAGAGTCTGGTGGCTGGGTCGCCGCTGTAAATGAGATAAACAATATGGCCACCCCAGACTGGGAAAGAACACAGCGCTCTGACCTACCTGCCTACAACAGCCGCACTTGCCTCGACTCACTTGCGTGTGCGCTATCCTAAAAGACATAGTATGATCATTTGCGCACTATGGCACTACAACTGATTTAACTGGTTTAAAGTACTGTAGGTAAACACGCACACTGAGTCACCGTACTCCAAACAATATGGCCACCGTAGATGCGTGCATAACAGAGCGGCCCGACATGCGGCCTAATATTTCCGCGAAAATTAAAGGACGCTTCATTTTCAGCAGAATGACTGCACTAAACCCTAAAACTAACCCTAACCGACCCTCACGGCGCCTAACCTGAGCCCTAACCGACCCTCACGCTTTGCATGTTGAGATACATGTTGCGATGTCGTCGATCGGTCGCGTTCTAATTTTACGGCATTCGTTGGCAGCCATATTGTTTGGAGTACGGTGACTCAGTGTGCGTGTTTACCGTACTGTAATATTGTCCCTCAACTTTACCTCAAGCCAATCATAAAACGAAACCAGTGCGATAAATGCGAGAGAAATAATTATTTACATTTTGAAACAGAAGGTCTGTGGGTACCGACATTAGTTCTGAGAAACGCTTAAAAAATAAATAATAAACAATCTAACCAGGATTATATTCCGTCACACAGCATACTCAAATAACGAACTGAGCATTGGAAGTAAGAATATATTAGACTAATTTTAAGTTTAATTTATAATATAACACGAAAACATTCAGGTGTCGTAGCGCTTACACGGATATTCCCATTTCCGGCACCAAACATTTATCTAGCGCCTGATTTTGTTTAGGCCTATTATTATCTGGAGGGATCGTTTCGCTCGGACCATTCGGATACATTATCAAGTTCCTTCTGCGTTGTATTTCGCATTGAGGCGACAATTATGGATAATTAAGTGTCATCTGCATATTTCTTCATTTTGTTTTGAGCATGTTTCGGATGCAAGTCAGAGGCACCAACGATCATTGAACGATGTATGATGAAGGACCAATCCCTGATCCTTGAACAACGCTGGCGTTTATTGAAGCTAAGGTTTTGTTATCTATACTGTGGTTGATATCAGCATAGCGTAATAGATCGAGAGACGTGCACCCTATCTCGCAGAAATTCAACCAGCCAGGTGTAGCCTACATGTAGACACAGAATAGATAAAGCGTAGCTACCGCTTTATCTATTCTGCGATGCAGGCCTAGATGTGGTGAGGAATTTCCAGCTAAGATAGTTTTGTGCTAAGGTGGAATGTCGCAGAGTCAAACGTTTTTGAAAAATAAAGTAACATGTCAACGTGATAGGCCCTATAGTCGTCTGTTGTCAGGTCAGTGGCTTGTTGGAGAATGGCTATCAATGCAGCAAGAGTGGAACCGGTGGTGCGGAAAGCGAATTGGTCCTTAACCCTCGAGTGCCCAAGGGGGGGGGGGTCCGACCGGACCCCAGGCCTGTTTTCCCCGGATAACTTTTTAAAAGCTAATAATCTGCAGAAATGCTTTTGGGTATTCCTAGACCCACCATTTGGGCATAGAATGGTATATTTTGCGTGAGTATTGTCCTACCCTGTACCCACAATCACAGCATATAAGGGTACCGCATGATATTCGGCCAATATTCATACACGCGTATAGGCTTCCTTCGGTAAATAACGCAAACAAACATAAAAATAATGTGTCACGAGATTTTTACACTATTATTTTACACCAGGTGGTGCTATTGTGATATAAGATACATCAATCGATTGCAAATTCATTTGGGATTACATAGAACCAACTTCTGTTACGATATTCCAATCCCTTCTAAAGAAATTAGCATGAAAACGCTGGGGTCCGCGCGGACCCCCCTCTTGGGCCTTCGTGTACCAAAAATTACCTTGGGCACTCAAGTGTTAAGTTCAACTGACATGTGACAAGAGTAGAAGGAAGGATAAACTTACTTTTTGTACTAAGTACAGGGTGGGCCATAAAAAGTAACTCCTAAGGTTTTTGCCCATATCTTGGCCAGAAGAATTTCGAAATAAAATTTTAGTCTTAAAGACAATTCATATTTACATATGATGGCCAGATTTCATCAACATATTTCAAAGAGAACAAAGGTTATATCACTTTTAGCGAGATCACCCAGTTTTTTGACGATTCATTAACCAAAGAAGAAGTTTTAAATTAATTTTAGACACACTTGTTTAATCGTCTTGTGTATTTAATTTATGATGCTTCAGCTAAATTGACTAAAACTGCTGTTCTTTATTTTTTGTTTGATATTGAATTTCAATCAATCAATCATAATTTATATAGCGCCCCTTCAAGGTACCAACTCACAGGCGCTCACGGTAGAGATCAAGCTTCAACAATTTGTGAAACTGAAAACAGCTTGGGAGGTGTCGCATAGTCAAGGGAAGTCCATTCCAGTTTGTTGGAATGGACACAGAGAACGAAGGACTCTCCATTGTTGCAGAGCGAGTGAAAGGAACCATTAAGTTACCATGGACAGCACAGCAGCCCCGAGTAGAATAGCAAATAAGTAAAGTTGTGGCATCCAGTTGATGCAATCTTTAATAATCTTTCTCTTGCACTCAAACAATCAAGACTGGAATAAGAACAGACAGAATAGTCGAACACAGCAATACCGTAACTGATCAGCCTGTTTCGGTTGTTGACATAACCCAATTAGAACAGAGCACTGACCTACTAACATATCCTAATCTCCACCATAGAGGAATATGCGAGTCACTGAATAAAAATCCTGCAATATCCTTGACGAATACTGAACAGTTATCAACACTTTAACAATACAAACGTGTAATAAGTGAATGGGAATGTCTAGCACCTAAAGCAATTATCAGATTTTATAGTAATTACTTATACTGTAAATTGGTATTTGTTTAATTCAGCTGTGAATTTGTTAATAATAATAGTAAACTAATTAATGTTTATCAAATTGTATTATATTAATAATAATTGATTAGTGTTATTTATGTATTTCTTGTCAAGTTTTTAAAGTTCTAAAGGACCATGCACCTCAGGATTAAATTAGTTACGTTACAATACCAAGATTTAAATTTTGAAGAGTTAGTAATTTTTTGTTAACCATAAAAAATATGCAAAAAATCTTAAATGTTGTTGGCTAGAATGATACAAGTTGAACAGTCATTCATTCCGACAGTTTATATAGTGCCTCTTCAAGATATCTTCTCGGAGGTACTCTGAGCTTGCTTATGTTACGTTGTTAAATGTCATTACAAAGAATAATATCAGTTAGCAAAATAACACAGTACACTGAAAGTCACCATTGGTGGGCCCCATAGGCGCAACCACCCTATGAGACCCACGAGACGCGTCCCCCCCCCCCAACTTTTGAGTGGTCCCCTAACTTTATTATCATGCCCCCCCCCAACTTTAAGGACGTGATTCATTATGGTCCCCCCCCCCCAACTTTTAGGACGTGATTGCACCTATGGTGGGCCCACGCACACACGTGGAACCAACCAACAGATTTCCATCAGATCAGCAGATGACATGGATGGATGGTCAAAGTCTTTAGACCAAGTTACGTCGATAAGGCACAACGATGACGTGTTACTATTCATAAACGTGTTGCATTGCCGATGAGCAGTCCCTCACCCGTGGAAGACGACACATGTGAGTACAATGAAACTATCGAGTTCATCGACTTCTTTTCAGTTGAGTCTCAAGCGATTTGATTTGATCAGGTGACAAAAATTTCTGGACGAGATTCAGAATATGTTCGATTGACCCATCACATGGCTGTTCAATACGTTCTTCTGATTTCAGTTTTAATTTTTGTACCTCTGCACGTAACCTGCAGATCTCTATTCTCGCTGCCAGTAGATCATCGTGTTCTTGTTTCATTTTCCTGTCATATTCGATCTCACAAAGTAAACTATCAGATGTGATCGTATGAGTATGTGTTCTTAACGTTTTCGTGGAAGGATTTAATGGTTGTTCTGCTGGTGCTTTTCTTTTCATGGATACATGAGCTGGGCGTTTAGGGAAATCAAATATTGTTGGAACAGCATCCAAAATAAGCCTCTTTCCTCCAATGTTTGTCGGATAATACATAGTTTCTTCAAAGTGGTTGCTACAAAGACGGTAATTTTTATTCAATTCAATGGAACTTTTGTCATCAATATCTTTTCGCCGGCAATTCACAAGCCATCTTTTGCATCTATAATGTAGACAGCATAAACCACATAAACATTAGTCTATGCAAACAATAATACAAAACAACTTGTATTTATAACATGTTTTAATCAAACAAAGTCTTACTCAAAGGGAACATTATAACTTTAGCGACTACCGGTCCGAGTCAAAATTATTTAGAGAAAAGATAAGTTTTAAGTTCAGATTTAAAATTATTAATCGAGAACTTCCATTCAGACGAGCAGCTACCTCAAACGTTTTCTTAACAAATTGTAGATTTACTCTTTTGATTACAAAGTCTCCGTTTGAAGCTGATCACAATCGACATCTTGACCGAAGGACGATACATGGTATAACTAAGGATGACATCAGACAAAGAGGAGCAGAACGCTGCCAGAATCTGACATTACTTTGAACATCAAAAGGCAGATTTTAAAGGATAAAAGGATATGCGAATATATTCGGATGGGCAATCCTGTCAACGGCGGTTTTTAATTATTTCACACTGAAATTCAGATTATTTGACACCGTCATCGGCGGTTTTTAATTATTTCACACTCAAAATCAGATATGTTCGCCGATGACTCTACTTTGTGATGTGGTGGTGGTAATGGTGGTGAGTGTGGTGGCGGTGGTAATGGTGGTGGTAATGGTGGTGGTGGTGATGGTGGTGGGTGTGGTGGCGGTGGTAATGGTGGTGGTGGTGGGTGTGGTGGTGGTGGGTGTGGTGGTGATGGTGGTGGTGGTGGGTGTTGTGGTGGTAATGGTGGTGGTGGTGGGTGTGGTGGTGGTGGTGGTAATGGTGGTGGTAATGGTGGTGGTGGGTGTGGTGGTAATGGTGGTGGTAGTGGTGGTGGTGGTAATGGTGGTGGTAATGGTGGTGGTGGTAATGGTGGTGGTACCGCCACCACCATTACCACCACCACACCCACCACCATTACCACCACCACCACTACCACCACCATTACCACCACACCCACCACCACCACCATCACCACCACACCCACCACCACCATTACCACCACACCCACCACCACCACCATTACCACCGCCACCACACCCACCACCATCACCACCACCACCATTACCACCACCATTACCACCGCCACCACACTCACCACCATTACCACCACCACATCACAAAGTAGAGTCATCGGCGAACATATCTGATTTTGAGTGTGAAATAATTAAAAACCGCCGTTGACAGGATTACATTATCTGTGTGAAATAATTAAAAACCGCCGTTGACAGGATTGCCGGCGGATGAGTATAGCCAATGGTGCGATTGTTGCAGGAATTAAGTGGGTGATGCCAATGTTATGGAATAAACGTTCTGCAGAGTGAATAACTGAAGGAAGTGCCAAACTGGCAGATTTTGGCAGACCGTACACTATAGTATTTCAGTACTTTAGTCCATCTTACAATATAGTACAGTGCTTAATTAAAGTGTAGAAAAAGAAGTGCCCGGTCGCCCCTACACTTTCTAGACTGTACAGGCCTAATACGTGGCAGGACCGTGTGCAGATTTGAAAATAAGTGCATGGACGCCGACCATGACCGCCTAGTCATACTTTAAGCCCTGAGTATCCTGTATACTCGATGGGATAAGAATGCCAATTTACGCAGCAAAAATTTCATACCTTTCTTTATCTTTCGGAAAACGGAAAAACGACACTTTCTTGCCTGCATTGCTCCTGTTGGAGCAATTAATGGCCGCACAGAAATCAGGCATGTCTTGAAAAATTATAATAATGACTATATAGATTTTACACTTTTAAAATTAATGATAATAAGCTTACATTATTTGGAATAAAATAAAATAAAAGTGGAACAGGTCACGAACAGGTCCATGACCATAGATTAGCGGCGCATGTTTGCAATACGACGTATCTATGGTGTACAGTGTTGCCACTGAGGTCTCATAAATAAGCCCAGATTTTCTTCTCAGAAAATCCAGAAACGCTCAGACTATTATTTTATATGAGCGATTTTATAATATTATAATTATATTATGAGGTGTACCCGGCCACGCGTTGCTGTGGCAGAAAAGACCGTCATCTGCCTCCTCCCTCTCCCCCGTCCCCCTCCCCGTCCCCCTCCCACTCCCCGTCTCCCTTCCCCTTCCCGTCCCCGTCCCCCTCCCCGTTCCTCTTCCCCCTCCCACTCCCCTCTCCGTTCTCCTTCCCCCTCCCGTCCGCGTCCCCGTCCCCGTCCCCTCTCCCTCCCTCTTTCCCCTCACCCTCACCCTCACTCTTCCTTCTTTCCTCCCGGACAGCGACATATGCGCTATCGCGATTTTTGGGCGACTTTTGGGCAACCCTGATCGAAGTTGGTCATCTCGCGACTTTTGGGCGACTTTACAACGTAATGTCACGACAAAAACGTTTCCGAAATCTGGCAACCCTCATGGACGTTGGGAAGTGTATAGTTTGCAAATGGCGGCCGAACGGATTTCAAAGTTCTCTTTTGTGGAAAATGCTGGGTTTTTTCGGGAAAAAAGCATACTACAACACGGTTCTATTTGAATGGAAGGTGTCGTAAAATTTTCAAAACAATCGGTTCGTCAGTTTTCGAAAACACTCATAACGCACGGTTGGAAAGTTTCATTTTTATATATATAGATAATTATATTATGAGGTCGTTTTATTGCCAAAAACCCAGATCTAGTGGAAAAACCCCAGCCGTGGCATCACTTTTAGTCTTTGGTGTATGAACCAAAAGGTGTTGTGTTGGTGTTGTGTACATGACTGCTGCGTTGCTTCTGTGGCTGATTTTGCCGAAGTTAAAAATAAAGTGCATATACGTCTTGTACTACAGCGTTCGTCTTCGTCTAAGAACCTACTGGCTAGCCGACGGTAGCCGTGTCCGATAGCAGTATTTCTAGAAGGTACAAGAACCTTCGAACAGATTCAGTTGATCCACGGTGAAAATGACTGGTTTCCGGGATTAGAACTCAGTTCGTATAAGTACACGCTTAAAGTGGTATGCGGAGAAAAGTTGTTACGGATTACTAAGCACTTTAACCAAAGGTGAGTTTGATAGGCGATAAGAAAAAGTAGAAGGAAGAAGTTGGAAATAGCACGTGGATCCTTAGGATTTAAGCGTGTAAACTTTGCAGACCTTACGCTGAACCTTCCAGTTCTTAACAATCCCATACTTGACTATTTACCTGAACTTGGCACAGGCTTTTAATGGCGTGCTGGCTGAACAAAATAGTCTGGTGTGTTTGAAGAATTTCATAAAGGAGGAAACTGGGACAGATTTCTAGGTACTGGACTTACTTTAATGATTATAAGGTTTGACTCTCTAAATTACGTTTAAATTGCACATTCTTTGTTCTTCTGTAACACAGAAACAATCTGTAACAAAAATGGGAGAAGCAGCGACGTTTAAGGAAGAAGGAAATAAATATTTCAACGAAGGAAATTTTGGTGAGGCATCTTCTTTCTACACGAAGGCACTTTCCGTGAAATCGATCAGTGATAGCGAAAAAGCCGTATTCTTGAAGAATCGTGCTGCCTGCTTTCTCAAACTACAGAAGTACCATGAGGCAGCAGCAGATTGCACTGCAGGTAAAAGCAGAACATTATCGTGTAGTGTAGAAAACATTGATTAAATGTCTTCTGACATGTTACATTTTATTATGATAGATACAAGTCAACTGTTAGCGGCTAAACAGGGTTATCAGTGTTTTTTAGTAATCTCCTGAATGCCTAATTGGACCATCTCGATATATCGGTCTTTATGAAATGATCTACTGCACCTGTAGGTATGTTTTTATAATTTCTATTTAGTCTAATTGCACTCCTCGATTGTTTGATACCAATTCATTTAAAATAGTCCAACCTTGATCATCATTTCTTTGGAGTCTCTGTTCATCATTCACACTTTTGTATATTTCTGTTCTAATAATGCAACATCTTTTACCAAGTTAACTGTCTTTGAACAGTGTCTTAGTTATGAGATTTCGGATTCCTTTAGCTTGTTCAATGGCGTCAGAAAATGACTTTATATGTATTGTATATTTGCAGCTCTTGAGGTCTGTCCAATTGATACGAAAGCTCTGTTCAGGAGATGTCAGGCCTTAGAGCAACTTGGTCAGTTTGAAGAAGCTTATAAGGATGCTAGAAAACTCGTTCAGGTGGAACCAAAGAACGTTGCCATTCAACCGATTATAAGGCGCCTTCACATTGTCATTCAAGACAAGGTAATTGCTGCTATTAATGGGATGATGGTAACCTACACTTGTCCTGTTGAACATGCTGCTTCTTCTATTATACCATTCATACTGTGGTTATTTCTGTTAGTAATATTATCTGAAGCACTACTGCACTCAGAATGAATTACAAATAATTATTGGAAGCTATAAATTGCTTGTTATTTCTTAATCCACAACACATACAGCAAGACATATCTCTCCCTATATCTAATTTTATCTAATCTTAACTGGCAGTCACATTTGCTATTTGTCATGTGAAATGGTCTTCAGTTTCAAACCAGGGTTGATTTCTTTGCATGCAGCATTAGCGGTATAATTCTATCAGCATTTTCGTGTCTTGTACGAATTATATTATCGCTTTTTACGTCATGCTTTAGAACTGCTGTGGGGGAAGGGGTTTAGGGTAATGTTAACACTGTCATGAAAAGCAACAGATACAGTATGGTCGCAAGATCGCTTCCCACAGAGGTTGACTCATCTTTTCGTTTGCCAGGTTACATCAATTGGTAAAATGAGCATGTTAAAAATGTTTGTAATAGTGATAGTAATTATATTATTTTAGCCAATGTTACTATGCAGAGTTTTTGCATGCAGTTTTTTTGCAAAATGTCATTTTTGGGAAGGTAAGTCTGCTATGAAAAGAAATTGCTGTGCGTGTGGTTGAGAGGACAATTTTGTGTGTGGTTTCAGTTGGCGAAGCACATGAGCACAGATAACCAAGTCAGCCAGATGTTTGACCTTACGTTCAAAAACACTTCGGGTGATGAAGAAAAACGGAAACAGGTTTCGCTTCTTTTTTTAACTCTATGCTTTAATTGCTCCTGGCTTTATGCGAAAGTTATTGTCATTTAACTGAATTATGTTGTCGTTTTACTAAAGTCTTTTGTTGGTTGAGGTAATGAATTATATATCAGTCTGACCAAAATTGCTTCTACCCAAGGATTGGAATCAACTGCCACTTTTTCTCTTCATGGCTCGAATTAATTTCCTTCCTTCCAATGTAGCTCAAGCATTTCTCTTTGGCTTTCAAACACTTGGATATATCTAACTGCTTCTTCTCCTGGCGGCTGACTATCAGGGCCTCCTCTTCACATTTCAATATGATCATGCATGTGGTACAAATTTAATTGCATAGGTAATTAATACTAATATTAATATTTAATAATAATTTGTCTGTATTAGAAGACTTTTAAGTAGTTGTGCAGTGAAATTTTTAGTGGATGATGTTTGTCTTTTTTAGGCTGCCAACAATCTGATTGTTCTTGCTCGTGAGCAGTCTGGTGCAGAAAAGATATTCCAGAGCAATGGAATTACCAAGCTGCTTCTGTTGCTTGAAACAGAGAAGGATAAGGAGCTTCAGTTGACAGCAATTCGAGTTTTATCATGTCTAGCGAACGACAGTGCCATTCGTGTTAGTATTGAGCGTTCATTTTAACTCTTCATGATTTGTGACAGAAGCTTAAATTGATTTTTTCATGCTCCTTTAACTTTAGGCTTATAAAAAAATTCAAATGGAACACAAACTGAACATGAACGAAGCCATATCAGTTGCTGTATTGTATCGTATCGTAACTAAAAAAAACATATAGAGTGCCTCTTGCGGCATAGATTATTCAGAGGCACCTTCTGCATAGAAGCTCTGAGGAAAAGATATGTCTTGAGAGAGAGAATGAGAGGATGGTGGAAGAGCGAGAGGATGAGCCCAAACATGAGCTTAGATGCTGTTCCATGTGGAGGGACACAGCAAATCTGCAGCTTTGTACATTGTACATTGGAGTGTATCAGTTCCAGCGTACATTTTACTGGTATTTATTTAGTTTTTGATTTAAATTCTTTACCTCATTCAGTTAGCGACATTTGTTAGAGTGACAACTAACTTGCAGTTATTTGAATGTTGATTGTCATTCAAGTTTTCTTGGCTTATGTGTCATGAGTTAGAAAGTAATTAAACGTAGTGGACTGTGGTGGGTAGGCTCTCACTTCTTGCTCTTTGTTTCTGAGCTGCGAATGTTGATGCCCTTTACATGGGACCAGTTATGAATTTCAAGACACCACAAGTTATTTGATAATAATTAATATTTATTTTGTTATGCATTTGTGTATTTATTTCATCATGTCAACCGTGAACCGAGTTTTTCTGTAGGTCATGTCTTTTCGTGTTTAGTCGAAGGCGATTTTGGAGCAGATGACTCTGCGAAAGATCCTGCTGTACATTGGCAATGAAAGTGAAAAGATCTCAACTGCAATGGCATTCATGCTGCAGAACAGCATCAACTCCATCACGAATCTGGAACACATAAAGAAAGAGCGTGAAAAGTACGAGGCACAGCGGATAGCTGACCCGGCATCCAGGATGCGACCTTTCCCATTCTGTGTGCAAAAGATCGGTGAGTGCTTTCGCAGGATTGGTTTACTCGGATTGTGTCCGTTAACCCTTTACCGGCCGAGGGTATATGATTCTCACATACCATTTACTGCACTGTGGTCGGTAAAGGGTTGATGTCCATTGTTCCTCCAGGTTCATTTTGATCAATTCAAGCGTGTTCAGTTTGAGAGTTTGAGTTTTGCTCTGTTCTGCAAAGCTGGCCATTTTTTACAAGTTCACTTTGTGATTTTTTAGCAGGACATATCCTGTTGACCTTGAATTTGGACTTGCTATATTTCGTTATTTGGTGTTTTGTGATGTCAGAAACTATTGAAAATGTATGTTTTATTAAGCTTCAAAGTGAATGCAATGAACCTGTTATCAAATGGAGGAAGTCCTAATGTTAGCTGTATTTTGTGTTGTTGACATTCTATTGTTTCTAAAAATAAGATTGTTTGTTATCACAAATGTTCTCATAAGAATGGTTTGTTTGATATTTTCTACATGAAACTCTTGCTACAGCATGGTCCTAATCTGTACAATGTATGACTTGTTTTTGTTTTTTGTTTTCTTTTAGATCCTGATGCAATTGAGATGATTGACACAATGTTGTCACCAGTGATACAACTGCTCGGCAGCAATAAATTATCAGGATACGGTCGAGACAACATGCTTGAGCTACTCATCAAGTTTGTCACCCGCAAAGATGGTATTGGGTGGTCCACCAAGTTTATCGCAGCTGGGGGTGAGTGAAAAAGACATATGGTCTCCAAGTCAGGCACTGGGAATTTTAGATCGTTGGGTATTTTCCTACATGAGATATCAAAACAAAAAGTAGGGGCACAAATTTATGAGAATTTCCATTTTGTGTGGACCAATATGGGGGGTTGGAGATTTTTTAATGATAAGAGTTAGAGTTGATTGAGTCACTTAAATATATGAACTTAATTTACACCTGGTCACCTGGTGCCGTCAGCTCTAGGAGCTCTGGCGATAGTCACGATGTATCCTCTCCAGTGTTTCCTCTCTCTTGTCGTCTCTCTTAGCGCCTCTGAGCTCATACCAGACTTTTCGTGTATTTCATCTATCCATTTCTTCCTTGGTCTTCCTCGTCTTCTCCTTCCCTCTCCGCATGCCATCATCAATTCGTTTTCCAAACTTACCGGGGTAATTTACATGGTGTTAAAATGGGTTTCAACCCATTTATCCGTTTTAATGTATACATATATTTTAAATATTCAGGTATTCAGCAGCTGCTGACTATCGCCGGAACAATTCCCGAGCACAAGACAATATCGGTGACACAGAACAGTCGAATGCACGTCTCTCTTTGTCTTTCAAAGATATACGACGATCTCGTCAGTGACCAGGAAAGAACGTTATTCAGTGAGGCTACGGAAGCCTATTTCACGTTAGTCATCAATTTTGCAGAGTTCATTCTTGTTTTAAAATAAATTAATGCTGGTACTGATTGAAGTGATTTTAGTCGATTAATCTCCTAAATTTAACTGCGTTTAATTGATTAAATTCAATTTATTTGGTCTGCAATATGTATAGCATAAAAAGAAGAAGATGCACCAGGGCTTTCGCCAGAGCTCCAGTAGCTGACGGCACCAGGTGACCAGGTGAATATGTATAGCATGAAAAGCTGTCAGCTGTCATTGAGTTGTCTATTGCATGTTTGTACAAAAAAGTGACGAAAACAATTGATTTTTGTCTCTGTCTTACATTTTTCATCAGTATTTGACTCAGATGGAAACTTGCTGCACTTCATTTTCCACTCAAAGATTCACACTATCATCATTGTTTTTCAAGTTGTTTACGTGCAAAATGGCTGCTTGAGATCATGAAATAAATGAAGAAATCTGATCTAAAATTAACAGAATAAATCAGAAATAGCTAGATTGAAATATTTTACGATTGTTTCATTTATCAATCATTAAAATTTGCAAACCTAAAATAAATATAATATTGCTTTAGTTTCTGCAGACAATTGTTCATTGATCTTTATTTTGTCAAATGAATTATATATTTGCAGTATAGACAATGACATCTGCTTAATTGTTTCATTCAATTTTATCAGTCATTCTTTGTTGCTTCTATAGACATAACACCCATGCAATATGTAACATTTTAGATTTGGAACATGTGGACTGGTATTTTAGTTACCATATGTAATGTATGTTTACAAGATTTCTATGTTGTTTGTTGTAGAGATTTTTTTCGAGATGACATTATGGAATCAAAATTGGAAGCAATTATGGCTTTGGCAGCACTTCTACAGGTAAGTTCTGGAACACCTGTCCTACAGTGGCAAAGGCAGGTGTATGCAAGACAGTGTATAATATTGTCCACTGTACAGATGGCCATTTGAAATGTTGATTCTGTGGAATGCATTTGATCAATTTTGTTAGTTTTTTAAATTAATTTCATCAGAAATTTTGTAATAAAGGATCAGATTATGGAAATTGATGACCAATTCGTTAAATCGATCACTCATTGGTTTAGAACAGTGGTTCCCAACCCGTGGCCCGCGGGCCAAAAGTGGCCCGCGAGGCCTCACAAAATGGCCCGCCAGGCCCCAACAATGGCACTCATCTCTCAAATAATTAACAAAAATATATGAGAAAATTGACAATTTGGACAGGATAGAACATAACTAGAATCATTTTCTACAACGAATTATTTTATTTTGAAGTCTATTTATAAACATCAAACATTCAACTTTGAATTAATTATAACAATTTTTATATGCTTTTAGCTAATTAAATTTTAGCATTGTAACCCCCTAAATGCACTAATGTCCATTAACTACTTAAGAAAAAGTGGCCCTCTTGTCCTCCAAGTTAGAAAAAGTGGCCCTACAGTCAAAAAAGGTTGGGAACCACTGGTTTAGAATAACAGTCGTATATAATTATGATCCAGTTTCTTTTTATGTGTTTCCCAATTTTTTTTATATTTAATTTAATTTTGTGGCTTCTATCTGATCATTGTGTTTCACAGGGGTCATGAAGATTTGTATGGATGATTTTAAAGAGCATTTTGAGTTTTCCAGGGCACTCCTCACCTACTTAAGTTATCTTATATAAAGCAGTATATACCACATACAATATTAGTGTATTTAATACTATCCCCCTCAAGGTCAGAAGTGTATATAATGACCATACGACAGAACATTGATGAGTGTGGGGTTGAATCCTTACTCTCCATGTTACAGTTGATGATTTTGCAGAAATTAACTAGTTACATGTAACTACATCTGATTACATCAATCAATCAATCGAGTTTTTTTTATCTTTAGAACTGAATAAGTTACAACATTTGTGTCTTGGTACTTGTCCTGCTGGTTTCTTCTTTGTCATCATCTTCGAAAGTTGACAGATTTGCTGGCTTATTTAAGAGCCAATTTAGCAGTTAAATGATTGTGAGTTTTATTCTTCAGGGTCCATCACGTGTTGGGAATGCCGTTCTTTCTCGAGAGGGCGTTCTTGACTTGATCCTTGCAATGGCTAACTCCGATTCTGCCTTATATGTCGTAAGTTTGATGTGAATATTCATAAAATGTACCCTCTTAAAAACTGATTATCTCAATTTAGTTTTGTCAATTTTTCTATTCTTTTAGCAGTGCGTAATTTTTTTTATCATTTATTGGTTTGGTCCAGTTGATTTTGAATATTCATTCACTGATTTATTTTTCTTGAAATTCAATAAGCTTTTAGCTTAATCGCATATCAGAAGTTTTTTAATTTTGCATTATAATTTAGAATTATTCTCTTGAAATGTTATTTCTCAATTTCTTGTTTTAGTTGAAGAATTCATGACTGTAAATTTTGCTATCCTTTAATGTTGCACCTTTTTAGTTGCATCTCTTTCTATATGGAATGGTCTTTCGCATGATATTCCCTTATCACTGCTACATTGAACAGCAGCAATTTAAAAGCAGCTAATGATAATGATAATTTATGCTGTTTCTAATCTTCAGATGTAGGTGGCTATATTGTTTGTTGATCTGATTGGTCACTTTCTGCTATTGCGTTGTGTCATTAAATTACTTGTACCTGGTACTATTTTTGGTAATTAATTGTTTAAAAAACTGAGAAAGTCCTGAATCATTTTGAGAAAAGGATGATGTTATCTAGATCCTGTGATGCAACTTGTTTAATATTAGTTCAGATTTAGCATTCAAGTTTGTGATTTCTAATTTTCATTGATGTCTGGGGACTTCATAATGTCACCTGCATGCAGTACAAAATTAAGATTTGTATATTTAAAGAGTTTAGTTCTCATATTTAGAATACGAAATGCTATTTCTAATCTTCAAATGTAGGTGGCTATGTTGCTTATTGATCTGCTTGGTCACTTGCTGCTTTTCTTCTTTTAAATGACGATGTAGAAATATGCAGTTGAGGCGCTCGTCCACTCGGCTTCAAAGAAGGAGAAGTGTTCTGGTGTCATCAAGCAGGCAACTCCCATCCTCAAACAACTCTACCAATCGCAGAGCGATGCCATCAAAGTCCGAGCATTAGTGGTAGGCAACTCTCGGGGGAATAGCTGATTCATTGAATATTTTATTTCAGACTTTTTATAGGATTTTGTTCTAAAATCTTAGGATTTATGCGGCCTGAGGTGGATTTGAACACGCAACCTTCTTGCTGCAAAGGCACCGAACATGCCCTTACACCACAGTGCTCCACAATTATGATGGAGCATTAGTTTATTTCTATCCAAATCTTTTAGTTGTATGTTGAAAGATGAACAATTATCCTAACCTTATTCACTCTCGCATGCTCCACTGTTACTTGGTTATTAAAGTTTCATGTGCAATACAGTCCGTTGATTTTGGGTGAACTGATCATAATTGTAATTAGCAGCTTCTATTGCGCTGGTATCTAAGGGATTTCATATCAGTACAAAATTCACACAAAATCAGCAAATTAGTCTGAAAAGGTTTCCGGGTACCAGCAATTGAAATTAATTTCAAAACCTTAAAAAAATTCAGTTTATGACAATTTAAACAGAGGTTTTGTAAGCAGCTGATTTAAATCCTGAGGTAAATATTGTGTTAGAGGATTCCAGGCAAAGCACTCCTTTTACAATCAGATGAAATTGTTTCGCCTGGTTTTGTTTCTGCTCTTGTTTAGGATTAATATCTCTTGTTCTGATTTGTAAGCTGCTTTTCTCTGTAGGGTCTGTGCAAGTTGGGATTAATATCTCTTGTTCTGATTTGTAAGCTTTTCTTCTCTGTAGGGTTTGTGCAAGTTGGGATCGTTTGGCGGAGATGATGCCAGCTACAAGACATTTGCTGATGGCTCCAACGTTACTCTCGCAAAATCCTGTCGACGGTGAGACTACATTGCTCGAAGCCTTTACAGTCATCTACAGTCAGGATAAGAAATTCTAATCATGCGGCTCCAGAATCACCATCACGAAAGATTTCCACTGTAACAAAGTGTTGTCTCTCTGGCTTTACCCTCGGTTTCAAACCTGGTGCCAAAGCTGTTCAGCTACAAGGATGGTCTTATGAACTTCATGTGCACTAACAAATAAGTGACTTTTGATGAATGTTGTTTGCACCAGTGAATAAGTGATTTTTAATTGACTTGATTTACAACAGTGAATAAGTTATTTTTAGTTGCTAGTAATTATTTTTATTATTTGTAATATTATTGTTATTATTATGCTATAGACTGATCAGGCTGGATGATGCTGTAGGGTTGTATTTGCAGTTTTAAAGTAGCTGATTAAAAATGACATTTGTGTTGTTTTCTTTCTTCCAGCTTCCTGTGCAATTCAGCAAAGGATGCGGACTTGAGGAAATGGGCGGCAGAGGGTCTCGCTTACCTCACTCTCGATGCAGACATCAAGGAAGAGTTTGTTGAAGACTTAGATGCTGTCAAGTCACTTATCGAACTTGCCAAGGTCAGCCCCATTTCCCCCACAACCAGCAGCGCTTTTTACGTTTCAGTTTTGTTTTAACCTTGCGGTTTGGTTTTAGGATTATAGTTTTAAAATCTTTTCAGTTTTAGTTTCTGTTTTCAGAACGATTCAGCTTTAGTTTAAATTTGTAAAAGTGCAACGGAACAGCGGCAAGTGAATTACATTTTTTAATTAGCAATGTTCATTAATTTTGATTACAGATTTGATTAAATTTATGCTTTCCTACTAATGAGCTGCAGCTTGATACCCTCACCACTGACCATAGCAGACATATTTGCCACTTAGTTTGTGTGCCACTCAAAAGAAAAAAAATTAAATTTAAGAATTTATTCTGTTTTCAACTTTCAAGTTTTGTTTCAGGTCTAGTTTTTGCACTGTTCAGTTTAGTTTCAGTTGCAGTTTTTAGAACTTTTCAGTTTTAGTTTCAGTTAGCTGCAATAGAGCTTTTGAGTTGACAATAAAGTTACTTTCAGCATTAGTAACCTAAAGTGCCATTTGTAAATGTTCTCATATTTTTCTTTAATGCTATGTTCCATATTGGTTTTAGTTGTTTAGTAGATATGTGAATGCTTTCTGCTGTTCAGATTCCAGACAAAGGAATTCTGTATCCAGTGGCACAGGTCTTTGTTAACCTCTCGAACAGCTACGACAAGAAAGAGTTTGATCCAGAGATGGTTGAACTGGCTAAGTACGCAAAGCAGCATGTCCCGGAGGAACACGAAAAGGTTAGATTATTGTTGCAGCACATTGTTAAAAGATTAGAATACTATTGTACCCATTTATTGAAAGAAGAGGACAAATGTGAGAGAATTTTACAAATTGAGGCTTAACTCTTGAAAAATCAAAAATGAGATTTTGGTCCATTGTGATAGCGCTCATCATTCTGCTTAAAATGAGCCATCATCTATTAAAATTGACCGTCGTTTGACAAAGTTATGACTATTTGTATCTTCAAAATCCAGTTGCGTTCGTTCTGAGAAAATCGCGGTCAAAGATTTTTGACGGATTTCATAAAAGTTCACACTTTTAATATTCGACCCATTAGCCGGTGCCTCCGCATTTGATAGGTCAAATTCGCTTAGATTGTTTAGAAACTGTGCAACATTCTCTTCGTGATTCTTTTCAACGCTTTTCAAAGTATTTTAATGGAATATTATGATCATTCGGCATTCAGACCCACTGAGCTTAGCTGAGGTCAAGGTGAAACTGAGCCTGCAGGCCGACAAATTTAAAGGGAACAGTCACGCGCCAAGGATTCAACCAATGCGGCTGCCGTATTTTGATCACGTGTCTGACTTGCATGCACGGTTTGAAAATTGCGTTATTATTCATTATATTCTGTCCACTCGTACGCGTATAATAAAACATTAGCATAATTTATGTGACCGGATTAGGAAACTATAGAGCCTGACCTTTCAGGCGATACCATTTTTACTAGGGGTGTCAGATTGTTACCCGCCTTAAAATGAAGTTAAAATCAGCCTAAAATGTAAACTTTTCGGTCAAAATTTGCTGGAACAAATTCAAATAAAAATTAATAAATAATATTTTCGATTGGAAATAACATTCAAAATTGTGAAAATATAAAGATGAGATACCATACTAAACGAAAATGCAAAAAACTGAAAATTGACCCGGTGACCCCTTTTGAGACAAAATCGACTATATCTCGGATTTGTATGCTTCCGATATAAGCCTCATTGTGTCGCGCTCGCTCACAAATGTAGATCATAAAACAATTGTATATTCTCGATGTGAAGCCATGGAAAAGACAATCTTTCCTTCAGCAATCAGCACAGTAAACTTTACGGACGTTTATTTCATGAAAACTAAGACGACACGAAGCAATTCCGTTGGTCACTGAAGGATACGAAACTGACAGCTATTGCTAGTTAACTAGTTAACTTAAGGCTACCATTGATTATACAAACGGAGATTTGGAAACGCAACAAAACATACCTCTGGCAAAAGGTAACAACAAAACTTTTGCCAAACTCAGAACCACTCCTTTGCTCCACTCTTTTGTAGTATAGCCGGCGAGCCGCACATGCCATGGTCAATTGGTCATTGTTAACAGATGTCGTATTGTGAATTTCGCAGGACAAGGAACCATTTATTAGCAATCGCGTTAATAAACTCGTGAAAGCTGGAATTGTCAATGCTCTCGTTGCTTTTTCCAAATCCGAAAGTGAAAGCAGCAACGAACTTTTATCACGGTTAGTAAACTTAATCCAATATGTTTATTAGCTGATGATGTATCGGGTGTTTTACAAGCATTATTTTATTTAAATCCATATAGAGGTCAATATATTGCAAAACTTGGAAGCTTGGTAGAACATAAGTAAGTAAGTAAGTAGGTGGGTAGCCTTTTTTGCATCTGACCATGCATTACATTGCATAAAACAATTACATAAATTTTTAAAAAAGTAAACAATTCATGCTTAGCTCTGAATATTTTATCTGGATTTGAAGTATGAATGGGTTACATATTTTACTGTGAGATTTGGGAGCTCAAGAAAAGGCTTTTCTCTTGTCAAAGGATTTCCTTATAAATTTCGCATTCTGCTGAATTGATGTAACATTATGTTGAGAATGTTGTAAAAGTACAACATGATTTTTGGTCAGTCAAAGTTTTTCATGCACTTGCTTCATTTCTTGTTTTCTTACATGAAAATTTGTTATTATGTCTTATACTTTTTAAACTACTGGCCTAGCTAGCTACACCGGTAAGCGAGAGCGGCATTTTTCTGTTGGATACAATGGACTGCAGTTCAAGCCCTGGGCTGGGAGTTGACATTTAGAGATTTAGATATCTCGGGCTAGCACGCATGGGACGCGGTGGCGCAAGCTGCTGTGGAGCGACCTTGGGCAAGTTGCTTACCCATCATTGTCTGTGGGGAAGACAACGGGAAACCACCTCACTCATCTCATCCCCAGGTGGCGCAAGCCATAGGACCTGCCTTCGGGCAGAGAACCATCATCATCACTTTTTAAACTGTGTTTATTGGATGTCTATACACCAAAGTGCAATTAGCAATTGCTTAATGAAGAATTTACTTACTGTACTTTGCGTGGTGTACTGGTTTAGCGACTGACAACTGACTGGTTAGCTCTGGATTGGCTGATGCTTTTCCTTATTCATAATGCCATGTAGATTCTGGCTCATTTTCATGATGGTAGCTATGCCAATGCAATGTTCATACGTTCATTCATTCAAGAATTTATATAGCGCCTCAGCGGCCTCATAAGAGGACTGCTCAGAAGTGCTCCCAACTCTAGCCAAAAAAGTACGGTTTTTACTTGAATAAAAATGCTTCAGTGAGAGCCCCAGGAAGTCTACATAGCTCCTGTTGGTGTACGGGAAATTTACATTTTGTGCAAAGTTGATCAGCTCTCTCAGATGTTTATAGGATGGCTTTAATGTGGAAAGTGTGCTGTCATTGAGCTGCTGTATTTGACTTCACTTTGATGTTTTGTTGTTGTTTATAGAGTCTACCTGTCTATCGTTTCGAACGTTGACCACAGAGGTCTTGTCGTTCAGCAAGGAGGTGCTAAAGTGAGTCATGGAATTCGACGCTAATGCTTTGGTGTAATATTTTAACATGAAATAACTTGGCTGAGTGATCAGTCTACGGATGATTAATTCTTGACTTTCCATTCCATTGGAGATGATTTTTGGTCTCTTTCCTTTGATTAGAAGAAGAAAAATAAGAGTAGTCCCTTTAGCTAGCTCTAACACAGCCATGGTTATGAAGTATTAACAACTTGATTTTCTTAGCATCAGCATGTTGAGGGTGGACGACTAGTCCACTCCCTCACCGTCTCATCTTCCTACAGACAGTGTACAGTCAGTGTACTCATTATAGCTGAGATGGCTAGAGGGTGTGGTTGGAACAGAAATCCTGAACCAAATTTCTACCCTGGCGGGGATTTTAACCCCCGACCTGTCACTTGACAGTCTAGTGCGCTAACCACAAATTATTACATGCCTCATTTATTTGCATCGGCTGTCAATTGCTGACATCCTCTTTTAATGATATTATTGCTATCTTGCTGGGTTGTAGTTAACCTTTAGATTCGTTTTAGGTCATGATAATTTAAAGCAGATAGCAAATAATAATTGATATCATATTTAGTAATATTAGAATAGGTTTTGTTGACCATTGTAACCGTTAATAATGATCATCATTTTTAGGCACTGATCCCGCTTGCAAATGAGGGAACGGAGCAAGGCAAGATAATTGCCGCTCATGCTCTTGCCAAACTTGCCGTCTCTCAGAATCCGGAGATTGCCTTTCCTGGACAGCGGGTATGTACCTTCTCAGCAGAAGTTCTTTGCTAAGCCAATGAATTGTATGGGGCGCAGTTAACAAGATATGTACGTGTATAGTATTAGACGTAAATGGTCATCTGTAGGAATTCAGTTGGTTTTAGGTGAACTTTCAAAGAAACTGAATCTTCATTCTGCTGGATTATTTTGTTGTCTTCATTCGAAGCAAATTAAATTATTAATCGGTGCTTTTCCACAGCACTTTTCTTATGATTATTAGGTCATATCATTAATTTTTATAATGATTATGATTAATTTTTATAATGATTATAATTTCATAGATCTGCTGTTTTAATTGCGTAGGCGTGTGAAGTCGTTCGTCCGCTAATTAAACTGCTTTCAATCGATCGAACGGCAATTCAGAACTTTGAGGCACTGATGGGTCTGACGAATTTGGCAGCCATGAACGACACTGTCAGGTAAGAACATTGCTTTCATCTGTCTTATTTCTATTGTTCTGTTTATCTGTTACCCTGCTTCAATGTCCGCCCTCGTATGGATGTCCGTTCATTTGTCTATCCATCCTTTTGGTCATCACTCATCTTCCCCCAGTGTATGTTTAATTATGCATTTGTTTGTATTGAGTATTGATAAGGGATATATCACTAGGATGACTTGTTTGAGCACTTTGCTTTACTTAATTTTTATTATTTATTTAGTATTTGTAGTTCGTGCAAAGTCAGAGCACAGCACTTACTTACTGACATTTCACTCAACTTTTGAGTTAATTTGCTTCTTTTATTACCAATTACTACTTCGATGCGTAATAGCGATGTTTTGTGCCCCATTGTGCGTTTGCAAGTGGCGTAATAAAGAATATACTTGCTTATGCCATTGAATAATATTAATTATGACAATAGTAATAATAAGTATTATTGTAATAATAATAATAATAGTTGCGACCATTTCTGTGGCGTCGTGACAAGGTAACAATGGCACATGTCGTGACAAGGTAACAATGGCACATGTCGTGACAAGGTAACAATGGCACGTGGCAAACTGGTGAATGGAATAGGATTTAGGAAACAAGTAGACAAGTATGAAGTTTGGATTTAAAGGACTTAACTGAGTCAGTAGAGTGTATTGACAGTGAAAGACAGTTTCAGCATCTGGGTTATATGACCATGACAGCACGGTCTTCAACCTGCGTATGAGGAGATCACCCCCATAGGTTTGTGTGGAGACCCTGTTTAAAGGAGCATGAAGATCTAAAAAAAGATTATTCCTTGTTGTTGGTCCAACTGCTGAAAAGGCACAACAATACATCTTAGAAGTGTGTGCAAACAGTGAATGTTCACCTCAAGAGACAGAACAAAGATTTCCACAGCCAGCCAAACCTAGGTTGGGGCAACAAAGCTCCCGAAAGCAGGCCGCAGAGTTGTTCCCTAACTGGAACTGCCAGACCTAAAATGACATCCTAAAAAATTTCATTGTGCAGGTTAACAGGCAACCAATGGAACATGCCATGCACATAATGTGAGATATGTAATGCCAACAACAAACCTAGCAACTATATGAAGCATTAACTCAACCTGTGCAACAATGGCCCATGTTGAAAAGTTTTTTCCATTAAGCTGGAGATTCAAAGCTTTTCCTGTTGTTGTTTTTGTGGGTGTTTGTTAGCATTGGTCTGGTTTTCTGTAGGAATCGCATAGTGAAAGAGAAAGGATTTATTCAAGTGGAGCACTACTGCTTTGAAGAACACGAACATCTGAAACGAGCGGCTGTTGAATGCATCTGCAATTTAGCCGTCAATGAAGAGGTATCAATCAATCGATCAATCAAACAATTGATTATATTTACTGATGAAAAGAAGTAAGGAACTTAAATAGGCTTGTCTGCCCACCACAAAATAATATTTTTGATTAACTTTGGCTACAAGCCAGACTTCATTCTGTGTTTAATGTTATTCCTATCTCAGCTTCAGATTTATCTAAATTTTGTTTGGTATCCCATGGCATGATTTCTGGGTTCCATATGGTTTTTTACTTTGTTCTTCTTCAGCTTCAAGGTGTTGCTCTGTCTGTAAAACCAGAATGTTTTCTGTGAAAAGGTTCAGAAGATGTTCAAGGCAGAGAACGATCGAGTGAAGCTGTTGGTCTTATACGCTGGCAGCGTTGACGATGATCCGTTGATTCGAGCTGCAACTGGCGCTCTTGCTGTTCTCACGCATGATCCACAGATCTGCCACAAAGTTATCACGGTATTATTTATTTATTTATTTATTTATTTAGCTTTTGCAGAACGCGTCCAGCCACTGAACAGCAGCCTCATCACTGTCATCAGCCACATGTAAGGTGGTTAAACCACCCAGAAAGCGAGTTGTTTTGGAGTAGTTATCACGGTGAATACCAATTGATCCACGGCATTCTGAAATTGTATTGTATTGTATTTTCATTCATTTCTGCTCAGGACTTTTAATTGCATTACGTATAATAATAATAATAATAATATAATAGTAATAATCTTTTCTTTAATTAAACGCCTGCAAACGCACTGCGCTTTACATTTACAGGTTATGCAGTAATCTTAATTAAACTTAACTACCAACTGAACAGACAGCCTGCAATACACGACTAGAGATGTAAAAAAACATTTTTTTTGGCGTTGAAATATTTCAATGAAATATTTCAGTTTTATTTGAAATATTTCAGTTTTCTTTGAAATATTTCAAATTATTTTTTTCTTTACATTTTACAACTAATTACAACCATAATAACAGTTTATTTATTTCTCATATTACATATTATATCAGGGGTGTCAAACCTTTTTTAGTGGCGGGCCAGGGTGAGCATCTTCTAACAAGTGGCGGGCCAGGGTGAAGTTTTTCTAACAAGTGGCGGGCCAGGGTGTCGAAGCTCCTGTAGCAATTTGTCTTTTGTTTCTATCGATCCATGTATAAAATAGAGTCTGTAAAATTTAAAAATTTGAACTTTTATCCTCTAATTTTGTAATCTTTTGGGAAGGTTCCGCGGGCCAGAAAAAAATCATCGGCAGGCCAGAAATGGCCCGCGGGCCAGCTCTTTGACACCCCTGTATTATATGCATTATTGTGTTAGTGATGACCATCCTCGAGATACTCAATTTATTTCTAATTACCCTTTTTTAAGAATGACTTTTATGAGAGTTTCATTATATGTTGAAAAACATGTTTTATTCACCAAATGTCACAAATTACAGTTTGATCTAATAAAGTAGGCTAGATGTTATTGTTCATTGTTATGCGTAACATTTATTATTAATCACTTGTTTTGTCATAAATGAAATAAATGTGATTTTAGCTAAATTCTGCTAGCCAAGGACACAGTCAATTGTATAGAATTCGAAACACTTAGTGACTTTACAAGACAAATTATAAATCACAAATACTATGTCAACTAGACTCAATAATAATCCGGCAAACAAAATTTTACAAAAAGTTCTAAGAATAGAACTTAGAACACAAACATAAATAGTATTATAGTACTATCAGTCAGACAGAGTAAACCATCATTAATAGTAATTATACTGCTAAAATCTGTCAGTTACAAGATTTCCTCATTGTTATTCATCATCGTCCATGTCATCATCTTTGTTATCATCGTCAACTAGAGATGTAAAAAAAACATACATGTAAAAAAAACGGTTTTTTTGGCGTTGAAATATTTCAAAAAAAACTGTCAGAAATGAAATATTTCAAATGAAATATTTCACGCTCACATCACTATACACGACGCTAATAGCAGCCTACTAAGCATATCTGCCCAACGGGGGGCTTAAACTCACTACCTCTCGCACTCTTGGCCAGCGTGTTATCCATTACTCTACCGGATACTTTTACTTTTCCATGACATTGCAGCTTTATCCCCGAGTTAATGTCTCTGTGTATTATGCGTCAAACGTGATCCGATACCTTGTGCTCTATAGAAGTTGTCTGATTGGATTGTGTTAGACGCATATCTGTAAATCTGGTCATAAAGAATACTTACTTATTTAATTAGGTGGCAGTTCCATTGGCAATGGAAAATGCATTTTTAATTGTTAATAAATGAATAATTGATGAGGCGCCATTGTAACGGCATGGCTGTGTTACGGCGCCATAGAAATTGTCATTGTTATTATTATTATTATTATCTGATTGTCTTGTTTGACAGTGTACGGCTGTGTTACGGCGCCATAGAAATTGTCATTGTTATTATTATTATTATTATTATCTGATTGTCTTGTTTGACAGTGTACGGGTCAGTGGTTTGAGATTCTGACAACAGTTGCCGCTCACGAATTCCCCGACATCCAGCACCGTGGCGTCTACATCCTCCACAACATGATGAACGCTGACAAGGAAGTGGCGACGAAGCTTGTCGAAAGCAATATGCTTGAAGTGCTGATGGCCATCTCGAAGATCACTGAACCGGAACGCAAGGCAGCCGTGGAACTCGCTGAAGCTGCCTTGAAGAAGGCGGAGGAGTGGGAACTCATACAGTCCGTTCAACCTAAGTAGTGGATAGTGACCTGTCCTTATTTATTTGGGGCGGTTCAGACTTCTTGAGAGCAGGTTGTCAGCGGAATTTGTCTCATTTCGTGATTATTTCTTGGACAGAAAAAACCTGTTTACTCATTAAGTTCGTTTGGATCAATTGTGTGTAGCGCTCCTAATATTTATTGTGTGCAGAAATTGTAATTTTTTAAGTGTTTGTTATTATGGCACCAAACCACTCGGAGATTTTGTGGACCTGAAAGGCAAGATGGCAAGAAAATCACTGGTGAAATCAATTCATTTGTCAATCAATTCATTTATTGTAACCATCAACCATAAAATGGAAACAGGGAGAGGACAAGAAGCTTCAGTTGCAGTTTGCATAATGGCTTTTCCAGAATGAGTTCTAGTATTTATCATGAATAATAAGTATCAGCATTTGTACTTGACAAGTAGTAGGCCTACTATGGTCTTTACATGGACAAAATTTGTTTGAGTCATTTATGAACTGCTGTTGGAAACATGCTTTTTTGATATTACTTGGTGCTGTTCGAAAGTGAATTATTTCAAACAGTGTAATTTTTTAATTATCTTTTTAATGATTGTGAGTGACCAATCATTGCCAGCTATTTTGTTTCCACATGTGTCATTACAATCACCAGCTCAAACTTAACTGTATGAGCCAATTTTTTCAGAGGAATAAATTGTCCATCCAGTGCTTTTTTACTGTTACCCTGAAGAGATTGTAGTGTAATAAATATGAATTTGCGTGTTCAAGAGAACGTTTCTGTGTGTGTGGTTTTGTTATTTAGTTTTGTTAATATCTTATTTATTAGTATTAGCCATGAGAATATGTTGTCTTAGGCTCTTACAATAATTGTTTTTATTTGTAGTCTTATAGGCTATAGCAATAACTGTTATTATTTAATTAATTAAATAAAAGTGTTTGTTATTTGAACACCAGAAAATAACGATCTTTGTGCGTTATTCAGTTCTTGGATCATTGTGACATAACGGACAATGGATGAGAATCTCGACTATAAATATGAATGAGCTACATAATTATGGCAAAATTTGCATTTCTTGTGTGTTAACGCTGTTGGTGTTATAATTGTGTGCAGCTAAGCATCATGAGTTATGCAATTGTTTTGTGTTCATTTCACAAGGTGCAGTGCTAGATTAAAATTTATTATCAGTGTGCTTAATTAAAACAATTGTTTTTTGTTTCCATGGGTTTGACTTGTTTGTTTTGTCATTGTACATGTTACTGAACATTTCTACCCAACTGATGTCATAGTTAAGAATTAAGAACAACTGATTTTTCTCTAATCAAATAGTGAGATAGATAGTTGGAAGTCATTGATGAATGAGTGTCAACACGCACATTGAACAACCAATAAGTCGTAGAGGTCAATCTATTAATGATCAATGACTGACACCATGTTAAGAGTTCTGTGTGTTGTATTGAAGATGGTAGAGAATGACAACAGCTGAATGAAGAGTTCACAATACATTGTTGCACATGCTGGCACAGTGGCACACCCTAAGCTCACGTATTAGATTTGTCTCCTCTCAGTGGTAAAGCATGCTCTTTCCAGCTGTAGATGCCATGATGAGGTCTCCCATACAGGATTTGCCTTTAGTAGCACTGCTACTTGGTTGGAAATTTGTGGAAATTCATTCCATGTCTGTTTTCCTTAATTGTGGTTGGTAGAAGCTTAGCTGATTCTATGAATGACTCTGCCATTTTGTGAAGTGTTGATATCGAATGAAAAGTACAGACAGACATCATAAGAGACAGATAGAGAAAGGAGAGACAGGGTTGAGAAGACTGTTGACAATAGAAGATGAAAATTCATCTAATAATCTTATGCTGCTGCTGCTGCTGTAGTCTATTTCCATTCCAATCTCCTATGACGCATCTTCATCATAATTTATGATGTCATTTACATGTTCAGCTGCTGGCGTAATTGTGATCCTCCGCACAACTTATCTATAATTGACGTGGACTGTTAGCCTACATGTGATCTGTTTGCCTGTGTTTATTGCATACGACGACGGCGTCATCGCTCAAAAGCTATCATAGAAATTTCTTACGTCCGTGATGTTACTCGTATAATTAATACGCCAAAGATTATGCAAGATAAGAACGTTAACGTGCAGAATCGCGCAACACACGTCCTACCTGTGACATGTCCAGTCATGTCAACGTTATCTGCTGGCACACATTATACATAGCATACGATAGGACTAAGCTTGCTCATTGCGGCCCATTACACACTCATGTAGGCCTTGGTCTAAAGTCCAGTCTATGACAGTATACCTAAACATAGGATGTCTTGATCAACCAGCAACTAGCATAATATTGTTTTCCCCTTATAGATTGGTACAGAACTACTATACAGGCTGTCTGTTACTGTTACAAGAGTAACAAGAGTAAAACTGTATCAGCATTTTCTTATAATATAGAATATGGGGATAACTGGTCTCACATGGGCTGTAGAGTGTACACAGGTCGCATGGGAATATGGGATGCAAGTTGGCATGCAGACAGAATGGCTATAGATATAATTGGGCTATGTCAAGTAGCAGGGCGTCTAAATAAGGACGTGGCTTGTTGAATTATTAACCGCTTCCATCATTGGATAGTATTTTTAATTGAGGCCTTGGCGATTACTACGATTAGGCCTACAATAAACACTGTGTTTATGACTGACATTGCCTGTCCACACGACCCAGTTGCTTGTGCTATTTCGGACCACTTGCATTACGTATAAAATTTAGCAGTCTTGTGGTCTGATTGAGAAGCAGACGTGCCTAACACCCGCTGATTAGAGGCGACAAATCTGGATTCGTTCCTTAATTGAACTCTGAAGATTTGAAATACACATTCATGAACACCGATGTTTAATGCACAGGGTATGAAACAATGGCGCACCAAAATCAAATTGAGGTCATACAAATCATCACTAAGTATAAGTAATCCCAATTTGAGGCAAATCCTTTATTAACAGCTAGGAATCCAATGAATAGATTCACGTAGGCCTATGCCTATTTGCAGGGCCGGCCTTAGCCCAAATGGCGCCCTAGGCAAGGCATACATTTGGCGCCCCAGGCATAGGCCTGCATTTGGCGACCCTAGATTCCCACTCAATTGTTCAGCTCACGTCAGAATCTAAAGATGAATTAGCCAGTGCTGGTTTACGCTCACAAGGCCGTAGCCAGGATTTTATTTCGGGGGATGTTTTCTTGACCGTGAATTTTGAGGTGCGTACACGCTGCGGTCGACTTTTTTGGGCGAAATTTTCTGATGACTTTTTGGTTAGCCGTCGAATTTTCTGACGTCCAAAAACATTATTTACCGCGATTTTCGACTATTTTTGCTCAAAATTAGGCCTACATTACACACTGTCATGTGCTAGCAAATGCATAATTAGGCCTATTTCATTTTTACATTAGGGCCTATTTCATTTCGGGGGTGTTCAAACACCCAAAACATCCCCCTAACTACGGCCTTGTACGCTCAACTGAGTAATTCAGTCTAATTTCTTTATTAGTACACTGAAGGCTGGATAATATTCAATTTTGTGGAGAATGGTACAAGTTTTAAAAAATATTAAAATAAACTAATGTTGAAATGGCGCCCTCTTTGATGGAAATGGCGCCCTTAGAACTTGGCGCCTCATGCAACTGCCTGCTTTGCCTATGCCTAAAGTCGGCCCTGCTCCTTTCTTTAAAGACATTGTTTTAAATTCTTTCCATTAGCGAAAATCTTGAGTTTAAAACAATGTAGTGTAAAAAAAAAAATTCGCTGGTGCCGCGGCGCCCCCCAAAGGCTGCGGCGCCCTAGGCAACTGCCTACTTTGCCTATAGCTAGGGCCGGCCCTGCCTATTTGTCCACAGCTAGGTGACCTATATTGGATTAGCGTGCATGCTAGGCATAAAGTTAACTTATTTGTAGTTTGATGCTTATTTATAGTGTACGTATTGCAGAGAGATAAGTACTTATAAATATGTTTATTGTGTATTGCATGCTGTCATTGAGATCGAGGCCTCTTCAGAGACTGCTGTTCGTAGTTAAGATTTACGTCCTGTCATTTGCGTTCTTGTGAATTGTTTCAATTGCATAACTGCACACTGTAACTGTCAACCGTATTGTCTCAGTAAAGAACACTAGTTATTATTGCTATTATCATTTAAGGCTCTATAGCCAGAGAATTCTGTAGCATTTAATACTACAGGCCTACACCTACTTAGTGATGATCGTTGTGACAACAGGTAAAACTATAATATTAGTAGCCTACTATATCAGACATAAACAGTTCGACCTCATTGAGATCGAGACCTCTTCAGAAGCTCTTCTCATGATAGATTGCGCTGATAATAATCTGGATATCGATCGAGTGGTGCTCACGATCGAGCAACGACGCTATGAACGGCTACACTTCACCTGGACTCCGTAGAACAGCAACAACTGATAACGCGTAGCCTATTTGTAGGCCTATTGACTGCATGACCGAAGACGTAGGGCCTACGCGGTTAATACAGATCGTTGTTCTTACCTGGCTGATGTCACACTGATTGGAGACAGCGATTTAATTTGTAGACGAGTCAAAGAGAAAGCAACGAAATGGCTACGGTAAGAGACTTTGAAATCTATACGTACTTCTATAGCACCACCTTATCAGATGAATTATTGAATTATTCATTGTAGATGCTATAAGTAAAAAAATGTAAGCAGTGTTTAATCTATAGGCCTATAGTCCCTCTGCTTTTGGGGGTAGGGAGTTCGGGTTTATGGGAAGGATTGGTGCACGTTTAACTTTTCTGGGGATGGTAGTATGTAGGCCTATTTAGGGGTTTAGGCCTACATGTAGCCTATGCGACACCTCGCGAATTTGGGGAGGGAAATCTCAGTCCTCCGGGAGACGTCTAGATTGCACAATGCTGTTAAGTAGACATAATTACGTGGAGCAATAAAGGCCCATGGGAAGAGAGGAGCAACTGGAAGAGAGACTAAGTTTAAGCCTGAGGTTGCCATGGTTATGAAGCGCTAGCGACTACATTTTCTCAGCTTCGGCACATGTGGCGGGTGACACATGACTCTCCCTCGCCGTCTTATCTTCTAGCGACGGTGTAGGTCAGTGCAGCCATTGCCTGCATGTCATAACTGAGATTGTCAGAATTGCAGTTAAAGCAGAAATCTCTAGCCAAATTCCTGCCCTAGCAGAGACAGAGAGAGAGATATAGAGACAGACAAACAGACAGACAGAGACATACCGGCAGACGTGGGAAGAGAGTGAGGGAGGTAGTTGTAGGTCTAGAACTTTGATGTGTGAACTTGATGTGTGTAGCCTATGTGTGCCTGTTTGTGTGCTTATGTATTTGAGTGTGTAGGAGGATTTTTCTGAGCATTCATATAGCGCCCCATATCTTCAGAAGTTCAGGTATCTCAATCAAAATAGAAAGACATACTAGTAGCCTAGCTATAGCTGATATCGCGCAGCATACAATCAGCACTATCAATCAATCAATCAATCAATCAATCAATCAATCAATCAATCAATTAACCAATAAATCAATCGCTTCAATAAATTCGTTTATTATAAGTAGGCCTACTAAGCTAGCTGACACAGACGCAACTTTAACAGACCATATTGTTCATGGCATTTACAGAGACTGTCACAGTGTAGCCTAAAAGATAAAATATTATTTTGGTAGATGTGCCTCTGCTGCATGAATAGGCCTAGGCCTACGTGGGATTATTATGACGACCTTTAATAGGTAGGACCTAATGAGAAATTAGAGTGAGAAAATATGGGCCAAATATGTAGGTGCATATGTCTACATATAGGCTTAGTGCTGAATATATTTCTATGCAGCTGCCTGGTTTACTTATAGGCCTACCTCTTCATTTCTTTTGGTCTGTATAGGTTCGAGCGAAATCCGGGTTTGATGTCGATGAGGCTTGCAAGAAGCTGCAGAAAGCAATGAAGGGCGCCGGTAATTCTCAGAGAAATCTAAGTTTATGCATGCACAGGCTTACTCAGACCTAAGTGTAGGCCTATAAGCATATGGAACACATCGATGTATTATGTGCGTAGGCCTACGAACGTGTAAATAAAAAATTATTTGTTATGGGCTATAGGTTCTATACTAGGCTACATATCATAATGGGCATGACTACATTAATTATTTGAGAACTATATGCTTTGCGCTGTCATTCCAAAAGAGCATAATTTTATATAACTGATACGCTTAATTGGAAACATAGATAGCCTATACATGTAAGTCTATCGTTGTATATGTGATGGTGAATTGGTGATAATTATTATTCTGGTTGATTGTGATGATGTGCCACAGGAACGAACGAAGCGACAATCATTGAAGTTTTGACGAGTCACGATGCCAAACAACGCTTTGCCATCAGAGAGAGATACCAGGCCCTCTGCGGAAAGGTATACTACTCCAGCTCTACATTATCATATATTTTTATATATTATTTTATATTATATATAATTATATATATAGGCCTATTGCCTTCAGGCGATATTATTTTTGGCATTGTCTGCATGAATTGACCATTAAGGGTTGATTAGGCTATACATATAGCCTATGTCTAATCATATAGGCTAGGCTAATATATGAACTGAAACATAGGCCTACACCATGAAACGAAACAAGATAAACCAAACCCATCTACGTTTAACCACTTTGTCTGGAGAATTCATGTCTGAACTTTTTCAATCAACACTGGGATTTTGACTCTCTTGAAATGTAGACTATGCTATAGACTATATGGATGATAATCTTGATTGTCGGTTTAAATGCGATTCACATGTTTAGGATTTGATGAAGGAGTTGAAGGCGGAACTGTCTGGAGATTTCGAGAGCGCAGTCTTGGCTCTGCTCACACCAGTTCCCATCCTTCTATCTCAACAACTACGACTAGCCATGAAGGTATGAGCAGACGATCGATGCAGTCCACCGGTTAATTCGTTGGTCTTTCGGTTATCGCTTCTACTCTGTGACTAATTAGTAATTACATTATTTATACGCATACGAATAAATATCATACCACGCATTGAAGCACTCTTCAATTAATCTATGCCTCTACAACTGCACGTAAGTCTTATATTCTTTTATGGACTGAATATAATTTGATTAGGCCTAATTCTGCTCGAAGCTTAACGCAAAACCACTTCCTGATTTTGAAAGCTGCTCTCTTTGACAAGAAAGTTTAGTTCGATAAGATAGATAGCCTAGGCTATGCTTTGTATGCTGCTGTTTTAGTGTTGGTTGTTAGTGGTTAAGATTGCTGTTAACTGTTAACTAAGATAACAGCATAATTTATTTTGTAACCGGATTGTTCAATGAACGGAAAAAATAAAAGATCACTCAGACTCGGAAAAGTTCATTTTACTTGAAGTTAATGCAGTAACAGTCGTGCAGGGGTGTAACGAGGTTTAGAAAAGTGGGGGGCCTAAATAGGACGTAGTGGATTTATTTGGCGCGAAGCGCAAAATTTTTTTTTAAAGGGCCCCCCAGTTTTTCACAAGGCCTCTCCAAGTGGGGGGGCCCTGGGGAGCCTTAGTAACAAATGGGGCAGCTTCAAAAGTCCCAAATTAATCCTCTAATTAGAGTATAAATGGGTGAAATTGGGTGAAAATAGAGTGGAGACGTGTCAGACGGGATATGAAAATACAACAGAGAAAAAAGACGGAAATATCGTAGAGTTATAGGATTATCGTAGGATCATTGAGCAGTGTTTAATCTAGACGTCTCTGGGGGGGGGAAAGTTCCCCCCCCCCAGGATTGACATTTCCCCCCCCCCCAGAAAAATTTGACAAAATGATATTGGTTTTCAGTTACTATTTTCATCGTTGTTTTATATGAAGTGTTATAATATACCGTGATGTTATTTACTATTATATGATTATTTATTATTTACTATTATTATATATGATAATATCATGTTGCAATTAGTATAACTTACTGTATATATTTGTATAAACACTATTTTTGCACAACTAAAAACAGATATGATGTCCACACCAGAAAATTTGACAAAATGCTTATAGTTTTAGTTGCTGTTTACATCATTGTATTACGTGAATTGTTATAATATACTGTAATATTATTTATTATTATATGGTCAATGGTTATAATGGTATTATTTACTATTATAATATATGACACAATCCTGCTAAAATGAGAATAACTTACTGCTAATATTTGTACAAATACTACTTTTGTACAACTGAATGGCTTCTCAAAAGTGGTAGGCCCCTATCCTTCAAATTTTAAACTGTAGGCCTAAAATTTCAAAATGTTTGGTCCTATTATTTGAACACATATATAGTAAAACCTAAAAACAACATCATTACTACACATGGTTTCTTGAATTTGGCACCGGTAGTTTATTAGTTCTTGGTTGGTTTGTGTACCATTAAATATGATTTCAGAAAGTATGTCCTGGTCAGCAATTCAGGACCATCTTGGGAACAGGGTTAAACTGATATAGTGCTGAAAAATCAGCTTATATAGGCTACTATTATATTCATGTCTGCATTTATTCGTTAGAATAACTCAGCAACAGGAGAACTGAGCTGCTGAACTCGATACATAAAGATATTTTTATTGTAATTATAATCATATATTATATTAGATCCTAAAACACTTTTTTATCAGTACTGAATAGTCTAATGGAGTTATTTTGCTAAAATGGCACCTTAAAAGAGGAGGCCTACCATTACAGTGTGGAAATAACCCCCCTCCCCCCAAAAAAATTTGTTAAGTGTTGCTTATATTTATTGAAGTCCACTCTTATAAGCACTGAAAAGTGTACAGGCAGTTTGTTAAGATGACACCTTAAAATGCTGCCATTGCAATGTGGAAATTCAAAAAGTTTCTGATGGGGCTCTGAAAAAGTGCAGGTATTTTGTTAAGATGGTACCTTAAAATGCTACCATTGCAATGTGAAAATTCAAAAAGTTTCTGATGGGGCTCTGAAAAAGTACAGGTATTTTGTTAAGATGGTACCTTAAAATGCTACCATTGCAATGTGGAAATTCAAAAAGTTTCTGATGGGGCTCTGAAAAAGTACAGGTATTTTGTTAAGATGGTACCTTAAAATGCTACCATTGCAATGTGGAAATTCAAAAAGTTTCTGATGGGGCTCTGAAAAAGTGCAGGTATTTCGTTAAGATGGTACCTTAAAATGCTACCATTGCAATGTGGAAATTCAAAAAGTTTCTGGTGGGGAGGGGGCACATCCCCCTCCCCATACCCCTCCCCCTGCGGGTCTCGGCGCTACGCGCCTCACGAGCGTCCTTCGGACGCTTGATTGTCTCCCCCCAGAAACCTGAATTTCCCCCCCCCCCCCCAGCGGGCGGGGACTAGATTAAACACTGATCATTGAGTCTATTAGAGTTTAGTAGCTACTATGACGGGATTGACCGCACATTGCAAAAAACTAGTAGGATACACGTACTCACGTAGGTCTGATACACGAAAAGTTAGTAAGTTACTACTAGTACTAGCTTCAAGTAGCTTGTAACACCTGTAGGCTGTAGGCTATTGAAAAAACTGCAATTGTCTGAATTTCTAAGGTGATCCTTTGCCTTTACTCTTGTCGTCATTTTTTTTTTACAAGAGATCGAAACTGATCAATAAAGAGATCGATCAACAAGACAAGATTTCAGAGACACTCCAATTAAAAGGCTGTAATAAAATAATGGAAGTAAACTATATTCGACCTCAACAGCTATTTCCAACTGTCGCTTTGCTCTTTACTGTGGCTTAGCTCTTTTTTGGAAAGATTTTAAGGACCACTTTTCCTCTCTTTTCTCAAAAAAGTGGGAGGGCCCTCTCATAAAAAAGTGGGGGGTCCGTTTTCATATTAGGCCCCCCCTGATAAAAAAAGTGGGGGGGCCAGGCCCCCCCAGGCCCCCCCACTCGTTACACCCCTGCAGTCGTGGACATTTGAATGTTTGCATCGATAGTTAAAAAACTAAATTGAGACGCAATGTTCCTGTAGGCTAATAAAATATTCCGATATTAATTATGATTCTTAGGGTGCTGGGACAAAAGAGGCTGTTCTTGTCGACATCCTTCTGCCAAGAACAAACCATGAACTGGAAGCCATAAAGGCTGCGTACAAACTAGGTAGGAAGAACGACCCGCAAGTCTGTCCTAACTTTTTTCCAGTGAACTTTTTCCAGGAAGTTATCATCTGTCAACACTGATGAGTAGACTAAAGAAATGACACGAAGTCTTAACAGCTATTGACTGACTGACTATTAACTAATGGACTGACTTATTGACCGATTGAATAATGTGCCGAATGGCTGACTGAATGAATAAATGAATGACTGACTGACTGACTAATTGACTGATGGACTGACTTGACTGATTGACCGATTGATTAATGTGTCGAATGACTGACTGACTGACTGACTGAATGAATGAATGAATGAATAACTGAATGGATGACTGAATGAATGAATGGATGAATTGTCGTATATATAAAGAATCTTTTGCCTGCTTATATGACAATAATAATAATAATGATTGTTGTTTTGTTGTGAAGAGTTTGGTCACGAGTTGAAGGAGGAATTGAGTGGAGAGCTGAGAGGAGAGCTTCAACGTTTGTTTGTCGCTCAAGTCAGCGCTCAAAGAGATGAGTCGACTTCCGTTGACAGATCGAGAGCAGAACGAGATGCAAAGGAGCTCTACGAGGTAAGAAAATAATAAGCATGCCATCCAATGCTATCCATCCGTCCGTCCATTTATGATTTATCCATCCGCCCACCCTTTCGTCCATCCATCATCAATTCATCTATCCATCCGTTCATCATTCATCCGTTCATCCATTCATCCATTCATCCATCCAATGGCATCCATCCATCAACGTGAATCTTTCTCACGCCTCATATTTTGCCTTTTTCTTCGTGGTCGCTTGTACAGGGAGCGCTTCTGAATGGTTTCTGCTGAGAGAAGAGCTTAATAAATGGTCATATACAATACAGTACAGTACAGTACAATACAGTACAACACAGCCACGATTTCCTAGTGGGAAAGAGTATAACAGATTATGCTACACATCAATTCATTTATCTGTTTCATTATTTTTTTAGGAGAATCGAACTTTATAGACTTTGACGTGGCTTTTGACTTGGATACGCCTAAATGTAAATCCGAATCTATTGAATTTCACAGCGTCATCCAGATAGAATCCATCAAGATCCCATTAATTTTAAGGCCTCTGAAAATACTGCAAGGGTTAAGTAGATAATGAACTGAGAGTTTAAGCTCAACTCATGCATATACATATAGAGCGTTTGTTGTAGTTGATTGTTGATCGTTGACATGACATGTTGTAGGCGGGTGAAGGACGGGTGGGAACAGACGAGGCAGCATTTACGATGATCCTCGTCACTCGTTCGTTCGTTCAGCTTAAAGCGACCTTTGAGATCTACGAGAAACTCGCAGGAAGGGACATCGAGGAATCGATCCGCAGGGAGACGAAGGGAGTGCTACGGGATGCTCTGCTCACCCTAGGTCTGTACCAGTACCCGGTACTTAAAGTCTTTGAAAAGAAGTGCCTGGACGCCGTCCATGACCGTCCTACCACACGTTAAGCCTTTGTCTGTACACATCGATGCGATGAACACGTAGCCTAGTGACGTAGGCCTACTCATACAGAGACATAGAAGAACGTATGATGGCCTCCAATTTATTATATCAACCCCTTATTCACCATGATAGCACAGCAAGACAAAAGAAAAGAAAGAAAAAAAGAAAAACCAAACAAGGAATACGGCATTTTTCGGGACAGTATAGCCTGCCTGCTTGTATAATACTAATTACATATTACACAGGCATACTAAAAATAAGTTTGCTTTATGTATATAATTATATGCAGAGTTTTTCATGTCTATATAAACTTACATGCCTATATTAATTAGGTGCAGCTATATACTATTTTGTATGGAAATTTCTTGATTGCTTTTCCGTTCTACGTTAAAACTAGGGCCCTGTACCACTGGTAACTTCGACTACTCTCAGCGTTACTTGTCTGTTAATGAACTTTTCAATTATTGTTTAATGCTGTTAAAAAGCAGTTGATAGTTTTTTATATTTTATATCAACAGCGAATTATGCGAAGGGCAGCATCAAGTATTATGCTGGAAGAATTCAGAGCAGCGTCAAAGGAGTTGGAACAGATGAGCAGGCTTTAATTCGGATCATCGTCACCAGATCAGAGGTAGGTTGAGGGTGAGAATTGCAAGGGGGCGTTGAGGGTTCGACCCCAGTCTTTCTTAGGGTCAAATATCAAAGTAGGCCTAGTCTTTCAACACCCCAGACCACGTGGGTCATAGTCTGACCCCAAGTTATATTTCTACAATTCTCATACTGAATAGGTTGAAATTATGTGTATGATTGTAATGATGTGATACCCACTGAAACCCTTGACCCTGACTCGTGAGTGTAGATTTATCGATGCACGTGTCGTCTCTCTGCCAGTAGGTCATGAATCTCAGTTGGGGCTATTATGGGCCCCATAGTCCCATAAAGAACCCACATAAGTTCCATACATTCCCATAATAACATAAGAATAGGCTTAATATAGTGACCATATAAAATGAACGTGTCATCGACTCATCGTAGTTCTTATAGTGGCATAGGCCAGACTGCAAGAGATGAAACGGTAAACTTAACTGATGCTCGTTTTATTCACTTCAGGTTGATCTGGAACTTATTGCGAAGGAGTATGCCGTTCTGTTTGGAAAGCCACTGGCAAAAGTCGTCCAATCAGAGTTGTCGGGAGATTTCCGCAAACTTCTCGTGAAAATAATCGGCGATCACTAACTGCACTTAAGCTGCTGCTCTCAGTTTTCACTTCAGCATAGACATCAGCACAAAAATGCATCATGAGCTTCTCAGTTTTTGTTTTGTTCATGCTTAGTCTACGCTTTTGATTCTGACAAAGGCATCAAGACCGCATAGCAGCACATATAGTAGTTTTTAATGCCTCTACTGTTTTCAGCAGCCTTTGGGATTACCAGTAGGCCTACCGATAGCCTATAAGTCTCAGTACAAATAGGGCCTATATTTAGACTTTCTACGCAATTAGTGTTGATTAACTGTAGTGATTAAACAACAGTGATGAAATTCGTGTCATTTCTTTTGCTAAAACTTAAGTTGTGAACGACCTAAGAAGCAGTTGCGAAAAAAATGAACCTTCAGTAGGCCTAATTTGTGACTTTACTTTAAACGGTAGAAGGTAAGGTAAGGGGTGCGTGGATCGAATCAATGATGTCGATCGTCACAGCATATGAGTTTGAATTAGCCTTGTTTAATATCGAAAAACTGAGGATCATTGATTACTCGGGTAAAACCGTAAAAAATAATGATAACAGGCCTAATAACTACAATAACCCAGTATTAATCTCTCTCTGAGTCTGAGAGAATCACATTCCCTCTTAACTTCGTGGCAGGATTCTGATAGGAAATTCACCTGCATCTTTTCGCTGCTTGAAGACATTTCTTTTTTCATGGGCCTGTCACGCTGAGAGCGCTTCTGAATAACTCTGTTGTGAGAAGCGCTCTAGGCTATAAATGTTTTATTAAATGATTAGATTAGAATTTCATTAGATTATAAGAGTAGAACATGCATAGCAGACAGAAAAGATGTATCTGTTCTAATCTAGGCTACATCGAGTGGCAAAAATAGCCTACTAATAGGCCTATTGATAATAAAAAAATATATAGGCTAATGAATTATTATTGATCTAGGCCTAATTTTCTGCAACCCCACCGCACTTTGAACTTTCCTAAACATTAATAATAATTAATCCAGCTACATAATTATATAATAAACCATAGATCTAACAAATTTATTAATCTATGTAATAGTTAGATATAACAATCTCTATGGTAAAAACAACAAAGATAATGACGTCATCAATTGACATCGCTGTTGGAAGACATGATTGTCGTCTAAACTTCAAAGATCTAAATAATTATTGCGAAAATTTATCATTTTCGTAAACGTGAGCGTTCGATTTTCACATCTTTTTCGAATTCGACAGTTTGTGACTCCGAAGATCGTAGCCTACTCGTTGAAGTTGACCCATACCATTTAGGAAACAATGTAATTAAAGATTTTCTCGTCTTGTCTTTCCTTCGCTGCGTCTTTAGAAATTTCATCGATAGCCGTACATATAGGCCACGTGACGGTCGCCAATGGCAACATGCTTTTTAGGAGTTGGGTCATGACTCATGGTTGACACTGGAGAAAGTGAGAATATCTGAAGATGTCTATAGCCTAAAATAATCAATTTGGCTGCAGCACAGTAGCCTATAAATAAAGCGTAGCCTAACTTAACCGTATTTCAATGATCTGCTAGCAATTAGTTTTTCGTTCTTTCTAAGTAGTTTTTTGTCCTTAGTGAAGTTATGTTGTCTTTAGTCGTTTTCGTTATTAGTTGTGTTCGTTTTAGTTGCTTTCGTTCTTTATTATGTTTTTTAGGCATATGTTCGTTTTAACCCTTATAGGGTAACCCCTTTTCGGTTACAGTTGTTGGTAACCGGGGGGTAAAAAAATACCCCCAATTTATTTTCGTCAAAATCTAGGGAAATGTTTAACCAATTTCGGTCCTGTTTAATTTATATGATAGACAAGGACATTGTTGAACGTAATGAGTAACAAATCTTGAATTAAAATGATGACTCGTGATTATAAGAGGTATGATTAGCTCATGACCAACTTCCAGCAGGAACACACGGCGCTTGTCCAAACGTAGGCCTACTGAATGTGCGTGATCTCGCCATGTTGGATTCTGCAACTTCTATACATGTAATTATGATAATATAATATATGCGTTGAGCGCTGCTGCATCGACCAAGAAATAGAAGAGGCCATCTTCTGGTCCTGTAACTGCAAGTGTATCCCTTTGTTTCCTGGTCGAATGAGTCCACGGCGCCTTTTGTGGCGTTGTAATCACCTATTTATTTCGATAGCTTTATGCAAAAGTAAGTAAACTACACTAATATAATGCAACCTGAAATAGAAATCATACAGCAAAGAATGGCTAATTCATATGCAAAAATACAAGAACCACATATCTCCAACAATTCAGTTCTATCAACTACTATGCTTACGTCTACATAGTGTAGAAATGATTTATCCAGTTCTGGAATATGAAACCTTACTTTTCACACTGGTCTGCCGCTAGGGGGCAGCGCAATTTGGCACAACTGAAAACGACATTGTGAAGAAAAAACATATTTAGGAAAAGTCACGAAAGCACAAGTCTATTTTCTTTTATTCAAAAAAAGTATACGAAAAAAAGTAGGCTGGGGGTTATTTTTTACCCCCCGGTTACCCTATAAGGGTTAAGTCATTTTCGTTCTTAGTTATGTTCTTTTGAGTTTTTTCTTTGTCGTTCCTTCTATGTTATTTTCGTTTCTTGTTATGCTTTTAGTCGTTTTAATACTAGCTATGGTTGTCAAATTTGTTTTCGTTCTTTGTTATGTTCCTTATTATGCGTTTTCGTTGTCGTTTTTGTTCATAGTTGAGTCTTTGGCGTAATTGCAGAACACGGGACGCTAGTCTCTTTAGTTTTTCTTAGCGATTTCAAAACAAACTGTTTTGTAGGCGTGGTTTAATCTCGAGACTTCCACAACATATTATATTACAAGATTTAACAATTATATCCAATTTAGAATCATTTAAATTGAACGTTGCATTAAATAAATAAAAAGGACTTATTAGTATTTAATTAGGGCTACATATATTAGAAATTTGTCATAAATATGCTGTTTTTATAAAATATTTTAACATAAACCTGACCTTTTTGTCAACCAATAAAAGTCAGTATATTAAGCACAACCGTTGGCTTGACCTCAAATCGGCCAATGAACGTAGGTTATTCAAATTAAAAATACGTCACGCATAATTATTATACATAGGACATTAGTGATACCGCTAGGCCTACTTGGTTTTTTCCCCAAGATCTTGTCTTTTTCAATCGTATTTTGGATTTTTTTTTAAATTGACTTTATGTCAACTAAAATATTAAATAACAATAAAATTATCAATAATCCCCTAAATAACAATAATCCGAGCCGTAATATCACTATGGCTCCATCTATTGACTAGGATTTATCCGACTTATTATTATTCTCTTAACTGTGTTCTCTCTGCATATTATTTCCGACGTCACGTAGCGCACTCTCTTCCTAAAATAATGATAGTATGTTAAAAAGTTTCGCTCTCACCTTGTCAATAATGGCAACATTGTGTTATGATGTAACAATGTGTTGGTCCATGTAAGCCACACACACGCACACACACACACACACACACACACACACACACACACACACACACACACACACATGTCTTGCACTTGTTGACTCTTTAACTTTTTTTCTTCTTCTTATGTAGTTAAGAGTTTACATTGTCTGGTTTAGTTAAGATACCAGAAGTAGTTGTAATCATTCACGTTTTGTTAGTAGCAATTGTCGGCCGTTTCATCTTTTCGTTTCACATGTACGTAGGTGTCCCTATCAGCGGGGTCAGTGATCCCTTCAGGGCCCATCCTTGTGGCCATTCTAATTTGAAAATGTGATTTGTAACTGCATAATTGTAAAAGATTGTTTGGTTACAAAATAAAATGATTTGATTTGATTTGATTTTTTGATTTGATTTGATTAGAAAATCGGCGAACGGAACAAATTGTTAACAATTAAACATACATTAATTTCAGGATTAATTATACATAATTTCTTAATTATCACAATTTATCGGATAAAATAGCTTCTTTTTATATAAAATAACTGACATAGTCAATAATTATTAACTTGGCTTTTCTTGGCTTTTTTATGACCTCATCTTGGCTTTCTATCGGACAGACAGATCATAACGAAAGGTAAAAACAAAACGCTAAAGCCGCTGAAAAACTAGCAAAACTAGCGTCCCGTGTTCTGCAATTACGCCGAGTCTTTTTCGTCGTTTTCGTTCTTAGTTATTTTTTTTAATGGTTTTTAGTTAGGCCCTATGTTCTTTCGTTTTCGTTCTTAGTTATGTTCTTTCATTTTCGTTCTTAGCTATGTTCTTTTTTGTCGTCTTCGTTCTTAGTAATTTTTTGTTAGTCCATTTTTCTTCTTAGTTACGTTCTTTTGCTCTCGTTCTTAGTTATTATGTTCTTTCGTTTTTTCTTGGTTATGTGTTTTCGTTCTTTGTTATGCGCTTTCATTTGCGTTCTAAGTTATATTCTAGCGTTTCTGCTTAGTTATGCCCTTTCTTTGTCATTTTAGTTTTTAGCAATATGTTTCCGTTTTCGTTCTTAGCTCTGTTCTTTCTTTGCCATTTTCATTATTAACCATGTTTTTTGTTTTCGTTCTTAATTATGTTTTTCGTCTTCGTTCTTAGTTATATTTTTTCGTTTTCATTCTTAGTTATGTTTTTCGTTTTTGTTCATAGTTATGTTCATTATTTGTCGTTTTCGTTCTCAGGTACATTTTTAGACGTTTTCGTTCCTAGTTATGTTCTTTCGTTTTCGTGCTTAGTTATATGTTTTTGTTCCTAGTTATGCTCTTTCTTTTTCGTTTTCGTTTTTGGTCATGGTCTTTCATTTTAGTTCTTAGTATTGTTTTTTGTTTTTGCTCTTGGTAGTTTTCTTTCGCTTTCGTTCTTAGTTTTGTTCTTTCATTTTTGTTCACAATTATGTTCTTTCTCTGTCGTTTTTGTTCTTCGTCATGTTCTTTCGTTTTCGTTCTTAGTATGTTCTTTCGTTTCATTCTTATCATGTTCATTCGTTGTCGTTTCTTGGCCTTGTTCTTTCGTTTTTGTTCATAGTTATTTTCATTCTTCGTCGTTTTTTCTTTGTTATGTTCTTTCGTGTTTGTTTTTAATTATGTTCTGTCGCTTTCATTCTTTGTTATGTTTCTTAGTTCTTAGTTATGTTATTTCTTTGTCGTTTTCGTTCTTAGTTATGTTTCTTGATTCTAGTTCATAGCTATATTCTTTCGTGTTCGTTCTTTGTTAAAGTTTGTTGTGCTCTTTTATTGTCTTTTGTTTCTTATTTATATTCTTTCTTTCTCGTTTTCATTCTTAGCTATGTTCTTTCGTTTTAGTTCTTAGTTATGTTCTTTCGTTTTCGTTCTTAGTTATTTTCCTTCGTTTTTGTTCTTGGCTATGTACATTCGTTGTCGTTTTCGTTCTAAGTTATATTTTTAGTCGTTTTCATTCTTAGCTATGTTCTTTCTTTGTCGTTTTTGTTCTCAGTAATTTTTTGTAAGTTGTTTTTGCTCTCAGTTATATTATTTCGTCGTTTTCGTTCTTATTTCTTTTATTTCGTTTTTGGTTTTAGTTTTATTCTTTCGTTTTCGTTCTTAGCTATGTTTTTTCTCTTTTGTTCTTAGTTATGTTCTTTCGTTGTCGTTCCGAGTTATGTTTTTTTGTTTCCGCTTTTAGCTATGTTCTTTCTTTGTGGTTTTGGTTCTTTTTCATGTTCTTTCGCATTCGTTCTAAGTTATATTCTTTCGTTTTTGTTCTTAGTTATGTTCTTCATCTTTGTTCTTTATGTTCTTTCTTGGTCGTTTTCGTTATTAGTTATATTTTCTGTTAGTCATTTCCGTTCATAGTTTTATTCCGTTCTTAATTATATTCTTTCGTTTTGGCTCTTAGTTATGTTCTTTCGTTTTTGACGATAGTTACTTTCTTTCTTTGTCGCTTTCGTTCTTAGTTATGTTCTATCGTTTTCGTTATTTTTTGTGTTGTTTCATTTTCGTTTTAGGTTATTGTTTTTTCGTTTTTTCACTCTTTGTCGTTTTGTTCTTATTTATTTTCTTTCTTTCTCGTGCTTAGTTATATTTTTTGTTTCCGTTTTCAATTATGTTATTTCTTTGTGAGTTTCGTTCTTTGTTATGCTCTTTCGTTTTGGTTCTTAGTGATGTTATTTCGTCTCTTTTTTGCGTGATGTTCTCTGTCGTTTTCGTTTTTTAATTGAAATTTTGATAGTCGTTTTCGTTTTTAGTTATGTCTTTCTTAGTCGTCTAAGGTTTTAGTTGTGTGTTTTTGCTAGTTGTTTTCGTTCTTTCTTATGGTCTTTCTTTGTCGTATTCGTTCTTATGTTCTTTGTTTGTTTCCAGTTTTCATTTTTAGTTAAGTTTTTCATATCGTTTTAGTTCTTTGTTCACTGCATATGATGGTTGTTTCTGCATGATCTATCGAAGCAGACGTTTAGAGTCCACGTCAACAATGGAGAGTTGGTATAATATTATTATTTGAACACTTCTGTTACAGTAGGCCTATATAAGACACGCTGCTATAGTGTGGTCACTGGTCAACAATAAACGGAAACATCGATTGCAGATTGAAGCCTATAATGTATGCCTAATGAAGGTAAAAGTATTGATCCATTGTTTCCTCTTCTATATGCCTAGAAACTACTCGAAATCATGGCTCATGCGAAATCAAAAGCTTTTGTCTTTAAGATTAAAGCACACAATTGTCTAACAGCGGGGCACTTTTGGAACTTTCACAGTTTTATTTATACTAAATTTCCGGTGCCATAGCAGGGGTGTCAAAGAGCTGGCCCGCGGGCCATTTCAAATTGGCCCGCCACTCAAAAAGGTTTGACACCCCTGGCCTACAGAATGGTGAGTTTAACAGATCACTTGGTAAGGTAATATGGTAGTCACTCAACCACTTTAAAACTACACTTCACAACGTCAGCCGTCATTGATGTAGTTACCGGTAGGCTACTTCCCTGATAGTAGGCCTAGGCCTATCACAGCATCAACCCAGTGGTCATGCTTCACATAGCTATCAGATACTTTCCAATCTGAAGGGTCACCCTATACCAGGGGTCTCAAACACGCGGCCCGCGGGCCGCATGCGGCCCGTGGACCCGAATAATGCGGCCCGCGAGAGCCATCTGGTTTTTTATTTGTTATTTTTTATTTAAAGATTTTTTTTATTAAAAACCGAATTCTGCTGTTCTTTTGCGATTAAAACCAAGGGTTAAAATTGTTTTCTTCTAATTTTTGCTCTGGATATTCAATCTGCAACAGCAGATATTCAGATAGAGTTATAGTGGGCCTTCAATGTAATACCATGCTGAAGCAGAAGTAAGCCTACAACGAGGTTGATATTCCGGTATTCTAGACTCTTCTACCACAAGAAAGATTCCAAAATCTGCACCTGCAGTGATGCAACAGGCGTAGCCTAACTCTAATGGCGATGTTTCAATTCAATTCATTTAATGTAAGCCTAACCATCAACCATAAACAATAGTCATAGTACCAGCTAGACGCTTCACATGATCGGATGGTAACAAGGAAGACCCTGGGCCTAAGGGCTGAATATCCCGCTAACGCATTACCTACGTAAACATTATTATGTGAGCAGCTTTTTAATTAATTAATGAAGATTAATAAATGTCAAATGACACGCCTGACAGTTACGGGTGAATATGTGGAAGCTGTAGGCCTATATTACTCTGATTCTTCGCATCTCAAAAGATAAAACTAAACAATGATGTTCTCGTAGTTGGGAAACATTGTCAGATGATGTGTATCGCTAATCACACCTGATCACCTCTGACACTACTCACTATAACACTTTAACATCTATGTCATCTAAAGATACCACAAGTTTAGTTATAGGTAAGCCTATTAGGCTTACTAAATGTGCTATTGATGCTCTTCATATGCCCTATCTTTGTGAGTCTGAGTTTCCAATTTTGTGTATGGTACCATCATGGTTATACACTGAAATTATAAAAATTATTAACGTAGGTGATTTGACGGGATTATATCATTACTACAGAATTGTAACCCTCACCCCATATAAACAGTTTGACTTGCAAGACAGAATTTCATGTTGCGGCCCGCGAGACACTGTAATTTTTCAAATTCGGCCCACACGATGATTTGAGTTTGAGACCCCTGCCCTATACAATGCCTTTAAGATAAGCTAATGAGTAGGCCTAGTGTTTAATCTAGGCGTCATCGGGGGAAAGTCCCTCCTCGGCCCCTCCAGGAATGATGATCCACAGAAAATTTCAGAGCTGTTTTTCATAGATCAGAATTAAGGAAATTTACTATCGGGATTTGTAGGCCCTATATTTAGTAACATTTACTAGAATTTTGAAGACAGTCTAAGTAGATTATCAGAAAAAATAAAAAGTCGTCTAAAAATGTTTCGGTCAAAGGGTGCACATGGCACACCGCTGTCCGCCTCAGCGGTTGCTTTCCGCCTAACGACCTTTGTACCCAGCGGCGCCGCCAGGATTTTATTTCTGTACGCACAACTTGCACAAAATAATATGAAGCGAACAGCGATCGATACGAGCTTATATTCAGGGGCGGATCCAGGATTTCTGGTTAGGGGGGGCGTAAATACTACCAATCCAATCCCATATAATTATATATATATACATATACAGTGCTTACAGTGTAAAAAAAGTGCCAGGATGCTGTATTGTAGGCCTAATTGGTCGTCAGTGGCGGCGCCGAAGGCGGGAAGTTGCGAGTGCCGAAGGCTCGAAGCCCATCCCGACTAGGGGGTCTGGGGGAGCGTCGTAAGCTCCCCCAGCGGGGTCTGGGGCGGAGCCCCAGCGACCAGCGCATTTTTGGCTGTTTCGACCTTAAATGGAGCCATTTTTAGGCTCTTGTTTGCCAGCTATTTGTGAACGACAAAGTCGCGAAATTTTTAAGAATAAGTCGTTTTTCAGTGTCGCAAGCTACCAATAGGGGGGGGCAATATGCCATTACACCCATATGCATATTGCTAATTTCATACCAAATGGGGGGGGGCACGTCCCATGGCAGTTTTAAATGGGGGGCCATGGCCGGATTGCTCCCCTGGATCCGCCCCTGGCTATAAAAAGTGCACATAAAAACACATACAAACAAAGATTAAATTTTTAAAAAAGTTTTAACGGTTTTACATCCATGAATCCCAGGATCCATAGACCTCTAGGGCCTAGGTGGCTATAAGACGCTCAATGCCAAGATGGCTCTCTATTAGAGTGTAAGTAAGTAAGGAACTAAGTATATTCTATAGATTATAAAATTTCAATAGAATTTCATCGCTTATAATAAATTTACAATTTGTGGGATTTTTTTTTTGGCCTTTCCGCGCTGTACGCACTTGCGTAAGTGCGTACGCCTAACGGCGCCTCTGTTTGTACCCCCCCCCCCACTTCACAGAAACCTGAACCCCCAAAAGCAGAGGATTAGATTAAACATTGGCCGATAAGAATCGTTTGTGTCCTCCGTCGAGATCTTGTCAACCTCAAAATTTACTGGTGTATCAGTATATGCTTGACTGAGTGTCTCAGTGAGAGTGTGAGAGTGTGAGTAGGCCTATATACAGTAGGCCTACTGTGAGACGGTTCGTTTAAAATTACACAGGGCGCTCACCTCAGTCTTCAGTCGCATTTTTTTCGAAACGACCCACGCTCATTTGAGTCTTAAGTGGCATAACACACACGTGTCATGCTAATATTGCACTTAGTATTATGTCTGTTTTCGTAGTAATCGGGATATCAAGTTTAGACAGCTACTACAGCGACTAAAGAAGTTGCCGGAACCAGCTTATTCACAAGCGTAGGCCTATATATCTACAGGCGATTCGTCGAATAAGACCTACCCTAACCTTAATTCTCTTTCAAAAGTAATCATGCTCCCAATGTATGTAGGCCTATCCATGATGTGTAAATCTCATTGCTGTTATGATAACTTAACATTTACCATACAACGCTCGAGGATCGGTAATTAGTTGATCAAATCTAATTAGTCCGCATAAAGATATGGCAAACCACCTGTGGCATTGGTTCGGCATCCATCCATCCATCCATCCATCTATCCATCCATCCACCGCTCATCCATCCACCTATCCACAACCAATCCATCCATCCATCCATCTATCCACCCACCCACCCATCTACCTTTGCCTACCTGCATGTTTGCACTATCATCTACGTATATCAGCATAATACACACACGCACACACACGCACGCACGCACACACCCACGACCACGTACATGTATACAGCATACCTGTCTCACAGCACGGCTATCCGTCTGTATATCCGTCAATCCCCACAGCCCTTTACATTTCGTAAGACATGAAATGCCATAAATTCATGGCGTTGCTGTCTGATCAAGTATCAGATCGTTATCGCTTCTTCCAATCTGACGCTGATCCGGTTCAGTTGAAGAGTCGTCGTCTGCCCCTCTGCCCCTCTCACCCTCTGTCCCTTATTTGACCCTTTGACCCTTTCTCCGTGTGTACAGTGCATGTCGTCTGAAAATCTCGAGTAGGCTAGTCAGATGGCTTGTAGCCTATACTCTATAGCCTAAGCTTATCTGTCAGTGAAACCAAGTGATTACCAGCTCTAAGCTAAGTAGGCCTATAGAGGTTGGGTGAAATAGAAATTATATGAACGGGTTGAAAAGAAATGTATATATAAAACGTTTTATAATTATAACATTTAAATAGGGCCTACGTTGCTGCACGGTTCGCGATCATTGCACAAGCGGAAACGCCCGTACACTTAGGCCCATAAATATAAATGTTCGTGCAAACATAATGGTTGTCATAGGAAGATAATAATATATGAAGACTGAATGAAGGGGAAGCATAAAACATAAAATGATTGAGTTAACCGGTAGATAATAAATCATACAGACGGACGGACGGAAGAGAAGACGACAGGATGTGAGTCAGTTAATGAGTTAGTTAGTGAGAGAGAGTTAGCGAGTAAAAAAAATTATTAGCCTATTCACGGTTGCCCACGGCACTTCTTCGATAGCATTTGGTCATAGTTTTCATATAATTAGACTTTATTAAATGTAGGAAAGAATAACAGAGTTAAAACACGACAAGAATCATTGAAGAATGATAATAAAAGCGCTTAGGTTTCTTCAAGATGCTAAATGTATTTTTCATTCACTTGGTTTTCTAATATCATTGCTTGACTCAACAATTGAACTTTCGTGAAAGTTCTTCAGAAGTTTGTCACAAGAAGTAGGCCTATCAGTGATAAGGAATAATTCGTAGCAATGAATAGGCCTATCTATCTATAGATGAACCACAGATAAATAAAATAGAAGTAGGTTTAATTGGAACTATGAGCCTGTAGATAAACCTACACAAATAAATTGCTGGCCTCCCTATATAATTATGAGACACGAGTTAGCATGCGCAATGCAGACCAGGTCAATAATTAGAGTAATATCAAGACGACTTAGTCTATAATTTGATTATTCACACAAACGTGAAATAAGGATGGCGAGTGTGCAAGGAGGCCTGTAGTGTATAGGCTATTGGCCTACTTGTAGCACTACAAGTAGGGCGTTGTGTCAGATGATATGCAGTAGAAATATAGAAATGTTAGTGTGGCCAAAATCAGCTGTCTATTATTTCATTCGATTATTCGATGTGGCCTTATATTCACAAACATTTGCAAGAACAGTTGTGTAGATCTTCTATTCATACAGCTCTAAGTTAACTATAGTATGGATCGAGACTTTCTTTTCTGACCTGCCCATATGCGACCCACGCGTCTTTACCGACTGCATTACCCATCCATGTCTAAAATTAAACCATCCCGCATTGGGTTCGCATGTACCGATATGATGTACGTGGTTCCTACTTGAGATCCGTGTGGCTGCTTTAGGTCAAAAGGATGCAGCACCAATAAGCAAAATTACTATAATATTTTTTAATGAATATAATAAATAAATTGTTCGCCATGACAATATTAAAGTACGGGTCCTGGATGACAATGAATAAATTAGGCTATGTTGCAGCTGTTTCAGTTTCTGTTGCTGCTGCAGGTGATGAGATGATGACGACAACAATGAGATTGTAGTTAGGCCTACCATTGTTGTTTGCGATGATGACAGTTTAATCATAATGAAACAGCTAAAAATCCCAACTACCTGAGAGTAGGATGATCAAAATCTGCGTATTGGATGTGGAAATTTTTCTGCTTTTCCCTCTTCCCAATTCCCACTGATCGTTATCTTTGTGTTTGCGTACAATGTACAATGTACATGATTAACGATCTTGATAAGAAACGTCATCGGTTGATATAATTGAGATGTGGCTTTCGTGTTATGAATGGGTCAACATGACGAATTGAAGTGAGTTCGAGGAGAGGATGTAGAGGTCAAAGGGTCATTCGTAACGACTGATAAGAATCTGTTTAAAAGACTTAGACCCTAACTATCGTTCTTCTGATCAGATCATCAGGAAATCTTTTGCAGGACTTCTCGTGATACAGCTTCTTATCCAACAATAATATGGCAACGGTAAGTTATAAACGATGGATCTGTTGTCCTATTAGACTATAGGGCCTATAGTCCCTACTTTTGATCGTTATGCCATAGCCTATAGACTGGTCAAACAGAGAGCAACCTACGTGTATAAGCTTATTAAAAATGTAAAATAAAAGGCTTACAACTTCCATGTATACAAGGATATAATTGGTGTACTTGTTGGTGTTATTGTCGGTGTTCGTGGAGTTGCAGATAATAGGCTTAATAATTTTGTAGGAGAAGTTATGGTACACAACATTTGTATTGGGTTGACCTATAGCTATAGGCCTGTGCGTCTATGGCAAGAGGCGATGACGACATCGCTTCAGAATGAAAAAGATAGGCCCTACCAAAGGAAAAACGGCCATGTTGCAATCTAGGCTACGGTACTCTAAGGACGTTGTTGTTGCTCGTTGGGTTGTTGTTCTGTTCATTTGGTTGTTGTTGTCGTTCGGTTGCATGGTGTCATCAGCAGGCAACCTCCTCTATAGGCCTTATACATAGGCCTACTGCTTTGGATGGCTGTGGACCCATAATGCAGTAGGCCTATACTGTCTGCATTAATCCTATCGTCTTACACGTTCGTCCCCAATTCGAGTTTTTAAATATTAATTTTTCTTTGCCCGAGATTATTAGATTATTATAATATTATTATTTCGATGTTTGATCATTATCATTGTATTATAGGCCTAACTGTTGTCCCATTGTGCGTTTGGAAGAAGGTGTTTTACCACATAAAATTTTGCCTATGTAGCCTAGGCAATACTTAGATCCATTTACTCACAATTATGACGCTTTCCTAATAATAAATTATTATTGATGATTGCAGATTCGTTCTAGAGGAGATTTTGATGTGGCGGTGTCGTGCAAGACTCTTAAAGATGCCTTTAGAGGCGTTGGTAGGATTCCATTGCAATCCGACTAAAAACACCGCATCACTACTATTTGTTAGAATTTCATAAAGATATAAAAAGCGCAAGGAAATACCTAATTATACACTGCAAATGCTCTGTAGGCCTATACCCATCAATTAGCCGCAGTGTAGGCCTGCAACTCTCACGACAACTGTGATGGAAGTTGTAGCTATTGATCTAACAAGTGTTTGTCGCTTTCGGTCTTTATTCTGCTTTGACTGAGCGTCTGTGAAAGTAGGTTCCCGCATGACTTAGTCACTTAGCTTTCTTTGTTAGTTGTCGAAAATTGAGAAGACGCTCGAGCAGGCCTACGTACGGTCGCCTACCGTTTTCCTATAGCCTATACATGCCTAGATTTAAAGTGACCGACCGACCAAAGGCTTCACGTGACATCTGTCTAATAGGCCTAGACCTACCGTAGCCTATCCGTTAATTAATTCATTCATTCAGAGCATTTATATAGTGCCCCTTCAAGAAACTACTCAAAGGCGCTCCCAGCCAAACCACGACCAATTAAAGAACGTGTTTGACGATTCACAATTTCACGTCACACAAAGATGATCATTTTATGTAATGGAATTTGTACTGCTTCGAAGCACTACATTTCTCTTACCAACAGGCATTGATTGAGCGTCGCTATAAAGCAAGAAACTATGGCGCTAAACAATTGTGAGGGATTTAGGCCTAAGCGTCTGCTGAAGGTTCTGACGAAATGATCGTTAGATGAACGTTTCAGAGATGGTATAGGCCTACGGATCAACCCGTGGGTATAGTCCTATAGCCTACTCTTCGTTTCACTATAGTTAAGCGCTCCATAACTATAGTCTGTGCTGTTATATACAACGACTGATTGTCACTTGCAAATGATATAAAATTATGAGCATAGGCGCAACCACCCTATGGGACCCACGGGACGCGTCCCCCAACTTTTGGGTGGTCCCCTAACTTTATTATTATGGTCCCCCAACTTTTAGGACGTGACTCATTATGGTCCCACCCAAGTTTTAGGACGTGATTGCACCTATGTATATGAGCATATAAAGACGTACCTCATCTATTTTTTCATCATAGGTACTGATGAGGCTGCCATCATAGAAGTACTGAGTACACATGATCTGCATCAACGTCTCGAGATCAGGGCTAAGTACCAGGACTTCTACGAGGAGGTAAGCGATAGCACATAATGCACGTTGCAAAACATCAAAGTTTAAGCTTGTAATAACCATAGCATTGTCCCCTTGCCTTAATTATTGCCAATAATTGCTGTGCTGCGCTTAACTGATTCTCTCGCTTTGAGAGTGAAATGTAAAGCGAAGTCCCATTATGCCTGTATAATTCTTTGCTGTAGCCTAGGACCTCACAAGTGGTCATATTTTAATAAATATTCATCGACTTCTGACCAACAATGTCGCTGGTATCATGGTATGTAACTGCAGTTACGAATGAATAATTATTACAGGATCTGCTGGTGAAGTTGAGAAGAGAGCTGAGAGGGGATTTCCAGGATGCCGTCATCGCCATGTTCCAACCGACATACTTCTTTCTCGCTCATGAACTGCGCAAAGCAATGAGGGTGAGTAGATGTACTGTGGCATGCTAACTTGTTAAGTTTACATCACACAACCATTAACCCATTTCTAAACTACTTATAGGACCATTAAGGATCTTTATGGTCTACATTTTTGCTTTGGGTAATGCGGGCATAGGCCTACTTTGGGCTACTAATAGGCCTTAACATTAGAATAAAGATCAGGCTTCAACCTTCAAACCGATCAAACTTGCATCAGTTTCTTTTTATCTTGACAGGGACCCGGAACAGACGAGAAGACCATCATCGACATTCTCTTTCCAAGAATAAACGAAGAACTCGCTCGTATGAAGGCTTCCTACGAAGAAGGTAAAAAAAACTGCAACAATGGTGCCGCCCATCCTTTTAAAGAAGACTATTATTTTTTTTTATTCACTGTTTCATTCGTTCGTTTCCTCATTAAATTTTAGTCGTCATCCACCAAATATGTCTAGACCCCATATAGGCCTACCTATATAGACTAGATAAGACTAGTGGCGGCGCTATAGGCCTTCTACAAATCGCAGGTCATTTGACACACTGCCTATTTTACTCTTGAGATGCCTTTATAAATTAGGCTATGACCAGCAAAAACTTCAGTGGAATTTTTAATACCTGCTTTGCATTTACTTTTTAGACCTGCTGAATAACTCCTATGAATCTGGTGCGACATGTTGAAATTGTATAGCTGGGCTCGCCACTGAATGCATAGACAACGTAGACTTTGCAACAGTTTTTTTCTTATTTAAAAAACCCCAGAATACACAATGATTGTAACTCAGCGTTTTATTATGTTTATATATCAGTGTTTAGTCGCAACATTGAGGAGGATTTGGCGGGAGAGACGAGGGGAGATCTGAAGCATCTCTTCCTCGCTCAGATCAGAGGAGATAGGGACGAACTGGACGACATTGAAAGAGGACAGGCGCTGCAGGACGCTCGAGATATATTTGAGGTACGATGATCCAGGACTATACTGGCATCAATTAACATTAGGCCTATACTGCTTAGACTATAACATATAGGCCTACTGCTTGGACTATATAACAGTAACAGTAAGCCGTTTATTGACAAAGCATCAAACACGTACAAAAGAGCAGTAATCAGTACAAATTCAATGACTTTCGAGTGATCGGTGCATAAGTCAAAGGGTCAATCCAAAAAGGTCGTATGGACCCGCTGAGGCTGGATTGACCCTTCCTTTCTCAATAACATTTGGCTATTGTAAAAAAAACAGTGCAAAGCACAACATCTTACACATGAAACGAAAGACGAAATGTATTCTGCTGTTCCGATCACGACACAAACTTTCCAGCAGAAATTAAAGTGCAACCTCTTCAATAAAATTCCAACCCTAGCCTATAGGCTAATGCATCCAATCCCCGGCCTTCTTGTCCTCAACGAAATCCGTTTGAGCCCCGACGATTGCGACCCTACAAATGTGCCACGACAATTATAGCGCACACAACATTTGCTCCACATAGACCTCAAACGGCCTCGCCGAAAGTTAAACCAATAGGCCTACATGTAGGCTATATAGGCCTAATTACATAATTTATTATAGGCCTAGGCCCTATGTTTTTTTAGTGTCTGGTTACATAGCCTAGGCTCCTATACAATTAACGTGTCTTAAGAGCCTCACAAGGACGCCAACATTCGTCTAACATAATTATAATGTCTCGTTGTGCTGTCTTGGGTGGTGTGGGGACATTTAATTTTGTTGAATAATTTATAGAGCGTAGCCTAATCTGAAAAGTTTAATGCCTCTACTTGCGCGCCGATTGGCGCATCTGTAAATGTGGGAATCATGCGCATGTAGGGCTATAGTGTCGTATTATATGTAGCCCAATATTTTATTATCCAATGAAGTGTGTTTTACGATTCATGCCACTGGACGCGTCGTGTGTGCCACTGTGTAGGCTGGTGAGGATTCAATCGGAACAGAGGAGTCGGTGTTCACGAGAATACTGACGAAACGCAGCTTTCTTCAGCTGAAGATCATGTTCGAAGTGTACGCTGAAGTTGCCGGGAAAGAGATTGAAGACTCGATCCGCAGAGAAATGAATGGACCTCTCGAAGATGGACTGCTCACTATTGGTAGGCCTACGTCTAAATAAATGTTATGATAAACAAATGGATCCATGTGTAGGCCTAAGCTTATTTAACAGCGTTGTCTAAAATTCATACTTAAACACATAATATGCCTAGCCTATGTACGTTGGCCTATGTAGGCTAATTAGGCTTTATAATAGGTTCAATTCGCAGGAATTGCAAATATAATGCAGGGCTGTCAGAGGAGGATTAGGAGCTATCATGTAAGTATTTTTAGTCAACTAAAAACTGTGCTTTTTGCCGCGCTACAGCCGGGAGCGCTTCTGAGTAGTCCCCTATGAGGAATGAAAGTATGTAGGACTATGGGTGCATGCATGAATGCGTTGTATGCTTGTCTGTATGTAAATGTAGTCTATGCTTGAGCATTTCTGTAGCATAATTGTAGGGACCTCACAAAGACGCTGAAGCATGATGCCGACCGAAATTTATAACTGAGGACAGTTTAACCAAAGATATTAGAGTCGACTCTACGACTCTAATATCTTTGGTTTAACCTATATTGGACACTTTAATAGCTGGCTCTATAAAATATCAGCGATGTAGTTTCGTCCTGTGTTTATTCATTTGCATGTTGTTGTTCTTATTGTCAGTGAAATTTGTGAAGGACAGACACAAGTATTTCGCGGAGAACCTACGCAACGCTCTCAAGGGATTGGGAACGGACGAGAGAACCATCATTCGAACACTCATCACACGAGCAGACGTACGTCTTTTATAACCACTATGACACTATGACACTATGACACTAGATAGACTAAATACTATGACTATTCCAGAATACTTATATAGCCTACGTGATGATGATGATGATGATGATGATGATGATGATGATGATGATGATGATGATGATGATGATGATGGTTCTCTGCCCGAAGGCAGGTTCATTGGCATTACGCCCCTGGGGATGAGATGAGTGAGGTGGTTTCCCGTTGCCTTCCCCACAGACAATGATGGGTAAGCAACTTGTCCAAGGTCGCTCCGCAGCAGCTTGCGCCACCGCGTTCCATGCGTGCTAGCCCGAGATGTCTAAATATCTGAAAGTCAACTCCCAGCGCGGGGCTTGAACCGCAGTTCGTTGTATCCACCAGACGAATGCCGCTCTCGCTTACCGGTGTAGCTAACTAGGCCGGTATATAGGCCTACGTGAACCCTGCTAATATATTATATGGTATTATTTACTAATATACCGGTATGATTATAATGTTATCATTTAGGCCTACTATGATGATAAAATTATGTATTATAATGAGTATAATTTATTGTTAATATTATTTTGTGCAAACTCATAATTATTGAACTCTGTTAAGTGAAGGCTATGTAGTATGTAATAATATTATATATATACCGGTATACACACAAATACATTATATATATATATATATATATATATATAGGCCTATAATTATATTTACTTTTACATATAAGCTTAATGTATAATGTTTGTATACTTATCTTGAGTTTTAGTACGGGTGTAGGTGATTATGTTGCTATATTGCTGTATAAGATTGGTCACTAACATCCTCATGGTCTCAACAGAACATTGTTGCTTACAATTGTGTGACATGGATCGTTGACTGAAATGCAAATGTACATTAGGGGCCAGGTTCATATAAGCTCTTGGCTTTTTCCGGGCTTCCTGTTGCTTAGAGACCGCTCTGTATCCAATACTTGTACTCATATTCATTTTGTTTCTTTGGCAATAAATAAATAAAAATATCTGGATGTAAACATAATTATTATGTTGCAGTTTGACTTGGCCGAGATAGCCGTTGCCTACGCTGGATTGTATGGAGAACGTCTTTCGCAGGACATTGCCTCTGACCTTCAAGGACCACTTCGTGACCTCTACGTTGCTGTAATCGGAGATCGATGAAACATCGCTTCTCATCAAATAATGAATAAATGAAAGGATGTCGACGCCTTTGACATATTTTGTCACTCACTTGCCTTTTATCGGTGCAAGAACGTTCACAAACGAATCACAAAAACTATAGATCTTAATAATTAATGTCGATAGATTTAGCCTTTGTATAGGCCTATGCACATTTCAATTATTAGCGTGTGCTTTTTGTATTATTATACTGAAATTAGTTACAGTTTTTGCTCTATTAATTGGATAAACTGAAAATTTACAAGAATGACGGTGATGATGATGATGATGGTGGTGATGATGATGTAAGAATAATAATTTTATAATAATGATGATTTATATGGCGCCGTAGCACGGCCATTCCGTTACTATGCATCTCCCTCTGGAGTCATCTTTCACCCGAATTCCGAAAATTCCTTTCTCCCCTCTACGCATGTCCTTCTTCGAACCGCTATAAGAATTGTACAAAATAACAGGAGGAGTGGTCGGATATTGATCTATGAGGTTGGGGTGTGGACTAAAGACTTCACTATTGGCCCTAGGAAAGACCATTCAAGTGTCACCCTGCCCCAATGTAAGAAGCGTTACCTTCGCTACAAATCACACTCTGCCCTAATCTGGACATCGTTTTAACCCGTTCGAATCTTCAAATGGAGTTTTGTGGTACTAAACTGGTTGAGACATTAGACTGAGAACGCATTCAATGCACTATAATAGAACACCTTTGACTACTAGCATTCTGACAGCTAATTATTTACTTATATATAAACAAGACATATCCTTCACTAGACAAATAACAAAATTGCTTGCTACAATATTTGATTAATACATGTCTACAGAACTAACAAAAGTCAAAGCATTAAAGTCTCACTGAGAAATCAGGCTAACAAGAAGAACTAGCATCAGAAAACTGCAAAATTAAAATAGAAATGAATAAATAGAACAAGTATCAACAACCAATCAGACATCAGAACACATCGTTAATATCGCCAGATCATCTGAATGATCCAAAATTATAGGTTGATGGCATAATGCAGTGGTTTAGCACATTTCTAATGGCTGGAATGTCTTCAACAAACCAGTTTATGCGGTTACAAGCAAGCTTTATAAGCCTAAGAAATTACAAGTTTTCTTCCACCAAAGGTCTTTTTGGATCTTGTTGTTTAAACAGTTTAACTGAGTAATGTTCATGGATGAGTAACAAGAGTACTTCATACTAAAATAATAAAAATAAACCCAGCAATGTTTTGTCATCAGACATTTACAGAATTGCTTTAAACACCCGAGTATGAAAGCCAAAATCCAGTAACAAACATATCACATAACTGCTGCTGTACTGCTTCAAGAAAGTTCAATGATCAAGATTCAAGAACAAATGCCAATAGAAAATATTTATAGAAACTTTAGAATATTATATCAGGTTAGTAGATGCCAAGCACACCTTACCATCAGCAATTTCAGATTAAATTCTGAGTTTGTTGGCCAAATTAAATTCTTGTAACAGACTCTCATCTGAATATGGCTTCATATTTTTCTCTGGAATTTCAACTTGACAATGAAGACTATAAAGCACTGTAATATTTTCAAATGCATGGTTTCATTTCAGTATACAAAATAATAAAAAAAGTGATTAGACGGTTTCCATTGTGTGCGCCAAATCACGGATCTGCATCGAAAATTTCTGACAAACAGAAAATCATTAAAAATCAGTAATTCATCATCATGCTCACCATTGTCATCATCATTGCCATCATAATTTACAACATCATCATCATAATTATCATCATCATCAACATCATAATTTTCAACATCATCACCGCATTTCATTGATCCTGAAACTGCCAAGATGATACTATGGTAGTTAGTATTCTCTCTACTGGAAACACTGAAGTAAAGTGCAGAAGTGATGTTCACTGGAGTTAAATAACATGCGCAAAAGTAACCTGGTTCCAGTTAGAGCCACCGATTAGCATACTAACTCAATGAACAATTAAACAAGAATCAAAATTAATTACGATATTCAAGTCTAAACTTTGGTTTTGACACAGAATAGAGTACAAAGATGGCTGCAACCACAATTAGCACCAAGTCAGAGACGTTACTATAACATGTCATGTAAATGATGCTTAGCATTATGAGTATACTGCTGGCAAAAACAGTCTAGTTAAGTAGTGAAGGATGATAAATGCATGGATGAGTTCTTGTCTATGAAAGACAAAGCTACTTTTGGCTAGTACATCAATACCTACAATTAGTTACTGTGTCAAATTATGAGGTTGTGAAGGCGAACCTAATAATTATACGAGACCTCTGTCTTTTCACAGAAGTTTGTCAGGTTCTTACTTGGAATTCTGGTACAGTCATTTCAAATGACTTTGTAAGAACATCTCCTTCTGGGTCAGCCACTTTCAGCGTCATCGTCACAAATGCAGAGCTGAGATTCTTACAAGCAGACGACGATACAGCCATTCCAACTTTCCACTGAACATCCACAAGCTGCAGTGGAAATATTACAAACGTACTGTTATCAATTTTACAAAGCATGTACATCAAATGCATAAAACAAGAAATTTTATGTAAATACATATCATATCATACCCCCTTTCAGCCTGTGCTTTCAGAGACTTACACAGTCACATGTAGAGTTGACACTTCAACAAGCATATAAGTTTTCAGTCTTAGCTCCAACCAATAATAAAGCAAAAATTGATGCTGTCATGCAAATATAACATCTTCCTGAAAGTTTAACTTACAATCTTACATTCAAATGTTATATTCTTTTTGATGATTTAAACAAAGTTTCTACATCATTGCAAATGGTATTTGTAAAGAAGCAAAGGTTATGAATCCAATTGAAAAGAATTGTTCAGCATACAGCTGCATTGGTATTGCAACATGTTTTGAACATAATTATTACTGGTATTGTCATTGTAATTAAACAACACATTGAGACTGTTATTGTCAATAAATCTTTTCCATTATTGTTAACATCCATGATTATAAATACAATGAATGTCTGAAACCTGAAGTTTTCAAGTTGTAATGGAAGTATTAATTCCATCACCACACACACACTGCAGTCTTGATAAAGTCAAAGAACAAACTGCATTTATATAAATGGATTTTAATTGTTATGACTGCGAAAACTTAAGAAGCAGAGAAAATATCTTCATCCTACCTTTCCTACGTTGAGGAAAGATGAAGCGGAATCCGATGAAAATAACTTTGAGGACTGGAATAGAACAAAAAGAAACAAATAAAATAACCAAGAAGAAGTGAGCTGACACCAATAATTGATTGTAGACAAATAACTAAACATTAAATTGCACTGTAGTTTATTACATTCATTAAAAATTCAGTTTGTATCAAAATCCTACTATAGTACTGAACAGTCATGTAAGACGCACGTACAAGCGCAAAAGAATTTCTTTTGTAATGAACATATGTGGGATGTCGTGGACCAGTGGTCTCGTAGCATGTTTGTGCCTAGTAAACTTGAGGGTCACAGGTTCAAATGCTGGATTTAGAGTAAACTGATCAAAGACCTTATCGTCCTGCTTTCTAAGTGTAACAATAGAAGCCGTCATATTATAACAATGACATACTCGTTCTTTCCAAAGGTTGGCGACTAGTTCTGCAGATGATTGGCTCCAGATGGAAGTCATCAGAAGCTGATGAGACAACTCATTGCTCTCCAGATTCAATCTTCCTGCCATGCTGATGAACACAAAGAGCATCATAACGATAATGACAATAAGAAGTTTTCTTCAGTACAGACTTCAATTGAAGACAAGATGCTTTTAGTACAATCTCATCTCCCAACTGCTTTTAGTATTGTCTCACATCATTAAAGTGTCTACACATTCTCTTGTTCTATATCTCTTGCTCATTTTCATTAAATAATATCATTGATATAATAACATATTAATATAATAATTACCCAGAAAGGCATTCAGAATAAAAACCACATACAGCCAGAGCTATTCTTTCTACCTATCACTGTGTACTACTAAAATCTGAGATCTTTGGTCTCATCATTATCAATGGGTCGAATTTCATCAAGGACCTGAGGCGCTGCACAACTCAAATTTCTGGAGCCGTAAATAAACGCATATTCCAACATCTTTCAACACTTCAATACCATTGTCTTCCATGATCTTGCTCAGCTTGCACTTAATGAGCTAAAAGCCATTACAGATGTTCCGGACATAGTTTTAAGAGCCTCAAAGATCACAACCAGCTCATGAAAAAGTTAAGTATTATTAATATTAATATTAATAATGGTAATATAATAAAATATTGACTCCTCAGGTAAAATAACAATATTTAATTATTTTAGCATGCTGATATTTCATCATTGTGCATCAATGTAGCTCACGGATATTTACCGGAACAAATAGACCAATGCATCGAGAATGGCCTGTTGTTGTTTACCACTTGAAATGCCTTTTTCTTTCAGTGTCTGTTATACAAACATAACAATTATCATTTCAATGTCAGATAACATGCACACAGAATCATTTTACATGCACGAGTAAACTAAACAAATAAACACACTCAAAATGAGAGAATAAAAATTTGATAGCTGGTGCAACTTGTTGTCAATAAACATATCTGACTCAGTGATACTCCCAATGTCAACATGTTCTCTCTAACTTATGTAAAATAAACTTCTTTTGGTTTGAAAGAAAGCACATATGACAAGAGAAGGCCATGGGCATGAAGCAGCTACTTCATTTTCTTCGCCTTGGCATAAAAGGTTAAGAACGGTCAGCCAATCCTCTCCCTCACCATCTCGACTTCCCACTGAGAGCGTGGGCAATGCACTCATTATAATAGTTAAGTTGGCCATTGGTACAGAATACAGACAGGGCAACTTTCAGAAGTTTATTTCTGTCCTGGTGGGAACTGGAACCTCTGACTCTTGCTTGACAGTCTAGCATGTTAACCACTACACCATCAGGCTCCACAGGATAGTCCTCAACCACTGACAAAATAAAAGAAAAGGGATAAGAAACTCATATCTCAAGCTGCATGACAGCCTGTTCAAACATGTATGGCTGATCACAGATGGCATGTACCACAGTTGGCCAAAGCACGAGAGAATTGTCGAATCCTATTTCTTAGCATTTTCCTAATCGAGGTCATATTATACAGCACTATGGAGTATGGATAATAATCATGATTTATCACAGTACAAGTGGGCTAGTATTAAAAAATCCAGTCAGACTGAAAATAATATTTTTTTCTATTCTTACTGTATGTAAGAAATCCATATCTAGACTTGAAATCTTCCCTTGCAGGAATTTGAAAGCCAGCAGACACTACAAATAAACCCCAATCAATTCAGAATCAAAGACCGTCACAAGCACAATCAGTCGATTTAAAAAATCATAACGAAATAAATTCATTTCACATATAAATAAACTGTGAAGATTGAGCACTGCAGTTTACAAAGTCTTTATTAAAATGTTGTCATGCAGGTGAAATGGCAAAGTCTGATTAATGTTACTACTATGTCCAGAGTTTAGAAAGTCCTGGCTCAAAAAGCAACCACGCAATTCCGTTCCACATTTCAAACCAAGCAATAAGTGCTTAATAATTCTGCACTTGAGCCGAAAGATTCGCCAAAGCTATGCTAATGGCTTTCAGACAAGCATGCATAGTGTTCACACAACAAATAATGTGAATATTGAAGATTACATATTGCTATAATTAATTAATTAATTAATTATAGCAATTTGACATAGTGCCCCTTCAAGGTTGCCAACTCAGGAGTGCTCCCAGTCCAACCTCGGTCAAATATGACAGGACTTCATAAGAACAGTGAAGAAGAGACAGACAGACCAAAAGGCAGAACTTTGACAAAGAGTGGCTGGAATCACTGACCAACAAATGCACAGTTTTAAACTAGCACTCTAGAAGTCATCAGACAAAAAGTATGAAGACAAGAGTGAGATATCTTGAAAGACATTCCTCAAAACTACAGATAATAATTGCCTACCATTCCATGTTGAACATCGCTTGGCAGACAGCAGAATGCATCAGATGCTGCAAGAAATCCTAAAAAGAAAATAATGGACATTTCTCCAATCTTATTCTAGCATATTACGGTAATATTCAGCAGCACTCACAACCTCTCAAAACAGCAAAAAGGACTGATTTGAGTTTATGATAGAAAGAGTCAGAGGGGACCTGGGAAACAAATGCAGTGCTAACAGAAGCTCATTACAGAGTGAGAAAATAACCACTGAGAAGGTGCATTTCTGCTCAGTAGCAGCGCAGGCAAAAGGGATGATAAGCATGCACCACTGAGTTGATGCCATATCAGAAATTTATTGCAGTAATTTTGCTATTAGACCAATGTTTTGATTTACTTTTTATTCTAGAAACTCATGATGGCACTCATGAAGAATGCAACTAAAAAGACTTGAACTAAAACAAGCCTATCTAAGAACTTACTTTTTACATGGTATTAAACATCAACTGATGACATTTTAAGAAAACAGTGTTAAGCATCTTTAGTTTAATGGTCAGTTTCATGGTCATTCTCAATTGAAGGTTGAACCAAACACCTTAAGAGTCTTCTAAGATCTCTGTTTGAACCAAAACAAATCTCCCAAGGTACGGGTGGATTTGGTTTGTACTTTGACTGCAGCCTCAGAAACAATAAAGAACACCGGCCAAAGGCAAGACGTGTACCACTGTACCAGGAACATACTTTTCATCCGATGCTAATCGAAGAGAAGAGTGATCTTTAACAGAGTTGCAAGGTGCGACCATATAATTCAAGTGGTATGGTAGATGATCCGTGCGTGCTTTGTACATGAGGTATACGAGCTTTAAGCGAATACGCTCACAGAGTGACACAGACAGGAAGCCAGCGTGGACGAAAAATGTTTAATTACTAAGTCAATCAACATCCTAAAAATAGTGTTCAGCAAAATTATTTTCCCAAAGTATGGTTGTTAACGATTAAGGATTTAATAGTTACTTAATTTACATGTTCTGCCTATTTACAATGAGCGATATTAGAGTTACCAACCCTCTGACGCGTTTAGCAACAACTCCGCCATTTTACATGGATACGCTTTTGAACTTCTTCCATCTAGAATAAGAAACAATATTGCTTGAACCTCTTCTGAATCCAGAGGACCCGTGTTTTAGAAATAGATTCACGGTACTTCATTATAGTGCAATCGGATACTGTCCTAAACCATCTGGTAAATTAAAACGAGTAGCGCTGCAGAATTATAGCTCAATTCGCAAAGTAATGAGGGCTGGCCTCTTGTGCTGCGTTTCGTCATGCAGTTTTATTTCGGTGCTTATCAAAACGCACTTCTGATGCGTGTTGGCTGTCTGCTATTAGTTTACCCACATCAACGCCAGCATTTTACGCAATAGTGCCCTTTTTACAGGACCTGCGGTAAGTAAAATATTATTAACTATTTAAATTCAACTGCTTTTCCTACATGGCTTCACATATTTCACGGTCAATGATAGGAAAATAACATTCGCAGGTGCTCTCCCGATTGAGGTCACATTAATTGTTAATTTTTGTTAAATGCTGCTTTCTCTGTTTACGGTCAGTTAAGCATCGAAAGTTAATTGTGAATAGAAAGACTGTAGGCCCTAATGCAAAAATTTGGAGCAACGCTTTATATTTATAACTTAAAGGACAATGCATGGTCTGCAGAGGGAACAGTACCTACTGTACCTGTAACTTCAGAATTTACATTTGATTTATTCAGTCATTCATTTCGTGAATTTATATAGCGCTTCTTCAAGAAACCTACCCAGAGGCGCTCCCAGTCCAGCCACAGCTAAAATAATAGGTTTTGAACAACTTATTTTAGTGTTAGTTTGTAAGCCTATGAAATTTCATGATATAATTTATGTGAAAAATGAGATGACAAGTGAATGCCTTTAACACTGCACTTTATTGCATAGGTACTTGTAGCAGTTATGGCAGTTGAAGAAAATGAAAGTATGAAATGATTTGACCCTGCTATGTTTTTAATATTATGCTGAATTGGCACGTCTAGGAGAGCAAAAAATAGACAAATGGTTGTAGTAACTGTTGAGTTACAAATGCTTGTAAATGCAGTGCTAAAAGTGCAAAAAAGAAGTGCCTGGACGCCCTTTACCTTTCCAAAAGAAGTGCCAGGACGCCCCTTGCATTTTCCGATATGCTGGCCAAATAAGTGGCAGGACGGTATAGAGATTTGAAAATAAGTGCCAGGATGCCGTCCATGACCGTCCTGCCACACTTTAAGCCCTGTGTAAATGTAGGATGCTTCATGGCTGTTTTTGAGTTAAATGTTAAGATATCTAAATCTCTGAGTGTCAACTCCCAGCCCGGGGGCTTGAACCGCAATCCGTTGCAACCAACAGACGTATGCCGCTCTCGCTTACCGGTGTAGCTAACAAGACCAGTACAGTGCGTCTAGCTGGACAAATTCCTAAATTTGGTTATGTCAGTTGTCTGGAATTGGATACCCAGGAGCTGCTTCTGCTTCCTCTTACCATTCAGAGGCACTCCCAGTGCACAAGGCCACGAGAGAAGAAATAAGTTTTGAGGAAAGAAAATAAGGAGGAGGGATTACCAGTTAGAAGTTGAGACCGAGTAGATGGAGACAGCCATTCTAGTAGGAGGAACTAAAAGATCAAATCTATTTGAAGAGCGGAGTGGGCGATGGGAGAAGGGCAGAAGGCTGAAAGAGGCTGTGAATTTCATTGGCTAGATATTTCGAGGCAAGACCCCGTTGTGCTTTGGAGACCAAGATGAGGATTTTGAACTTAATGTGCGCAGTTAGAGAAAGCCAATGGAGTTGTTCAAACATGAAAGTAGAAATATGCGAATAACGTGGAAGGCGTGCAATTAATCTGGCGGCAGCGTTTAGGACCTACTGTAAAGGTAAAACACGAACCTTGGGCAGACCAATTAAAAGAGAATTACAGTAGTCAATTCGGGAGCAAACAAAAGCATGAACCAAAGTGGTAAAAACAGAAAACGAAACAGAACACCAAATAGCCCTTAGATGCCTTAAATGAAAATATGAAGAGGGTGTAAGATAATGATTAGATATATGGTCTTTGAACGGAAGGTAACTATCTATTTACACCCAGATCCCGAACAGTCCAGGAGAAGGTGTAGTTCCTCTGTTTACTCTTATATATGCCTTGTCTCTACTTATAGTAATTTAACACAGATCTCATTCTGTGTAAACAGCATCAACATAAACCTTAAATCCATCCAGTAGGTGGGATTTTATGTAAATCATGTTCAGATGATTAACTTCAAATAATATGCATGCAGTACAGATCCATTTATTCCCAGTCAGTTGGGGAGGTCACCACCATGACCTCATGTTAATGGCCGCCATGGATCAAAGAGGACCCTTATGAATAACACAGTTTAATTTGTTTAAGTTTAAGCTTGAGTGTGGTTTAGGGTTGTCAGCTAGTTTGCTTTTGCCAATCCGGCTGACATAGTCACTTGATATGCCATTATCAATTGACCCTGTCCACATCACTGTATACAACAAAATAATGTTTAATACAATTATGTGATAGGCCCCAGCCTAATGTGGGATCTACAGTCTACTGAATATAATTGTTAATACGGGATATCCTAATTCCCCATGGGATAGATTACTAACCTAACTACCCTCTACTATATGAGGATACTGTAAACCGTATTTATGGCCGGATGTTCAGGTTTAGTATGAAATTCATAAACAAAAACATCAGACTTTTTTGTGCTTAGCCTAATCTTCATCATCTTCATAGTTAGTTGGGTTTGTAAATCAATGTCCCAGTATCTCACATCTGTGGCTGATGATATTATGATCTGCATGTTCTGCTACTATCAGATGTATGAGATATAATTATGCGTTATATGACACAATTTGTCAGTTTAGTCAGTATCACATTTGTCAGTTTTAATGTCACAGTGACTCTTGTCCATCCATTCATCTTGATGCATAGATCTCAGTTACTGTAATTCCATCCTTATGAGTCTGCCAAAGTTCTGATTAGGTCAGCTCGAGTCACTCCTAAACTGCTCTGCCCAAATTTTAGCCTATATTTGCCTGTTTCAGGATTCATGTTCTGGTATTCTGTTACAGAGCCAATCGCATTCATGTTTCCGCAGAGATGTTTTTAAATTGTTCAAGCATGGACTGTGAAAGGCAGGCAAACTAGACAGCTGCTCAGAGGCAACATATCATGTCATAGATATACATCCATGAATCTTTACAATCTTTAGGCTATGTTTATCCTAAATCCTAATATTTGAAGACAACATGTAAAGTGCACTACGAACACTGAGGGACATAAACCTCTATGGACATAAACCCTGAACCAAAGCTCCTCTGGGCCAAAGCTTCATGGTAAGACATTGTGACTGTGTTGTGACATAAGCCTCTAGAGTAGGACAGTAGGACTAATTGAACTGCCTACATTTTCAGATGAAATTATGATATGACTTATATAAATGTAAAAATGACAAGGCATTATGAATTCACTTTCTCAGAAAACCCTTGATCATCTATCTCTTTGATCTTGGCGCAGTTGCAATAAGCGTTCTTGTAGCTGCTTGACTCTGCACTTTAGCCGAGTCATTGACACTACCTTGACAGGAGCAGCTGAAACAAATATTCCAGTGAATCTTGATTTGGTAGGAGTCTATAGCCCAAAGACACAACAGATAAATTACTGTTCAAGACGTTCTAATAAGATTTCGTTTTATATTTATAAGGTCAATCAGAGAAAGAAGTCATTCCATTTTTTTCATTGAAAATGTGTCAGTGTATTAGCATTAGCATCTTAAAAGCTGGCACTCAGGTGGAAGCAATATTTTATTCTGCTATGTGTTAATAGCTAATTTCAAACAATTCAGGCTTACCTTTGATATTCATTGACCATTCAGCCTTTGCACAAGGTTGTCCTAGGGAATTATGTTTTATACAAATCAGAGACCCTTTTATCAGCCCAGTTTTTTGCAGGTGTTTATGTCCTGGGGGATGAAAGTTTATGTCCAAGGCTTGTGTCCTACTACTGTACTACATCCGAACTCTATGCTCTTAACATAGTCAGATGTGAGAAAATTGGCATGATTTAACTACAACTGTCAACATATTAGCTCAGTTCCCTGAAAGCTGGTGTTTTTTCCACATACCAACTGAAGGAGAGATCTAATCTGCAGTCCTCTAAATCAGTGGATGAATTGTGGAAACAAGACTGAACTCTATAATTATGATGAAGTTTGTGAAAATTTAGTGATCTATCCATCTTATCAAGATGGAGCTTTCCCAGGCAGGCAGCTCAGAGTAAAGTGTAAGCATGTGGAGAATTGTTGATGGCTGGGTTTTGCATCAGACCTGGTCTATTGACCTCAAAAGTCTCCTAAAGCATCTCAACCTCTACACATGAAGTCATTTGTTGATCACTGAATTTCCCATCAAATAACATAATATATTTTTATATCAAGCTACAAATGTGATCATTCTTCCTTGATGCATGGTTGTTAGTATTACTGTTTGCGTTGGGGTGCAGTTATCATTAAATAAATCTCTTTATGTGTGCAAGGTCAGACCAAAATATGAATCTGAGGCAGTTATGTTATGTGAGCTAATTATGTGACCTAGTTATGTGACCAATGCATAGTGAAGAATTTGTGTTGAGCTGGGATCCTATGTGCATTTGATGGACCTATAGGTACATACTTTGGCAAAAAAATAATTCCTAAGAAATCCTGCATGAAGAAAATGGATTGGCTGTGAAATTATTTCTGTCCATGCTCACTCATCTCATCCATTGTTTTTGTGAAAGTTCTCTAATGTGTTTGGGTCTTCAATCTTCATGCCTTTGACCCAGTGGCCACACTTTAATGTAGTTTACCTGGGAGCAACCTTAGCGCTGAGCCATTATTGGTTGTCCAGTGAAGATGCCCAGACAGGAAACTCCACTTCACCCCTTTCTTTCCCTCACCCCAACCCCTCCCCCGGACGAGACACATTTCCATGTTTTAACTTTGTTTTCCAGGTGATTAATTACTGACAGGTGTTAAGTGAGAGATTCTTTCAGCCTGGATACCTTTTATGGGAAGGCTGCTGTCTTTGTTCTCCTTCCTGTGGTTGCTAAGGTCCCAGGTACCCAGTGTCAAGTCCCAGGCACCACGTTTAGATGTCCAGTTTGGCTATTGTTGACTTTGAAATCAGCTGCCCAACCAGGGTGGTGTCTAGGCAGCATTGATCTAGGAAGAGAACATTAGCATATATAGGCCTACAACGCCATCAACCCCTGCTGGTCAATGGTTATTTAAGGTCAGTGGGGCATTGGCTGTGCACATTTGTTCCTATCCTAGTTTGGAGAAAGTATAGGTAAAAAGTTATTGTATGAAGTTGTCATTTGAATGGTTCCAGGCAATGATGGGAGCACCTAGTCTTGCTATCAGTGCATTTTAACATGCTTAGAGTAAATACATATATATACAATCTGTGTATCACTGGTGCTTCAAGGTAATAAAAACTTCAATTTTCAGTCAATCTTTTATCGGGCTACAGCTATCATTAAATAATCTTTTAGCTGTTTGACTGTTTAACCATGCTACTTTGGTTTATTGAAATCTATCTTTAGAATCTATTCTTTCGAACTATCTATTCAGCTATTTCCGAGTTTGGTTTCATCAGTACAAGAATTAAATAAATAATTATTTGTTTTCAGTTTATCGTAGCTAGCCTATCGTTATTTCTACATACCAATGTACATTTGAAATCTCTGCCATTGAATTTTTATATTGTACTAGCTGTACCCAGCCACACATTGCTGTGGCAGAAAAGACCTCCCCCTCCCCCTCCCCTCCCCCTCTCCTCCCCCTCCCCCTCCCCCTCCCCCTCCCCCTCCCCCTCCCCCTCCCCCTCCCCCTCCCCCCCCCCCTCCCCCCCCCCCTCCCCCTCCCCCTCCCCCTCCCCCTCCCCCTCCCCCTCCCCCTCCCCCTCCCCCCCCCCCCCCCCCCCCCCCCCCCCCCCCCCCTCCCCCCCCCCCCCCCCCCTCCCCCTCCCCCTCCCCCTCCCCCTCCCCTCCCCCCCCCCCTCCCCTCCCCCTCCCCCTCCCCCTCCCCCTCCCCCTCCCCCCCCCCCTCCCCCTCCCCCTCCCCCTCCCCCTCCCCCTCCCCCTCCCCCTCCCCCTCCCCTCCCCCTCCCCCTCCCCCTCCCCCTCCCCTCCCCCTCCCCCCTCCCCCCCCCTCCCCTCCCCCTCCCCCTCTCCCTCCTCCCCCCCCCCCCCCCCCCCCCTCCTCCTCCCCCTCCTCCTCCCTCCTCCTCTTCCTCCTCCTCCTCCTCCTCCTCCTCCTCCCCTTCTCCTTCCCCTTCCCCCTCCTCCTCCCCCTCCCCCCTCCCCCTCCCCTCCCCTCCCCCTGCCCCTCCCCCTCCCCCTCCCCCTCCCTTTCCTCCTCCCTCACACCGTCCTTTACTGACAGCGGATAGAGCCCAAGAATGTTGGAAGGCCGTAATGGAATTATTTATCGACTCGCTTATGACGTCACGGGACGCGACCTCATTCACGTTTCGTCACTGTGTTTCGGTGCAAGCGTGCGGTTTGGTTGAATTTGCAAATGGCGGTCGAACGGATTGCAAAGTTCACTTTTTGTGGAAACGATTGGGTTTTTTTCGGGGAAGAAAATGTTGTGACCTGGTGCTATTGGAATGAAAGGTTTTGGTAAATTTTCAAAACAATCGGTGCGTAACTTTCGGCGTTATCGTGACCGCACTATTGCAAAGTTTCATTTTTATTTATATAGATTGTATTATATTTAAGCATTTATAATCTTGCACTGACTTGTCATTTATCAGAACATTGCATTTGATACCATAGTGTATTAGTGGTATCTGAATCTGTATCTGTTATATATTGTGGAATCTTGTCAATATCCATCGTTGCATAATGTACTCTGATTTTGGGAACAATTCAGATACAATTTTGCTCTACTGATATAGCCTGCTTCATATCCTCAATGGCTTAAAGTGTGATTGGACGGTCATGGACAGCGTCCAGGCACTTATTTCAAATCTGAACTTTGTCCTGCCATTTATTAGACCAGCATAGCATGGAATTGGTAACATGCTTAGAACACTTCTTTTTCTACACTTTAAGCGCTGTTGACTGGTGATGAATATTAACCCAATTGATGAATTCCTGCACTACCATTGCTACAAACTCTTGGTACCAAGTGGCACAAATTCATGACTGGTGATAGTAACAATGTGCATATAGATCTATGCATTTTTAACTCACAACCGGTGGTCTGTACGTGGTGTTCCATATTTTCTTTCACAAGGCAGGCCTACTTAGGATATATCCATGACGCCATGTAGTGTGACCTTTGAACTCGGACGAAAGTGTATGCCTTCACTAATTTCCTGAATGGATTTTACATGGATTTACCTTCCTCGCAGCAGATGGTAAAGCGTTAAAAATCTTTCACCAGTTGCAGTCAATTATTCGCAGAAGCTGGTTCAAGCGAAGGCAAGTGCAACTCTGGAGGTGATCTGATTTTGTTTTGGAGGCTGCAGATGTTGTGTTATGCATACCACAGCAGCAGCAACGTGGAACTGCTGCCCTCCAGCGAAATGCGTAGCTAAATGTTTGGATGGGGGATGGAGGTCGGAATGGGATTGGAATTCGTTTGCGGTTGACTCTTGTTGTGGTTTCTGATTTGACTTTGGTTGCATGTTTGAAGAAAGATGAACCTAACGGTTTCTTATCTACAATCGCGTTTTATTTTCTTCAACCACAGAAATATCTTTCGTGCAGTCGTTTCGATTCAGTTATTTTGCTGTCGTCACTTCCTGTAATTAAAATATGTTGAGTCAAATGATGATCAGGAGCACGAGAGAGTACATCCAGGATAATTCATTCATTCATTCTATGGACTTTATATAGTGCCCCTTCATTAAACTAGTCAAGGGTACACCCAGCCTAGCCATGGCGATGAAAAAAGACCTAGAGATTTAAGAAACAAAGTTTGATTGGTCAGATGTAATAAATGCAACGTTGAGGAGAGATCATTCCAGATGGATGGCACTACAGCCGAGAAAGTTCAGTGTTGTCTGGCAGTGAAGTGAGCCTGTGAAACTATTAGTTGCCCTTCATAGCAGAGCAAAGAGCCCTTTGTGCTATCCATGTTTGCAGGTCCTGCTAAGCCTTTTCTCTAATTAGCTTGATGCTGTAGTAGGCTGTGCAAGTCACAGAAGAGCTAACAGTTGTTATTAATGACCAGTCAGTTTCTGAGGGTTCTCTGACATCAGCAACTTGGAACATAATTATACCTGGTAGTTAAAGATTTCCACATGTTGTTTTTAGTTGTTCGTTTTATGATCAGTTTATTCTGCTGTGCAGAGGCATGTGAAGTTCTGATTGGCACAATGCTTGCTTGCTTCAAGATCCTTTTGGATCATGATTCCCTTGCTATTCATAAATTGCTTCTGGATTTAAAGTACATTGTCAATTGAAAGGTCTGGATTTGAAATTCCTATCGTAGCCGAAACTTTCTCTCAAGATTGCTGCTCCAATTGTGCTCTAGTCAGTTCAGCTGTAATGACTATTTTGACCATATTCATTCAAGATGAGGAGCTGAGGGAGAGGGCTGTTCGTTTCCAGGTGTTAGATTACTACTACTACTACTAATAATAGTAATGATAAGAATAATAATATATGACGACAATTTATATGGCGCCGTAACACAGGCGAAATAAAAACCAGAAGCAATTTACAAGGGCATCTTGCAAGATATCTATCAAGCCGGATAAGCCCTCGAAAACAGTATGTTTTTAGCATATTTTTAAAAGAGTCGACTGAATAGCTGCGAGAACCAGCGGCCGAGAAAGCATGATCAAAAGATTGCAGTTGTTTGTCTGTAATGTGAGTTTGATTTATATTGCGCAATTGCAATAGATAGTCATTTATATATTGTATTGTATTTAAAGATTTATAAAGATTTATATAATACAGTTGGACAAACACTTTGCTGATGAAAGATCAGCCCAGCTGAGAAGGAATTAGCAATGAGAATGTGGCTCTGATCTTTGGTAAATATGATAATTCAAGAGCTGGATGAAGGCATGGAGAGCTCTGTTACTTGATATTCTGAGTATTTTCAGAGAGTCTGTTTTAACTGGAGGCCACTTTCCCTTAATTCATGCAGTGACATGCCTCACTACCCCAGCTGGTGAATTGCACTGAGATGCTGAGCCCCAGGCATGGTCTAGCTTCAACCCTATCTGGCTTTAAATAAGCTCCTACTCCTTCTTCCATTTCTGCATATCTATTTCCCCCTCTGCCTCTCTTTTCCCTCCTTCTTCTCCTACTCCTGAATACAGTCAAATAGAGTTTTATTTACCCTATTGCTGCTCTGCTTTTATATGGTTATATTAAGGATTGCGTGGTTTTTGCTTATTGGTGGGCTTTGTCCCAGAATTTTGTGTCTCTCTAGGACTTACTACTCATCTCCACTCATGGATGTCTTCAAATCGCCTTTCGCTTAATACTTCAAAGACTCAATTCATCTGGCTAGGTACTCCCCAGCAGCTCCAGAAGCTTGATTTCATTCTGCTCTCTGAAAAATTTTCGCTGTTTTCCTTCTCTTCAAGTGTTCGGGATCTGGGTGTTGTAATTGATAGCTCACTTACCTTTACTGAGCATATTTCCAATGTGACACGCTCGTCATATTTCCATTTAAGACGTCTCAGAGCCATTCGTCGCTCTGTCTCCTCCTCCATCTTCACTACCTTAATTCATGCTTTTATATGTTCACGAATTGACTATTGCAATGCTCTCCTCATTGGTCTTCCTAAAGTTCGTCTTTCACCGATTCAGTCGGTTCTCAACTCAGCTGCTAGATTGATTGCCCGCCTTTCCAAGTACTCTCACATCTCTACCTTTATGTTTCATGAACTTCACTGGCTTCCTCTCCGTGCTCGCACACAATTTAAGATCCTCACTCTGATCATAAAGGCTCAACGGGGTCTTGCCCCAAAATATCTCACTAATGTTTTACTTCGTCCTCACTCAGCTTCCTCCCACCGTCCACTTCGTTCATCCAACAGATTTGACCTCTTGGTTCCTCGGTCTAGAACAGTACTGTTATGGCTCAGTCTCGATCATTTGTCTCAATTGGTCCTTCTCTTTGGAAGGCCCTTTCTCCTTCTGTTCGCTCTACACTTCTGTCTGGTAGTCTCTCCTCTGCTTTGTCTCTTCTCAAAACCTGTTTCTTCTCGCTGGGCCTTGCGCACTGGGAGCGCCTCTGAACGGTTCACCCTACTAGAGGCGCTTTATAAATGTTTAAATACAATACAATACAATACTGTCCACTGGTTGGATGGAACTAGGGAAGTCTAAAGCTGGTTAGTCTAGCTATAATATATAATATGTATAATTGTATATGCTTTTTTATGCAATGCATGTACCGTATACAAACTATACATGTATATATAATTATATGCAATTACACTGTGTATGTATAATTGTACATGTTATATAATATGCTGTTTGATTCATTATATAGAGTGGTTCTGACTTTGCCTGTTCTTTTATAGGAGTTACTTTTTTATGGGCTGCCATCATTTGCGAATGTGATTTATGGTTGATATGTAGTAAATATTTTCATTCTGTTAATCTCAGTTCCGTCCACGTATAGTCAGAACAATGTTTAGACCTGTATATTATACTGGTTCCCAGTGTGTGTGTGAACTTATATCTATCATATGTGAATGTAAATTCTATTCATAGCATTATTTGATGGTATAATAGATCTCTTTGTCCTAAGTTGTGGTATGAAGGATTGATCCTATTTGGAGCAATACTCTTTCTGCCCTGTAAACTGAATGGATTAAGCAGTCTGTCTTTTCTGTCAGTGTTTGTGTGTGTACTGCATTACGATTATTATACAAGATAAATCATGTTGAGGGCATTTATACAGCACCATCCTGGTCTTATATGTAAATTGGCCTATGATATGACTTCTTTTGGTAGTGTTGTCATGTGTTTGGGGTGGTATTGTTCACTTAAGTGTGTGTTTGTGTGTTTTTGTATGGTGTCTACTTGTGTACACTATTAATTATTTCAAACTGTTAAGTTAAAAATTGGAGAAACTTAAGAATATCCTGGTTTTTATTTACTCTTTGGAAGTAAACAGTGTGGAGTCCAAGTTTAAAATATCATTCTGACTTCTTGCAATTATTTTGGGTTAAGTTTGACAAATTATGATACTGTGATTGATAACAGAAACTCAAAATAAACTTGATTCAAGTATCCGTTGATATCAGTGTATTGCAGGCTGTCTGTTGAGTTGGTATAGTTAAGAATTGTGTATTCTGTGATCTCCGTTCTTGTGAATTGTTTAAGCAGCATAATTGTACACTATAACTGGTTCCGGTCTGTCAACTGGATTGTTGAATAAATGAAAATTATATCAGGATATTGATATTTTATGAGGGTGCTTGCTTTGGTTAATGTGGCCTTTAGTTTCGGAGGTAATGGGGGAGGGGGTGGGTGAGAGTCAGGTTCTGTCAGTTCATTTCTGGAGCAATTGGTTTGGGGGCTGCCTCATGGGGGAGAACTGCTTTTCCATTCCCCTTCTAAAAATTCTCTTCCCTCCTGCTTTCGATGCATTGAGCAATTGCTGTTGCTGCGGTTCTTGTGGCTGGTACCAAATACCTGAGCACGCCTCCTGCTGCTGCTGCCACGGACCCAGCTGCAGCAGCAGCAGCAGCTCATACATCTGCCTAATCAGTCAGCAAGCAGTCAGCGCAGGTCAAAAAGGTAAACAGATGGGCCATTGCAATGGACTACTACTAACATCCAGCCAAAGTCAGTCGGGTTTTGCCGGTTGCTTCTTCTTCTGCTGCTTCTACTGTTGCGATGGTCTGCTTTCGTGGGTTTTAGTGAAGATAACGCGTGTGCCGAAATGCAGTGATACAGGGAAGTATCCTATGTCAAACTGGAGAAGAAGTAGAGTGCATGGGAGAAGCACATGCATGGAAATGCGCTGTAAACATAAAGGTAAGTTTTGAAGATGGAGAAGATGATGGCCTTGGGATGCGGAACCGATGCTTGCTGGGCTGCAGAGGCTGAGGCAGCCGATGCATGTGAAGTAAAGGATGTAGGCAGCATTCACCTTGTTGTTGACAAAAGCATTTTTACGCAGACTGCAAGATGAGAGTGATGGTCAAAGATGTCGGTAGAAGAAGCATTGGAGTTGACGTGGTGCATTGTGGGGAGAATGGAAAAGTTGAGTTCTGTGATGATGTTGAATGAGAATTAATAAAGTTGAGTTGTTAAGTGATACTGTGATGAGGAATACCGGAGTTGAGCTGAGCAGTGGAACTTGTATTGCTGGAGATAGTGCTCAGTAAGTGCGTTAATGATGAATGAGCCGTTGAGCATTGAAAATAATGATGCAACCAATAGCATCTGTCTCATACCTGACACACTTCACCTTCTATCGCATTTCGAGCATTGCTTCGGCTTTTAATCTCATCACGTATATACCTGACGTCAGCGTATGTTGCGCGTCTCGGCAGAATGGATTATTCATCCGATGACCATACCAGACACGAGTTCCAGATTCCACCTCCTCCATCATCTGAACTTCCGGATACGGAAGATGGATCAGATGCAAGGACTGTGGAAAACTCAGCGTCGTCGTCGGTCGACTGCCTGGTTAGGAGAAGACCTCGAACTCCATGGCCTGTGATGTCATGCATCAGTGATCCTGTTGTGCTAACGCCTGCTATGCAAATCTCAGGCGTTCCGAATGCGATGAAACTCCATGGCTATTTAATGTCTGTTTATGCATCAAGGAGCGGTCCATTAATCAGGGACTGTGCCTGCTTTAGACACATCGAGGCGATGGACTTAGCCATCGCTGCTCCAGGTTTGCTTATAAATAAACCAGATGCATCGGGAATGGAAGCAACCGCAAAATTTGTTGGTTGTAGTGACAGAACGTTAAACAGTTGTGACAGGCAACAACCCGTGAAAGAGGTGAGTGACTGCAGCAGCGGTTCAACTTCTAAACCAAATGCCACTTGTAGAGGTCAATTATCTCCACCTGTTCTAAACATTGAACGCTATTTGTGTTTAGAAGGTGGTCAACTATCAGAGAACCGTTTTGTTTCAAGAGTTTCTAAGACGAGTCATTCTCGAGGCGTCCAGTGTTCGTTTATCGAGTGGCCGCGGACAATATCCAGTAGGGATCACCGTCGGAGGAGGACCATCGCTCCACTTCCGATGATCATGGAGGTTGATCAGCCGAGTTCTGGAGAGGATTCAATGGAGTCAAAGGAAGTAAATCTTTTACAAAACACGAGTACGGTGATGCCTGTTGCTGCAAACGAGCCAGGCATGCGATGTCAAGTTGCCAGCAGCAGCAGCAGCTCTACGAGTGGTAACTCTTTGCTGGATATGATGCACAAAAGATACTGTCCCGACCAGTACAAGAAGCCGCCGTCCCCTCGTATTTTCCCGAGAACCAGTCCAGGATTTCAGAACCGGAAGACAAGAACTTATACGTCTGGATCAACTTCGAATGAATCTCCTACTTCGAATAATCGGCTGAGCGTTCCTTCTCCAAGACTTACCTTGACCTGTCAATCGTCTTCAAAGTCTGCCTTGAATACATTACCAGTCGACTGTACATCATCATCTGTTCCTGGGAGTCCGTCATCATTCTCATCCCTCGAAAGCCCGCTGGTATCGCCGTTGTCACCTCTTCCCGCTTGGAACTGGCTTGATCAGGAACCATGCCAGCGGTGTTGCGCAAATACTACACCTGGTTCGGAAATTTTGTCCAGCCCAGACTTTGGGAGTACACTTGAAGGCAGTCCTGCGAGTTTGCGAAAGAATTACTGCAACATTTGCTGTAAGGACAAGTGCATCGACATGAAAGTAAGTACTAATCTGTCTTATATCTAACAGTTATTTTTGTACATGATACATGGTGAATAATTTTTTTAAGAAAATATTGTCTAAAAGTCATCTGGAGCTTTTTTCTTTCCTGATACTCGCAATAGGCGTTCAAGAGAGCCTGAGTTCGTTTCCTTTGAGAAGCATCAACGATAGTATTTTTGAAGAGATGTTAAAAAAGAAACTCGTTAATAAACTGGTGCCATGCTCTTGGTTTTCAAGTGCTGCCTTAGAATAAAACTATTTAACCAGGTTAAGATCCAATGGGTCAGGCATCCAGACAGCCAGACAAACAGCTACAGTGGATGGTGTTTAGGATTGAAGCAGCAGGAGCTGGGAGAAAAGGAGGTGAGAATCAGAGTAGGATTTGTGCATTGAATCAAATGTTCCTACCTGACTGCTTCTTGCAAAGTAGGGGAATAGAAAGGAGAGAGGATGCACCTGTTGCACAGTGGAAGGAAGGAAGTCTTTTCCAGCACGTATGTTGGGATGTGAGCAGTTGTGGAATAGGTCGTTCAGGGCTTGTGAATCTTCAAGTTTTTATAAGGCACAAACAGAAGTTGTTCTGGGTAATCTATTACCGATAATATCTAACTTTTTGCTTCTCTGCTACAACTAAAAATGGTTGCGATAAAATATGATGTGTATACTGCAGCTGACGATATATTTATGCGATGGGTCTCTGCTTAGGTGGTCGATCTTCGAGTGCAGGTGGCAAATCTCAAACCAAAGGTGCCAGTTGGATCCGACTGAATTTAGCCACTGTATGTATGTATGCAAGTATTTCAGCACATGCATATGTGTGTGCGTATGTGCGTGCGTATGAACGTATGTGTCTGAATACGTATCTGAACATGCTCGAGGACACCACAAAGACACTAGTTAATTAAACAAGTCACAATGGCCCAGTATGAGAATTGTGGAAAAAAAACTGGGGGTTTGGCCTATGATAAACTTGAAATTGGGGTATGATAAACATACTTTAACATGGGGCTCTAAGAAAGACTGGGGGGGTTGAACCCCCCCCCCCCCAACCCCCCGGCAATTCTCACCCTGCAATGGCCTACGCTTTAGCCATTGTTTCGTCTTTCTGTCCGTTGTAGAATTGAGTTTTATGTTGTTGTTGTTTTAGACAAATGAGAATCTGCTGTCACCACTCACCAATTGGGGTTAGTACTCACTGTTTGATCATGTTTTTAAAGTGCAGATACTATTTCAAGTGCAGATATTGCTCTGAAATTATTTCTTGCTTATTTTTAAAGTATCTCAGCCATGCTTCGTTGCATTTGACAGTTTTCTTTAATTACATTCGTGCATGCATTCATGCATGCGTGCATAAAAATTTATTCACTAGATAGCATGCTGGGAGTTTCGTTGGTTAAAATCAGCCAAATGCTTTTGTGTTTTCAATTTTTGCTATTAAAGTCAAGTAGTGCGTGAATTAAACGAATCGCCAGTTCACTGAAGTGGGTGTCAGAGTGCGATCTCCGGTTTCCATATGCAGTCTAACAGATGGCAATTTTTAATTACATGAAAAAATTTCAGTACAACGAGAAGAGGCAGATGTTGAAATTGAACAGTGCAGAGGAAATAATGTAATTTTATCCACAGTCTTGTTGTAAATTCCCTTGCAGTTGGTAATTTGGTGAAGATAATAATTCCATGATTATTACTGTGGAGTGAGTGAGGACAATCATGTATTAGTTTGGAAAGGATTTCTACAGAATTTCCCTGCATAAAAGTGGACATGCTGTGTAATGTAAAAATTTTTGAAAACTCATTGGTGGTCAAGGCTGTGTGATGGAAACCAGATTAATCAATATTAAGTGCTTTGTCGGGTCAATCTGCAGCAATAGCCAAGATGTTGGGTCAATGTCAGGGCCTGACCAGAAACTGTTGTGTTGCATTGACTTGTGTGTAAGTCAAACTCAATTAACCTACATCAGAATTAACTTAAAAATTTAACTTTTGAGTCGATTGATTGCCAAATGATGTTGAAAATTTGGGGAACTTGTCGTTTTCTCAGTCATAGACCAACTGATGACCTTTGTGGATGACGTTGCATTCCCAAGAGGGCCAGACGATGAATACAATAAAACTTCAAGAGTCAAAGTGGGGAATGGTTTACTGTTTACAAAATAACAGAAATAGACTGTACTAGAAAAACAAAAGCTGTCTTTGATAAATGGGATAATGGATCCTTTGTGATATTTGAATCTGTTCTAGTTAATAATGTATGCTGTTTAAACGCCTAAGGGCAAACGCGGAGAGGATTTATCAAAGTGATTGGATTTGTGGGTCATTATAATTGTCTTCCACATTCGGATTGCATTATACTAGGGCTCAGCATGTTGAGCTTTCTACTGAGAGGCCTTGGAGCCGGAATGTGGAGGGTTTGAATCCACCTCAAGCTGCCATGTAGGTACCATGAGCAGGTCCTTCACTCACAAGTGCTGATGCGCTTCGGCGTGAAACTCTGATTTGGTGACCGTGCTGTGGTAGGGAGCGCCTCTGAGGAGAAATCTTGAAGGGGCGCTCTAACAAATGCTCATGCATAGTCATACATGGATATAAATTTACAATTAAAAATTTACAATTAAAAATGCAATTGCTGTCGTCTGCATTCACTCATTCACCCATCGTAGCAGGAATTGGCTTATGCAGCTTAGTTGTTGTAGTTAAAGAATATAACAGATCTAGTAGGTGCTCAACTGTGCTGCATACATGTAGGTGGTGAACCACTTGAAGTACCAATACATGATAGACAATGTGTGAGAAACACTGCATAATATGTGATCGTGTGGCAAATTGAATTCGATTAGAGATCCTGATGTGGAATTATCTGCACTGGTTGGCATTTGTCTTAGAATATCTCTAACAGCTGTGTGTGTGTGTTATTGTACGAAGTCAGCTTGGGTACTAATCATTGAGCTTTGTAGCCTTAGGGATTTGCAGGTTCCTCCCTTCCGCATATCAGTTTAAGTGCATCTGAATTTTTTCTGGCATTCAGACCTTAACGCATTTATTGAGCAAGCCATTGTTTGTCAAGCTCCCCATCTATCCAGTCAGTTGCATTGCCATCTCACCCACCATCAGAGCTATATTTAGACAGTGCTTTATAGACGTGCTCTTAAATGTCTAAATAATTAACTAACTCGTGTTTACAACTAAAACTGACCAATGAAGAGTTTCTGTTTTACTTAAGTTACCAGTTTGTCTTGCAGACTAGTTAGATAACATGCATGCATACAATATTTAAGATGTTCTTCAGCTGTGCTGTATTATGGCTGATAAATATATATGCACACACGCATGCATACATACATATGCAGTTACATACATAGCACACATCCATACAAGCAACCATACGTAAAAAATTACATGCTGAGCATTGCTGACATGCACACATGCTTCATCATCAAAGTTGTAATCCTGAGGTTTGCTAGATCATTCACAATTGCTCAGTCAAAACAGAATCACTTGACCAGTGCTTGGTAGGGTCAGGTGTGAAAGTCCAAGGGTTAGGCTGCAGCCAGGCACGCAGTCAGTGGATGGTATCTAGAGTGGAAGCAGTGAGAGACTGAAGTAAAGGAAGAGGAGGAATGAGGATTGGATTTTTGTGGTAAAGGAATGTTATCAGATACATGTCATTGTTGTATGCAGATATTTTCAGTGTTTTGATTATGATCTGCTCATAGATTGGAAGAGGTGCAGCTTTGGTTAGTCCATATTTATTATATGGATTAAATAATTGTCATCATTCTGATCAGAGTTTATTCCAGAGGGACGGAGAATGGATTTCATGGAGCAGTTTCAAACTTTTCAGAATGATGCAGTGGTAAAAAAAGGATTGTGCTGAGCTGAGATGTTGTATTTCAGATTACATCCAGAAAAAGAGAGTTGGTCCGAGCTGTGTGATAGCCTAGGACTTGGTACTCTAGTCATTCAAGTATCTCATTCCTTGTAGATGGACAGTATGAGAATTGCAGAAAATTACCCTGGGGTCAGACATTGATCTATGTGGGGTTGGGATGTGCAGTGAAGACTTACTAAGTCCTAAACCCTGCTGCCCAGTGCAATTCTCACCCAGTGGTCTGCAGATTGGCAAACATGCATGCATATAGAATGGCAGATTATTATCAAACATATTCAGATACAGATGGATGTGCATTGTGCAATTCAGCCACGCTCTCAGCCAGGTAAACGAAGTGATCATAATGGGGGGAAGGAATAGACACACAATGCATCTATTGTTGTATGTTTCTCTTACTATCAGAAGAATCCTGTATGTAGATCTTAATGAAATAGACAATAGGTTGATGAAATCAGAAAAACCAAGAAATTGGTAGAAAAATAGTATGGTCTTTGACTAGGATCACCTATTATAGAGCTGATATCAGTGATATGTTGCTGAAGTCCCATTGTTAGAACTTTGTGTATAAATTTTGCAGCTTATTTAGTATGTCCAAAGCATTGTCTCATTATAACTCGCTAGGTGGCAGTACTGTACATGAAGGGTCCTTGTTTATAATACGAAGTTCTGTCAAAGGGCTTGAAGGCTGTTGCAACATGCACCAATGGGAGAGAAAGTAAAATCAGTTAAGCACACAGTCCCTCTCGAATTAACCAGGTTAAGCTGTGATCACTAATGTCATATTTTACACGATCTGTGCCTTGCTTTGCTTAGACACCCACTTTAATTACAGTTTTCAAACTTCATAAGTTTCCAAGAAAACACTCTCCCAAGTTAGTTCATGTAATTCATAAGACCCTTAAAGCATATTGCCTTTTAACTAATTAAAAACTGATACTTTACATTGTTCTTCTGACTTTAAGCTAAACTACAGGAGAAGACAAAACTAGGATTAGTATAGCCTGAAAGAAATGTGGAAGGTGTTGGAATAGAATGTGCCCTGAACGAAGGTCATGGGGTTAAAGGGAATGAAGAATGAGAATTTGAGAATTATTCTGTCTTCTCCTCTTCTTATGACCATGTTGTCTTACTTTCATTCTTGTTCCTGCAGTGCTTAATCATTTCACATTCTTATTTTGGTTTCAATGTCCTTTTCAGGGTTTTATATCCAGGTTGTCTTTACTAGTTTTCATTTTTACCTCCTAGTCTGTTACTACACTTCTATTCCCACCCTCTGGCTCTTCTTCTATTTATTACCCTTCCTCTTATTTATCTGTTTTGCCCTTCATCCTTCTTGACCTCGTCCTCCTCCTCCTCCTCCTCCTACTCTTCCTCTTCCTCCTCCTTTTATTACTGGTCCGTCCCTCTGCCTCATATGTTCCAGTGCTTGTCCAGTGCTACTCCATTAGAACAACGCTGGCCTGTTTTCATTGCCTCCAAGGCAGAACATTCCTAATGCTCATCTATGTGATGACTTAAGTGGATCTATTTAAAGCAAGCCCGTCCTCTGAGTCAAATGGCTAGCTGCTTTAGTTGCATGGATCTTCATACTTAGTAATGGTACTTAACAATGTGTCTGTTAGAGTCAGACAGATGGACAGATATACGGACAGCAAGATAGGCATGCACTTGCTTAAATGGTTTACTCACCATCACAGAGTTTTTGAAGTGGGTGGGAATGTGTTAGAACGGTGTTCCCACTGCCCTCAAAATTCTTTGCTTGTGTTCCCACTGCTTTAAAACCATGCATGGAACCCTGGAGACATATGCATTCCAATAAACATCCTCTTCAGCATTTCCATTGCTCACCCATTCATTGGTGCTCCCACTGCTTTAACGACTGCCACCCATTCAAACGAGAAGTGGAAGGTGATATAATTCATTGAAATATGACATTGTCAAGGTATTTGCTCCTCTAACACCCTCTTATCTGCACAAGCTATGCCTCCCCTTTCCACTGCGCTCTGCTGTCCATGGTGACTTAATGCTTCCTTTCACTGGGACAACGTAGAGCCGTTCGTTCTCTGTGGTTGGTCCAACAACCTGGAATGAACTTCCCTTGACTATGCGACACCTCTCAAGCTGTTCTCAATTTCACAAACTGTTGAAGACTTTTTGCACTTGATTTCGGCTGGGAGTGCATCTGAGTAGTTATTTTGAAGGCGTGATATAAATTGAATTTTGATTGATTGATTGTTTTGGGTGCTATTGAGAACCATGAACATTGACATTTATACTTTCACTCACAGATGCAAACATCTTTAGCTTCTAACACAGGAAGGAAGACAGTGCAATGTCTTTGTTTCATTTGGGCTGACACCTCCTGGGGTGCCTCAACTGTGGTTGTCTTTTGACTATTAAGAAAGCATGGCTTTGGTTCCAAAGGAGTCACTTTGGTTCTATGGTTGTCCTCTATCTTCAGCATGTGCTGCTGTGGTTTGTGCTAGAGAAATGCTTCAGTCGTTTAAAGGAATCAGCCTGTGGTTCAATCATTCAAAGGAATCAATCAGCCTGTGGTTCAATCATTCAAAGGAATCAGTCTGTGGTTCAATCATTCAAAGGAATCAGCTTGTGGTTCAATCATTCAAAGGAATCAATCAACCTGTGGTTCAATCATTCAAAGGAATCAGCTTGTGGTTCAATCATTCAAAGGAATCAATCAGCCTGTGGTTCAATCATTCAAAGGAATCAGTCTATAGATGATTCAATCATTCAAAGGAATCAATCAGCCTGTGGTTCATCCTTATTGTCTTGTTTCCAAAGAAATCAGTGAATCATTGTCAGCCTTTCTTTCAATCATTGTCCTCTGACCTCGTAATCATAATCGTCGTAATCATAAAAGATATCAGATGCTTGTGGTTCAATCATTCTATTCGATTATATTTCGGATTTATAAAGCGCCTTCCACTGCACAACATAATGAGAGATGCGTCTAATGCAAAGAACTCTTGAGAAAAATAAAAGTCTTTGGAGTTAAGAGAATGGAGATTACTACTTTAGTATCAATCATCATCTCTGCCTTAGCTCTAAACAGTCTAAAGCTATCAATCATCACCATTGACGTCTGTCTTAGCTCTAAACTCTAAAGGTATCATCATCATCATCATCCTGTGTTGCTCTCTAGTTGTGGTCATCTCTTCTGCTGAATAGATTATTCTGGCTCAGAAGACATCTGTGCAATCCTTTTGTGACTCATCATTATCATCAATATCATGGGTCATTGATTGGCCAATTCAGTCAGCTTTGTGGGACTCTGTCATCCTATCCTGATTCCTACGAACAGAACCACTCTACCATTCACTCTACCATTCACTCTACCATTCACTCTACCATTCACTCTACCATTCACTCTACCATTCACTCTACCATTCACTCTACCATTTACTCTACCATTCACTCTACCATTCACTCTACTATTCACTCTACCATTCACTCTACCATTCACTCTACCATTCACTCTACCATTTACTCTACCATTCACTCTACCATTCACTCTACCATTCACTCTACCATTCACTCTACTATTCACTCTACCATTCACTCTACCATTCACTCTACCGTTCACTCTACCGTTCACTCTACCATTCAATCTACCATTCACTCTACCATTCACTCTACCATTCACTCTACCATTCACTCTACCATTCACTCTACCATTCACTCTACTATTCACTCTACTATTCACTCTACCGTTCACTCTACCGTTCACTCTACCATTCACTCTACTATTCACTCTACCATTCACTCTACCATTCACTCTACCATTCACTCTACTATTCACTCTACCATTCACTCTACCATTCACTCTACCATTCACTCTACCATTTACTCTACCATTCACTCTACCATTCACTCTACCATTCACTCTACCATTCACTCTACCATTCACTCTACCATTCACTCTACTATTCACTCTACTATTCACTCTACCGTTCACTCTACCGTTCACTCTACCATTCACTCTACTATTCACTCTACTATTCACTCTACCATTCACTCTACCATTCACTCTACCATTCACTCTACCGTTCACTCTACTATTCACTCTACTATTCACTCTACCATTCACTCTACCATTCACTCTACCATTCACTCTACCATTCACTCTACCATTCACTCTACCATTCACTCTACCATTCACTCTACTATTCACTCTACCATTCACTCTACTATTCACTCTACTATTCACTCTACCATTCACTCTACCATTCACTCTACCATTCACTCTACCATTCACTCTACCATTCACTCTACCATTCACTCTACCATTCACTCTACCATTCACTCTACCATTCACTCTACCATTCACTGCTTATCTGCTTAGACCTATCTCGGCTTTTGGCAGAGTATGACTGGTAGCAGCAGTAGCACGTATGGCTGCATCTTATCATCGAAGGGATTGACCGTGCATATACATATATTCATGGCCTCCAGTATATGTTTGAGTTCACGATATGTTCCACTGACCTACAGACCACACAGCAACGGGTGTTTAGCCTGAAGCGCTTCAACTTCTGACCACAAAGACAGATGGGTGATGGTTGCAGTAGATTGGATATGGATATGGCAAACCTCTGACTCATTCTTTCTCTTTGTGTCAGTTGCAATGGAAGAGAAGAGTTCATCAATCATAAATGGTCATGCATGCATTGCATGCATTGCATGGTCGGTCGTAGTGATTCTCCTGCTGCAGTGCCAGCGATATGTCATTGTCGTTGTCACGCATCAGATTCATTTACATCATTGTGATCATCATACATCATGATTTCCATCATCGTCGTCGTCATCATCGTCGTCGTCATCATCATCATCATCATCATCATCATCATCATCATCATCATCATCATCATCATCATCATCATCATCATCATTTTCATCAAGTGGGGCACATTCCTGAGTTTGATACCCATCATGTGTGTCTGCCAATCAGTCAGTGAGTGTTTTAGGGGCTATACTGCTGAGTGGTCTCTGTTTTGTAACCCGGAACCAGTTGTTCTCTTTCAACAGTGTCAAAAAAATCAGGTGTTTTCTGACCTTGCTTAGAGACGTCTGTGATGTTTGTGACTGATAATGAAGATCAACATTGAGATTTTTAAGCCTTATTGGAGTGTTTGTCTGCCACAAATTGAACCATATAAGACTTAGTTCTGCAATGCACTTTTTGGGAGCTGACTTACGGAGCGACTTGCATGACGCACACCCATTTTGCTCAGAATGCACCCTGGCTTGCCACTTAAATATTGTAAATATTGCCACTGGCCCACCATTAAAAAAGTGTCGGCACCTTGCTCTAGTGCTTGCGTCTTATTCAAAAGGGAAGAAGAAGAAGAAGAAGAAGAGGAAGAAGAAGGAGGAGGAGGAGGCTGGGAGTGCTTCTGCGTAGGTTTTTTGAAAGGGCGCTATATAAGTCCAAGAATGAATGAATAAATGCGGCCTGGCAGAGTTAGCCAAGGAAATCCTGTGTAATATTTATTGGAGCTTACGAGTTAGATCAAGATACTGAGCATTTCCATTTACCAAAGAGGAAGTTCCTTCCAATACTTCCCAAGCTCATCGCTGGAGAATAAGTTTCTAAGGAAATGCTTCTGGAGGAATTCAAAAGCAGGGAACTGGAGAACCTGGCTCCCAAGGGTCATTTACAGAGGTTATGAGGAGTGAGGTTTTGACCTGTAATTTGACAGTCAATTACTGTCTTTCAAAGTCTTTTGAACATCTGGCCATGAAACAGATCTGAGTTTACCACATGTTGTATGCCACAGGGTCAGATGTCATGCTGTGAATGTCTGTGTTAAGGCAACAGGTGGTTGGATGTGGCTGACCTTTGACTGACCTTTGGTTTCCCTCTGTGGGTGGGATGGAGTGGTGATATCTTCTCCATTTTAAACCCCCACCCACCCTTTATCAGGCTGACACACTGACATACAATGGTAGGAAGTCGTTTGTATGCAATGGGAGCAGGCAAAGGGAGTCAATTTACAGAGAAACAGACCAACAGAGAGAGAGATCATTATTGCCTCGGTCAGGACCACCAGGACCCTGCTCAGTTGATAATGTATCTCCATGGCCCAGCCACATCCACCCCCAGCATTTGATGAAGTAAAAGTGGTCGTAGTGCATTAGCGGCCATAAACCACTAAATGGGTAATTTGTCCATTTGGACTCTGGCCTCTTAGCATTTTATGATACCTGCGTTAATTGACCAGCTTACTGACAAAAGTTCTGCAGTGAGTAATCACATTGAAACAAATTTCATGGTCTGCTTTGAACTTAGCCGTAGGTCTGGGCAGCCTGTTAGGTGCCCACTCATTTTTCAGCTGTCTTTAAGGCATGGAAGGCTGAGACTAGAGGGACTACAGGTGTCAAAGGTATCTTTCATCATCTATTTGTTCTTGAACCAAGAGTGGGCTACAATTTAACTAGGACGGGAGCCGGACATTTACCCCCTGGACATTTTCTCCCCCGGACATATTCCCCCCCGGACAATTACCCCCCCCCCCCCAGACGTTTTCCCCCCCGTTTTTGACTAGGACATTTACCCCCCCCCCCCGGACAATTTCCCCCCTCTGTACATATAGGTTAGGCATCGTGAGGGTTGGTTAGGTTTGGCATCGTGAGGGTCGGTTAGGGTCAGGTTAGGCATCGTGAGGGTCGGTTAGGGTCAGGTTAGGCATCGTGAGGGTCGGTTAGGGTTAGTGGTAGGGTTAGTGCAGTCATTCAAAAATAGGGACCTTATGGGGGGGGAAATGTCCTAGGTCGGGGGGGAAAACGTCCGGGGGGTAAATGTCCGGGGGAGAATATGTCCGGGGGGGAATATGTCCAGGGGGGGAAATGTCCTACATCCAACTAGGACTACCCTCTTGCAGAGTAGCCTATACAGTATACATTATTTGTTTTCATTGATTTCAATGGAACAATACAATAGACTAGAGCAATGATAAACTTGGTTATTTTGTGCTAAATTGCAGGAGTCAGGTGAGGACTATGACTTGCAAATCACCATGGGTTAAACGCTGCGATATCATAGAGTATTCTCAGAGCAAATGTGAAAAGGGTTAATAGGTGTTGACCAACTACACTTGAGAGGGTTAATGAAGATATTCTATGGGTATAAAAATGGCTACCCTCCTCAAAAATGAAACTTCCGATTTCGCTGCTTTTAGTGTTGTTGTCTTCTGCTGCTGTCTGTATTTAGCAGAAACCATGGGTTGATTATTATATTCTGTGCATTGAGATAGAGAGACCCTCATAGTCCTTTGATATGAGATGGAAGAAGAAGAGTTCAGGGCTTAACGACACTGTTTCATATCGAAGATGATTAGTGTCAGAGGCAGAGAACAACCTCACACTCCACGTTTATATTGCGACCAAGCCACCCGCAGTAAAGATCCGACCGGGAATTGAACCCGGGCCGCCGGCGCGGCGAGCGGGCTACAACCCACTCGACCACGCAGGATCTTCATATTCATATGAGATGGAGTTTAGTTCAAGGCACTTATAGCTATGGCTTTGTTCCTGCCATCTCAGTTGGACCGTATCCTAGCATGGTCCTTGGCTCTCATCCGGCTGTGCTCTCCCTATTGGCTGTGCCTGATGGTCTTCTGCTCCTGCTGGTCTTTAGACCTATTGTTTGCCCATCTGCTGGTCTCTTCCCATGCTGAGTCATCTGCTGGTGCTCCCACCTCCAGCTACCTTGTCCTACCTGCAGGTTACTTTTAAATGGTATGACAAATTATAGGGCTCCATTGAAAAGGAATTTCATGAGGGTTGGTCAATGTTTCTGATGACTCGCTAAAGGAATGTCACTTTTAGTTCAACTGTTCCTTCACATGTGTGGTGAGTGGTGACATGTGATATTTAAAATATCACATGCGTGGTGACATGTGATATTTAAAATATCACATGTGTGGTGAGTGGTGACATGTGATATTTAAAATAGATTTTGATTATTCACAGTTGGAAATATTTTATTTTTTACAAAAAAGACTAATACTCAAAAGTTAAATAAAGCTAAGACTCCAGACTTCGTGCAAGCATTAGCTGATAATGTAAGAATTGCCAGTTTCTTTATCGTAGAATTTTTACTGTAATTTTATTCGGCTTCTCTTCAAGATTGTCTACTCAGGAGCGAAAATTGAGGATAGGCCTACAGAACTTAGCAACTTCTCATTAAACGTTATTTTAAAGATAATAATCAAGGAGGGCATTTTGGAATCTTACTAGATGCACTGCTGTGTGTAGACAAGGGCGTTCCGTACAACACATCTGAGATTTCGATTATTTTCTTTGTCTGATATAAATGGTATCTAATCTGAAAGGAAATAACTGATGGCACTGTGCATTTGGATTTGGGTCTGTTTTAGATCAACTGATTTGCCAGAAGTTCTGACTATTATAATAGTTGTGAACCTGCTGGGTTGCCATATCTTGCACTGAAACCATACTGTTAAAACTTTAATATTAAGTTAATGTGGCTGTATGGCCTACCAAAGCCCCAAGCAAGACAATTTCACCCGAGGCTACTATATAAGTAGTCCAAAACTAACGGAGACTATCTTGTAGTTCAACTACAGCTACTAAAATCATGTGTATCACCACTACACCAAAATACAGCGGGCATTGGGAACTTTCAATTGGGTGGTGAAGTCTTTTCATGAAGTTATTTCCAGAAGTATGTCTACTTAACAGAGGTTGGTCATAATAAAGGAGTGAAATTGTCTTGCTATTGAGTGTACGGTAGTAGTAGTTTTAGGTTAATGACCCTGTGTGATAACAAAGATCATTAGCATTACCATGAATAGAGCATATAGAGAAGCCCTCCTCCTTATCCAGGCTTGGGACTGGCACTGCTAAAGTGCAGTAAGTGTCAGTTTCCTGTTGAAAGAAATTAGAGACTTGCTCCTGTCATCTGACTAAGCTGAGTTGTTACTAGCACATAATGACGTGCATTTAGATATATGAAATTGCACTCAATAAATTTTCTCCTTCTAATAATAATAATAATGATGATGAATACTTGACATGGGGAAATGTTTGGATGGTTTATCCATTAGCTGCTGAAGACAGGAGATGATTGAATGGTCTTGTAATTAATCATCAGTCTGTATACAGCTGCTGAGCTACACCATTGATAATGACATTGTCAGTTAATTGTTGCATAAGTCTACTTCATCTTAGTATTGACTAGTTGATGAGACTTGCAGATCATGTCCAGCCAACTCTTCTGCTTCTTCAGTCAGTTGATCGCTCATTGAAGGACTGGGAGGGAGTCAGCTGCCGTTGAGAGGGATCCTCCATCTGATCATCGCCTTCCTCCTTTCAGCTGCCTCACTCTGCTTCTCTTGAATATCAAATTATCCTCACAGGCCTGCTGTAGGCTGAAGAAGCAAGCGGCTGCTTGCTGCTGGATGACTCCATTTACTAGTCATTCGTCTCTGAGTGGGGCGTGACCTGCTTTCAGTCTTCTCACTGCAGTGTGCCTGGGTGTGTGAGTGTGTATTGTGGCTGCTTGGCTGCTGTCAGTCAATGAGACTACTGCTGCTGCTGCTGCGGTGGCATTGTGTGGGATTCTGTGACAATTGACTGAGAGACAACATGATACAGTGCAGTAATTGTCTAATAGACGCTCTGAGGAAGGAGGTTGTCGGCCGCACATGTCTTTAAACCAACGAGGACGAAGGAGCCAAGAAGCAAGTCCAACAAGCCTTGTCTTGTCTTCTTCTCAGATGGAATACTCAGTGCTATGCCGAAGTGAATGGCAGTATAACTAGAAAAAGATTTTGTGTTCGTTTAGTAATTTCAGCTTCAATTGCATTTGGAAGTTTGGATTAATGGATTTATTGGAGAGACTTTAAGTTTTGCCTCAGGTTAGTGGGCTGAGTGAACTAGACAACGTGTATTTTGCCTATTTTTTACTTTATTATTATTATGTGTTTTTGCAGCAAGCAACTGTTTGGATAGCAATTATCTTGCGGCTGTTTGATGAAATCCGAGAGGAAGACAGAGGAGATTTTGTCCATGTTGCAGTGATATATGTCTTCCTTACTGGTGTAGGATTGCAGTATGGCTGCTGGCAGTAATCTTTCGACAGCTGACTTTTAAATTTGCAGATGTCTTGTGTTGCCTAATACTTGTCTCTGCAGTGTTGTGGAGTCTATTGGTGGCTCTGACTGACATTTCCTACTCTGCTAAGAGTTTCAGATTTGGTACAGTTCCTTCATTGAGCCTTGAGAGGCAGTCTTGGGTATGAAGTGTTAGCAACTCCATTTTTCTAGGCCTTACCATAGTCAGTGATCCATTGTTTTTGCTCACTGTCTGCTATTCAGAGTTGCACACGAGGGACGTCGAGGGTATATGCGGGTATACAGTGTGTACTTACCTACAATTTTTGGGGCACAGTGTATTTAGTTTCGTAAACGAGGGACCCGAGGGTATACGTTGGTATACTAAAGTCATCAGAAATATCTGGACACAAAAAAACGAGCAAAAGTCAATGTTTTTCACCACTGCGTGTATAGTATACTCACCTAAAAAAATTTTCCAGTGCAGCCCGGCTGTTATTCCCAGTATACTGTGAGTATATTTGCTATGGTTGAGTTACCTTGGGATGCTGAAATCTAGAACAAATTTTTGCCCTGGGGGGATGAAGTTTAGGTGAACGAACTATGACAAAATGTTATTATTATTATTGAGTTTTTATATGGATACCTTCAAGGCGATCTTCTCAGAAGTGTTACCAGTCCAATCACGGCTAAATCTTTTTACACGCTGATAGATAGAAACCAGGCTTACTGACTGTGGCATAGTAAAACAATGAATAAGACAGGTGCATCCAAAGATGAATTGAATTTTTTTAATTTATAGTTGATTCTTACAAAAGAAGATTATAATAACTTGTTTTAAAAAGAATATGAAATGCTATTAGACGCTTCGAAGCTGGGAAGAATTTGACGTTTTGTCTGTGGACGTATCGCATGTGTCAACAATTCTGCAACGACTTTACTGCGAACACTCACCAACTGAGTCTGCTTGAGGCATTTTTAGATTGAGTCAGAAGATAGTGACTGTTTTTTCAAGATTATACCAGTTTGACTTTTTTTTCTCCCAGAGGAACTGCACCACCACGGCTGGAATCACACCATCGGTGTCGGCATGGATAACTCACTGCACACCACCACCGTTGGCTGCTCCAGTGTTACTGGCTCCACTTCCTCTGACCTGTGGAGACGACCGGAGAGCATGTGGATGGAGTATATATACGAGTGGAATCCGTTGCTCGCAGGTAAACATCTGATTCCAGTTATTTTCTTCTTCATTCCACGCTGGTGAGAAGTGCAGGAGAGGAGGGTAGTGTGCTATGGCGCCTTACCGATACCTTGCCATTGGCGGCACGCATGTTGTTGAAAATCTGTGTGTTTTCCTTCTTCTATTCTAGCATGTGATTGGTCTACAGCTCTCATATTTGCCCATAACATTTTGCTCAAGTGTGTTTTGAATTTCTTCTATTCTCAGGGATTTTAGATGGTTTTCTGGTTATGGATTGACCAGCTGTATGTAACACTAACCACGACTTTAATCACCACGTCCAACTGAACATTCCTTTTATAAGTCAAGTATATCTCTGTGTTCATATTTCACAATGAATGTTCAATAATGGACACAAAACCTGATTGGACTTAATCCCATTTGTTAGGACCCCTATACTATAGTTATCAACAGAATTTGATGTATGTATAACCATGACAACAATGTCAAAATGATGCTCTTCTCAATTGCTTCGTATTGAGAATAGTTATCAAAATTCGTTGCAAATATCATTATACATATATTTGTATAAATAACTAATTCAATCTAATGACTTCTATAGAGCCATCATCACGATGCCTTAGACACCAGCAATAATAATAATAATAGTAATAATAATTATTATTGGTATTATTCTATTCGTTTAATGGCAACAAAATGCAATGGGTTTGCTTCAATCGTAATCACAATGGAATCAAAACAATATTGAGTCAGAAGACAGACAATTGCTTATACACCATTTTTCACATTTGTTGTCTTTTGCTGCACATACATAAAAGGGTCACAAAATTGCAACTGTGTTTGTACATCTGAGTTCTGCAGACCAGCGCCAATCATTGGACCCGTAAATAAATAGAGAACTGTATCTTAATTTAATAAATCGTGGTTCCTGGCATTTTTGAATGTCTCTCTGACTTCAACCCCTAAACAATCTCTGTAGTTTCTTCTCAGATCTTGAACTCATTCAGTGCACGCTATTTTGTTTGTTTGTATGCGCACTTGTTATAGCGCCTGTTCAATAATTCTACTCAGAAGTACTCCCGACTACGGCGTGGACACGGAATCGGAGTTTCATGCCGAAGCACTGAGCAATTGCGAGTGAAGGACTTGCCCAAGGTCCCTACAAAGTGGATTGAGGTGGATTCGAACCTGCAACCTTTCGGCTGCAAGACAACAAACATGCCCACTATACCAACGTGCCCCACATGGAGCATATTCTGCATTGACTGGATGATTCTTTGTCTGCTGCTGCTGCTGATCAACTTAGTAGCGATCTGCTGCACTGAAAGGCTTCGTTTCCTGTGTAAATAATGGACATCAGAAGTTAATTTCATCAGCACTGCAAAGTTCTATGTGAAAATCGCTCTCGTGTTTGCTGACCCTGTCTCCCATTGATAACTCCTCAGCCGGGCGCATTGCTGCTGGTTGCTGCTCGTTTAGTGACTCTGTCTTGACGTTTTTAGAAGGAGGCTAGTGCAGTGGTGCATGGTGGCTTGTTAGCTAACTCAGGCTGCTGCTGCTGTTGATAAGCCTTGATGTTGATATTTTTATTGATGTAAGTCTGTTCATACACTTGTACTGACTGATAGTATTGGTTGTGCCCTGTTTCTGCTTGTGTTGATGTGTGTGTGCTTGCGTGTGTGTGTGTGTGTGTGTGTGTGTGTGTGTGTGTGTGTGTGTGCTTGCGTGTGTGACCTTCTGGTGTTGGGAAAACAGAGCGTGTGCCAGATGGCCATTGTTACATCACAGCTGTTGCTGCCGCCATCATGACTGACATGGACCTGACCCTGCTTTGCCCTGACCCTGCTTAGCACAGGTCTTCAACTGAGACAGGTGCAGAAGCTATTGTAGGAACTGTTTATTGTGAAAGAGAAGAGTACCTTGATGGTACTTGTGGTGGTGATGATGATGGTAGCACCGTCTCAACCCTGGGACTGGTACTGCTGACTACAATGATGGTGGTGATGAAGAAGACCTAAGGATGATGTCAAGGTTTAGTTGGTTGCTGTTTTCTGACGTTGAGTCATATCAACAAAGATGATTAGCTCCTATTTTCTCCAGGCTTGGTATTGGCATCCACAAAGACTGGGTAATGATGGAGAGCTTTGATGCTAATGCATTGCAGCTTCTTAGTCATGTTATATTATGCTGGCCGGATTTACAAAGTAAAAGTTGATGTGTATTCATTTACACATATTCATTGTTGCCTGTTTTCTCTTTTGCCATTGCCATCATCGTCGTTGTTGTCGTCGTTGCCGTCTTTGTCACTGTCGTTTTCATCATCATCATTATCATCATCATCATCATTGTCATCTTCATTGCCTGCTTTGCTATTTGATGTCCGTTCCTTGTAGAGGTGTGAGTCCAGAGCTAAGCTTTTCTTGGATTTATTTCAAATCTTCTTATTTCATTGAGTTTTGCATTGGTTTTGCATCATGGTAATATAATCATCAATCATTCTTTACACAAATGATCAGAGTCTTTGTCATATGAGCTGTTCTTATTCACTCATTCAAAAATTTCTATGGTGCCTCTTCAAGGGGGAACTACTCAGAAGTGCTCCCGAATCTAGCATGGCAAAAGCACAGTTTTTGAGTTGCATGCAAATGCTTCAGTAATCAGTATGAAACCCAGGAAGCAGAAGCAGCTTCTGTGGGAGACCATTCCATGCAGACGACTGTTCTCACGAGGGAGAAAGAAGGCTCGATTCTGCATAGTTCCAGTTCATGTGAATGGAACCAAGAGCACCCCTTCTGTGCAGAAGGGGTTGGGGGTTGGCATTGACCTTGGATACCCCTCAAACAACAGAGCTCTTACAAGTAATCTGGGACATCACCGAGCTGACATTGTAGATATAATTTATTTTTTCCACAAACTGTTTCATTTCTTCATTCTGCTGGTCAATCTACCACCTTTGGTATGGCCTCTGTGCTACATGACTAAGCTACAATAGGTATACGTTACCCATGGAGTGGGTGAAATTTAATGATTCATCCATGCAGTCCAGAGAGTTCGGAATGGGGTTCTTGTTATACTGCATGTTTTGCAAGGAAGCACTCAGGCGTGAATAGTAGCCAATATATAATTATAATTTAATTCTATGACTTACAATGTTCAATGAAATGACTGCTGATGCTAATGAGAGAGATTGCAGTATAATAAGGAACAAGACTGCCCATAAGATTGACCTACAGTGTGTGCATTATTGTGGAATATTCTGGACAAAGGTAGAAATGCCTCTGGCTGTGAAACAGTCATCATCATGATGAAGGAGTTTCAAATCTCCAACTTCTGACAATGCCTTTTGTACTTAGACTTCAGGGCCCACATGCACAAGAGGGTATAACTCGTACTCTTTAGCTTAAATGACTTCAGCTGAGGTAGAGATGGAGTTGTGTATATAAATTACCAACACGAGAATGACTTTTTCACATTTCTCTAATTTCTAAAGAAGTCTGTTCTCTATTGGATCATCAGAAGGAATTAGAACGGATATATGAATTAGAACGGATATATGAATTAGAATGGATATTCATTCATTCATTCATTCATTCCGAAAACTTATATAGCGCCTCTTCAAGAAGTCTACTCAGAGGCGCTCACAGCCCAGCCACGGCTAAAAAGATAGGTCTTAAGTAACTGGTAGAAGGCAGGCAAATTATTCCGAGGTAGCGAGCGTAGCGCAAGCGGGAGCCCATTCCATGTGGACGGGCCAACAACCGAGAAGGCTCTACGTTGCCTGGTAGCAAGGCGGGTTCGAGGGACCAGCAGCTCCCCATTGGCCGAAGAGCGTAAAGCTCGACGGGAGGCTATGTCGGAGACAGGGCGACAAAGTTCAGATAAGTAGGACGGAGCACAGCCAGTGAGGCACCGCCAGACAAGTGCTGCTACTCTGTATGAGATGCGCTGCGAGACAGGAAGCCAGTGCAGAACATCACGCATGTAAGCAGAGACCGGGGCAAATTTTGGAATACGACCAACAAGCCGAGCAGCAGAGCGCATGACCCGGTCAAGACGCCCTATTAAACTAGATGGGTGACCAACAAGAACTGAGCAGCAATGATCAATTCTGCTGGTTACGAAGGCGTGAACAAGGACCACAGCGGCATCATGAGATAGAGACCGCAGGATAACACGCAACTGGCGGAGCTGGTAATAGCAGCTTCGCGTTACTAGGTTAACATGCTGTGAGAGACTAAGTTCTTGGTCAATTGTCACTCCAAGATCACGGACTGTATGAGAGAATGCAATATGAGGGAAAGTCTGAGTCAAAAGGTGCAAGTCTAGACCAGCCAATTGTCTGCGACCGCCAAGCCAAATGAATTGGGTTTTGGATGGATTTAACTGCAAGCGATTAGAAGCCATCCAGCCAGAAAGGGCATCAATGGCAGAGCACATCAGCCCAACAGAGTAAATTGCATCTGATGCGCGACAGTGAACATATGCTTGGATGTCATCAGCATATAGCTGATGTAGGAGTCTGCATACCCGCAGTAGGGAGCTGACATCCGACGTGTAAAGAATGTAAAGTAAAGGGCCCAGAACTGATCCCTGGGGCACACCAAAAAGGGCAGGGACCCAGCGAGACCTAGTTGAGCCAGATATCACACAGTTTGTGCGGTCAGCAAGAAAAGAGCGTAGCCATTCTAAGGGCTTCTCAGTGAGCCCAAAAGAAACAGAAAGGCGCTGAAGAAGAATCGAATGGTCTACAGAATCAAAGGCAGAGCTGACATCAAAAAGAGCCAAAAGAGTTATCTGACCACTGTCCATGGCGCCATAGAAGTCAGACAGGAGGCGGACCAACAAGGTCTCAGTAGAATGGTTTCTCCGAAAACCCGATTGCAGGGGAGGGAGCAACCCATTCCCATCTAGATACACAATGAGTTGATTATAAACAATGCGTTCTAAAATTTTCGAAAGGAATGTCACATTAGCAATGGGACGGTAGTTGGCAGGATCGCTTGCGTCGAGTCCATCTCGCTTCAAGGCTGGAAGGAGGATGGACCGCTTCTGCGACGTAGGTAGATGAGCCTCCTGGATCGACCGGTTGCAGAGCACGGTTAGAAACGGAAGGAGGTCATCGATTAGCTCCTGGACGAGGAACGTGGGCGCAGGGTCCAGCTCACACGTCTTCGGAGCAGCAGCGAGGATGAGACATCGTAACTCTGGACTCGTTATCTCATTGAGGACGGAAAGACGAGCATCGGTGATGGAGAATTCCGGCGGAGGAGAGGTAGATGTAGCGGTCCGGATTGACTCGATCTTTGCATTCAGCCGCTCCAAGAATGCATCGGCGGTAAATGACGGAGAGGATTGCGACTGGTGGCTTGAAGAGCAACGTCCAAGAAGGCCATTGAACGTAGTCCAAAGTTTCTTCGGTTCTTTGGACTGTCTGATGATGATAGCCTCCCAGTATTCCTTTTCTCTGTCACGGTAGGCAGTATGCATCCTTCGGACAAATTGGATCCAGGCCGTTTGATCCGACGGCAGGCGTGTTCTTCTGTAGACTCGCTCAAGGCGACGAGCCTGCCGCCGAAGTTTCCTGCAATCCGCATTGAACCATGGCGAGAGCGGATGATGTCGTGATCGAACCGTGCTCAGCGGAAGAAAAGAATCTATGAGTTCTGACATCACTGCCTCGTATGAACTGAACAGCTCTGAGGCAGTCAGCGAAGAAGAAGCTTCGACGTCGTTGAACAGAGGATGGGTCTGGAGCGCTGAACGGAAGGCAGCACGATCCAGTTTTTTCCAAAGACGGATCTGTCTTGTAATTGGGAGCGTAGGCTCGTAGATGAACGGGATGGAGGCCACCACGAGACCATGGTCAGATAGGATAGGAGGATGAACGTTGACGTCAGTCACCTGGCAGTCATCCCTGGTGACTATAACATCAAGCAGCCCACCCAGAATGTGGGTAGGCTCCGTAACATGTTGAGCCAAGCCGAACTGCTCCATGACCGCCGCAAAGTCAGTCGACTGTTTTAGTGCAGGGTCTTCCAGATGCACGTTTAAGTCTCCAGTGAGAATAAACTGTGCATTGTATAACGCAAATTGTTCCAATAGAGTTGAGAACTCACTGAAGAATAGAGCAGGTGGAGGAGATATAGAACCTGGTCGGTAGACAGCGAGCAGGATTGAAGGTCCACGTTTGGACGAAATCGAAGCTGCAAGAGCTTCGAATGTGGTCGGTGTCTGCAGCAATTCAATCCTCCGAGCTTTGAGGCTGGCGCCGTGATAGATGATCAGTCCTCCACCTCGGGTATCTTGCGTCTCCGATCTTGGCCGGTCGAGGAACGAGTAGCCGGGCGGGGCAGAGCGACGAACATCAACGTCTGCTGAGGAGAGATGCCACGACTCCGTGACCACCAGTACGTCCAGGCTGTGCGCTGTGAAGAGATCAGCCACTGCAACATGCTTATCCGTTAGCGATCGAACGTTGAGAGTAGCAAGACGGATGTTCGATGCAGAAGGAACCGACGGACGACGGTCTGACGGCGATGCAGAAGGAACCGACGGACGGTCTGACGGCGATGCAGAAGGAACCGACGGACGGTCTGACGGCGATGCAGAAGGAACCGACGGACGGTCTGACGGCGATGCAGAAGGAACCGATGGACGGTCTGACGGCGATGCAGAAGGAACCGACGGACGGTCTGACGGCGATGCAGAAGGAACCGACGGACGGTCTGACGGCGATGCAGAAGGAACCGACGGACGGTCTGACGGCGATGCAGAAGGAACCGATGGACGGTCTGACGGTGATGCAGAAGGAACCGACGGACGGTCTGCCGGCGGCGATGTAGCCGTCGATAGCGGTGATTGAGTCGGACGCCAAAGCCCGTAATGAAACAATGTTTTCCGAGCTGGTCGGTGAAGCGTGAACTGGCACGTGTTGATTGACCTAATTAGGTCAGCTGCATAAACATGAGCAGGGGGCGTAGGCATGTCTTTGAAAAATCATAAATCCAGACAAACCGAGTCAAAAAATTCCGCAGAAACACCAAACGCAACATCCGAAGGCATAACTATTGATAATAATCCAATCATAGATAGGCAAGATTAAGTAAAACACCGATAAACTTCGATAATAACGAGCCGCGGCTGACTATAGAGTTCACACGCCGGAGGCGCCACTTCGAATGAAGTGGACGTTGTGTACTACTAGGTCTTGAAGCCACTTTAACTCATTCCCGCCGGAATTGTTCCGATACCTATTGGGTTAATCGGGTCACCCGCGACCCGATCCGGCGGGAAAGAGTTAAAATGCATGGCATATTTACCCTTAGCAGAGTTTTATGATGGTATTAAGCATTGAAGTTTCATGTTCAAATCTTTTGTACACACCATCATCTGTTTCTGACACCAGCCATTTGGAGGCGATAGTACGAATAAATGATTTCCTTTGTCATTTCTCAAGTCTGTTGTTCCCTTTATCATCCAAGCGATTTTAGTTCCCATGCATTTATGTTTTCTATCCAACGTAGTCTTAGTTTTCCAAGTTGTTTCTTTTTTCCAGTGTGTGGGATTTAGTCAACTGGCAAATTAATTATCTCTACAGAGTTTCAAGGATTTTGTCTAGCAGGGTTGTTTGGATACCAAATGATTGTCTATATTTTTTTATCTGTGTAGTCTTAAATTCTCGCGATCTTCCAAAGGCAACTCATTTTCTGCAGTAGGAATTCATTTTTCATCTTGTTTCCCATTGTCCAATGCCATCCATTGTTCAATGCCATCCATTGTCCAATACCATCCATTGTCTATATAGGAAAATTGGTTGCATTATCGTCTCGTATTTTTTTCTGTTGGCCTTCTTTGTTGACTCTCAGACCTCTGCTTGTCAATATCCTATCCATTATTCCAAATGCTCGCAAAGTGCATCTAGTTTTCCTTTTTGTGTCTTTTTTGTTACTGCAATAATCTGCATATATTATTATGTATGTGACATCCAATGTTGATCTATTATTCTAATTGCTCGATAGTTTCCCAGTAGATGTTGATAGTTGTTGGTCTTTTCAATCACCATTGTCTTTTTCAATCACCATTGTCTTTTCAATCACCATTGTCTGTTTCAATCACCATTGTCTTTTCCATCATCATTGTTTTTTCAATCACCATTGTCTTTTCAATCACCATTGTCTTTTCAAACACCATTGTCTTTTCAATCACCATTGTCTTTTCAATCACCATTGTCTTTTCAATCATCATTGTTTTCATTTTCGCTGCATTGATCATCAGGCCAAAGGTTCACCACCTTCGGGAGGGGTTTAGGGTAATGGTTAACACTCTGATACGAAGAGTGAGGGATGTGGGATTGGGATCGCTTCCCGTTACCCTCCCAAAGATTCACTCAACCTTCCATTCGGCAGTTAGTGTTGATAAACTGAGCAGCGGACGTGATGGGCTTCAGGGCTTGTTTAGCATGCACTGCAGTTGTACACAGAATGTGCAGTTCTAAATAACTTTGTGCAGTTGTAGAAGCTCTTCTGTGCTGTTAAAGATAGTAGAAAGAGGGAATTGTCATCCGATTGGTAGTAATTTACCATGGAGGAGGGGAAGGAAAATAAGGGGTTGTGCAGTTCTAGAAATTCCTTAAAAGAAGCCCAATGGAGTCCTTGCATGACTGCCAACGGTTAAATTCTACTCCTGTATAATAACTTGTGATCATTTGTTCATTACTGATTGTAATGATATTGCATTGTGTCAGTTTAAAGAATAAAAAGAAGATTATTATTAATTGTTATTATTTTTATTATTATTATTATTATTATTATTATTATTATTATGTGTGGTTTCAATAATTTGTGTTGTGATATCCTGTAGTTCTGGCCTATACTTCTGATGATGAGGCAAATGCCGTCAACAACTCAGAGGTTATTCACCAACATTCCTTTTAATTTAATTTAATTCCTGCCTCAGTGTTGTTAACATTGAGTGACATTACTGCTTCTAACACTAGGTTAAGTAGATATGGGATAAGATACAACATCCTATTCTGTGCTCTAGTTTTCATGTGAAAGCACACAACTGAACATGAAATGACAACATGTTGTCTGACTGCAGCACAATTTATCAATCACTTAATTTCCGTGACCTCTGAGAGTTGTGGCAGTTTTCTTCCTTCTCTGTCTGTCTGTCTGTCTGTCTGTTTGTCTCTCTCACACGCACTCATTAGGATGTGTGTGTGGATGGGTGTGTGCGTGTGTGGGTGGGTGTGTGGGTGGGTGTGTGGGTGAGTGGGTAAGTTGGAGGGTGTGTGAAAATGAGAGACACACAGAGCCTGTACTTTATTTACTTTGTTAAAACTGCATTTCATGGCAGAGAAATGAAAGCAGAACTGCATTTTAGAGCAGAGGTGGGAAAGCAGTAATGGTCGTTTGTGTTGTTTTGATTTGGTCGCACATGGACGTCATTTGCTCATTTTGCTTTGGACATTATTTGCATCCATTTGGACAGTATACATAGCACGAAATGAAATATGAAACTTGTCAGCAGGTTAACCTATCTTAAAGCAATAGAGAGAGGTACAGTGATATGAATCCACTGCTAAGCTGCCCATCTATGAAACTGTAAGTCTTGAATGGGTCATTCTCATTTGCTTCTGATGTAACTTGGGTCTGCTTGATAGGAAAATCAATCAATCAATCAATTTTTTTTATTGGTCTGTGTGTGGGTAGTGGTCAGCATGTGCTGGACTTTCAATCAAGGGGCCAACTGTCAATCAACCAGCCAACTGTCAATCAATGGTCAACTGTCAATCAAGGAGTCAACTCTCAATAAAGGGATCAATTGTCAATCAATGAGTGAACTGTCAATCAAGGGGTCAACTGTCAATCAGGAGGTTAACTGTCAATCAAGGGTCAAATCTCTGCTAGGGCAGAAACTTGATTTCAGATTTCTGATCCACATGCACCTCCTTGCCAATTCAACTATAGTTATAGTACACCAACTATAGCTATTAACTGTGGATGGGAAGAAGATTTAGCAAAAGAAAGGATTGGCCATCCAGTATCCACTCTCATTTGCTAAGAAAATTGAGTTGAGAATTGCTGACACACATTGTACCCAATGGCTGCCTCTACAATGGCTGCCTCTATGGGGTTAAACTGAAGGGACCACTCTTCTTCATCTTCTTGCTCTTCTTCATTGTCTTCTTCTTCTTTACATTCTTTTGATGTGTCATATCAGCATCTGTGAGTTTGAAGATGCTGGAAATAGATGGGATGGTGTTTTTTAAAAACATCTTTCTCTTGAGGTTGAGTTTGACAGATCTGCTCATATTTTTTTGATCAAACACTTGAAGTGCATGCATACCAATCCTGCCTAATCATACGGACTCTCTGTTGGGTGTAGTCCTTGGTGAATGGCAAATTCTGTCATCCACCTCACCTTCCCTAATCAGGGTCAGAATGATTGTTGACATTTTCGCTGACAATCTGATGAACGGAATCAGTTTGACTGAATTGCATGGAATGTTCTAATAACTATCCAGTAGAACTTTGGGTGTTTTTCGTCTGATTCGTCCAGCCATAGCAAGTCTTCAGGGACCGCTTGTGGCTATTCCTGTTGTGGGAGGATGGGGGAGGGGAGGATGGGAATAATTAATGAAATTATTCTGACACCATGCATGCAGGAAGGGCTTGGTCTTGATTGGAATGCGGTTCTTTACTGTGTGTGTGTGTGTGTGTGTGTGTGTGTCAGTTGCTGTGTGTGTGTGTTGTTCTGTGTGTGTGTATGTTGTTCTGTTTCACCCTTTCATCATTATTCAACTCCAATATTTTTCGCCTAGAGGCCCACTCTCTAAATTGCTTCTGTAATTATTTAACCCATTCTGTATGTGTATGTGTGTATGTGTTTGTCTGTCTGTCTGTCTGCTTGTGCGTCTTTATCTTGCCTGTTGATCTCCCTTTCCTCTCACCCTACTAGCTGTTGCTGTCTCACTTGCTCTCTATTTCTCTCTGTGTCTCTCTCTGTCTCCTCTCTGGGACTTGGTATGTTTGGCTGTGTTTGTGTGTCTGTCTGTCTGTTTCTGTCTGTCTGGCTCTGTCTGTCTGTCTGTTTGAATGTCTGTCTGTCTGTTTGTGTCCGACAATAAAGCGCTTGAGCAGACATGGCTAAGCCGTGGATAGTATTCTCTGTTTGTAATCAATGTTATATATGATGTTACTGTATCAAGTCAGTAAAAACAATAAAGGATGCCATACATAGCCCGCTTCTCTTTAGTGCTGCGCTGTGTTGTTAGGCAAGTACCGCGCCGTACCCTATACCATATAAAACTTGCCTCTTATGCAACAAGCAAGAGACCAGCAGCAGCAGCAGCAGCAGCAACAACAGCAGCAGCAGCAGCAACAACAGCTCCTAGTGTTTTAAGCAGCATCTGTTTGCAATGTGGATAGTTTATTCATGCATGCAGGTAGATGAGCAATTGAGCATAGAGATGTTTACCATTAGAAGTTAACGCTTTTACCACGAACTGCATTGGCTTCCTAGTCACTTTCAGTAGTACATCCAAGGCCTAAAGTGTGACAGGACGGTCATGGACGGCGTCCAGGCACTTATTTTCGAATCTGAACACCATCCTGTCACTTATTAGGCCAGCACAGCATGGAAAGGTAAGGAGCTTCCGTACACTTCTTTTTCTACACTTGAGCGCTGAGTACACCATCGTCTTTAAAGTGTTATGGTAAACCAAGCTCTGTTGATCTTATGACTTTGTGGTTTGTGGAAAAAAGTCTCCATGAAAGTTAGCACAGTTCAGTAAACACCAATTTCACCTGGAGCAGCCGTATATAAGAGATTCAGTGTATATGTCAAGTCTGCAGTGTTGCTCACTTTATAAATAACATTACGAATATTGAAGTAATGATCAAAGTTTCCATTTGCAGAAATTGCTGTCCTTTGAAATTCGTCCTGAGTTCGTTGCTGCTATTATTTTACTACATGACAAGATTATAAGCTGGATCCATTTACATTCAGTTTTAAAGATTAAAATTTAATCTTTGGTTTGGACTTAGAACAGTTCTATCCTGCATGACTGTTGGTCAAAATTGCTAACAAATGAGGTTGTAATTGAGATTTTGATGAAGGATTGTTGTGTTGTTGCTGATGTCAGCTTCTGACTGATAAATGAAACGGGACGTTCTATCCCCTCATCGTCCACTTGTGACAGCACAGCCTCCACAGCAAAATCACTGCTATCACAGTACAAATTAAATGGTTTGCCAACCTCGAACATGTATAAAATCACATTTGATAAAACAATTTCTTTAAGAGCATCAAAAGACTTCTGGTGGTCCTTAGTCCAAACAATGTTCTCAGGTGTCTGCTTGCTAGTTAAATCTGTTAATGGTTTAGCAATTTCAGCAAAATTACAAATAAATTGTCTGTAGAAACCAAAAAATCCTAACACTTGCTTCACTTGCTTCTTCGTTTCAGGGTTTTTTAAATTAATCAAACTGTCAATCCTATCTGGATTCATCATCTTCTTCCCTGATCCTATGAGGTGACCGATGAATTTCACCTCACTCTTACCAAACACACATTTCTTCAAGTTCAAGGTTACATTATGCAGTCTTATTTGTTTCAAAAACAATTCTAAATGTTTCAAATGAATGTTCCAATCATCAGAATGTACTGCAATGTCATCAACATAGGGTTCAGTAAATGCATTAATCGGTTGCAAAATCATGTTTATTGCTTTTACAAAAGTCCGTCCAGAGTTAATCATGCCAAACGGGACACGTGTAAATTCGTACAGTCCATTATGGGTAACGAATGCGGTTTTCCATTGGTCGGATTTCTTCACAGGACAAGTCCAGTAAGCACTGCGACAGTCCAAGACGGAAATAAACTTGGATTTCCCGACTTTGCTCAGCACGTCGTTGACGATCGGCATGGGATATCGACAATTTTCAGTATATGAATTCACATACCTGTAGTCGCACGCGAGTCTCAAGGATCCGTCCTTCTTCTTGACGATGACCAGCGGACTTGCCATTCTGCTCGACGACGGTTGAATGATGTTTGCTTTCAGCATCTCTTGTATTTGTTTGTCCACTTCTGCGCGGTATATCAGCGGTATTCGATAAGCCATAAACTCTTTCTCTCGAAAGTCCGGTCTCAGCACCACTTCGTGTTCTACCAATGTACATAATCCAGGTTTGTCCGAAAATCTGTCTGCATAACGGTTCAGTACATCCAGTAGCTGTTTCTGTTGCTCGCTCGTAAGATGTCCAATCTGTTCATAGTCCAATTGCAGCGATTTCTGTGTCGTCTCTGCATGGTCTTCTTTCAATGGTAGCTCTACCACTGATCCGAATTCGTCGTCCTCTTCCACGATGAGACCACACGATAATGTTCTTGCGATGAACTTCCTCATTTTGTTGGCATGGACGATTCGTCGGCCGTTTTCATTCATGTCCACCAGATACGAATACTTGGATCTTCTTTGTAGCACTGTACATGGACCATGCCATCGTGAGATCAATTTATTGGTTGACGTTGGATACAGGACGATGACGTTTTCTCCTGGTTCGAATTCTTTATCCTTGGCCCTCTTGTTGTATTGACTGGCGTATTGTTTTTGCTTTTCCTCTGCACAATTATCAGCAAATATCAAAGCTTTCTCCATGTCTGCTCTTAAGTTCTTCAGGTACTTTGCTGGTTGTACTCCAATGTTTGGCGGTAGATTTATTTCTTTGGTCCAGCTTTCCTTTAAGATAGTTAATGGTCCTCTTGGCATTTTTCCATACACCAGCAGATATGGTACCACTCCTGTCGTTGCGTTAGGAACTTCTCTCAATGCCCATACGGTAAACGGAATGATTTTATGCCACTGTCTTGGATTTTCCACAATGACATGATGTACCATCTTCTTGAACGTCTGATTCCATCTCTCGACTAATCCGGCTGCCTCTGGATGCCCTGGTGAATCGAATCGTGGACAGCATCCCATCAATTTCAAAAATTCCCTTGTAAGACTGGCTGTAAAATTCGTGCCTCTGTCGCTGGTGATCACAGATGGCACCCCCACGTCAATGAATAGCTTCATCAAAGCTTCGCACACAGCCTTAGCAGTCAATGACTTCAGCAAAAAGATTGTCGGCCATCTTGTACATGAATCCACTATGCACAAGCAATACTTATGCCCAGCTGCTGACTTCGGTTCTATTGGGCCTACCACGTCCATAGTCATCCGTCGGAATGGAACATCTTCCCTTGGAATTGGTGTAATCGGCACTCGATCCATCACCAAACTTCGTGCCTTCAGCTGACACTTCTCACAGGACTTACAAAATTTCACCACGTCTCGACGCATCTTTGGCCAGACAAAGGACAACTTGATTCTCTCTCGTGTCTTCTCTTCTCCCAAGTGTCCGCCAAATACTGACTCGTGAGCTAATTCCATTACTTGAATTCTTCTCTCTTTCGGTAACACCAACTGGTACACTAGCTGATCCAGCATTTGATGTTTCTTATACATCAATCCATTCACCACGCTAAACTCTGATCCTTTGTCTTCAGCGATCCTCCACCACGATTTCAGTGACTCGTCATTTCTCTGCTGCTCCTCGAATTTCTTCGCATCTTCCAGCTGTCTTTCATCGTTCGAATTCTCTGTGAACAAGTCCCTCATACTTGTCTCCAGTTCAGCGTCGCTTCCGGAATCTTCACTATCATTTCGTTCACATGCAGCCATCTCTTCTTCAGTTTCATTGTTCTCAGATGTTGTTCTTTCGTCATCTTGAATGCTGAGTTCATCTTCGCTGTCCGTGTCATCTTCTTGCGAACTTTCGTTTATCGTTTCATCTTCTCCGCCTTCGACTTCTGCTCTCCGACTTTGTGCTCTTGTAGTCACATTCGCTTGTAGTTCCCCTTGCAATACACTCACTGGTGGAATCTCTTTCAATTCTGCAATTATCTCCGGATGTAGCAAGAACTTTTCTCTGTTTTCTTTGCACAGATCCGCTGGAATGCTGGCACACACTAAAGTTAAATATGGCGCGATATTTATTGTCCTGTCCTCTGTAGCTGCTCCTTCGTTACGACCGCTCATCCGCACTTCGATTTTCACCAACTTAGCTGGAATCGGCTCTCCAGCTACACATTGCAAATGAACTCTGCCGATTTCTTCTACTGTCGTTCCTCTCAGCAGTTCCTCGTTGATTACTGGTATCTCGGTCCCCGAGTCAATCAACGCCTCGACTTGCACAGGCTGCCCATCAGTCCCACGTATCTCCACATTTACATGCTGCAACGATATCTTCTTTATGCGTTGACACTCCTCTTTACTTTTTGTTTCTCGACAAATTTCTGCAATGGAAGTAGTCTTTATCGCTTCTTTCTGTATGGTGAACTGCGGCGTACACTTCATTACCGACTTCACTTCTGTTTCACGATCGTCCGATTCTTCAAACTGGTCTGGTGCATTCATCACTTGTATCTGGTTTACTCGAAGATTTTCTGCACTTCTGCTAAAGTTCTTCCTCAGATTTGCCGCTCCTGGTGCTTGGCAATGTTTTATTAGGTGTTTGTCAGAATGACAGTTGTGGCAACGTTTCTTTATAAAACTTCTTTGCTCATTGTTCTCCCACTTGTTGTACGGCGTGTATGATGCATTACTTTCTGTTGGGCGTCCCAGCGGCGGAGTTCGATTGTAGGCTTGTCTGTCCCACGTTGACTCTTTCTTATCTTGCCAATACTGCTTTCCAGAATAATTATCTTTCTTTGCATCATTACTCTTGGCTTGGCTTCCGGTGTCTTTGCTATCCTTGTTCCACTTGAATGGCTTTGAGCTATTTCCCCATGCTTCAAATTTCGGTTTGTCTTGGAACATCACACCAATCCGATTGTTTACATGTATGTCTGCGAGGTCTGCAACATTACTAGCTTCCAAGCATTCTGTGCCCTCTTTTGCTAAGACAAACTGCAGTGGACCTGGTGGTAAACATTCTTTCAGCTTATCCGCCACTAACAAATCAAACAGCTTCTCGTAGTCTTTGTCCACTCGTCTACTTCGGACATAATAATTCAACAGGTTCTTCAGCCTAGCCGTGAACATCGTATACGTTTCTTCGGCTGTCTTCTTGGCATCTGCAAACCTTGACCTGTACTCACGAGCTGTTAACTTGAATTCCTTCAACAAATGCTCTTTCACTGCATCGTATTTATCTAAATTCTCAAATGACAATCGATTCAATACCGTTCGCGCTTTCGGGGTCATCAATGGCAACAACAATTTCACCCAATATTGCTTTTCCACAGCGAAGCTATTGAATGCATTTTCAACTGTTTCAAAATATAATGGCACTTCCATCATATCATACGGCATCTTCGGTAACACATGCTTCATTGCGTCACCTATCTTCTTAATCTTGGACACCATTGTCTCACTTTCTTTGAGCCTAATCTGTTCTGATACTTCCCGGCTCTTACGATCATCTTCGTCCCTCTTCTTCAGTCGATCTTGATCTTCGATTCTCCGCAGTTCTTCTTGTTCAATCTTCTGCTGCAACAGTTCTAACTGCTTTCTGCGTTCTTCTTTTTCAATGGCCATTTCTTTAAGTTGAGCCTCCTTGATAGCAAGTTTCTTTTGTTCTAACTGCATCTGCTCTTCTCTTTCTCTTTCTGCTTTTTCCAAATTGTCTTTTTCAGCTTGCAATTCTTCCTGACGAATTTCTTCTGCTCTCTCCAGTTCTTGTAAACGCATCTTTTCTTTTTCTTCCTCGCGAGCCTTTTTGTCCTCAATCTGCTGCTTTCGTATTTCTTCATCGCTTTTTCTTGCTTTTTCGTACTCTATCATTAGCTCCATCCTTCTTCGTTCTGATTCGTCACGATCTATTTTCATTTGTTCTAACTGAAGCTGGAACTGTTGCTTCTGCATATCTATCTCTTGTTGTCGCAATTCTTTCTCTTCTCGTCTACGCTGCTCTTCTTTCTCCAGTCTCATCCTTTCTGCTTTTTCTGCTCTTTCCGCTCGTTGCTCCTCTTTCTCTTTCTCCTCTTGTTTACGCTCTTTCTCCTCTTGTCTGCGCTGCTCTTCTTTCTCATTCTCCTCTTGTTTACGCACTTTCTCCTCTTGTCTGCGCTGCTCTTCTTTCTCTTTTTCTTCTTGTTTACGCTCTTTCTCCTCTTGTTTACGCTGCTCCTCTTTCATTATCATGAATTGCAGCAACGCCTCCATAGACATCGGTGCCTCAGGCTTCTCCACTGGCTTCTCCGCAGCGCCTCCGACAGCACCTTCTTCTTCTTCTTCTTTCTTAGCCCAAACCTCGGCTAAATTTCTCATCAATTCTTCCCTCGACATCTGTTCAACTTCTTCTGCATCTAAACCTGCTTCGATTAATAATTTTATTATTCTTTCGGAAGCCATCTTCTTAATAGCCGCTTGCTTTTGCTCTGTAAGTTTCTCCATCTTACTTCTTTACTTTACAGATGCTCGATAAAATAGTAGGCTACTCTTCAAATGTTTGCAATTGACTGACTTCAATTCTTTAAGCAAACTTCAATAGACAAGCAAGTTTTTCTACCTCGTAGTCGTTGTGTTGTCGTTTCTCACTGACGTACGGATGCTCGATGTATCGTTGCTTCTCCCGTGTGCTCGGCTCCTCGATAAATGCACAGCGTCCGTTCCTCCGCAACGTCTGTTGATTGGATAGAATCCCTCAGTTCGTAACTTGGCACGTAGACCCGCCGTTCGTAACTAGGATCGTTCTCCTGCAACTTGGATCGTTATCTCACCGCAACGACACCAAATGTGATAACCTCCTTGTGATCACCTCCTCCTATCAGTCTCTTCGGAAGCTTCTTGGTTAAGTTCGTGGTAGCATAGGCCTATCCCTAGATAACTGTTTCATTAGCTAAATGGCTAGGTAAAGAATCTACAGACTTTCACTGTTTTGTAACCAACAACGACGACGTGTTTAAGTCTTCTTATTATACTCCAAAATCCGATGTAAAGTAAAACGATCAGCAACAACACAACAATGACTACACTTGCGTTATCATAACAACTACACGACTACTACCTTCATCAGTCTACTCTATCGCAACTCAACAACAACTATTACAGCCTATCTCAACAGCTCTCAACACACAACACTCCTTCTTCACTTCCACTCCCTCCTTGTACACTCAACGTACGCTCGTCTAGACATCACGCGCTGTCCAGAAATCACCTGTCCAGACGCCGCGCGCCAATTTGCAGTTGGCCTACCTGCGTCGCTGTACGACAATCGTCGTGCACTGATTAAATTAGCTTACATTTGAATAGATCAACTTCACATTCTAATCCTATATCGAAATACATTTAGATTTGGTTAAGGCAAACATTCAAATTCCAGGCTAAGGGGCACACCCATAAATATTTTAGCCTTCTTAGGACTAGCCTGAATAGCAGTGGTGGGTGGGTTTGAAGTTCAACTAAAACTGAGGCAAGATAGCAACCAAAATGCCCCAAAGTTCTAACGGGAACTTGAGCGTGCGTGCTAGTCTCTTTCAGGCTGTTCTTGGTTGAACACAACAGCAGAATTTAAGTTAAAGTCTTTACATCAAGATTTCTGTTACCTTTGGGAAAATAACGTGGAGATTAATTTTCTTAAACTGATGGAAAATCACTGTTTGTGTGAAATAGTCTTTAGAATGAATCTCGTGATCTCTGTCTTGTATACACAGCAGTGAAATGGATTTGATCTAAACATGAGAAAAGGACTTGTGAGTTGTTTATGATATTAGAAAAAGCACTTAGCTGAAGAAGAAGAAGAGTATATACCCTCAGGCTAGCTCTGAGGCAGTCATGGGCATGAAGTGTTAGACTTCATCTTTCTCAGCCTCATTTTGGCTGAGTTGGCTAGGTAGTATAGTGTATAGATGAGATATTTAACTTAATTTCTACCCTAGCAGAGATTTGAACTCATGACTTCTTGATTGACTGTTCAACAAGGTAGCCATGCACTAACCAATAGGGTATCAATTGAACAATTTCATTGAGACATATTAAAGGTCCTCGTGGGTGAGTGCATAATGAGCAACCTGCTTATACTGCTCTCTCACACTTTGTGCGAGAAATACTCGATTATACAGGATACTAATTCTATGCATCATGATGAAGCTTACTCGTACATGTATGTGAGGATGACTATGATTGATACATTGTTTATCAGAGGACATTATGCAGAGACGCACACGATTGTCTAGTGATTGATCTGCTATACGTTCTTACTCTAGACACAGAATTAAAAATCTCACCAGAGTAGAAACTGTTTTGCGATTTTGACTCCAAATGAGCCACTCACTAACTACTCCATGATCCTGATGAAGGCCGATCAGTATGAAAATGAGGTGACAGAAGTGAAAATTGACCACCCATCATTACATGCTAAGGCCAAGAAACTGAAGTGGATAACACTTCATACCCATGGCCACCACTCAGGTTTAACTTAAGGGATCACTCCTTTTCTGCTTCTATAAAAGGCACAAAAAGTGTGTGATGGTGCTAGTTGTGGTGTGGCAGTGGTGGTAGCAATGGCAGTGGCGGTAGTGATGGTGGCAGTAGTGGTGGAAGTGGTGGCAGTGGTGGTTGTGATGGTAGTGGTGTTGTTGGTGGCAGTGGTGGGTGGGGTGACTTCCACAACAGATGGCATTACCAGTCTTGTCTGTATCAATTTCAGTATGGGGGTGGGGGGGGGGGGGAGGATATCTCTTAAATTTCTTTCAGTATTTACTCTGAGCCTGCCAGTGGCTGAATGTTGTTGGTATAACTAACAAGTGAAGTTTGTTTTATGGTCCGTCTAGTCTGTTGTTGATTTGCCTAAGAACCACATTTGCTTTCACTGATCTCTTTCAATCCGAAGCCTCTTTGTTCCCACAGGTCTTCGGACTGAAGATCCCATGAGTTTCCGATGAGTCTTTGAAGACATGTGTAATTGATTCCACAACTCATTGAACTTGACCTGTTTGGGTGGCTCCACTCAAATTCCACTTAGTCTTGTTTTCTTAGCTTCACCAACTCTTGAGCCTTCATGATACTGCTGTGCAGCCTGCTGAGTAGTGTCTCTTTCTTGAATTTCATATTGCCTTGAGGAGTTGAACCCTTACTCACCCTTCATGTATGTGATGAGATGGGGGAGTGGGGGGGGGTCAGCTGTAGTTGTGCTTTCTCAGTTGTAGGTCCATCTGTCTGAATAGTCTCCCGTTGAAGATACACCTGTTACCTATGGTTGATTCATCAGTGTTTTACATGCTCCTCAAGACCTATTTTAAATTGTCATTTTTGTAGATTTATGTATCATTTGGTCTTTCTGAGTGAGGCTGCTTTGGCGTCTGTGTATGTTTGCGTGTCGATTTTTCTCTGAATTGCCTTTCGAATATGTATTTGTCAGAACAGGCTGTCCTCATAGAAATACTATTAGATATGCCAGATTCTTTAGAATTTGTTTCCTGATCTTAGATACTATTTTTTTTTTGATCTGCCAGAATCAGCCAGTTCAAATCAATGCAAACTCTGAAATTATGTGAGCTGTAACATCTCTTCCACTTGCTTTCTAAGATTCCAAAATCCAAGTGACCATGCTGACATTGGATGTTGCCTTCATAATTATGTGGTTCAAGGTTTGAGCTGATGATGATGTGTGATCATGGTGAATTGAGAATATCTTTATTATCAAGTCATAATTATAATTTAATACAGGTGTCTTATAAAAGAGTCGTCCACTTCATGATTTTGTCACATATTTGTGTAGCACTATGATTGATGAAACTCAAGTAGAACTCAAGTAGAACTCAAGTAGCTTATTATTTCTACGTCATCAACACATCTAATTAACCTGAAATGATGTCAGATGGCAAGAACCATCTGACCAAAATCCTCCATCAGACGTTTAAGTACCAGTTTAAGATATATTATATTCAATAGAAATGGAACAGTGTGTGAACCAGACAGAGAGAGAGGCCATAGATTATAACAACCATGTGAATTTGTATGATTGCGCATGCGTGGGTGTGTGTGTGTGCGTGTATGGGTGTGTGTGTGCCAGTGAAAGCTTGGATGCAGTCATTTGCTGTCATTTGATTCTTACTTTAACCATTGGATTTAGATATAGGCTGTTAACCCAGATACATGAGAAGATAAGCCGAGTTATAATACCCTTCCACTCATTATTGTCTGACAACAGGCAGAGAAATCAGGAAATACACATAAAGCCTTGCAAACACTTTTAACACTGCCTGTGATGCTGTCGTCTGTTTCCCTATTTGCCTGCTTGCCTGTCTGCTTATAAATAAAGTTATGATTCTGTTTCATCGTGTTTCAATAGCAAGTGACATACCCTGTTATCAAGTCTTCTCCCGTGTCTAGGTTCATGTTTCGCACAGGACAGCACGATCATGCTTTAAGGCACAGATGTGCAATTGTGAATTTGTGATGGCTCTCATAGTAATTCTGTAACACAAATTTTTCATAATATAAGTAAATAAATGAAAAATGAGAAGAAAACCGAATTTTTTATCTCCATTTCTGACATGCTGTTCTGTCTAAATCCTTGTATGCCTATTTGGTCCTTTGATCTATCCTATGGATTAGAACATTAGAACACCATTCCTATTTGTTCTTTGTCAATGATGAGATTTGATTAAAGGCAAAATCACTGGCCATTGATTAATGTTTAGCCTTTGCAGCGCTATGAGTTAACCGCTCTATGGCCTTTTTCTGTGCTACTGTGCTTGAATTTTGCCATGATAAAGATTAGATAAGACTTGCCGTTTGTGAATGTTTAGATTACAGACTTGCTGAGTGCAGACCATTTTTTGCAGTGCAAAAATTGCTTTGCGCTCAACTAGTCGGCAATGTAAATATTCTCAATTGTGTTTGGAGGTCTGCTCTGGGTTTTTTACGGTGTTCTGCTATCAATAAGTCTAATCATCATCTTCTTCTACTGTTCTTATTTTATATATGCAATTCATTTGTCAATTTCTTTCCAAGTGTTCCACTCACGATATTCTAAGCGTAGTTTTTTGGCCGTTCTTATTTAATGTACAAGTCAGTTGCTGGCTGTTGTGATGTTGATAGACTGACTTAAACAAAAAACTGGATCATATCATATTCAGTTGACAGTACAAATGAAAACAGTTAAATTTCCTCCTGAAAAATTAAAGATTTAACAAAAAAAATGTTTGCCAGATATTTAGAAACAAAGTGCTGCATTTGTTCCACTGTAGTTGAGTTTAGAAAGTCTGTCAGCTTCAATCTGCATTACTGGATATTCATGGGTATACAATCTGCAAAATTAGAAATGTGATACACCGGTCCTGTTCTTTGCCCTCAAAGATCATCTTTCCTTTTGGCTTATAATGTTCTCCATTACGCTATGCATTGACTCTTGGTGTTAATTCATGGTGGTATGTTTTCCAAGTGAATTATATTAACTTGGTCCAGCTGTTCAACTGTATAAATCTGTAGAAGTCTTATATGTCTATAAATGCTAATGCCATTGAAATCTGATATCCTTGTGTGTTGGACCTGTCTTTGGTAATTGAAATCCAGCAGCCAAATAAATTGCGAATAATCTCATTCATTCTTTCATTCATTCTCATAATCTTTAATACTCCGCCTCAGGGTATCTTAGGATATCCTGAGCCTGTCCCAAGCCAGGATAAAGGAGGAGGGTTCTGCGGTGGGCTTGCAACCCACCCGGGTAAAAAACACACAAAAAACACGCACAACAGAAATAACGCAACAATTACACTCGTCAGGGACAGGACGAGTGTAGGAGATGCGTTTCCCAATGTGCAGATCTGCATGGGAAGGACTAAGTAAGTAATCTCATTCTTAGACATGATTGAATTGCTTGATATTTTTAAGAAATAAAATAAGTTTGTTTATGTGGATTGCTTCCTTACAGATGGTAATTTCTTGTTGAGATTTAAAAGAACATTTAGTTCACTTGTTCCGATATGATTTTGCATGAGAAATTGCAAATGTTTTTGGAAGAAAAAGTATATAATCATTATTCTCATAGTTTTACATGCGGTAGGTGCTATAACAGACTAATAAAATAGCAGTCATCATTAAATGTGCTAACAAATACCTACTTCCAGATTTGTTTTCTATTGGATGCTACTGATCGAGTACTGATATTAATTAATTAAGGTGAATAGCCTCCATTTAGTGGCTTTCTTGTAAGTCCTGAGTCCGTTATAGGACATTATTCCCACCCCACATTATCCGTTTACCTCTGAGTCATCTCCTTTGAGTAAAGTCATAGATTGACAACAACAGAGCCATGTGGGTCATGGTTTAAGATAGGATTTCTTTCTCATCAGCTGAAGCAGGTCTCCTTCTTCATTTCTTCATGCCAGGTGTCTACCCTAATTGATCCAACCAGCTTCCCTGTGGTTGATGCCGTTGGGGGTGGGTGGGGGTGGAGTGGGGGTGCATGTTATTTACTAACACAATTAGGCTGTCCAGACCACCCACTAAGTCATTGACTACATTTACTACTGCACTTTGTGCAGGCTATGAGTAATTATGAATGATGCATGTTGTATTCATGATGATTATCATGTCTGATTTGATTTATGTACCAACATAGCAGCAGGTATGTATGCTGCATGTATGCGTGTGTGTGTGTGTGCATGTATGTAAATGTGTGTGTGTGTGTGTTTGTGTGTACCGCACGTACTTTATGCAAGTGCTGTATATGTTTTACAATACAATGCAACTGTATTTGATATTGCCATTTTCCAAAGTTCAGAGTGCACACGACCCTACAATCTCTTGGTGAACTATCAGAATTACTTTATCTGTTAAATTTCCGAAGGTCCATCTAACAACTTTTTTCTAAAATGTTTTAAAAGATTTTTTGACACACTACCCTGTTCATTATCTGATCTATTGTTCTGTGATTTGTTAATGGTCCGTTATCCACCATCTGTTTCTCTATTGTGTTGGAAATGACTTCTTAATCAACATCATATATAAAAAACCAGCCACTGATTGAGAAAGCGATCATAACTGCCACATGATTGAAAGACCCTTGGTCATGGCAAGTGCTGTAATCGAGTTGAACAGAATACTCAGTACTCACGTGTATAATTAATGAGTTCAAACTGCTGTAAGGTTTGGTTAATGGAATGGACTGAGTTGTTTCTAACTCTTAGAGAATCCTATTTGTAGCCAGTTTGGGGAGTCTGGGTTTGCTGAAACCTCAAACTGTCAGCATCAACTGTGCTTTCTCAGTAGTCCATCTGTCTGGAATAGTCTCCTGTTCCTCTTGTTAGCTCGGGTTGATTCATCAGTGTTTTACAGGCTCCTTGAGACCTATCTGTATCACTGTGGTTGGACTGAGAGTGCCTCTGAGTAGCTTCTTGAAGGGGTGCTATATAAATTCTTGCAATGAAGAATGATTGGAATAAAAAATCTGTGGTTAGATATACTGCAGTTGAGTGGATAATTGATCTGATTTATTGCATCCAGAATTTTATGATCTTCTGATTTTTTCATACTTTTCTTGGATCATGTACTGAGTCATGTACAAGTTTTTGCTGAAATAAATTGTATTTGTGTAAGATAAGTTTTAAAATAAGTAATTTGGTTTAATGGTTCCTTGTTCTTAAAAGACTACTCCACATAACCAGGTACATACATGCATACACACATACATCATCATGCATATTTACATTACGCAGCATGCGCATATGCAATGTAGACACATAGACATACGTATATTTTGCTGTATATTTTGCGTAGAGAGCAAGAACGGTAATGTGCTTGTGCTGCATCAATGAATAATACAATATTATTTGAATAAGTCTTGAAGAATTAATTCTGACTCCTCTGTTGATTATTTTCTTGTAGAAGTGGAGGCAGTGGAAGCTTGTCAGTGGCTCAGAGAAGCTGGATTTCCACAGTATGCCCAGATGTACAAAGGTCAGTACACTGTCTCTCTCTGTCTCTCTCTGTCTGTGTATCTCTGTCTGTGTATCTGCTGTTTCTATTGTACCCACATGAGGAGCTGTCTTCACAGGCTTTTGTTGTCAGACCTCTTAACCTTAAACCCATTTACAAAGGAACTGAGATGGGGGCCTCACTTTGTAAAGCTATGTCTACTTAGGAGCTACTAATAGTCTCTTTCATCTACATTTCCACTGTTTACTTTCCATCTCTTAACTTCATTCATGTTTGTAGTCATTAGCTAATAAGCTAGATGGTAGTAGTAGTAGTGGTAGTGGTAGTGGCAGTGGCAGCACTACTTGGCAGTAGCAGTAGCAGTAGTAGTATGAGCAGCAGCAGTAGCAGTAGTAGGAAGTAGCCTTGACCTGAGAGGCTGCTATGGGTATGAAATGTTAGTGCCTTCATTTTTCTTAACCTTTGCCAATGAAGACGGGTTTCCAGTCCTCTCCCCATCTGTCCGATCTTCCCAAATTGCAAAGTAAGTGTAATCATTGTTGGCGTGATCTAGACGTAGCTGGCACAGAATTTTTTAAGCTAATTTATGCCTCAATCTTTTGCCATCTAGACTATAGTCAGTTATGTGTAATTGCTTAAAATCAAGTGAGTGTGTAAAAGTACAGAGAAGTGTATGAATCTGTATGAATCATAATAATATCTAGGACAGTGGAAGTGTACATGAAATTAATCGCACCTTGGTTGGTAGCTCTACCACATAATTATTCAAAGCCTGAAATTTGTGGCAAGGACTGCAGATCTTTCAGAATTGATTGATTGATTGATTCAATCATTCATTCAGTGCGTTTTTGTAGCACTGCCTCAAGAAATCTACTCAGGGGGGGGCACTGCCAGCCCAGTCCAGCCCTGGCAAAGGAAAAAAGACTTTATAGAGATTTATGAAACAAAGTTTGATTGGTCAGATATAATAAATGTAGCTTTGAAGGAAGGTCATTCCAGATGGACGGCCATACAGCCGATGTACATTGTTAATGTCCTATATCTTCCGTTTAATATGAACGCTTTGACTGTACAGAGAAGTTGAGCTAAGAAAAGGAAGACGTTGATAAGAATCTGCACGCGTATATCTTTTGCGTGCATGCACTAGACATAATTTGCCCACAGCATCATCCTCCTCTTGAAGATTGTCTGTCTGTTTTAGTTTTAGTCAGACTAGACTGATGTACTCACTGGCACTTGAGAAAGTATAGATAAAGTTTTATGTCTGTCGATCTGTCTGTCTGTCTGTCTGCCTGCCTGCCTATCTGCCTGCCTGTCTGTCTGTTTGTTTGTCTGTCTGTCTGCCTATCTGTCTGTCTGCCTGTCTGTCTGCCTGTTTGTATAACTGGAACTCTGGTCCATGGAGACAGGGAGCCACCATCTATTGCCCATTTATACTTTTCAGTCTTGTGTTTACACATATTTTTGTTGCCATGGTTTTTACCAAGGTCATGTCTGTGCTCCCGCAAGGAGGTCTGAAACCTGCAGTCTATCATTCTCTATTTAAATGTGAACTGTTTATTTTAAAAATGCATATAACGTGTGTGGGGGTCTCTGATTTCGATCTACTAACTTAGCATGGGGGTTAAAGTGTATGAATTGAGCGTGCTGTCTCTGATGGGTATAGCAGCTACCTGTTGTCTGCTTACTCTGCATGGTTGCCAGACCTTTGGACTAAAGTGTCAATTTCACGTGAGGAATGCAAAGGATGTGTAAAACGAGCTGACTAATGAGGGTTTCAAGCAGCATGCTCTAGCTTTAGAGATTTTTTACCAGAAGAGTTGATGTTGACATTTACTGTCACTGTTGCGTCTGATTAAACTAAGCAGGTTGTAATAGAGTTGAGTTTTGTGAAGCAGGAAAGGCAACAGGTTTCTATTAACTCTTTACCCGTTAATTTTTAAATTTTAAACCCGTTTTCAGCGGGTATTCTCGGGGCAAACGGGTAAAAGATTAACAGTCTATACCTTATGTTACCCATTTGCACAAACCAGTCTGAATTCAGTTTTTGCTTTTTGGAGTGTAATAATAGGCTTATAATGCTACTTTAAAGAAGAGGACAGTCTCTTTCTTTACAGCCACACCAAATGTATATTTATATTTCAATCTTAACTGAGTGATAGATAAAAAAAACTACTTGCTTGTATGAAAACTAATTTATGGACAAAAATACATCTGACGTTGACCGACTATATAAATTTTAAATCATAACTTATACCAAATCATTCAAATAATACTCTTCAATGTCACTTGTATTGAAGCTGTTCAGTTTTTTGCATAAGATATGTGCTTTAAAATTATAATCTGTAGAAAGATCTAGCACTTGAAGGAAATTGACTTTGCTTGAGTTTTCCTTGTTTTCTTGAGACAAAAAATTCTGATTTATGATTGGTTTTCTGCAGATGCATTATGTACAAGTATATGCATGCATATATAATTATATATATATATATATTCATATTTTATATATATATATATATATATTATGGTCAATATCCATGCTAAACCAATGTGGAAGGAAAGTGTCAGTGCTACTGTGCTTGTCTAGTGTTTAAGAGATATTGAGAGGCCACATTTGAATACAGCTTAGATGAAATTTTATTTTTCTATGTTAAATCATTGTTGTCTATAGATGTTATCAATACAACAGTCTTTTAGTGTAGTCACTGGCAAGCATCTTTATCATCTTGTTATCTTATCTTGATTTCATTGTCTTCAACGTCATTGTCTTCAACGTCATTGTCTTCAACGTCATTGTCTTCAACGTCATTGTCGTCAACGTCATTGTCTTCAACGTCATTGTCTTCAACGTCATTGTCTTCCATGTCAAGTGATTGTCGCAGAAACGAATTGAAAAATTATATAGATCTTAGATCAAAGCATATCTGTTTTGCTTGAGAAAGAAGTATACCTTGATGCCATGTAGTACTGATAATGTGAACTGGACCCAGGCTGTACCCAATTAGAACGTGGATTCATGGGTTTGGAAGTAGCTTATTCATGCCATTTACATGCTCTAGGAGTCTTGGTGGTGACTACCAAATGCCCAGTGTACTGTGAACCTACAGTAAGCTAGGTACCAACTTTCCAACAAGTGTTTTTTGTTAAAGGAATGGGATAAAACCTTAAAAAGATGTTGGAACTCTTAAAGGAATAATCCTTAACAGATTTATCGTTTAAATCTATTCTTAATCGAAACTGTTTAGTTTTCTTGAAGTTGAGAACCTCTTACTATGTTCACACCCAACTTTAATTGAACTCAATGTTTGTTAAATTTGCTTCAACGTCTGGAAGCATTTTGTAATTTTAATTAAAAAATTTCTTTAATTTATATTTAGTTTTTCTTTAATTTCTTTAATACACTATAAAATTAGGACATGGAACAACTGTTTTGCCAGCTTAAAAATTCAGATGCACCAAATTTATGGTGGAGAATTTTCAGCATCAGATATTCTATACTGAATTGCCTGGTTGCCTTTTCTCGGGGCTAGGTGAATCAGTTGTTGCGATTAATTGAAATGCAGCGTTTCTTCTTGTTAATTCCTCAATATGCATTTTGTTTTGGTTTGGTAAGGTTAAAAAGAAAAGAAGCAGAGACAGACCAAGAATATATATGCTGGATGGATATGAGGACATAACACGTGGGGGCACGGTGGTGCAGTGGGTATGTTGTCTTGCAGTCAGAGGGTTGCAGGTTCGAATCCACTTTGAGTTGCCACGTAGGGACCTTGGGCAAGTCCTTCACTCACAATTGCTCAGTGATTTGACGTGAAACTCCGATGCAGTGTCCACACTGCGGTCGGGAGCGCCTCTGAGTAGTGAGCTTGAAGGGGCGTTATAACAAGTACGCATACAAACAAAACATCACTTAGACTAACACTAAGGGTAGCAATGGACTTGAGAAATGACTGAGTTCATTTATTCGTACCCAACGTCGCCAAATGTGCTGTCATGAACTGATGATGATGATGATGATGAGGATGACGACGATGATGATGACGACGACGACGACGACGATGATGAATGTCATTTTACTTAACTAAGTAGAAACAGAATGTATTGGAATATATGAATATGAACAGTGCAGTTGAAAAGTTGTATTTCAGCAGCTATGTTCGCCTATAGAGTGTTTGCGAATAATTACTGTGAACTGTTGTAGATAATCTCTTTCCTATCAATCTCAAGGCTGCTGAAAAAGATCATGATTTCCTCGACCAGGATGCCTTACAAGCCGTGTTTCGGTATGACCTCTGCCATATAATTTCAGATTATATAGGGTGTCTAATAAGTTCGTGAACGATTTTGCTAGCTTGTTACAAAAAAATATACACAACAAAAAATATAATTATTGTACCATTTAATAGGCAATAGTGTTGCCTTTGCTGGATATAAAAGCTTTCATTCGTTTAGGTAAAGATTCGACGAGATTGTACAAAGTTTCAACCGATATCAAATTCCATGTTTTTGCAAACCACGTTTTAGCTGAGCAGGAGTATTTGGTTCAGGATCTTTGTAGACACTGCCTGAGAGTATACTTTAGAGATTTTCAATCGGTGAGAGGTCAGGAGAGTTTGGAGACCAGTTTTCAATGTAGTTAGGAATATTTTCGCTCAGCCATGCTCGCGAAACAGCAGATGTATGTGCTCGCGAATAACAACCGTTTTTCCTCTGAGCGTCTGTTAGCAATGGCGCCTTTCTGCGTTTCCAACTTCTCCACTTTAACTCCCCTTTCATGTAATTTCTGATTGTTTCTTTGTTGTCCTTAAGTCCACCTGTTTTGAGAGATTTTTCTATCTGTCTCAATCTGTATTTCGCCTTTTTGATTATTTTAATAGCAGCCTTTGTCAAAATCTTTGGTCGACCGCATCGTGCATGATCGCCTAACTCGCCTTGTTTGCTTCCTTCAACCCATTTTGCTACCCAACCTTTCGATCATCCTAATTTATCGCCTATAACAGAATATGAATATCATTCTTCATCAAGAATAGCAGCTTTCGAGCGTAACTGAACGTCTGCTATTTTCCCCATTTCCCCAAATTTGTTTACGAAACACGATCACAAACTGCATAAAATTCGCTAAACATAGCCCTTCCGCATAAATTGATGACGTCATTTCCTCGTTGCAAAAAACTATCACTTTTTGCAATTTTTGGTTTCGGGACATAAAGCTCTTTCAAATGACATAAGCATTTTTAATGTTTGTTGCAAAACTTTTCTGCTATCTGCAAGCAAAATCGTTCACGAACTTATTGGACACCCTATATTTCGCATCCATGCAGCTATGTATGTATGTTTGTACGTAAATCAAATCAAATCAAGTTTATTGCTCCCATAAGAGAAAAAGTACAACAATTACACAGTTTGACTTGCTAATATAGATAAAAAAGTTAGATATAAATACATGTGCAAACGAGTAGCAATTCCAGGGAAGCAATAGGAGCCCCAGAAGGGAAGATCCCACTAGTTAGGGGCCCTAGATAATTGATTATCTATGTATGTATGTACGTATGTATGTATGTTCTTGCTTTTAAAACACTGATGCACCATTGTATACATTAACGCATGCATACAATCATGCTATTCATTAGATAGAGCTGTGATTTTCAACAGCTTTGGAGATTTGAGGTTTTCTATTAAATAGCTTTATAGGCTCTGAACTTTCTCTTCAAAACTCTCTTAATGCCTGCTGAAATTTAAACTGCTAGACATTACAATTTAGAAGAATGCCATTTAGCTGGCTTGGAGATAATAGGTTATCCAGAAGATCATACATAGCTATGAAGTCTGTTATATTGTATACTAAGTGGAAGCAAAGCAGCAGTAAGAACCGACCACAACTCACCCAAGGTTGTCTAAGTTACAAAGAACCTAGATTAGTTTGTCTGCTTATGTTATTATTATATCTGAATGATGCAAAAAATTCTTTATTGTACACCGTTCATTGCAAAGAAGATTTGATTTGAAGGTGTTCCATTTGTATTATATATTTTATGCTTCGTTATGGTTGGTCCGTCTTTCTGGAATAAGTTGCATGGCAGTCTCCGTAATGGATTTCTTGATCTTTCTTCAAAGCCCATTTTTCGCAAACATTTGAAAACAATTTCCTTTGATGGTTGTTTGGTGCTGTCGGGTTGGGAGCACCTTTGAGGAGTTTCTCTTGAAGTGGTGCTATATAAATTCATGATTGAGATTATTGTAAGTGGTATTGTATATATTTTGTAAACTAAAAATTTCTAAAGCGCTATACGGTAAAGCTAAGTACAGGACATCAAATGTGCAGTTACTACATGCTCAAAATTAGGCCTAAAAAATGTTGTGTTTCCGGTAACAGAGCTAAAAAAATTGGGTAGGTAGGTCGGAAAATATTTTTATTTTGGGAAAATATTTTTATGCAGTGACTATCCGAAAAAGTATACCCCACTAGTCTTTTTTGCACGCTGAAACAAAGTACGTGTTCTAAGCAAGTATAAACTGCCTATTTCCCGACTGTCTGCACCTAAAACTGCTCTAGAAACAGTCCTATTAATTTCATTTTGTTGACGTCTCTTATGTTATGTCAATACAAATGTTAAAATTTAAAACAAATTAAATTTTTTTTTTCATAAAATATTTTACAAAAATATTTGAGTCGCGGCCTTAAAAATGGGTCGGTCGGGTTACCGGAAACACAACAATTTTTTTTACGCCTTACCATTTCGGTAGAACATGTTAGTAGTTGGTGTGTATTCAAATCCTGTGCCATAGAGAAGGTGTGGTCTATAAAAATTCATGATACTTTAGCATATAATGAATTTTAAATTAGTTTATTTTGATGTAAGAATATTGTTATTGTTATTGTTATTGTTATTGCAAAACAGTCGATTGGATATTCTCAACAAATGCTCCAGCTCGAAATTGAAGAGAAGTCCAGTTCAGAAAAGCGTAAGTAGAAACGTGTTTATATAGTCACAGTGATTGAGTGTGTGTGTGTGTTTGTGTGTGCGTGTTTGTGTGTGTGTGTGTGTTTGTGGGTTATCTATTATAATAGAGGTGTGCATTTAGGTTGCTTTTAAATTGACTATTAATGTGTTAAAAATTAACATGAGTGATATATTGTGTACCACTTACGCATTGATCCAAAGCAGCTGCGGCAACAGACTTTTCCCAACCAATTTTTGCAACATTTGACTCTTGATGAATTGGTTTCCTTAACAAATTCCCACATCGTTTAAGTTGGGTGGAGCACGTTTGAGAAGTACTTGTTTTCATTAACTTTTTGATTGATGCCTACAGATGATATCAGTTAAAAGTTTTGATGAGAATGAATCATATGTTAAGTAGACAGTTGCTAAATAAGTCTGCCATTCTTGTTTTTCTCCCAATCTTTTAAAAGCACTGCAATAACAAGATGTGGCTTTAGGCTTCGTTTGGCCGTCTAAATCTAATATGTGTGGAGTCTTTTCTGTTCATAATCAAGTGTGAGACTGTGGAATCTAGACCATAAAAATTACGATGACATGTGATATGCAGAGCAAAATATAACCCTTCAGATATGCTATTCCTTGTCAATGGTTGTGATTTTAATGGGTTCCATGCTTTCAAATGGGAATAGAGATCATCCCCAAACCTTAACTGACGCCAAAATTGAAAATGTAAGCCAGAAATAATTGACATGTGTCTTTTCAAACCTAAACATGTCCTGTTTTCACACAAACAAATTTCTCTGTTCACATACACATCAATTTATTTATAGACTGTAGAAGAGCTACACACCTCATCGTATTAAATGTCTGGTAATGTATGTCTGATGGGAGTTTCTTCCCTATGTGGTGCTACATAAGTTTTTTTATTGTGCAGCACAATTACAAACTTGCAATATGATTTTGTTGAAAAAGTAATTCTGTTCAAAAGAAATCTTTACTATTGCACAACCATGTACAATTGTACATGCGTAGTTACACAATAGGAAAACAGTTGTTTCTGCTGAACCACTGGAAAGTACAATTAAGGAACTAGAACTTTTAGATCATAATGCTAATTATAATAGGCTTAGAACACTAATTAAGAGCTTCCTCTTCCATAGTTCAGTATGTGATGAGCTGTGAGTCATTAGAAGTAAATTTGCGTTCACTCAATGGTTTCAGCTGAGAAAAAGTGTCTGCCTCAGTAGCAGAGTTCAAATCTTATTTGGGAATTGAAGCATCTGGAATGGTGGCATCTTGATAATCCATCCTGTTGATAGATTATACCGAGTAGCATTCATGAATCATCGATTCTTAGGTGCTTTGAAATACATGCTGCTGGATGCTATCAGAAGCTTTGCACTACTTATTTAGGACTTCACTTAGCATTTGAAACGTGGGTTTTAAATTTTGTTCTTGTATTGTCTAAAGTGACATTTCTTTCAGGCGGCATTAATCTTGTATACATATACTTTGAATATGTTCTATTCTATTCTGTTCTATTCTATTCTATTCTATTCTGTATGTTGCAGATCAATGAATCGGACGATGAGGAGGAGTGTGCACTGAGCAGCAAGTGGAAGTTCCAGCGCAACAGTCGCCTTTGGTCTCGCATTGAAGCCGATCTGCTTCCTCATCTTATCACCGAGCCACAACCAGACGCAGCGTTTAATGGCACCCTCTGCTCAACCAGCAGCAGCCATGACAGTGCGCTAGACAGCGATACACTTCATAGACCACCTACTGTTAGAGCAGTCAATGGGGGAATGCTATCAGCAACTGATAGCAGAACCAACGTTACGAATCAGATAGGTTCTTCACGATCTTCTCCTGAAAATCACGGCCGCAAATCCGACGCTGTTATCGAGGATTTGACTGCCATAAATCGCATTGAAGTCTCAAAGGGAATAAGACTCAAACGGCCGAACCTGTTTCTATCGCCGCTTACAATCGATTTGGGGAAAAGCGTAGAGGCCTTATCAAAAGACGCTTCAGATCATTTGAATAACAACAGCGATGAAGCGTTCTTATCCAGCTCAGGCCTTTCGTCAGGTGCAAAAAATGAGGGTGTTCCGGTGCCTAGCCGACACTTGAGTGACGTTGAGGGTGGAGCGGTGAGCCCAGGGTCGGTCAGTCCAGGCGTGCGACGCGCGGCAACCGACAAATTCCGAGGAGCGCTGAGCATGCTGCGGAAAGTGGAAGAAGGTCTGAAGATCAGGAAAGGTTCACGAAAAGCTGGCAAAGGTGAACTGAAGAAGGTGGACATCGGCAGCCCTGTTCTGATTGAGTCGCCAGAAATCCTCATGAAAATGGACTCCCTGCATTGCACTGATATTAGCCCAACTATCAATAAAACAAAGGATCTAGCAATACCTCATGGGGATCTGTCAGCTTCAAAGGCATTGTCTAACTCAACAAACATTCCACCGATTTCTGAAAATGAACTCGTCAGACATTTGCGCGCTGGCAGTAATGTCTGTGTGGGAGCAGACATGGGCACCGACAATCCCTCGTTTGTCGACCATTTTCGAACTTCTTCTATGGACGAAATATGCAGACGTGAAAGCTCCGTAGAGTCTGATATTGAGCATCCAGATGAAGCGAGAGAAATTGTTGCCGAACTTCTGAAAGGTCTGAGCGTTGTTGACATGCCAACGTCGGGCAAACGTCAACCGCGAATCAGTGTTTACGACAACGTCGTCGGTTGTTCTTCTGAGTTGACGTCTAGCATGCAGAAGGAGTTGGACATGCTGCTGCAGGAGCTTTACAAGGACATCAGTTCCCTGGATTACTCAATGTCCAAAGTAGAAACTGGTATGAGAGGTTAGCATTTCATAGTTTTATTTGATCATAAATAATTATTTTTCGTGTACTCAACAATCTGGTTGACAGACCGCTTCTTACAGTGTGCAGCTAGAGCATTATGTCCTCCATGATCTTCTCCCACTAAAGCTCTAGTGGGAGAAGATCATTGGGGACATGCCCAGGGTCACGGAGGACATGCCCAGGGTCACGGAGGACATGCCCAGGGTCACTGAGGATAGAAGAAAAGAAGGGTTCACTGCCTTAGAACACAACATGTCAAATGTAGAAGTATTGGTTGTGAAAAAACCTGTCGTATTAGTTTTCTAATAATAGTAGTCCCTCGTTTGCAAAGCCTTGCCATGCTGGTGATGAATATAGCATTCCTGCTGTGGCAAAAAACTCTCAACATATCAGGTGACCTGATAGAATGACAATAAATCTGGGAAATAGGACTGAAGTTTAATACTGTGGTTGGTCTGCATGAGACATTCTGTAACCTATGATCTAAAATTTGAAAGCTGAACAGGGAACCACTGTAAAGATTTCGGCACAGATGTTATGCATTCATATGTGGACGTATTAGTTTGAGCCAAAGGGTCCTGGACTCTTGGAATTTCATCATGTTTGACTGTAAAACAGAAGTGAGTCACAGGAATTGAGGCACATCAAGACAAACGTGTTTTCCAGACATTTCCTTTAACAAATGGGGACATTATTATGCCTATTTCTGTATTTGTCGGGAAGTTACATATATGATTTACACATCACATTTACACAGTCAGTAAGAGACTCTGCGGAGAGTGCAAGTTATAAGTAGCTGATATCATCTGTAAATCTTTATGTCTGTCATTAAGTCAGTCTGAAGGATTTAAGCTTTGATGGAACAGTAAACTGTCTTGTCATATCCTTTCAAATAATTATGCTACTGATGAAGATATGAACTTGATAAGTGCTCCAACCGGAATACACAATTACACATGTATGTCGGACATAAAGTTTTACTTTTTTGTGGAAGTCATTAGGTGATAAACCAAGCTATTGGCAAACTCAATTAGGATTTTTTAAATAATTATGGAGATGCATTCTGCTTCAAGATGCAGAACAACTACTAAGCCGGGCATCAGCTGGAGAAAACAAGATTACTCTAGATCACTAAGATCAGTGGTTCACAACCCGTGGTTTGTGGGCCAAAAGTAGCCCGCCAGGACTAAAAAATGGCCCTCAACCTCTCAAAGAACTAATAAAAATTCATGCAAAAATTTGCAATTTGGACAGGATAGAATGCATTTATAATTATTATTATTTTCTAAAAAAAATTATATTCTTCGAACGTTTCTAATTAACATCAAACCATCAATTTTTTTTTATTTATCAATTTTACATGGTTTTGTAAATCACTATTCGAATAAAGCATAAAATAAACAATTAAATTTAATCATGCCCTTCAACTAAGAAAAATTATTGTTCTTAACAGCGGAATCACCAGCATCTTCAGTTGGCACACTGGACGATGATGACCAAGCAAAGGCATCACCATCACAAGCATCTAAAAGAAACCAAGTGACTGCGGAGGATGCTGTGGAATCAACTGACGGGAACGTTTCGACAACTCCCAGCGAAGGAAGCTACCACATGGATGGGAGGCCAGTGAAGCCCACCACAGCAGACCCTTCTGCCTTTCATCTGTCCGCCGTAGACCCTTCTGCCTTCCACCTGTTCATCGATGAAACAAACCTCCTTAGGGAGGATCTTCCAGCTGACGACGTCGAAGATCCTTTCGAGCGTTCAGTGGATCTTGATCCTACTTCGTCGGTACCACCGTTGACGACCATTCCAAGCGACGACCAGGACTCGACAGGGTCTGCCGAACAGAAGGAAGACGATTGGTCTTATCCGACTGGCCAACGAGAGAGACGGGACTCCGGTGTCGGGTCGTCACTCACGAGGACAGCTTCCAGGTAGCGTCAGAATATTGTCATTTGCAATCATATCCACTTGCAAGTGGACTGTCTGCCTGAGACTTTTATAGACGATAGAAGCTTAAAAATTATAAAATATTTTATTACCTCACTTACTTTTCATATCTTGCTTACCTTCATGTGTTGCTTGCCTTCCCATCCTGCTTACCTTATTTTGCTTACCTTCATATCTTGCTTTCCTTCATATCTTGCTTTCTCTTATATTGTGCTTTCCTTTATATTGTGCTTGCATCTTAACCTTTGTCTGGCTTACTGATTCAAATACCCTAACATGAAACTTGCCTACTTAGAAAAACTTATTTGTCAGGCTCTTTAAAATAATTCTTTCGACAGTTTATACCTTTCTCAATCAGTATTTAAAGAATCTGTATGAACAGGGAACTAGTGAAAAATACAGACTGGACATATTGGAGATATTTAGTTTTACAGCAGCAGCACACATAAAATAGTGTTAACATTGCGTTTATTAGTAGAAAGTTTTACACTCAGGTACAGTGACGTAACTAGCGTTGGGCTTGGGGGGGCTTAAGCCCCCCCAAACGAAGCTGAAGCCCCCCCCCCCCCCAAATGAAATCAAGCCGTTGTATGCTTACGGCTAATTTAAATAGACTACGCATGGACGGCGTACATGCAGTTACGGACGACGGGCCATGACTGCCTAAAAATGGCTCCAATTGAGGTCGACACAGCCGAAAATGCGCTGGTCGCTGGGGCTCCGCCCCAGACCCCGCTAGGGAGCTTACGGTATATAGACAAAACCTTTGCCTTGAACAGTAGCAGTTTAATTTTTATTGTTATCTTGGTAGCTTGAGCCTTGCGACACTGAAAAACGACTTATGCCCTATTCTTAAAGTTTTTGCGACTTTACCATTCACAAATAGCTGGCAAACAAGAGCCTAAAAATGGCTCCATTTGAGGTCGACACAGCCAAAAACGCGCTGGTCGCTGGGGCTCCGCCCCAGACCCCGCTGGGGGAGCTTACGACGCTCCCCCAGACCCCATAGTCGGGACGGGCTTCGTGCCTTCGGCACTCGCAACTTCGCGCCTTCGGCGCCGCCACTCACGACCGATTACAATACAGCGTCCTGGCGCTTGTTTTTTTACACTTTAAGCACTGGTCATACTTAAGGCTTAAGCCCCCCAAACGAAAAATCCTAGTTACGTCCCTGCTCAGGTAGGCTTTAAAATTCACTTAATTATCCCTCAATCAGCATAATTCTTAGCTTGTATACTGTATTTTTGTGTTGCTGCTTTTGGTCAAGCATACTAATGCGGCATGCTTGGAATGCAGGATGAATGGATGATGCGTAAATACAAGCTGAATGGAGAATAGATTTACCATGGAGACCACCTGAGCATGTGATGCAAAAACAATCTATTTTTACAAAACATGTAAATGAATCAGAAATAAGGATGCGCATACATAATTGCATGTGCTGAATCAAAGTCTAAACTATTGATTCCATTCATTCGAATTTATAATACTGCTAAGTACTGGTTCTATGAGGTTTGCCCACTCAATATCCAGTTTATCATAAATTTACACATAGTATTTTTCTAGACGCTTTATGCATGTAGGGTCTTTGTTGCTGGGTCATGCAGTGTGTTGGAATTGTGTTATAAAATGGGTTATTGACGAGCTTGCAGTAAGTCTTTTTTGTTTCTGAGTACTTGTCTTTTGTTAGTGCTGTGTAGTCAGTTCTAGTTTGCAGCCACTGCAGAATTCGTGTGCACAGTCTTTTCAGCGGGCGTATTCAGCTTGCACTCTTTTATGCATTGATGGTTGTGCCTGCACTATGTTACTCGTGTTTACAAACATGGTTCATGGATGTGCCTGCACTATATTATGCGTAGTTGCATTGATACATGGTTGTGTGCGCACTGTATTATGCATGGTTGCATAATACATGGTTGTATAATACATAGTTGTGTGTGCACTATGTAGTGTATGGTTGCCTAATACATGTTTGTGTGTGCACTATGTAGTGTATGGTTGCGTAATACATGGTTTTGCCTGCACTATATTATGTATGGTTGCATTGATACATGGTTGTGCGTGCACTATGTAGTGTACGGTTGCATTGATACATGGTTGTGTGTGCACTGTATTATGCATGATTGCATAATAGATTGTTGTGCGAATGTGCATGCACTGTATTATGCAACCATGCATAATATATGGTTGTGTGTGCACTGTATTGTGCATGGTTGCCTAATACATGGTTGTTCATGCACTGTGTAGTGTATACCTGTATGGATGTATGATACATGGTTGTGCGTTTCACTATATAGCGTACGTTTGCATTGATACATGGTTGTGCATGCGCTATGTAGTGTACGTTTGCATTGATACATGGTTGTGCGTTTCACTATGTAGTGTACGTTTGCATTGATACATTGTTACAAGTGTGTTTCACATGTACAGCAAGCGTCAGAAACGTCCACGTCTTCGTTGGCACAGTTTCACGAAGAGTCATCAGATTAGCGTCAACGGATGTGATCTGCCAATCAGCAATCTCTCCGCTGGTCAGCTCGCCGTTCTTCGTAAACTCAGTCTACTGAAGGTGACCGCTGCTCTCGAGAAATACTCGCCAGCCAACAGAGCCAACTGGAGCTGGTAAGAAATGGGATTGCCTTTCCAGAGGAAACCGACTTTAATTTTTAAATTGGAATTTTATTATTCTTATTATTATATTATAAAGATATAATAAAACATAATAAGTTATAATGCGGTACTATTTCTTTATTAATTCAAACTGACAAGTATACACATATTATTATCACCAGTATTAATAAATTAATGTTATTCTTACAGTGACTCATAAAATTTTAGTTCATTTCGATTTGTCATAATTTTTTAGTGATGACTTATCTGTATTGTTTGAATTTTTTACCTGTGTTGTTTTGCAATTACAAACTGATGTGCCTTTATGACATTAGCCGACCTCTGTCTTCTTCTTATTCAACAGTAGTCTTTGTCTTTTATTACATAAATGGCATATATTGTCTGGAAGACCGCAATTGTGTTTAGCCTTTCTCCAATAGTATTTGAAGATTTCGAGTGAAATTAATTCGGCTGCTTTGTTTTCAGGTTTGTTCCGCGCCTGAAGCGACGTGCCAAGATGCCTGACTATTCTGATCGCAATGTCTTTGGCATTCCAATCGCTGTGACACAACAGCGCCATGGTCAACCGCTTCCGCAGTGCATCCTTTATGCCATGCGCCATCTCAGACGCTCGGCCAGCGAGTCCATCGGCATATTTCGCAAGTCCGGGGTTCGGTCGCGGGTTCAGGCTCTGAGGATTGCTCTGGAATCAGATGCAGGTAAGGGAGGAAGTGACTGCCATTCATATCTATGGTGCTATATAAATTGTATTATTACTATTATTATTATCATTATATCTACAGGTGGTTGTAATCGTTTTACAGCTGCTCTCTAGTGTCCTGCTTTCACGACCTTGAAGTGACCTGAGAGCAGACGGGGGTACTCCTACCTGCCAGTCATGCATACATTTCATTATGCAACAGATTACTGTAGTAGGGGAAATTTAGGCTATCACACTTTTAGGACTGAGGTCACTTTTATATTTCTCGGATCACTGGTCTGAGTAGAATTAGACATCAGTGTACGGATGTTGAACGAAAATGGGAAATTCGGTTTTAGGTTCTGAAAACGAAAATCGGTTTTTACTGTTTACAAACCGATAATGGAATTCATTTTAAAAAGATCATTTTGAAAGTGATAAGCAATGATTTATGCATTTGTACTGACAATCAGCTTAAAGACTGCCATGGGAAACAAACTAAGTGCAAGAAATAAATGGTGTATGCAACGCTGCGTTACCCACGGTCCCACGCCCATTATGTATATATAAGATGTTATTGACTCATCGTATGATAGATATCGATGTGTGGCATTTCAAGTGCAACATCATCTCGCATTTCATTCTATTTTAACTTTTTGTGATGGCAAAATGAAAGCCAGCGTTTATATAAGATGAGTGAATTGCGGGACCTTAGACAATTTTTTATGTCGAAAAGTTAATGAATTTGAGCAGCTGCCATCTTTGTTTACACTGCTGGCTGGAATTTTGCAGGATTTCTACAAGGAAAAAATTTTCTGAAAAGGAAACCGGTTTCAAATTGAAAACTGGTTTGCCAGAAATCCTATATTAACAACGCTACAATGGAGACAATTTACCTCTGAAGGGAAGAAAATCCCGATAGGTAGATTTCCTAAGTGTAGGGTAATAATTCCTGTAAGATGTGAGATCGGCAATTGATTGTTGAAAGAACAGTAACACCAAACATGATAGAAAAAACAAGACTGAACAGTGAACAACAATAAATTTCTGCAAGATTAGATGTTACTTTTTCTTATTAGAAAAGAAGATCCAGTTGTTGAACAAGACTCATTAATAAATCTCTAAGTAGGCTACTGCAATTAAAGCATGCAAAAGATAAAAAAATTGGGTTACTTTGCCATAACTTTTTGAGCTTACCTGATTGCTATGTACAAGGTATAATGTACATTGCGTGGTGTCTTATACTTTCTTCCTCTACTTTCTTCCATTTGGCCTGGATTGGGAGTGCCTCTGAGAAGGGTGAAAGGGCACTATAAATTCTGATTGATTAGTTATTTGATTATTGATTTGATTGATTGATTGATTGACTGGTTGATTGGTTGCTGGATTGGTATATTCTTTTTATATAATGCATGTTGTAATCTTTCAAGTTGTAAAACAACATTCATACATCTTTCATTCGTATCCGTTTTTTGAGCCAGTTGTAGGTCATGCTGTTTTGTTTTAGCCAAGATTGGTTTTGTTTTGCAGATGGTGTGGACTTTGAAGGTCTTCACGCTTATGATGTGGCCGATCTCTTGAAATTGTACTTCAGAGAACTTCCAGAATGTCTCCTGACCAACAAACTTTCCCATATTTTCATCAGCATCTTTCTATGTAAGCGCTTGATATTATTTTGCAAATGTGTCAACCTAACTTCGATGAATTAATAAAAGGATAAGAAATGTACTAGGAGGTTTGATGTAATTTTATGTTAGAATGGTTTGCCATCAAGATTCTGAAGTTAAACACATCAGTATTAATTGATTGAATAACTGGACTCTATAAATTTAGGGTAAACTAGTATGGACTATTTTATATCTAATAGAAACTTTGTTGTGAAAAAATATATAAAAACAACTACTGAAAGTGCAGTTGGAACCTTCATGTATACTGCATAGTCTAACCTGGTGTAGATGTATCATTGGGAATGCTGCATTGATGCTGTATCAATAAGTTTTCGATTTGACTTAAAACTGAACATGACCTTCATATCTCTTACATATTATGTTTTAAATGACGAACTGTTTATGAACTTGTTTCTTATAACTGAGTTTTAAGTGCAAAGTTTGTGACCATCATTATGATAAGAATAATATTTATTTATGCACTCCTGGGTGCTTGGCCCAGAGTGGGACTGCTGAAGCAGGTTGTCAAACTGACAAGCCACAGTATGATTTCAGAGGGGATGGGTAATATGGATAAGAAGCCTACTGCATTTTGGGTGGGTATCATGAATAAGAAGCCCATTGCATTTTGGGTGGGTAATATGAATAAGAAGCCTACTGCATTTTGGGTGGGTATCATGAATAAGAAGCCTATTGCATTTTGGGTGGGTAATATGAATAAGAAGCCTATGGGGTGGGTAATATAGATAAGAATTTTTGAGGATGGTAATGTGGATAAGAAACCTATAATTATAGGGATGTGTAATATGAATAAGAACCTCTTAGGATGGGTAATATGAATAGGCAGCCTGTGGTGGATAAACATGGTGAAAGAGGTTTCTTTAGTTGAGAGCAAACTGATGTCAGTGACTGTGCAGAGGAAATAGATAATTGAAGGCAGTTCAACTCTGAATTTAAACATGATGCCACTGATGTTAAAGACAATGTAATGAAGACAATGGTTCTAATAATTACGTGCGTGTGTGCGTGTGCTTAGATGTTCCGGTGGACTTGAGACCAGACTTGATTCGTTCTGTGTTGATTCTGTTGCCCGATGAACATCGTCTCTCGCTCCAGTCTCTCCTCCTCTTCCTCACCGATATGGCTACGCATGCGGATTCAAACCAGGTACGGCAGCCATCTATCTTCTTTCGGTTATGCATGGCTATGTCACGTGTGTGCGTAGTGGTATGTGTGTGTGTTTAGATGAGTGCTTGTTGATGTGTGCGCGCGATGTGTAGATGTGTTCATGGTGTGTGCGTGCGTGTGTGCATGTGTATTTGGAAGCAATTATGGCTGTGCTTTTTGCCTTTATGCTCTTCATCTGTCATCTATAAGCAGTATAAATCATGTGCAGCGTAATTGTTATGCAATTACAGATACGTCAACATATATGTCTGTACTGTCTGACTAAACCTTTCAAGTCTTAGTCTGAAACTCAGTTACAGTATCTGTGCAGCTCTACAATTAGTTGAGATCTATTTTCATCTGTTTTGAATATTCAGAAAGACGTGCGTATGTGCATTTAGCTCTGTGAACAATTGAACATGCCTTTGCCTACTCACTCACTTGTATCATATCATGTTGTTAGTTAGTGTAAGGCTATATCATGTTCCTCGTTGTAATAAAAAATACTCTTGACCAAAATTTTATTAGAAATTCTGCTTCATGCTTATCCTTTAAGTTTAAGGCATGCATAGTGTTTAGAGGCATGTATGCATTCTGTGTACTGGTAGGTACAAATTTAACTAATGTGTAAAATCAGCACTATGTATCGTATCTTAAGGTGAACCTGCTTCAGCAGTCCCACTCTGGGCCAAGCACCCAGGAGTGCATTGGCTCTAAGTATTTCAATGCCCTATCATTTCATTATTAAGTAAGTAAGTAAGTAATTATATTCTTTATTAACCAATTGCTAAATGCATTTTGGTGTATGTCTAATAAACACAGGAAAAAATTATATAGCATCATCCTACGAATTGATATGTTTTCTCATCACACGGTTGCTGGCGATTAATTATCTTTGGGATCGGTCATCTATCTGAACTTGCCAAAAATTATGTTGATTCTGTTGCTTCTCGTGACAGAAGCGTGTAGCGGTAAATGTATGCATAGCCAGTAATTGAATTTCCATTAAGTTAGGCACAGAATGCATGGACATGTGCACACATATTGATGAAGTCAGCACATGTTGTTCAAATGCTGGAAACTTGTTGTAATGCTGTTTTTGGTAGCCATATCAGGAATGAAGTCATGTCATAGTGCATCTATTTTTGTAGCTCAACTAACTTTCATATCAATGTCTCTGATCTTCTCCTTACGAATTCTTGTCTTTTTTTTTAATGCACCATGTTCTAATGAGTATCTGCTTTTCGTGGATCATGGATCGCTGAAACTGCATAAACATTAAACATCAATGGATGTTATGCTGATCTGTTGATAATTTCTCTTTCCAGATGAATGCCTGCAACCTGGCCGTCTGCTTTGCTCCTTCGCTCTTCCATCTGTGTAGTGCGAAATGGGGTCGTGCATCGTCGCCCAAGCAGATCCAGAAGCGACCAGCCGTGCCCTCAGAGAAGGACTTGATGGAGCAGAAGGTTGCTCACGAATGCCTCACCTACATGATCACAAATGCCAAGAAGATCTTTACGGTAGACTTCCATATATTATCTGTCCTCATGTTAGGAGTCATCATTATTGTCGTCTTTGTTATTGTTAGAATTTTATTGTCATCAACTCAATTACCACTGTCATCAGTTGCAAGTAATTTTATGTCAACATACAGCAACTGGTTTGTGATGATGATCAGTTTCGTCGACTTCATCACAATCACCGTCGCCATAACCACCAATCATTAGCTATCCTAGTTGTCTGGGTTTTTAAAAAACTTAGTTGTCATTGATAAATGTAAACAATAGTAATTAATGAGATTTCTTTGTTTTTGTTCATGATGGAATCGTAGGTATCTCAGCAAATGTTGAGTACTTGTCAACTGTCCTACCTTGAGCAAGGAGATCCTGTTCCACTTCAAGAACTCTGCCGCAAGTCGGGCAAATGCGACAGTGGTGACTACTCAGCCTACGTTGACTCGTGTGTACAAGGTGTTCTAAAGGTAGCAGATGCCTTACCTATTTCTAAACAAGCGTAAAAGAAATAATTTTGAGGGAATTTCTACCGTGTCCAGATTTTGAATCTACAAAAAGTATTGATCATCTACACTGCATCTGATTCTATAAACACGCTTTCTGTGCTTTTACATGTAGACCATGCTTTACCCCCAGTAGTGTACGCTGTGTCTAAACAAACCAGAAGCAATGTATCATAAAAGATTTTCAGTATAGAAGGGAAAAAATTGATTCAGAAGCAAAGTTTAAATGGAATATTTTTTCAAGAAGGTGAAATTTCAAGTCATGTGAAAAGTTTTTGTTGTTCAATGACACTTGATTTCATTTTGCGTAGCATTGAGATTCAAGAGTGCATCTTATTAATTATTTTATCTCATTCGAAATAGTTCTCTGTGTCTATTATAATTGTCTAGTTACAATTGAGCCTATGTTAACTAGTAAATGAATGCAATTTTCCATAAGCATTCTTAATGTTTTACTGTTTCTAGAAAGCTATCTTCTGTTATTTTTTTGTCAAAAGCTTTGCCGACAGCTTTGTTCACAAGTATCATACGATGTATTGTTTAGGAATCTCGTGACAAGTTCAAAGGGTGGATATCATATCCAACTTCTGGAGGAGATGTCGATCTCACGTACAAAAAGGTTGGCGACGGTCATCCATTGCGACTTTGGAAGTTCTGCGTCGACGTTGAGGCACCACCAGAGGAAGTGCTCAACCGAGTGCTCAGAGAGCGCCACCTGTGGGACGACGATATTCTCAAGTGGCGCATCGTTGAAAAGCTCGACTCTCATACAGAGGTCTTCCAGTATGTGTTGAACAGCATGGTGCCACATCCCACGCGAGATTTCTCCGAGCTCAGGTTGGTGGCTGTTTGATTAAATTCTCAGTTCTCTGAGTTGTGTCCGTTTCTGAAGACTGTGCTGTCATTGTTAAATAAAAAATAATAATAATTAACTTTGTTGCTTTCAGAGGCACTTTCGCAAGCCTGGAAGCAGACGAATAGGGCCATTCCGGACTGGTTTTATAGCAGTAGTTAAGAGCGAAGTTTCCGAGGGATCCTAAATACCTCGGGGTCAAAAAAATAAAGTAATAATAATATTAAGCCTTTCCAGACTTTGATTTTATACTAGGTGGTAGTGAAGTCCCTGAGGGATCCTGTGTACATCGGGGCAATTACAAATACAAAAATTTAAATAATAATAATAATAATAACCTGTGGTTTAATTTGAAACTGAAATTTGAGCAGTATGATTACGTTTCATAGTATGAATGGATGATCACAAGTTATTGCAAGAGTTGAATTTAACTGTTGGCAGCCATGCAAGGCGTATATCATGTCCTACTTCTCAGTTTACCAACACCATCTGTCGAATAGAAGGTTGAGTGAACCTTAGGGAGGGTAGCGGGAAGATCCCATATTGGTTCACTTTCTGTGCCAGAGTGTTATCATTACCCTAAACCCTCCCAGTTTTTTTAAATACTTTACTTACATTTGAATCATTGTTAGTTGTTTCATGTTGGATTGTTGAATGAACTGTCTTTGCAGAAGAATTTTATAGCAAATAGTGTTCCAACTTTCTTCCAGGTTCATACCTAATACCCAGGTAGAAGTCTGAAAGTACCGAAAATTGTCAATCTCAAATCATTCAGGCAAAGTACAGCTTAGTAATTTTGTTATGCATGTAGGTGGAATTGGTTACCTTGGTTTATATTCGCTGAAGTCATTCAGTCTTTGAATATATCATCGTCAGTATATTTTTTCTTCTAGGTCGTGGAGGACAGATCTACCTCGTGGTACATGTATTCTAATTTCGACATCAGTGGAACACCCAAATGCCCCACTGATGGGTGACGTACGGGGAGTTGTCCTGGCGTCTCGCTACCTCATAGAACCGTGTGGATCCGGGAAATCCCGACTGACACACATCATCCGAATTGACCTCAGGTTCGTCTTAAGGACGGCAACTGCATTCCTGTTATGCATTAACAACTGGTTTCTTTTCCAGTCCGCTCTAAACTGTTTTCAGTCCGCTCTAAACTGCTCTCTTCCTGTATTCCATTACTAACTACTGTTTTTCTTCAATCAACTCTACTAATTTTCTCTAAGTTCGTCTTAGTCCATTGGCAGCTGGTGTTTTGTTTTCTTTCTACCATCCACACACAGTGCATTCATCAAGCTGCAGGTAAATCGAGCGTCTTTCATTTACTGCCAAGATGGTTTGGTAAGTTATTTACACAGTACTGCACAGCTACACAGCAATACACACCAGAACTTCCTTCTATGAGGCTAAATTCCAAGATTATATTATGCGGTCATTTTCAGTGTTGTGGCAATCGAAATGTATGCTTAGTCAGACCAGACAAAGCTCAAAGGATTGGGCTGAACTGTTTCGTTATTAGTGCATTAAATTTGTTTAAATTTATTGCCATTCATTACAGCCGTAATTTTTTTCATTTTGTGATTTCAGTTGTTGCTTAGTCCGTCTTTATTTTGCATCACAAAAATTTTAACTTAAGCTGCTGGAAATAACCTTTAAAGATAACTGGGTTTCTGCAGCATACGTTGGTATTATGTAACCAGATGAAAGCCCTCAAGTGAAACGTGTCTTATAAGCTGATGTTTTTCGTATGCGACAGTTGTTTAAATCAAATAATAAAAAATTTAAAAATTATTTTTCATTGTTGTTGTTCAGAGGTCACAGTCCAGACTGGTACAACAGTGTGTATGGTCACGTCTGTGTATCGTATGCTCAACGAATTCGCGACTCGTTCAAGACGAGCATTGCTCTGACGAGCGGACCAGAAACTAAAGTTTAATCATCGTTCTTCCAATCTTATTAAGATTTATCGCTACAAAACCGACAGAAAAGTCTAGTACTTGAAGGTTTAGATTACAAGATTACGAGACAACTTGGTGATAGTGTTGATTTGACCTTCGTTCATGGATGACTTCAACAATAAGAACATCCTTCGCCATGCACAAATGTATAAAAAATCAAGCTGTAGCTGAAACAGAGTGATTTCTTCAGCTGCCTGATTTGGCAACCCTATGGTTAATGTTATGAAACTCGGCTGCTGTGCAAGTGTACAACTGTACATATATTATGAGTAGTAGGTTTCACTGCCTTTATGGAATTTGAAGTGTTTGACAGTAGACGTACAATTGATGCTGAGTAGTTGATGGATTGTGCACTAAATGTTTGCTCGACTAATTATTGTTCAAAGCACACTTTCTTAACACTAACTTCGTTAGGAAAGGCGTGTTGTATTGGCAAACTATTTGAATTTAAGTGGTTTCTACTACTTATGGACTATACTTTGGCCATTTTGGTTTAAATGCTATTTGAGTATTATTGGTGTTGATGTTCTTTTCTTGGCAATAATGCATCTACTTGTGTCTATTACCCTGCTCGGTTTGCTCAAGAACCTACTCCTGAAGTCTTTTTTACTGAAGCAAAGGTAGTGTAGATATTTTGAAGTAGTTGCAGAGGGGGAAACATTTCCTTCTGGTGGTTGACGATGTGGTGATATTGTAGTCAGTCAGTTTCATTGGTCTGTGACTCTTTATTGCCCTTTTGATTGCGCAATGGACCAAGCGACTCATGTGGAGATGTAGTCATATATAGATTTTTTCTTTATCTTAAAGTTTAAAAACTGATGTGATTTGGGTTAATTCCTTGCCAGCTCAATCACAACTTATATATTATATGCTTTTACTAATTTGGCCAAGAACATGGTGATTTCCTTCAGCATTACCAAGCCTGTTGCAGCTCCATTGTTTACTTATCACTTTAACAATGAGCTGCTTTAGTTTCCCAGCCCTTTTTTAGTAGGCTACACTCTCGTTGTTATTTAGCAACCAAAAGAGTTCGGCCAAACTAATTTATATTTAGTCGCCTGCTTGTCAATTTTTTAAGGGTGCGAGCCGCCGTTTCCGCAGTTTTCCTGCAGGTAGCTAAAGGAAGCGTGTTGGCAAATAGGGAGTCGTAGCTGTTTTTAGTTTTTAGTGTAAGAAGAACTTATAGGCGATGTGTCTTCAAGTCTGTTTTTGCATTTTGTGGACTGAAATTCACTTTGTTATTGTGTTCAGAAATCTCCGTTTACCTCAGTCTCTAAGATTATTACGTTAAAGTCATGTTTATATATTGAGGGCATTTGTTGATGTGAGTTTGTTGTAAATAGACAGTGTACAATGGTTAACTGTGGCTTTTTATAATTAATTTTTTTATCATTAATAATGCTTAGTTAATATGAACATAATAAACGGGCAACAATGTTACTTTAACTTGACTTTACAATTTCAATGTTTGCATAGAATGTGTCATGTGTATAAATTTTGAACGTACTCAAGACTCAATTGAGGATTGAAGATGTTGTAGCATCGACTTGCAGCTCTGTAAGTTATTTAAAAGACAGGACGCTATGCTACTTAGTGTCGCGGCACGTGCCTACTTAGATGCATAAAATTTATGGAGTCTTAAGTATCAAGAGACGAAACCTAATTGCTTAGTGGCTTCCAGTTACGAGTTAAGTAAGAACCGAAACATTAATTGAACTGGTCTGACTGAAAACCGAATAACATTTCTATTCTCTGATTAATCTTTTTGTAGTGTGCACAGATACTCAAGTTCTGCTCAGTATACGTTTTCAATCTACCCGAAGCTTTGCTCGGATTTAGTATAATCGCGTGCTTTTGCTTAGAGAGGATAAAAGCACTACATTAGTGAAATGTTTTGATACAGGTGTATAAGCTGAATGAAGGCCGTGAGTATGTGTGTACCCACAATTCAGAAACTCATGATCTACTGATCTAATTAATTAACGGACCACCGACATAATTATAGTTACACATCACTATCATCAGTCATGACGAGTTGAGACTGTTGAGCAGTATGCTGTCTAGACTTATGCTGGCTTTTCTACGATAGTCTTTTGCTTAAACAGAAACTCCAGTGTCCAATAATCCGACCTGTGCTGTGGCTCGTGCTGGTTAGACATGGACACCGAAAGAAATCGAACATTACACGCTGAGTAGAAGTGAATGGTGCTTGGCGACTGTCGAGGTTGAATTGATGAGCACGCACGCTCCTCAATATCCAAGTGCCCACTCGATCTGCATATCGATATCCGACGACACTTGCAAAGTTCAATTGAGGTCCGATATTAGTGATGCCTGTCAAAGCAAGTGGCCATTTATCACTATACATAGGCTACTATGCTATACATGTGCACACACGTGTGTTTGTGTGTGTGCGCGCGCGCGTGCTTGTGGCTAGCGAATAGTCAATCACCGAAGTAGCCTACTTTTGCCTATAAAGGCCGATAGGCTTAGGCCTACTGCAGTGATCGATGATGAGCGTTTAGGCCTAATAGGTCGAAACCTATTAACGGTTGAAGTGGATGCATATCGATCGTCATGTAATTTCTTTATTAGTTTGCTTTCAAAGCAATGGTGCAGTTATATGATGGTCAATTAGTGACATCTCTTTATAGTAGTCCTCGATAGAATTGATCTATTATATAGAGGTCTATAGACTATACACCAATCTGCTATAGTCTACTTAGGCCTAAAGTGGTCTGGCTTAAACTGAACGGTCATCTAAGCCCTATTGGCTCGTCAGTCAAACACGCTCTGATGGAGACTTGAAGCGGGATATATCTTGCCGATCACCCAAACACCAAGTCGGCTTTCGTTTGTCGTCGCAGTTGTGAAGGAAGTCTTTAGCCTACTCGTTAATTGGAGTCACTTTGTTGCATTCAGTTTCGCGCAAAAGGTGAGTCGAGATGTGCTCTGTGGACAACGGTGTAAATTGGATTCGTTGTAATAACATCTTGCGGTTTCAATTTTCATGTCGTCTTTATTTAGCGATCAAGATACCGTAATGATTGAGGGTCACTTTCAATCTTAGCAGATCTGAAATTCTGCTGCATCCCTGGATGAACTTTGTTATGCCTATGGTGAATCAAGGTTGGGAGGGGGGAACTAACGAGCGTCTGACTGATGATCGCCGAGCAGGGAGTTGTTTGGGAAACCCTGGATTGTCCCTCACCAGTTTTTTTAAATTTCCAAATTGTAATGGTATAGCATTTAAAGCTGCTGTCATCTTGACAAAATTGCTTTATTTCAGTGCTGATTTGAAGCCAGTGTAGCTGGAATGAGACAAAGGGTAGAGTACATGATCAAGCCATGTTAACTTACTTAAAGTGCAGCTCCCATATTGCAAATATGCGAGAGTGGAAACACCTTGAGAAACTCTACACACGTTGTCTGGCAAAAGTCAACTGGTTTATTCCGCCAAAACCCAGACTTGTTGTCCTCGAGACCAAAGTCTTGGTCTCGAGTGCGCTCGGGTTCGGTTTTAAAAGGCTTGGTCTTGGTCTTGGTCTTGAGGGCCAAAGTCTTGGTCTTGGTCTTGGTCTTGAGGGCCAAAGTCTTGGTCTTGATCTTGGTCTTGAGGTTCAAAGTCTTGGTCTTGGTTTTTCAAGACCAAGACCAAGACCTACCTTCACGATAGTATCATAATTATATTATAATAATAACTAATACAATTATAATTATATAGTATACATGTATATAAAATGAAATCATGGTATAATATGGCAGTTCGTGTAGGCCTAATACAATATAATAAACAGCAACTAAAAACTATAATTTTGTCAAATTTTCTGAGGAAAAATATTTTATTTCTGGGCGCTTTCTCCGCTGGAAATGTCCAGATACGCCATGCATGGCAGGATTTTAAAAAGACTCACGATTTCTAAATTTATATCCATGCAGTGCTTGAAAAGATGCTGTGCGTGCCAGCAACTTCAGCACCTGTAGAACTTATTTTTTCGCATGGTGGTATTTTCATAAGGCCACACCGGGCACGCCTTTGTCAGAAAATTCTGAATGAATTGGTTCTGTTAAAATGCAACAGCCATTTGCAATAACATTGCACATAATCACATAGAGAAGTTTTGTAGGCACGAACTGAACTCGGAATGCTCTGCAGTTTGGTTATAGAGTTGCTTTGTTTGAATAAAATACGTTTTCATTAAGATAGCAGAACCTGCATTTTTGCAAGGTCTTGTCTTGGTCTTGAGACCAAAAGTCTTGGTCTTGTCTTGGTCTTGAGACCAAAAGTCTTGGTCTTGGTCTTGGTCTTGAAGTTCAAAGTCTTGGTCTTGGTCATGGTCTTGAGGTTCAAAGTCTTGGTCTTGGTCTTGGTCTTGAGGTTTGAGGTCTTGACAACAACACTGCCAAAACCTCACATTCTTTCTAATTACAGTAACTGGTCTTTGGAATGAATAAAGTTGATTTAAGTCTAAGTCAACTAGACCTACATTAGCCTATACCCACTTCTTTTTGAGGGTTCTTGCTGAAATACTTAACACTTTTACAATGAGATTGTACCAAAAGTGATTGCAAAAGAACCACTGCAGCTTATTGCTAAAAATTTAATGTTAAGCAACTAAGTCATTTGAATGTGGGGCAATGAAGTTGAGTCCAGCTGTCATACCCAGTTCACACATCTCTTATCACAGTTGTTAAATTTTTAGACAACCAAGTCAACATGGAGCAACAGAAGTCCACATACGATCCACTCCAAATGACTTCGGAGAAAGACAATGATGAGGAGAAACAGAGGCTGGACATCCCAAAGAAAAGCACACCACGTAAGTTCTACCAACTTTGTTCAGCTAAGAAACTGCTTACTTGGTCTGCTACACACCAAATAACGAAATCCAGAAGTTTTGCTAGTGTTGGATGCCTACTCAGCAGCAGAGGTGCTGCCAGCTACAAGATTTCAGCAGGTCACGTCACAGACATGGAAATTATTCAGCAGTTTGAAGAAATAAAATGTATAAAAGATATTAAAGCTTACAAAGAATTTTTGTCAGGTCATGAGTAAAGTAGGCAGTATAATGTCAAATGACCTGCCACGACCTGTTGAATAAGCCCCTGCAGTGATTATTAAAACGAATCAGTTAAACATTATACAAGTTATAATTGTGAGGCAATCTTCACATGGCCATCAGTCAAACATCTTCCCTGATCCCTTTCTTGCAGTCTTGTCAATCTGTTTTTCCCATTAAATGAATATGTATGTATGTATGTATGTATGTATGTATGTATGTATGTATGTATGTATGTATGTATGTATGTATGTATGTATGTATGTATGTATGTATGTGTGTATGTATGTATGTATGTATGTATGTATGTATGTATGTATGTATGTATGTATGTACATGCATGTATGTATGTGTGTATGTATGTATGTATGTATGTATGTATGTATGTATGTATGTATGTATGTATGTATGTATGTATGTATGTATGTACATGCATGTATGTATGTATGTATGTATGTATGTATGTATTTATGTATGTATGTATGTATTTATGTATGTATGTATGTATGCATGTATGTATGTATGTATGTATGTATGTATGTATGTATGTATGTATGTATGTATGTATGTATGTATGTATGTATGTATGTATGTATGTATGTATGTATGTATATAATTACTTTAGAATGGAAGAAACTGAAAACTATCTTTTATTAAATTCAGTATGCTAGTCTTTCATGAATTTTCCAATTCAATTCATCAATTCATATACTTTGCTGATCGCCAAAACAAACTTTCGCAATGCACACATTTTTAATAACAGTTTATGGATGTCAAAGGTTCAATCCAAATTAATGGCACCACTCTGCTGGCAGGGTCGTACCTTTCTCACTTGTATTTCCATATGCAGTAAAATCGACCATCAAAGCATGAATTGAAGGAGTGCATTATATGCTCCAAAGTATTAGGAATAAATTCAGTAATTCATGATTTGTTTATAGGAAAAAAGACGAACACAGAAGCTGCAACAAAAACAAGTTCAGTCGAACCTGCCGAGACAACATCCCCCGTCAGAGTTCACAAGACCACATCTCAAAGTCTCCCAACGTTTGAAGCAGTAAAAAAGTCAGTTCAACCTTTATCGAAAACAAAGGTTCTTGATACACGAAAAGTAAAGAAAACTGAGGAAGCCCCGGATGCAGGAATTCCACGAACCCATATAGTTCTTTCAAAACATATCAAGTCAAGACCAACAAATAAAACTCTTGCAAAATCTGCTGGTTCTGGTTCATCTACTAAAACTGTTGCGAAATCATTCCAAGATGTTAAGAATTCCATAATTTCAAGTGAAAAAAATCCTAAGCTCAGAGATGTTCATGAAAGATTGCCGACTCCAGTTAAAAACACAAAGATATTTCAGTCTTATTTACAGAATGAAAAATTTTCAAAGTCAGGAATGTCACAACAGGATGTCGAAAGTCATAAATCCTCAAAATTTTCTTTCAAAGTCCGATCGATTTCCGTTCCATCAGTATATCCGCCATTTCATACGGTGACGACAACCCCACTGAGGAGCTTCTCAAAAGGATCGCATTTATCCCACTCTGGACTCTTCCGTCTGAGCGCCAGCAGTCTGGCCAGTGTGCCCGAGTCAACCAATGAAGACTCCTTTGATGAATCCATGACACCTACGACGTGTAGGAGACTTTCGGTCAGCACACAGGATATCAGTCGTTATGATTTAGAAGGCAGCACGTCGTCATCCGCTCAAAATGTTGGTTCATCAACAAATGCCCCGCTTGGTATGTCTAATGAAGGTCTGTTGCAGGAAAGTGGTCTGAACTGTCAGGGGCTTTCAGATTCAGGTCATTCAGGAGGCAGCCTGAGTGCTTCAGACATATCGATCAGTGGAGGTGATCTTCATTCAAGATCATGGTCTTCAGAGAGTGATACAAATTGGCAGACGCAAGGCAGATGTTCAAATGTTCTTGCCATTCCTGAAAGTGAACATCACTGTTTCGAATGGCAGACGTGCACTGATGACTCATGGGAAAGGCGAAGGAGAGGTGAAAACAGCGAGAAAGTGGGGACCTTGGCTCCTTGTTCTGGAAGTAAAAAGAAGGCTGAACATGTGGCTGACGATGCATCAGACACTTTGGAAGCACATAAATATATCAGTGCATCATGTCCATCTCTTAACATGTTATCATTGGATAACATAGAACAGCAATTGTCAGGTACTGATGAAATGATGAGTAGAAATAGAGTCACGCAAAGATATCCATTGTCAGTGGAAGATTCTTCTTATAGAACCGGTGCTAACAAGGACACTGATAAATCTCTATGGACGATGGTTAGCCAGGCAAGTGAGTTTCTTGTCAACGATTCTGAGAATTCGTGGAATCATCGAATGAAGAGTGGATCTGAATCAACACTTTGCCAAAGTCAGGACTTTGGCGATGATGAAAACATGTTACAAAGAGCCTTAACTCTGTCAAGTCGCAGTCCAAGCATGATCAGAATGTTGCAACGTGGCACAAGTCTCTCGATGTCGAAACTTCACCTTCAGAGTTCACACGAGAGTGGTCTTGCCAAACTGCATCTGGACGTTTCACGTAAACATCATCACAGATCAGTGGATGATGTTCTTTTCGACAAGGGTCACTTCAGAGTTGTTCATTTTAAAGCTCCAGAGCCAAACAGTCGCACAAAGCAATGGCTGACTAATCTGGCTACTCAGGAGCAAAAGCAACAAAAGAAGCAATCGCTCGTTCAGTCAGACGAGCAAGGCTTCAAAATGACCGATGCTCATTTTTCAGAAGAAAATCCAGTAACAGCAAAGAATGACCACATAATTGAACAACTCGAAAGTGATGAAATGCAAGATGACAACAGGAATGAAACAGGGATGGATCCAACTACACCGGCAGTTGACTGGTCAAGAAAGTGCCAAGATGAAAGCATAAATGAATTCAGTGGAAAATCTAAACAAAACAGAGATGAGATAGTCAATGAAGCAACAGAAAACCCCGGTGAAATCCGAAACCTTAGAGAAGAAAGCAATTACAAAGAGACAGCGGACTTTGATGAAACCGATTTACAGCGTGGATCAGTTGATCAACTACAAATTAATCAAACAAATGATCTCAACAGGAAATCTGATCTCAATGGAGCTGAATGTACGAAAGATCATTTTCAACCAGTGGAACAACTAACTAAAGATGACTTTAGCCACGAGTTAAAGGTAAATGAAGATGACCATCAACTTGAGAAGAAAATAAATGAAGCTAATATTCAAACTGGAAAACAATTAAGCAATGATGATCTACAACATACGTTAAAGGGGAATGAAGATAACTTTAAAACTGAGAAGAAAAGAAGTGAAAATGACCTTGAATCAAGGGAACAACTACAAGATGACCATCAAAATCATAAGCAGGTTAGTCACCCTAATAATACAAGTCAGCACATTGAAGGTTCGGAAACAGCCGAACCAGAGGATAACAGAGACAATGAAGATCAATGGGGAGAAACCGACTATAAAACAAACAGTGCTGCGAAAGGCTACGATCCAAGTAAGACCAACTCTATTGTTGGACAAACAACAAAAGACGAGCAAGCTCAAGCCAACAGCGCAAATGATGCTGACCTGAAAGTAAGTTTAACTGACAAGGAACAATGTAGCATGCCTCGTTTTTTGATTGGTGGCTTAAATCCGAATCTAGAAACTGCAACTTCTGATGATGAATATGAGGACTATCACTACTGTAAGAAAGGAAAAGATTTTAAATATTCTGACCAGCAAAAAGCTAGCATACATGAACACTTGATTAACACTACTCGACAAAGAGATTCCACGACAGTTGAAACTGAAGAACATGAAGAAGAAGACGTTGAGATGATAGCTGACCAAAGTGAAGTTGACCTCAACATTGATGAAGATGATGGAATACATCATTCACGTCGTCAACAGTGTTCAAGAAACAGTTATTATACTGATGGAGACTGGATAGAAACCAGACATCAACAGCAAGTTGATAGTATTGAAGATGTCAATGATTGTGAAATGTACAGATTAAGCAACACCATCCCAGTGATTTATGAAGTGGATGAAAACGGAGGAAGCCAAGAATTCTATGAAGGAAGGCAAGAATACTATGATGATAGTCTTGACGAATGTCAACAAGAAAGCCCAGTTGATTCGGAGATGTATGATGAAAATGAAGATGTAATCTTGCAAGATGATGATGATGATGTGCTGTACAATGATGAAGATGAGTTGGATGTAACAGATGACTTAAATCATGAACAGCAGCAAAGTGAAACATGTACAACTGTATCGTGCATCTACTTTAAAGAACTAGGAATGTTTAATCTGAGAAATTTTGCAGAGCGTGCACATGAAAGGAACGCAAACCACAGAGATTTCCCAGATGCAGGGTCTACCTTTCGGCAGCGCAGAAAGTCTCTTGGAATGAGGTTTAGCACATCCGAAGACCTCAGTGCCTACGACGATGAGGATCCTGACGATGCTGAAGCCAACTCTTCAGCAGCAGAATCCGTACAAACTGACAAAGATGAGTTTTCAATCAGCAGAGATCAGTGGCTTTGGAGAAGACTCGACTGGCAGAAGTGGTTGTCAACATCTGAATTGGAATACACTGATCCTCAGGACTGGTATGATGGTAGGTCACTGTCATCCGATTGCATTCTGGTACCCAACCGATACGCAACAAAAGCCAATTCAGTTGAAAGCGTAATGTATGAGCCCAGTAGTGTAGGTGCAGACATTGTCTGGCCAATCAGACGTCATCATTCTGTGCCAGCCAATTCACTCGTAGCTAAGCAGACCAGACAGTACGCTGGAGACATACAATCCAAATCTCAGACTCTACTAAACCAAAATGAAAGGCGAAAGTCACTTCCTGGTTTGAAGTCCGCACAAAGCAACTGCAAGAAAAGTAGCAGTTTGAAAGCTATGCTGCAAGTTATTGAAGCTGTACAGAAAGCAACTGGTGAAACAAGCAATGGATCAGCAACTGATGTGAATTATACAATCACACCAGAGCAAGCTGTCAGTTGTGACTTTGCACAACAACTCTCAGAAGATCAAAGCCAAGAGACTATGGCTGAAAGTATCAATGACTTTAATCCACTAATAGATGAAGAGAAGCCACAAGACAATGATGAAACACTGAACAAAGAAAAGGCTGCACATAAAGACGCTGTCATACAAGTTTCAAAGTCATTAACTGTTGGAGACGAAGAAACTTTCATTAATACGGTACAACACCAACCTAAAGACCTTATAAACAATATTCCTAACTCTGACGGACAGATAGGTCTAAGCATAAGCAGAATCGAAGATGATCTTGAGACAAAAGAAATCAGTAAACTGATGCAGGATGCTGAAATCCACCATGGGACTCCAGCTGGAAATCTACTGAAGAGTGATAATCCAGAAACGCATTCTAAAATATCAGCTGAAATACATAGTGAGTGCTCACAAATAACGAATACGACACAGGGCTTTAACTGGAATCCATTTTCAGAACTCGGTGAAAATGGTTCGTTAATGGGCAACAGGATGACATCCAGAACTGCATTCAGTCAGACCGACATTGCAGTGAGACCACGAAATCTGCATCCGTATCTTTCGCATCCATCTCTAAATGGACTTCACTCAAGTCGAACAATTGAAACTCAGACCGATCTGAACATGCAAGATATCGAAACACAGACGTCACCTACATTTCAGAATTCACAGTTCAGCTGGTCATCTGGTGAATCTAAGAAATCAGACCAACATCATCATACAGATGGAGAGAAGACAAATGTTGAATCAAGTCCATCACCATTTGGCACAGACAAAAATGCCAAAATAAACTCAAACAATTACCACACAGACAATGACAAATCAGAGGACAAAGAATATTTGGAAAAAACTGCATCTTTTGTCTGCTCTCTGTCAGAACAAGACAGCAATCGAGCCGATCCAATAACAATGGCAAATGACGACAATGTAGATACTGAAACAAGACGTGACCACATAATACACAGATCATTCTGTCAATCATCGTTTGAAGATACTGAAGTGAATAACTATCCATCGAAATCAGAAACCACTAAAGTATCTAATATTCCATCACACACTGGCGTTGAACATAATGATAACAAAAAAGACCTTTTTGAAGAAGACATGCATTGTGACATTTCCATCAGGGACCCATACATAGATATTAAACTGAAAAATTTGGATTTACTAGCATCAGAAGTGGACAGAAGCATTGACAGCACAGCTGAACAACAAACACAATTCGCCAGCACAAAGCTTGATTTTCCTCAACCACTGAGAGAAGATGCATTTAGTGATAAAGAATTTCATCACATGTTTTGTGACACACTAATTCTTTCAAATGAAGCTGTGAGTAGGAGAAAGTACACAGACAGCACACCCAGCTTTGAAAGCAGTGCTAGGAATTATAATTCAATGTGTGAAACAGATTGTTCTTCAACAAGATACAGATACTTACAAAGACCTGATGTTGAAAAACAGTCACAAGGTTCAAAACAGCCGAGTACATCATGGAAAGCTGCTTCAAGATACAACTCAGTTTCTTGCTCAGCTGCAAATAGTGAACTTGGTAAGAGATATTACACAGACGAAGCTGGCAGTGACAGAAACGCAGAGTTTAAACTTGATTTTGGAAGTGGACTAACTTCAGTTAAATCTGGAATGCTGTACGAAGAAAAAGAAACACACGACAAGATAAAGCAACAAACAAGCAATGACGAAGCAAAGAGTCTTCAAGAATCATGCAGTTATCGTTTTCCAGAAACGAGGTTCAATTCTAAGTTGAATTCTAAAGACCAGATGATAACAGCAACCGATCGTAGCTATCATCCGCCAAACTCCCACAGTGAATGGAAGAAAATCTGTTCAAATAGCCAACAAAGAAGCATTAAAGTTAATCCAGAATATTCAAAATATTTATCAGACAGTCGACAGGAAAGACATCCAACAAGTGCAAATGATGTTGGAAGGTACTCAGGCAGGCATACAAGTGACCGTTTGGCCTGGACAAAAAGTTCCTACTTCGACTCAACAAAAGGAAGCTATCAAGCACAAAAAGATAATGATAATTTGGCAGAAATGTCTGAAAAGCACTCTAGTTTCTTCAAAGAAAACTGTCAAAGTAAAAATAACGTTAAATTCTCAAACAAACTAGAGGTATGCCATCCAACATGGGAAGAAACTGTTGGAATTTCCTCAATGATTCCCATAAACCGCAATACATCAACAGAATGCTCCAAATCTAGTTCAAACAGGTTGCAAGTAAGCAGTCTAGCCAGTTCTAAACCTTGTGGATCCTATTCAAGTAGCTTTACAGGTCATGCAGAAAGTTACCGACCCAAATATAAGTCTACTTTTAAGCATCATGAAAAGCCAAAGTCCTCTACGTTTTCTTCTGCTGTTCATGAGTATGACTGGGATGAAATTGAAAGACTACGCAGAGAGAGGCGTCGCCTGCTTGGGCTGCTAGTCAAAGACATCACAGCATCAAAAATAAGAGTCGAATATGCAGAGTCGCAGCTGAACTACCAAATAGATTGGACCAAGCAGCTACTTCATCAAATGAACAAAGACGATGAAGCTGATGTTTGGTCACATATCAGATAGCTAACTATCTGACAAAAGCACAATCAATATCTTCATTACTGACTGTTAGAGTAAAGAGCTGTAAAAGCTGGATATTCCTTCACTGATGGAAGAAGATGGAAATCATGAAAAACTGTCCTCAGTCTTGACAGTCTAGTGAATAAGCTTGTGCTTGGCTTTCAAGTAGCGCTCTAGAAATTTCGAGTTTACTATTACGATTAGTCTACGAGTTTACAGATGGAGGTAGCACAGAATAGTGAATCAGATATCTTAGCTTGAACCAATGTTTAAAGTGTGTACCATAGTTCTGAAATCAAATAGGTCTACCTAGGCCTATGCAGTGCACTATTGACGTATGTTAAAAAATTCTAAAAAATATCAGATTCTTCGCGAAATGTAGTTTATGTCGTGGATCCAGAACAGTTGCCATTTAATGCAAGTGATTCATTTATGATAATATTTATGATTATACTTGACTTGAGTATCTCCTGCATAATTATTTATAACGCTTGCTTCAACTTTGATGACGAAATAGCTTTTGATACTTTGGTCTATTTGTACAACTAGAAACTATACTGCATAGAGAGTGACAGTGTTTTTTTATTTGAAGAGTTACTGTACTTATCTGCAGAAATGCGGTTGATTTATTAATTAATGCAGATATCCAAGTAATTTCTAAGTAACTACACTGCAGCTCTCATGTGCTTTCATGAGCTAATACCAGATAATGTTAATTAGTCTCCATTCAGTTTAGGCTATCTCTCAAAGTCAATGAGAACTCAGACAACAGTAGGCTATGTTTAAAAAAATCATGAAGTAGGGCCTACCTAGAAAAAACCACAGCCTTTCATCAAAAAGTCAACAAAGTATAGACGTAGCCTACATAATCAGCAATAAGCAAATAGGCCTACTCAAAGTGAATAAGTAGAATAAGAGTGAGGGAACAAAATATAAGCACACCAAAAGGGACAAGTCCCGCTAAGTAGTGAAGTGTAAAAGTAAAAGCTGTAGGGAGAATTTGAATGCAATATGATGTTACTTAACTAAGGAAACAAAAATTAGCCTATTATCAAAACAAATGTAAGCCTATAGTAAACACAACAGGAAAAATTCAGAGAACGAACACAAACAAAAGATAGACAAACAATCAAAGAAATCAGCATTATCATGAGTAACCTCTCGTGCCATTAACAGAAAAATATTACGTATGTCCTAGACTCCTAGTGTATGCACACGCACCCACGCTGCCACGCAAGATCATTGATTAGGCCTACACCGATAAGTTTAAAGGTTGCAGTGCAACATTTACACAAAATAGGCTACAGTCAATGAAAGTACGTAGGCCCACCAAAGGTGAGGATATAGCCTAAGGATAATGCAGAAAATTAGCTTGCAGAATCGATCATAAGAAACACGGACCACGGTTAATTTTACGCTAAAATTATCTTTCCTGTGCAATTTCTCATTGATTTTTGATAATTGTTTCAGCTTTAATCAAATCAAATGGGTAGCTTTGAAATTATAATTTGCAAGATAGCTTCAGAATTTGGATCGCGCTAAATAAATATTGAGCTAAAGGATAAATATCGGCGTTCCATATCCGCCCCCGCGCACGCTTTCGAGTGAGATACGACGTTCCAAGAATAGAACGGTTGGTTCTATTAATAGCCGACCTAGTTTCTTTATAGGTCTGACGTTATAAATTAACCATGCAGGCCACGCCTAACGGAAACGAATCTCCGTATTAGGCAGCCGATGTTCCGGTCAAAATCTTCTCAAAACGAGTTTACGCCACAATAACGCCATCCTTTTTCCACAGAATAAAATCTCGTATGTTGAAAGATGACAGAAGTTTAAATATCTGTTGAAATATGAAGTTTGCGCCTGTTTTTTTGCAAACGATAATTATCCAAGATCACGGATTCCAAATATACCTTGATTCCGGTCACACGGGCTGCGTACGTCAATCCGGTGATGTCACGAGTTACTGGAAGGTGATTGGCTGCGCTCCATATATGGAATCGCCGGCAGTTCATTCATAAAATTGCGACGTGTACTAAAACACCGGCGGCATGGCTTATTTCGCTCAACAAGAAACTCAGGTTGTCATTGGCACAATAACGATTCACCGGTTAACTCCGTTCTAAATCAGTTCAGTTCGCTTAACCATCTCCACCGACTATCGACTCCTTCAAGAAGGGTCGATAAAATTAATATAAGCCTACGTAGTCTATTAGGCCTACAGGCTCTGTATTTTTATTTAGGCTACCGGCGTTTTCGGCTGTTTCTTTCTGAAATATACGGACTTTCAGCTAACGGATTACCGTCCACCGATTCGGTTCGGAGCTACCGTCGTGGATTAACCGTTGCCATTACCTTGGCGAGCGAGGGAGATGTCTGGTCGGAGGTCTGTCTGCAGACGGACTAGGGTCGTGACCCCTTGACCTGATCGCAAATGATCGTCGACCCTCCTTTCCAGTTTGCTTGGATGGAAGAGGAAAGCAGCGAAGAGACGAGCGGTGAGCGAGACGTCCAGAGTCTTGGGTTCGACGTTTTCAATCTTGGCCCCGGCGGGACCCTCCGCCGGACGCCTGCAGGGTCGTCGTCGTCGGCCCAGGATGTGCATGGGGCTGGGCCAGAGCTGTTTCTGAACGAAAACCTCGATACACCGAAGTCACACCAATCACCGGAAGTGGCAGAGGCGGCGACCTTCACCTTCGAATCAGCTGGATTTCTGTTCGGAACAGGTCTTGCCGAAACTAGATCCATTCAACGTATGTAGCCTAAATATTCGTTTTAATTTGATTTCTTATTAACATGGGCGGAGTTTGTCAGAGGCTTGTGGGGTGGGGGGGACTAAGCCCCTCTAAGAAGGACCAGTTTCAACTTTTTTAACCATGAAAATGGTGTCTTTTTTCGGGGTTAGCCCCCCCCAAATAAGGCCCAGACTCGGGGTTAGCCCACCCCCCCCCAAGATCGGAAACCAAACTCCGACCATGGGGAAGGGTAAGAATGCAGTCTAATCCATGGGGAATCTAATACAATTGATTATTTGTTTCTTCAGTCAATTATTGGAAAGGTTGGTGTGTGGTAATTGTTTTGGTGATTTAATGTGCTGGTCAGCAAAAACTGGGAAGTTCTGTCATTAATTCCGGAAGTAACTGCTGGGAAATGGGTCTACCCCTCTATAGGGTGTTGAAATTCAGTTCAATGAGGGCTTAACTGTGCGTCCTGTATGAATTGTGGAAAAATAACTGGGGGAAGGGGGTGAGACCATTATCCACTTGGAATCGGGGTGTGAAAACAGACTTTAACATGGGCTCTAAGAAAGACTGGGGGGTTGAAACCTCCCCCCAAACCCCTCCGGCTATTCTCACCCTGGTCCTAAGAAAGACTAGCGGACTATCGGGTGGATCTCTGATGATACGTCTCTCATCTGATCCTCCACCTTCCAATCCCGACCTAGTAGCTGTTTTACCCCTCTGATCCTATGGCAACCGGACAAGTACCTCCTTTGGACTACTCTTACGGACAACCCTTTTGAAATTTTGACTAAACGCAGCGCTCGTGAACACGCCGGTGCCCCGCGCTTGGCTTTCGAATAGCGCTTTAGAAGTTTGGAGATTACGATTACGATTGCGATCTTTCTGTACAATTCTCGTGCAGCCTGGCAAAGGTAGCCTAATCATTCCAAAATAGCTGAACGCGCAGATAATTGAACAGTCAAGTTATCAGAAGAAACTAGTGGAGTCATGGCTGTTTTTAGAGAATTGTTAGAACCGCACATGTCAAGCCCTTCTTTCTTTTCCCATCCTCCATGGTAAATTACTCCCACCCACAGGACAACGACATTTTCCCATTGGTTTTCACTGCACAGAACTGCTTTTACAACTGCACAAATCCATTTAGAACTGCACATTTTGTGTACAACTGCACGTTTAAAAACGCCCTGAGTGGAGTCGCTTATAAAAGAGAGCGTAGGCTTATAATAATTATTTCGTCTTAAGTACGGATTGGAGAAGACGGCTTCTATCATGATCCAGTTATAATAAAGTCAAAGGTCAATTCCAGTCAGAGTCTGATAATATCCGAACGCATGCAGAATAATTCAAGCAGTTTCTCAAGCCAGGATTCGATTTGTAAAGGAGGGAACATTTCACCCCCACCCCAACCCCTAACCCCACCACAACTCGGGAACCCACAGACAGCACCACGGTGACAGCAGGGCGATTGCCACACAATTATTGTGAAAGTTTGCCGTTTCACTCTCTGTCTGTCTGTGTATGCCTGACTATCTGCCTGTCTGTCTGTCTGTCTGTCTGTCTGTATTGGGTTTTTTATCTGTCTGCTTGCATGTCTACCTGTCTGTCTATCTGTATGTATGTATGTCTGTCTGCCTCTCCATATGCCGAATATATGCCTGTCTGCATTGTCTGCCTGTCTTCCTGTCTGTCTGTCTTCCTGCTTGTGTCTCTTTGTTTTTTCTCCGTCAGCCTGCCTGCCTGTCTGTCTGTCTGTTTGCCTCTGCCTGTGTTCCCGCCTGACTGGGTTCCTGCCAACCTGTGTTGGATGTATGAAGTGCATGGACGGTGGGAGGAAGCTGAGTGAGATCGAAGTATACCGACGGCCAGATATTTGGTCAAGACCCCGCTGGACCTTGAGAATCAGAGTGAGGATCTTAAATTGTACGCGAGCACGAAGAGGGAGCCAATGAAGTTGGGGGAGGGGCGGCAGCGCATTGGATAACAAACTGGCATGGAGATCAGCGGACCTGAGTTTGAGCCCCGTAGGATTGAAGTGCTTTGTAGGCTGCTATTAGCGTCGTGTATTGCAGACTGTCTGTTCCATTAGCAGTTAAGATTTAGGTCTTCTTTGATAACTGATTTGTGCTCTTGTGATTTGTTTCAATCATTCAATGGCATAAATGTACACTGTAGCCGGTTGCGGTTTGTCAACCGGATTACTTCAATAGAGGAATATTATTATTATTATCAAACATAAGGGTAGAGATGCGCGAATAGGCTACTTGGGAAGGTAGGCAATCAGTCTGATAATAATTTTCGTTTATTTAACAATCCGGTTGACATACGGCAACCGGTTAGGCCTACAGAAAAGTTATGCAGTTATCTTAATTAGCATCAGTTTTAACTATAGGCATACTAACAGAAAAGACAGTCTGCAATGCGACGTCGTTAATTAATAGCAGCCTACAAAGTCAGTTTATCCTATAATATATACGGGGTCTTGGGGAATCGAACTCTCAACTTCGCTGATCTCGATGCCAGTGTGCTATCCATTGCGCCACTGCTCAATCCATAGCAGATGAGTTGAGCACTGATGGAAGCGATGGTGGACGAATCTTAAAGGAAGACCAAAAGAATGGATATTATACTGCAGTGGAGTCCATATACGAGAACATCATGTAAAAGCCACAGCTACAGATGTACAGGTGGTGATTAGATGCTGCAAGAACAAGGACGATGGTTTGCCTATAGTATGTCGTCGAGACTGGTGGGAGGGGGTCTGCATGGGCGCCGTAGAAGTCACAGCGTATATATTTGGAGTGGGAGTGTTGGGAGTGGTGGGTGTGGGTAAATATTATTACCCTCTTTTTTAACCCTCAATGGCTCATCACTTTCAATCGCATGCACGATCATCAACCACGTGGCTTCAGTAATCAGTAACAATAATATAATAGATTTATTCACGCACGCACGCACGTACACATTATGCGTGTGTGCATATATACATATATACATATATATATATAATAATAATTATATATAGGCTATTTATATACATACACTTATATATATATGCATATATATACACGCGTGCGTATAAAAAACACAATTGTATATATATATATATATATATAAATTACATAGAAGTGGGTATAGATCATCTGCATATTACGCAAGATGGCGTTTCAGTGTCAGGCGTAGGACGGACGAACGGTCGAAATTCCTTTGGCGTGGGCGTCAGCTCGTGAGAAGAGCTAGACAGGGATATACAGAAGACACAGACATATATAAGCTATATATAAGCTATATTATTATGTATATATATATATATATATATATATAAGTGATCGAGAGAGAGGCCAGCGCAACACACGGCTGGTAGCTTATGGCCCAGCGCTGTCGTTAAAGCGTCTCCCACACGCGTCGCGCAAAAACCTGATGTGGGTCGCCCGCCGAAGCCACACGCCGCCACCACTGCAGCAGCGGTAGAAGCAGCGGCGGTGAAGGACGCTCACCCGCCGCCAACGCCAGCGCCCTCCGCCGCCACCGACTCCGCCCGTCGCCGCCGCCGCCGTCGCATACACTTCCGCCGCCATCACCGTGGCAGACGACCCACGCGCCCATCATGGACCACGTGACTCCGTTCAACGCTCAATACCTCAACGACAACGACGACGACGATGATGAGATGATGATGATGACGCCCGAGCCCAAGTGACACAGACAGACTAAACCTATACAATGTATATTATTGTTGTATATCTGTGTTTAGGTATACATCTACATCCATCTTAGATGAGTTTATATGTGTATACATATAAATATAGGGTCTATTTATATATGTTACATATAAAATTATATTCACACATTCATATATATATATATGACATATATATATATATATGACACTGAAATATATATGTTATATACATGTACCAACGATGTGTACAGATATAGCCACGTTCATAGGCCTACTGCTTATCTGACCAGACACTGCTAATATAAACTATATATCAATATATAAAAATATATATAATATATATATATAATATATCCGTTTGCAGAATGTCGTTTGTCATCGATTAAGTGCTTGCGACTCCCACGATGTATGTGTCTATCTGTCTGTCTACCTGTGTGTCTGTCTGTCTATCTGTGTGTCTGTCTATCTGTCTGTCTGTCTGTCGACCTAACCGTCGTTATATTCCTCATGATGACTTAAGAAATATTTATTATGTCAGAGTCTACACGCATGCGCAATACCCGTATTTGAATCTAAACTTATAGTAAACAATATTTACATCATAGGCCCATCATCATCATGTGAAGATATTGAAAGGAATAGGCCACAGATAATTTTGTAAGTTATATCTCGACACTGATGAGAAATCGCTATTTGTGTTACGAAAAATAACAGAACATTATAATTATCTAGAGACGGCTGAAACATATCTGACAACAATAACAATTAACAACAACAAAACAATGTTAGTGAACTTCAAAGTAATAATGACGATGACACAATAGCTTGATAACGACAATGAAGACAATGACTTTGACGACGACGACGATGACGATGATCAGTAGCGGCACCAGGGGTCTGGGGGCTAAGCTCACCAAAATAAGGTCATCGGTTTTTTACATGTAAAAATGAAATATTTCCACGTTTAGTTCCCCCCCTTCCAAAAAAAACGTGACGTAGGCTATTCATGAGATTTCGACCAAATGACAAAAAAACCATTTTCATGAGATTTCGACCAAATGACTAAAAAAAGGTCGTCAGAAATTTTGGTGGATGAAAATGAAATTTTCTCCGGAATTCAGCCCCCCCCCCAAAACTGAAATCCTGACGTCTCAAGAAGAAGTTCTCGGTTTCCATGACATATCTACCGGAAATTAGAAACAGATTTGTATTAGCTTCAAATTTGGCGGATTAAATAGACTTTGACAAGTTTTAACAGTGGCGTAGCTATAAAATTATGTGCAGTGTGCGCAAGGCACACGAGTTCACGACCTTCATGGCCCACAGAGATCGTTAAATAATTATTTATCCTAATAAGTAATTTTCACTATTATGTGACAGATGTAGTTGTGAACACACTTACTTCGTTACATTACAAACGCCTGTTAACTTAGTGTCAAGCACCGTTGTCGTTGGCAAGAAACACAACTGAACGTTTGACTGGTTTTTTAGTATGACTGGTTTTTAGTCCTGAGTCATGATGGTCATCTGGTCGTAATCTCTTCGGAATATACCATGACCTCTCTAGTCGTATATCTCTCTCACCTTATATCACTGCATTGATTTAAAGCTTTTTGAAACCAAAATTAATGGGGTGGGTGCCACGTCCCATGCAATTTTTAAGTAGGGGCATGGCCGGATTGGCCCCATGGATCCGCCCCTGACTGGACTGTAGCGTTTTGTCCAACTTAGTCACCGCTCCTGAGCCGTCTGCTACCATATATTCTTCAGCCTGCCTGGTGGCTGATGTTTGCCATCGAATGGATTGAACCTTGTCCAACTCCTTGTTTTTGCTTTTGAGTTTTGACCACTGACCACTCACTATAGCCTGACATGTAGTAGGCCTATATAATCTCCGTATGTCCCTGAGTGCGTCTATATGTCTGTCTATTCCTACCTTCCTCCGTCACTGTATCTACATGCCATTCCATTTGCCTGTTTACTTCTCCGTTTGCGTTCGAAGCATTTGACCCATAAGCTACACAGTGCTATTTAAAGTTTCTTATTTCTATTCTCGTTTGACCATCTCTAATGTTCTGACGCGCTTCTACATCAACCTCCCTGTGTCCACGTATACCTGTAAGCGCTAGAATGACCCTACCCTCTTCTGCATGTACGTCAGTACTGTCAGTATGCATCTTGTGTTTCACTGCCTCTTACCAATAGCCTATGTGAACCCCGCCCGCCGACTCAGATTGTCCTGTAGCGATTACCGCGTCTAGGCCGATCGCATGCAATCCTACACCATATCCCTCAATTTTTCTCCTATTTAATCCTATTCTTGGACGTCGGTCAGTAGGGCGCTCCCTTCGAGAACTGCAGTGATCTAGTTCTAGTTTCCCACAGCAATATCCGTGGTCTACTTATACATGTAACCTACATCATCGTATGTTATGCAGTCAATTTCTTTAGCTCATGTAGTCCTGTGTCTCGTATACGACTAAACCGAGCTATACTAGCACATTTTTTGTGTATTCAGTTATATTACTACAATATACAAGTAAATCGGTGAGAAATGGCGGATGCGTTAAGATATTTGTAGACAGAGGCCGATACAGAAATTTCGAAAGGGGGGCACAATTTTCGGTGAACTTTGACCCCCAAAAAACTTGCCGAAATCTCAGCAAAATACCATTTTTCTGCCAAAATAACTGATGACCTTTTTTTAGTCATCCGGCCAAAATCTCAGCAAAATATACCATTTTTCTTGCCAAAGTAACTGATGACCTTTTTTAGTCATCCGGCCAAAATCTCAGCAAAATATACCATCTTTCATGCCAAAATAACTGATGACCTTTTTTTAGTCATCCGGCCAAAATCTCAGCAAAATATACCATTTTCCTGCCAAAGTAACTGACACTTTTTTTAGTCATCCGCGGCCGAAATCTCAGTAAAAATATACCATTTTCCATGCCAAAGTAACTGATACTTTTTTTAGTCATCCGCGGCCGAAATCTCAGTAAAAATATACCATTTTCCATGCCAAAGTAACTGATACTTTTTTTAGTCATCCGCGGCCGAAATCTCAGTAAAAATATACCATTTTCCATGCCAAAGTAACTGATACTTTTTTTAGTCATCCGCGGCCGAAATCTCAGTAAAAATATACCATTTTCCCTGCCAAAATAACTGATGACCTTTTTTAGTCGTCCAGCCGTAATATCTTGGGAGTAGGCCTATACTATGGCCTCACTAGTCGTATTGTGTTACTTTTTCTCTCCGGCCTTGTCCCACTCCATTTTTCAAATACCTTCTTGAAACCAAATGGGAGGGGGCATGGCCGGATTGCTCCCTGGATCCGCCCTGTTTGTAGATATAATTTATAGCGATAGATTTAGCTATAAATGCGTTGCGACTGAGTAATTGCATTGTATTGCATCTATAAATTTATAAAGTGCCTCTCGCAGTGCCCACTGCACACCCACCAGAGGCGCTCCCAGTGCGAAAGACCCAAAGAAAGGAAAGTAGTTTTGAGACAGCGAAACGATGCGCTTTTTCTGGCTCCAGTTAATAGCGAAGAACGTGTTGATGGAGAGAGATGATTCTAAATTGCTTGACCAATGCAAGCAGAGGTTCGAGATTCGGTCAAAGAAGCCAGTGCCGAGGGACAAGGAAATCATGCATGGGATGTGAGTATAATGCCTAAATGCACAATTTTCACATGCGACTTTATTTTATATACTGTAGTTATGATAGGTCGGATTGTCGGAGTAACAATTACAGTATACAGTGAAAACATGTATGAACTTAATTCTTTCTGCAAGATGAATGACTGAGAGAGCTAGAGGGGGCAATCAAGCAGTGTTTAATTTAGTCACCCTTGCTTTGGGAGGGAAATTCAGGTTTCTGGGGGTGGGTCAAACGGCCGTTCGGTTGGACGGCAACCGACCGTTAAGGATGGAGACAGCGGAGAGGCGATACACCCTTTGTCGGGTAGATCGTGGTAGTAAATAAATTACAATCTTTAAAAATCTAATGACCTTTTTTTAGTGTGTCGCTAATTATTTATTCAGTATTTTTAGTGGGTAACATTCTGCTAGTTTATTAGTTCACAACACTTTCAGCGTATAATAGTAAGACCGTTCGTGTAACGGTGTAATGTAATAGCCTATAGGCCTATAGGTCTAGATGTAAAAGAAATCAGCTCTTCGATTTTCCGTGAGATGTCGTTCCTTGGGGGAGGGGAGAAGGGGACATTCCCCCGGGAGATGCGAAACACTGTAGCGTAGGTCTGTTGCTTTATATAGCCCAGTTCTTTCGTTTTCCGTCGACGACACCGATACTGCATGTATAGAGTCATCAAGCTATCACGAACTGTAATCAGTCCGGCAAGTACAGATTGAACAGTGAACAATGAACAGTGCCTTTCTTCAGTGCTCAAGTGATTCTGCGTTATGTTTTTGCGACGACTTCAGATACATGTAGGCCTACATCCGAGACAGTCGTACGTGTCAGGCTCTTCAAAGCCTGCTTTCTTTCTTTCGTTTTTCATTTTAAAGCAATGACCTTGCTAATACTGAGTAGTCCGTTCCGATGTCAAAATATTCGGGAAGAACAGTACTCTGCATGGTCATCTCATATTTCGGCCTCAAACAACAAATCTGTTAGGTCTGCGAATAATTATTATGAAGTGACTAGCGGACCGCCAGGCGGCTGTCCAATTTCAATTACTAGCGGACCGCCAGTCACGTGTAACCTATGACCACGCCTCTCCTCCGTCTTTAAGGGATTGTTGATTCCGTTCGGCACACCCATTTTTGCCTACTTTTGAAGTAATTCAGGCAATAAAATGTCAGTTTATCGTAAATATGTCATGGAAGCAGCACACGAACCTCTAAAATACGGAAGGTAATGTACCTAGGTTATCTATCGTCGAATTGGTCTAAATTATTCGGCAAAACTGTAGTATCGTGACCGAATGTCGCTTACAGTCAGGTGTGGCGTCGTTTAGGATCAGGTTTGGCGTCGTGAAGGTCGGTTAGGTCAGGTTAAGCGTGGTGAGGGTCGGTTAGGTCGGGTTACCCTTCGTGAGGGCCGGTTAGGGTCAGGTTAGGCGTGGTGAGGGTCGGTTATGGTTGGGTTTAGGGTTTCGGTTAGTGTTAGGTTTAGGCTGAGAGTCGTCAATCTTTCGCCGATACTATAGTTTGCCAGTAATAATAATAATTATTATTATTCATTGCATGACATTCAGCGGCCTTATTTTCAAAAACATGCTTTCAAAAGTCGCTGTTTGTCGGCATTGGACGACCGCCTGGCGGCTTGCTAGTTTTCCGTATTGGACGGCCGCCACTGGCGGTCCGCTAGTATTTGAAATTCGAGGGCCGCCTGGCGGTCCGCTAGTCACAGCCTAATTATTAGGCCTAAGGCTTATAGCCTCTACCGATATACGCGGGTCTCATGTCTCGAGTAATTGGTTAGGTATGGCTATTATGAGAACCGTGGGTGGATTGCCTAAGTCGCTCCCTAAATTTCTTCTTCGAAATCTACTTCCATGTTGCTGTTCGAATCTTCATCATAAAAAGCCACTTGATGTACATGTATGCATTTTTAATTACCAGTTTTTACAAGCCTCTTACTGTATGCAATGCATGATGAACGACTGTACACAGTCCAGAATGCAGAGGTTTTTTTAAATTTGCGTGGGCTTACGACGTGCAATTGCAATCGCTAAATGTTCGAGGTGGCAGTGAAAAGGTCATTGAACATAAACTGTACAGCGTGCTTCAGAAAATGATTACCAAGTGCACGTGATATACCGGTAGCCTATTAAATCACAATATTTTTTTACCCGAGGTATTTCTACTACTTTTACTACTACTACTACTCCACCACCAGTACTACTACAGTACTAGTTATCATCATCATAATTATAAGTATAGGCCTACGGTCGGGGAGTAATTTTGAGTAGGGCCTACGAGTGGGATACGGGTACGGTACTGGCGCTGTGTTACTGCCACTGATTGTGCAGCAAGAGGTGCCTTTATATCTGCCAACCTTAATCAAGACATATTTTCACATTGTCACAAATTGTAACTTTTTCTTTTGTCTCTTATCGATTCGATTATGCCGACTCGGATCCCGAATGTTCAATAAAGGCTGCATCGCATTTAATATTCTCCGTCTTGAATGCTGTTGCTGCTGCTGCTGCTGCTGCTGCTGCATGTGTAATATCGAAGAAACTCTTTTAGACTCAACCCTACTCAGTCAGCCACATTTGACTCCTGTAAAACTCCTCAGAATAAGCTTCTTACTAATGAGCATTCTTATCAACCGTCAGCCACAATGTCTCTCTTTTGCATCCCTTCCACGCAGATCTTCGTTTTTATGAATCTTTTGGTTGAGCCTCGACTCCAGCACATTCCAAGGTGCTGCGACTGATGCCACAAGGAACAGAAAGTAGCATATACTGCAGCTATTCCTTCTATACCGGTACTCAAACTTTCGGCGCCTCAACATTAATTATTTCTCGTTGGCTTTCAAGAACCTAGGCTTACTGTCTTTAATCTGGGGGGAACTTCCATCACCTCAGATCCCATAAAAGTTTCGCAATGATAATAAATAAATAAATATTTAAAAAAATTATGATGCTCCTGCGATAATTATCATGATCGGACTATGTTCCAAAGTGTTGTTTCAGCTGCATAAAACAAGTGAATACAATGCACGGAGAGCATAATAATTTATGGGGCACAGGCAATAACGCTTGGGCTTGTTGGCATATAACCCAGCAGCCCAAGCACGTGCAACGAGCCTGTTGAAGAAGCTAGGCTATATAAACCCTAAGGATTCTCAACCAATCAGCCTAGTGCTCTTCCTTTTGAAACATTGTGTTCATAAAATGCTCAAACATTTCGCACAAACATGGTGTACATTTTCATACATACAATTATACTGAAGTGTTCGTCCAATTCCCAGAATACATCTTGTAAATACAAAATGCGTACGTTTTTCTGCACGACAGCAAATCTTCACTGTTCAATTTCACGTGAATTTTAATATCGGGTAAGAATCTTCACGAAGGTGTATTTTCTTTGTCGCACCGCTTAAAGCTTAATTAACGAGTCGAGATCAGCTGGGTTTACTACTCCTCATAAAGAACATGCTTTATATATAACCGCTGTACACCCACACACGCCCACGCACACCCCCACACGTAATATTATACACACATACGATATACATGCATATTTTTTTTTATTGTGCTTAGGCCTATAGGCTACATGCAGCGAAGGATGGAACTGAGTACTATGTTGAGTCCTTGCACGTTATATATACAGTCTGTTCATTTGGTGCAAAGGTTAACTTCATGAAAAGTGTTTTGATAGAATTTGTTTACAATGGTCACGTCACGTGTGACCATCTAACTTGTTGTCATTATCTTCTCCATGGCTAGTGGTTGTTTGAATGCCTAGATGGCATTCAAACAACCACCTGCCTGTCTTCAACCGCCTTTCGTCACCAGTTGCTTTGGTTGACAGTTTTCGTCAGTCTTCTGTTGGTTTGTCACGGATATAGAAGTTTAAATAAGCCTACAGCCTACTTCGTCATGTAACTGAGTGATATCGTGCTTCTAAATTGTTTGGGTTGTCCGTAAGAGTAGTCCAAAGGAGGTCCGGATCGGTCGCCACAGGATCAGAGTGGGCGGATCAGCCACTAAGGTGGGTGTCGTCTGGGTCTACATTCTGGCCCTACATTCAGGCTGATTATTTGCAACTGCTTGTCCAGACGTTGTTCCATCATCTTGACAACCACACAATAGGGTGGAGTGAAAACGGCAAAAAATTTTTTTTTTTTGAATTTCAAATAGCTAGATATGTCAAAAGGTGCCAATAGATCAATAGAACACTGTGTAAAAATTACAAAATTTTTGATAAATGTTTTGATCGCCCGCCGCAACTTTTTATTTTGCAATAGGCCTACCAAGCGACATCAGCAGAACGATATAGGAAGATTAGTGTCTACACTCTACACAGAGTCTACAATCTACAGTCTACACACTGTATATATTGTACAGGGTGGGCCATAAAATTTAATGAACCCCATCCTATGGTTTTCCCCCCATAATTTTATCGTGGCCAAAAGTAACCCAAGCTCTAACCCTAACAGAAAACAATAGCTCTAACCCTAACAGAAACCCTAACCCTAGCTGTAACCCTAAGAGAAACCCTATCTCTAGCTCTAACCCTAACAGAAACCTTAACCCTAGCTCTAACCCTAACAGAAACCCTAGCTCTAAACCTAACAGAAACCCTAACCCAAGCTCTAACCCTAGGAGAAACTCCAACCGTAGCTCTAACCCTAACAGAAACCCTAACCCTAGCTCTAACCTTAACAGAAACCCTAAATTTTGCTCTAACCCTAACATGGATAGGGTTTCTGTTAAGGTTAGAGCTAAGGTTCGGGTTTCTATTAGGGTTAAAGCTAGAATTAGGGTTTTCGTTAGAAAAGAGTTACGGTTAGAGTTTCTGATAGGGCTATAGCTAGGGTTAGGATTTCTGTTAGGGTTAGAGCTAGGGATAAGGTTTCTGTTAGGGTTAGAGCTAGGGTTAGGGTTTCTGTTAAGGTTAGAGCTAGGGTTAGGGTTTTTGCCAGGGTTAGGGCTAGGTTTAGAGTTTCTGTTAGGGTTAGAGCGAGGATTAGGGTTTCTTTTAGGGTTAGAGCTAGGGTTAGGGTTTCTGTTAGGGTTAGAGCTAGGGTTAAGGTTTCTGTTAGGGTTAGAGCTAGGGTTAAGGTTCCTGTTAGGGTTAGGGCTAGGGTTAGAGTTTCTCTTAGAGTTAGAGCTATGGTTTGGGTTTTTGTTATGGTTATAGCTAGGGTTAGGTTTTCTGTTAGGGTTACAGCTAGAGATAGGGTTTCTGTTATGGTTACAGCTAGGGTTAGGGTTTCTGTTAGGGTTACAGCTATTGTTTTGGTTTCTGTTAGGGTTAGAGCTAGGGCTAGGGTTTCTGTCAGGGTTAGAGCTAGGTTTAGAGTTTCTGTTAGGATTTGAGCTAGGGTTAGGGTTTTTTCTATTAGGGTTAGAGCTAGGGTTAGGGATTCTGTTAGGATTTGAGCTAGGGTTAGGGTTTCTATTAGGGTTAGAGCTAGAGATAGGGTTTCTGTTATGGTTACAGCTAGGGTTAGGGTTTCTCTTAGGGTTAGAGCTTGGGTTAGGGTTCCTGTTAGGGTTAGAGCTAGGGTTAGGGTTTCTCTTAGAGTGGGCTTTTGTTATGGTTATAGCTATAGGGTTAGGGTTTCTCTTAGGGTTACAGCTAGAGATAGGGTTTCTGTTAGGGTTACAGCTAGGGTTAGAGTTTCTGTTAGGGTTAGAGCTATTGTTTTGGTTTCTGTTAGGGTTAGAGCTTAATTGGGTTACTTTTGGCCACGATAAAATTATGGGGGGAAAACCATAGGATGGAGATCATTTATGGCCCACTCTGTGCAATATTTACAGTGTGTAGACTGTAGAGTGTAGACTCTGTGTAGGCCTATAGTGTGGACACTAATCTACCTATATCGTTCTGCTGATGTCGCTTGGTAGGCCTATTGCAAAATAAAAAGTTGCGGCGGGCGATCAAAACATTTATCAAAAATTTTTTAATTTTTACACAGTGTTCTATTGATCTATTGGCACCTTTTGACATATCTAGCTACTTGAAATTCAGGGAAAACTTTTTTCACTCCACCCTACCACACAAGTTACAAATAATTGGAAGGCCAAGGTTTCGTGTCGGACTCACTTATACATAGACAATTAGACATGCCTCTAATTTGCTCAATTGAAGTAAAAACTGTGAGGAATTTTGTCCTTTAAACAAACCTCATAGGCTTAATGTTTGATTTGCATCTCGCACAGCTGAGCTGGACAGGGGCGGAAACCTGGTCCGAACTTTGGGGGGGACGGACGAGCGGCTGAAAGACGATCGCTGAAGCGCGAAGCACCGAGTTGGGAGGGGTGAATTAAGGTTGTTTTTAATATTCACACCTAATTGTAGCATTTTAGCTGTCGTCAAAAATGAAAAATGATCCATTTTCTTAGTCCCAATAGAAGTAGTTCAAACTGTAATTTGTTATTGAACACGATCGGAGTGCAGATTGTATTAGACACCTTTTTAATGCTGATATCACAAATTTATATAATGATGGAATGTGCTAAATTTCGCAAAACAGTTTTGCAAAAAAACTATCTATGCATTTAACATAGACACCTCTGTAATGCAATCAATCAAAAATATATATAAGAAAATCATGCTATGTAGTGAATATTACTCAAATTCATGACTAAAATATTTGCGTTAATTTATTACATGCAAATTATGTTTATTAGAAAGACTAAAAAGAAAACACTGATAGGAATGAAAATCTACTCTTGTCTATAATTATTATATACATACTATCAGAGCATATCAAAAGAATTCCGTTACAGAACTGCATGACTTTTTCTCAGCCTTTTGATCTACCCTGGTAAATAACTGCCAACCAGATGACAATGACTTTTTCAAAACTATTTTTTGCTGCGAGGATGTGATTTTACAACTGTCTAAGACCATTATAACTGCCATTTTATTTAAAATCAACACTGCTATGTGAACTTGCACGTTTAAAAGCCCTGCCAACTCTCATTATGCATATATATTAAATCCGTTCAAGAGACCAAATCGTGGACGGAGTTTGGTTTACATTTTGGGGGGCTAAAAAAACTTAAAGTTTGGATATGAGGCGGAGACTTGGTCCAGATTGAGCGGCGCCGGAATTTTTTTCTCGAATCAAAAGTTAATGAGCCTTTTTAGTCATCGAGTTTAATTTAAATCTAATAAAAACCATACTATCTTGCGTAAACACCTTTTTTAGTCAAGTAGTTTATTTGAAATATCATAAAACCATACTAGTTACCGTAAACACCTTTTTTAGTCATCGAGTTTAATTGAAATCTCATAAAAACGATACTATTTAGCGTAAACACCTTTTTTAGTCATCAAAATTTGTTAAATTCTCATAAAAACCATACTATTTTGCGTAAACATATTTTTTGGGAGTTTAATTTAAATCTCACAAAACCATATTATTTTTCAGACAAAAAGTGTGTCGACCTTTTCTTGGTCATAGAGTTGAAATCTCTTAAAAACCATTCTTTTTCCTTACACACGTCGAGTTTAATAGAAATCTCATGAAACCATACTAACTTTCCGGACACACCCGTTTTAGTCAACGACTTTAATTGAAGTTTCACAACAACCATGCTATTTTTCCTGGATAAAAAAGCGTTAATCATCGGATTCAAGTTTCGCTCGTGAAAATTTCTTGGGGGCTAACCCCGGAAACTATAGGCTACCATTTTTTGTGACAGACCTGAATCTGGGTCTTCTTCAGGGGTTTGAGCCCCCTAGCCCGTTATAAACTCCGCCCATGGACCCGATGATATTCTATGTCCCACTGTTCGTTTTCCAGAGGAACAATAAACAAAATACTTACTTACTTACTTATTTACGTATTAACTTTTCCTTTTACTTCTGATGTTGAACATGACGCTGATTTGAGCCTGAAGAGAAGCTGAATTGAATTTAGCAGAAACCCGACATGTGACGTTGTGAGTTTGTGACGTTGGGTGTTTTCAAGTATTTATAATAATTGGAAATGAGTTAAAAGAGGTGTCTTATCTATACAGTATAATGTTCGCAAACAATCCAATGTGGGACTTAATAACTTTTGGTTAGTGCCTGGATTGCTCTGGAGTTCATAACATTATAAATATTTACTTCATCTGCTAAACTTTTTTCTCTAGTTCCCTACTGAAGATTGTGTACATGTCCTAACGCTTGAACATTGGGGGGGACAAATGCATGGGCCGTCCCCCCCAACGTCTTCTTTGGGGGGGACCGTCCCCCCCTGTCCCCCCCTAGGTTTCCGCCCCTGGAGCTGGAAACACTCATCGGCTAGAGCTCGAATCAATTGACTCACATTTAATTGCGTTTATTTGTCAGCAAGTGATCTACATCGGCGTGTTTATTTTCATACAGAATGTGCAAACGACTCAGCCTTAGATTAGCTTTCACTCGAATGACTCAATAATATAATAAAGGCTATTCAGAGGCTGCTACAATTATTTTGTGAGCCCTTTAAATTGGATGAACATTTCTGTTCTCATAACCTATATGATATATTTGTTTTATTGTGATTCCTTTGTCTTAATCATTTTGATTGTTAACAGATCAAGTCAATGTCAAATTTTGAAGCAATGTAATTGAGATCTGTCTGCTAAATAGGCCTATAATAAAATAGAATTATTTTAAGGCTGAGTGAAGTGTCATTTTGCCGTAGGCCTATACTAGGAGAAATTTTGCAAACGATGAAAGTAAATTAAGTAATGTATGATTTCCAACATCTTTGAAAAGTAGGCCTAAGCTCCTGCGCAGTTTGCTTGAACAGAAAGGCCTACAAAATATTTTGCTGGTATAAACAATTGATAAAGTTATAACTCTAGGAACAGTTTATTTGCATATGCCTAAGCACTAGACTATGGTTTTTATTAGCGCAGTTTAGTTCTAGACTCAGGCTGCACTTACATTTTCTGAAAATCGATTGATGAAAGGCCATGTTATGGGCCTACTTAGAGTCTTAGAAACACTTAAAAGAATTATATTATTATTATCATTATTATGCAATAAGAAAGATTAATATATTGCGCGCGCACGTACTGCAACAGCGCATGACCTGGTCACCTGATCAGACAGTACAAAATTGCCAGATTATGATAAGCAATTCGATTTAAGATCGGCCTACAGAAAAACGATATAATAATATATTATAGGCCTAAGATATAAAGATAAGACATAGATCTAGGACATATAATAATATCGAAATTGAATTCGTATCTTTGTATGAATGATTACTATACTGAGCTGGAGTTTAATTTTCAGTAATCCTATAAATATTCATTTTGACCTATAAGCTTATAGCGGCCAAGAAACTCTGACGGAAGAAACAAGCTACTTTTTCCGCTCAGAGTAACTTATAGCTTCTTTGTTCAATAATTATTGGTATTTTCCCGCGAGACTACCTAGTCAAGACACCGCCCAATTTAAAATATTATCCGCTGCTCTAGCCAGGTCTGGGGCATAGTTAATGATTGTCATAATCAGGCCTGTATGCATAACGAATTTAGGTTCGTTGAAGTCTATTAAACGTAAATGCCGATTAATGGCATTGGCTATAGATGGCTTTTTAATTCGTTCTTTTCCGACCGAACTGGATTTTCCCCATGTTTTGACACATGCTTAGCATATAACAATTATGGCAGGTTCCACGCTCCTCGTCGCCGTGGTGTTTATAAATACGCCCGCACTCATCCGACACACCTATAATACATGTCTGGCATCATCATGTCAGCGCGCGATCTTATTGTTTATGCCACATTAATGCGAATCGTGGCACTTAAAGGTTCATCGAAAAGAGACGAGACTAGCCTGTGAAGTAAAACGAGGGTGTGAAGCCACGACTCCACGAGACTGCATCATCGGTCGGCGGCAGAAGTGGATTTGGGCACAAAATTAGCAAAGTTGTGTATGCATGTCACGGCTTACTTCTAGACGCGACTGAAGAATAATTCGCGTTAAGTCGTGATCAACGTGGGCGGTGAAGATTTTCATGTCGGTTGTCATGGCGTCCAGACGACATTTCGACAATGAAATTTTTAGCACGGACGATGACGATGATGATGACAGAGACGATGGTGATGGTGATGGTGATGGTGATGGTGCAGGTCGTGTGATGATGATACCCAGTGACGAATTTGTCTTTTTAGCATCATCGGTGTCCGATTCATCCCAGGGACGGCCAGCAGCAGCAGCAGCATCAGCAGCCAGTGCAACCGCTGCCATCATTCCTACCTCTTCTTCACACACGACTGACGCTGCAGCGGTGGAGGCTGGTGGTGATGGTGATGGTGGATCGGGGTCGATGAGGTTACTCGGTGACGATCAAGAACTGTTTCTGGCGCCATCTCTGGACGAAGGGACGACGTCGCTGGCGTGGCTGGACGACGATGACCGAACGGGCGTCTTCTCATTCCACCACGCAGGGGGTTCATCAGAGGGAGAAGGGTTGCTCTGGAAAGATCTCCACGAAGGAGGAGCGAACCTGACGCCTTCTTCTGCCCGGCAGGAAACGAGTTCAGCCGTCGAGTCGAGGCAGACGGTGGACCGGGAGCCGCGATCTCTGACACCGACGCCACCAAGCGGTGACCCTGACATCGTCACCGATATCTCGTTCCTACACGACTTCTCAGATCTTGTACCGTCTGTCGGGAGTCCGTTCTCGGAGGGAGTGACTTGGTCGGCGGTCACTTCACACCCCCTTCCTCCTCATCCCATATCGTCATCGATGATATCAGCCTCCGCAGCCGCATCCTCCTCCTCCTCCTCATCATCTGCTGTCTCTTCTATCGCGTCGAGGTTGCAGCTCTTTACACCATCGGAAGTTCCCCACGCACTCTCGCTCTCGTCCCAGGGTCAACAGTCGGTCGTCGGTTCCAGTGCCCAGCTGCAATCGAAACCTGTCTACAGCAGAACATTCTCCGAACCCGTGTGGAGCGCTGGACCTGAGTATCTGCACGAGACCCCTTCAGTCAGCTGGGCTTTGCCTTTTAGTCAGGCAACGCCGATGATGTCTGAAATGGAGCAGACGACTGTTCTACCCGTCAGGACGCCACATACTGACCCCATAACCTTAGGCGACCTTCACGCTGGCCTTATCGCAACTCAGCCACCGCATGTTGAAGGAGGTCAAGGCCGACGAGCCGTTGGACGTTCGCCGCGTCGATTCTCCCACCACCACACCCATCATCAGCTGTCGGAGCAACATGCAGCGGCCTCCTCCTCGTCCTCATCATCCTGCTCAGGGGTAAACGTCAAACTGGAGCCACCATGCTCCTCCACGTCCTGTTTCCACCACCCAGCGCTCACCGCCACAGCTGCTGTGGAAGATGCGAGGTCATTAGGAGTGGCCGGCGTTGAGTCAGCTGCTGCCGGAGGAGGAGGCCCTGCCGCCGCCACCGTGGTTGCGGGTCCTTCTGTGGCCGGCGAAGAACAGCCCGGACCCTCGAGGGGCAAGGCAGGCAGCAGCGGCGGCCAGTCGTCTCAGGAGAAGCCGTTCAGGTGTTCGATGGGTTCGTGCGAGCGGCGCTTCTCTCGCAGCGATGAGCTGACGCGACACCTGCGCATCCACACCGGACAGAAGCCGTTCCTCTGCCGCATCTGCTCGCGGGCATTCAGCCGAAGCGATCACCTGACAACTCACCTGAGAACACACACAGGTGAGAAGCCGTTCTTCTGCGAGATCTGCGGACGAAGGTTCGCACGAAGCGACGAGAAGAAGAGACACGCACGAGTGCACACGAAACAGAAGAGGGCGATGGGGGAACGTCACCCACCGTCCTCTCGGAAACCAAAAGACCGCAAGCCAGAGGACCCTTGAGGAGCTCCTCCTCATCCTCACACCGTAAGATGTCGCCAAAACAATGTTTTCAAAACATGGCTAAAGTCAGGGTTCACAATTTTACAGTGTATAGAACCTCTTATTTAGAACATTCAGTTTCTGTCTGAAGAATAGTTGTTAAAGTTGCATTATTTTGTGTTAAACAATACACTAAGGATGTCAAACACTACCTGATAGTTATGTGCAAGTGATGCCAATGTGATTATAATGTTCACCGTCAATATACCTTTCTGTAGAAGCTTTTTCGCTTGCTTTTTGAAATCGAAGTCCCGCAGGTTATTGTTAAAGGCTTAAAATTAATCCACAGCAGCTGCAGAAATTGTTGTGAAAATGCCTACGAACAATTAATGTGTATAGTTTGTCTGGATGATTTTTTTATACAATTCCAGATTCAACATTACCACAAAGTTGGTCTGGTTGGCGGTTGGGCTATAAACCTGGACGGAGACTTAGGGGAGACAGAGGGACGGTCCCCCAATAATTGTGATGGGGGACGGCCAATGCATTTGTTCCCACCCAATTGTTGAGTGTCAGGGCATGGACACGTCAGGAAGACACACACTGCATACACTGGGGAAGGAAATTTCGGCCGGATGACTAAAAAAGTCAACTGTTTTGACGCGAAAAAGGGTATTTTCAGAGATTTCGGACGGATGACTAACAATTTTTTTTAAAGGTCGTCAGAAATTTTGGTCGGCAAAATTGGAAAATTTCGTCGGCGACTCGGCCATTTTCGATTTTCGTCAGCCCAAAATCTCGCGTCCTTCCTTCGGCGCCTCTCGTTCGTCCCCCACCCTCCCCAAGTCTCAGGCCTGGTATCCGCCCATGGCTATAAAAGTGGTGTGCCAACTTTATTTTAGTTGGATGAGTGCAACAGTTGGTTGCATACTTCATTTTGTTTTATATTAACACGATACAATCACAATGTATTTTGCGAAAGTGTTGAATTTCTTGCATTTACGTCGACTCGCTGCGCAAAAATGTTGCCTTGATGATTATGTTCTTGATTTAGCGATGTAGAGTTTTGTGTCGCCAGCAGAATAAGAAAATATGGGTGAGCTGCGAAGTTGAGAAAAAACTGTTTGACCCCAAACTGCTTGACCCCATTACTTGATCCGTGTGACTGATGGCCTTTGAAAATTGCGATCTATCACATGATATTTGATATCGTATGGCATCCAATGTCGAATATCATTATATTGTATAATCATTAGGCTATAATGGTAACATGCGATATTAGCTAAATCAAAACAACACCAAACAAAGTCATATATCGTATCACATTACATATCATCAATCAAAATGTGCCATATCACATCATTTTATACGATATTAATCACACCCACCACACCCTAAATGTTCATATCGTGTAATAGGCTAGGCCTACAGATATTTTTTTAACCATACCGTACACATCAACAGTAGCCTATGTAAAGTAATGTCCTTTTTTAAGCTCCAGTCCCATACTGATCTATCATGCCTGGCATTCTAGACTACTTAATACTTATTCCCATCCTACCTGTAAATAAAGATCCACTATCATGACGAACTGCACGGTCATCACATTCCAATCGCACCATATTATGTTTGCGATATAATAATGTCCAAGTCTCTGACGTTGCAGCGCGTCGTGTACTTCGCTCTTCGTCTAAAGGTGAGCTTCTGGTCCCGCGGGCTCGCTTGGCTATTAAGCAGCGCCGTGCTTTCTCGGTCGTGGGGCCTACTGTCTGGAACGACCTCCCGGTCTCGCTTCGTTCTCTACTTGTGGTCCATCCGGCTGCGTTCTACAAGTCCCTCAAGTCTTTTTTCTTTGTTCGTCGTTGGGCTGGGAGCGCCTCTGAGTAGTTTCTTGAAGGGGCGCTATATAAATGCTCTGAATGAATGAATGAATGAATGATGTACTAACTCCACTCTGCCCCATTCTCCTGTGCCAATCGTCCTTTCATAGAAAATTGACCATTCGTGAGGGTGCGGTGGTGTAGTGGCTATTAGTGGGTAAGTTCGTTGCCTTGCAGTCGGAGGGTTGCAGGTTCGAATGCACCTCAAACCGCCTCGTAGGGACCTTGGACAAGTCCTTCAATCGTAATTGCTCCGCGATTTGGCGGGAGTCTCCGATTCAGTATGCGCGCTGTACTCGGGAGCGCTTCTGAGTAGTCATCTTGAAAGGGCGCTATAACATGTGCACGCACATACATTCAAGACTCGTCTAAGTCTCAGATTTTGCAACGTTGAAGCTCCCAGCAGAGAGTGTGCAGTGTAGGTAACCCACACATTTCTTCACCATCCTTTCAAAGAAGTATTCCCACATCAATCGCACTTGACAGCCACGGAGCACAATGGTGATATGATGATAGAAAAGATCAACTCCAGGCTGAAATCCTTTCTGTTGCTCTACGGCGATATCCCAACTATTGGGAAAGGTCCACGTTTTGAAGAAACCAAGGAAAGTCTACTATTTATCATTAGCCAAGTACGCGTAGGCTCTACTTTTAGCCACCAGGATTTTTACTACATATTCAGAACTTCAAGTGCAAAGACTCCATCCTAATAGGCTACTGTCATTTTAAACCGGGGCTGCGTCGGGAGCGCCTCTGTGATGTAATCTTGTAGGGGCGCCATATAAACACATGCGATGAATGAACAAAATGAATGAATGAACGAATGATTGGAATGCCAAATCGTTCAAATCCTGGTTGCGCATCTAGTTAAAGACTGTTTTTTGCCAGAACATTGCAACAGTTTGCGATTCTAATACCTTATAATAATATTGTAGTCTGACGGTGGCTTGCTTTGTTAGAATTGCTAGAATGCGCAGTGAGAAATTATTGACTTAAAGCAGTTTTTGTTGCGTTAAGTGTTCGTTTTCCCGTTGAGAATTTTCATTAAACACGAAAGTTGATGTGAATAGAATCAAGACGTTTGCCTTGCGTAAGTTTTATAAATAGGCTACTAAATAGTTTGATTAGTATGATAGCTTTGTCTGGATTACCCTAAAAGAATAACGTTGAAACGGAAAGTTTTAAATGGACGGAGGGAGAGAGGATAGAGGGAACGATTTGAGACATCGAGAGAGAAAGAGAGAGAGAGAGAGACAGACAGACAGACAGACAGACAGATAGACAGACAGACAGACAGACAGTGTGAGAGAGAGAGAATAACGAAGAAAGCTATGTTTTCCTACAATTAATTAGCCGCACTTTGCTATTCAGCCTTTCTTCTTTCTTGAGTGCCCAGGTGCTGCGCCCTTTTTCGTGCCTCTTCAATTGAGACAGTTGTTGTATATTTGTACGAGTTCTTTCTAAAGTCAGTTAGTCGTAACTTAATTGACAATCGTCATAATTAGGCTATGTAGTATGTACATGTAGCTATACGTACGCGGCTGAAACCGTTTTGATGATGACGGTAATACTGATTATTTTATGTGAGTTTCTTCGAAGATTATTTTGTATAATTTTACGATGTTTCATCGAGATATCTGCTCAGATTTGTTGGTATTTTGAGAAATGCTGTCGCTACATCATTATCTGCGACGCTTTTTATACGCACTTGAATAATTATTCGTTTCAGCTTCTTGATGCTTTCGCGCTAATGTGCTGAAAAGAACCGAATAGTTCTTGAATGAAGTTGATGAACTGGTTTTTATGTAGCACTTGAATCATGATAATTATAGCCTACGCCTACTAGTTCAATTGACTTGCAGTATAGATGATTAACATTGGCTGGCATACATGTTTTACCATTTTAACGCGTGAATGGTGTAGACCTTAGGCTATAGCTGATCATATTCCACGCTCTCCTTGCGGTAATGCAGAACGTGTTTGATCTAATCTCCCGAAGAGTCACTATCTATCACTGTAGGAACTTTGCAATTCTTTCACGGTCAGTGAGGTCAACTTGTGCTTTGCAACAGTAAACTATAGCGCTTAATAATTACAGAAATAATAATATTAGGCGGTGTTGAATGACTGCGTGCAACTACTGCACTGGCACGTGATATTCACAGGGATTATTATAGGCCTACTCGTCTGACGATGGTGCTATCTATGTACATGTAAGCTGTGTGATTGGCCAACAATAATCATTGCTTCTCATGTTCAGTTATATTTTGCTGCCATTATTCTGGGCCAGCATTGGACTTAACTGTCCTTGTATTTTTACTTCTCGTTTTTGGCCTATAACTGTTAATTTGGAGAGTGCAGTTTTAAACTAGGCCTACTGACCGAAACCTAGTAGCATTGGTTTGAGTGAAGTACGTAACCTTTCGGCGGTTGAGCGTAGAAATGCTTTTTATACGAAAAAAGCTTTCAAGCAAGAGGCTTCAATTCTAAGAAGCGGCGTTTCAATGACGCCAATAAGAGTCAATGCTTTAGAAGCATAGCAATAGCATCATTGGTTGTGAAAGTAGCCTAGCTTTGTGCACATAATAGACTGAATGCTTGAGGCAAATAGGCCCAGATTATTATTTGTACACTTCTGTGACAAGCTGTTAGTCAAAGTAGATAGATTCAAACCGATGAGTTTGCTTTGCATCCTCGTTCTTGCAGCACTAACTGCTCTTGATTCACAAAACATATTTTGTTGTCAATCAGTGGTTATGCGATAGCTGCGACCCATTTTCTTTTCCAGGATTTGCAACCGTAAATAACATATACAGGTATATGTGTATAATATTATATCCTATAGCCTAATATAGGCATAGGCTCTAACTATCTGTGTAATAGTGCACCGATTTTGTGTTTGATATCCTTTTACTTTGAGGTTAATTATTGTTGGCCAACCAGAAAATTCGCAGTGCGCATGACAGCTCTTTTGCGTCATTCCTGCTTTCATGGTAGACCTATGGCCTACGTTTTGTTTAAGATTGTTGGCTGTTGGCAGCTGATTGCGTTTGCCACAATATTCGTCAGTAGCTGGTGCATTGAACTGATCAGGTTATGTGATGTTTTTCATTGTCATTCGACAGAGGGCTAATCGTCGTTTGAACCGTATCCAAGGGCAACGTCGTCACACGGGATTGCCGCCTTGACATTTACGTTGAGCTAAAATCGTCGTCTTGCTAATCACGAGAAGCCGTCGGCTGCAGCTCGTCGTTTTGATTTGTACTTTGTAGAGCATCTCGAGAAATTCGTTACGATCATCGCTTGCTAAATCTAGCCTATATCTTCATTCTCGAACTGTCGTCTGTAGGCCTAATCTATATAATTCATTCCAATTTTTAAAAAGTTACAGTTGAAGATCGTTTCTACAACTTTTGTCCGTTTAGACCTACTTTTCAAGTGTGGCACATGGTTTAGGATTGCACTTTGTAGCCGATCTTTTTACTTTTAGTGGTCAGTTTCAAACTATGCGTTTGAATTTGGCTAAGTTACGGGCCAAACTGTCATAAACACTCACGCGGGAATTCACACACGTCGTCGTCGTAAAAAACAGGTTTTCTCATATTCATGCGAATGGTTGGAAATGACCCTCCGCTACATCTTCACGCAACAAATCCAATTCAAACCAGCCGCTTATTAGGCTACATATATTAATCTCATAGAATTGTGCCAGTTAGCGAATTATAAAGTGGCGACGGGAATTTGCGTCACCGTGTGTAGGTTATAATGCAGTGTCTCATATTATAGGTTACCGAATACGGCTGCGTGTAGCCTAAGTATCGGACAGTTACTTTGTACCGGGGTACCACTGCACTGCCGCTGTGTAGCCTATTGACGTGTGGTTCTCCTTTAACTTCAATTTCACACTTTTATACTTTTGCGAACTTTGCGCTGCTGGCCGCACGTTTCACTTTGTGGCGCTATTTCTTATAACCAGTGAAACTGAAACGTGAGCGGGACTCTGCATTTAACAGATTTCGCACAATCTTCGCTGCTGGCAGCTTTCAAGTTCCAACTATTCATACATGGGCGCCCACGCAGATGAGCAAGAGGTGGCATTTGCCTCATGAAAATTGCAACCTATATGTTAACTATTACTTACTTCTTGGTTTTTAGCAATTTCTTCGCACTAAGCACTAGTGATAATTTGAAAATGCAGAAAGTGGAACTAATAAATTTAGCCTGTATTTAGAAACCTCTATGAAAAATATCAATGTCGTCAACTTCATGCTTAGCATTTTTCAAGTTTTTGCAAACATTTAAACGTGACCAATGTGTTTGCCTTCGCCTGCAAAAATATGTGGGCGCCCATGCAACTATCTCATGAAAACACTTCTGTAGCGCCCAGTCACAATGTTGTTAAGGTTCATATTGTCGGACCTAACGATTGCTGTTTGATTAAAATGACTTTTGTGCGTTTGATCTCAGATTCAGTCTCTTAATTTGCTGTATACTACTACATGTAGTTACACGACGGTCTTTGGCCGTTGCGTTATCTTTTATAAACCCGGTGCGTCGTGCTTGTCAGATAATTAATTTTATTTATTTGTTGTTTCGATTGTATTCCAAAGACTCTGTTCAAATCCTAGCTTTCATCAGTTAGGGCTACACGTCAATATTTGTCATGAATTGCATCATCTATACAGAATACAACGTGTAGGCTATAATATTGTATATAATTATTGTATAATTATGTGTGCTTATAACCTTCTCTGGGTTACATTAATTAAAGTAGTTTCAACTGCTTAATATTTTTACTCAGTGATGGACGAAATTGTTTTTTGAAAAGCCATTTTACTTTCAAAATGTAAAATACAATTTTATTCTATATTTTCAAATACTTTTGATAGGCCCTAAGTGTTTTTCTAGATGTATCGTCGAATGGTTTTCAAAGTACTTTGGAGAATTCAAAATGCGCTTACAAAATAGTTTTTCTAGACTGGCCTACTTCCTCGGTCAAAGTTTTTAACGAGGCTTTTCTGGTCACACAATTTAGGCTACTTGTAAGTTTGTTCCATCACCTTATAATATGTTTACATGTATATATTATTTATATATAGGCCTACATTATGGTTCTGTGCTTGGTCTTATTTTTGCTGCATTATACACAGGGATATCATTTCCCGCGCGAAGATATCAAAAATCTACTCTTCATTCCACGGTCTGTCATGTGATTCATCTGTTCAGCTCTTGTCTGTTGTTATTGATAAGGCATACGCTATAATTAACCAGAAAATTAAACTTCTTCTTAACCCATGGAAGACTGAATATGCGGTACTGGGTGTTTTACTTTAAAAATACGATCAGCTTCAGTCTTTGAAGATGGATAAAATAAATCAATTGTTTACAATTTTTCTTGACACCTTGCACACTAGTGCCTAGTCATCGATGCAGGCTAATAGATGTTTCTTAATTGCAATCACAATTTTTAATCAATGACTCAAGACACAAAAACAATGAGTCACTGTGAAGCTGATGCAATGGAAATTGATCCACAATTGAGCAGCGTTAAAGGTAAGAATTTTGATTTCTCAAAAATATTTTTGATGAACCATTTTAAAAAGCATTCCAAAATATTATTTTATGAAAATAGCTTATTATAGCATTGTAAAGTCATTTTTAAGTAGCCTATTTTCAAAACACGCTATAAATGTCTTTTATTTCGCGTTTTCAAAATACCTTTAAAAAGTATTTTTATTTGTTTTACCTTATTTGACATAACAGTCAGCTGTCAACAGTCGCTGTGTTTTTATGTCTACCTTTAGATGTGTCTCTGTCTACTTCAGTTTTCCGGTCACAGGTATCGTGTAGTACGCTACACACTCTCATCGACTGCTCTGTATAATAGACCTATTTTGCGCTACAGAGTTGCGAAGTTGTTTTGATTTGAAATTCTGCGAATAAAATTAAAAAAATTAAACATGTTTTGTATATAAATTAAATTAAATCCATTCGATTCTAGAAGTAGCTGAAATTTGTTGTTTTCATTTTCAGCTTAATATTATATGCTTTCAAATTATATCATAATTAGAAAGGCAATTAAAATGCTCGTTCATTCGTTCTAATAACTTAGTGTTGTTTAATATTGCACAATTGCGTTGCAGCGAGTTCCTCAATTTTAATCAAAATTAAAGTCCACAACTAATATAATTTTTCTGGGCATCCACCATATTAATTACACCGAACGTATGAGACCGGTTACAGTTAGGCTACACGGACGTTGACTGCCTTGTTAAAACAATATTGTTTTCTTCGCCTGTGACTCGGTGCGATAGCTCTAGGCCTACGCATTGATTTGTTGAAATTAAATTAATTACATAGGCCTACTACTGAAATTCTAGGTTTCGCTCAAGGCTGTTTTGGGTGTTTGAACACCCCCCGAAATGGAAAATGCAGAAAAAAATGTATTGCATTTTTTAGTTCGTGATGCGAAAACCATGAAAAAAGCCATGAAAACACCCCCCGAAATGAAATAATAGATTAAATTACGATCTAAAATATTGAAGATGATGACTAAAAAAGGTCGTCAGAAAATTTGACGGCGAAAAATTGAAGATTTCGACCGGATGACTAAAAAAGAGGTCGTCAGAAAATTTTGCCGGTAAAAATGGAAACTGAAATCCTGGCGCCGCCACTGAAAACACCCCCCGAAATAAAATCCTGGCTACGGCCTTGGTTTCGCTAATCAGGAAAGGCATCTGTATTCGCTTAAAGCTGTCTCTTCAACATGTTTTCGAACTAGAACGGATATGCACCTCGTTCACTATAGCCTACAGCTATCAGTAGGCCTATAATTCATGGTTACTCTTCTTATCAGTTCATTGTCCAGCTGTCCAGACGCGAACTTAACCTTCCAGCCTTCCACTTCATGTTTTTAAGAAGCTCTTCTATATAGATCTGTTGATCGTATAGCGTACGCTACATTTTAACCTTGTCAAACTATAGGCTAGGCCTATTCGCATTAAAAAATACCACATGCATGTTTTACTTTTAATCTGGTTTTTCCATCAACATCATTTTTTCGCTTCTCAAAACCTACGTCTGGGCACAAAGCTAATCGGAGTCGTCAATTTTCTTGCAGTCTGGACCTGACTGACACTAACGAAATGAAGTTTCTATAAAAGGTCAAATTATCATTTGGAAAAATGTGAACATATGTATAGGTCTACTGTTCTAATTTTACGGACGACCTAAAGTGGCGGACAAAGTAAACTGAATCCGTATTTGCGGAAGGGAGAGAGCAACGACGGGAGAGAGAGAGAGCGAAGGGAAGAGTTGTGAGCAGAGGAATTAGCTAGGCCTATTGTCAGATCTCACCACAACTATCTGGGGAAGCTAAACCGAAAGTAAAAGTCGGCTAATTATCTGCGAGTTCGAGGAAAATGATTCATGCGGTAGGCTATATAAAACTAAATGTACACGGTGTCCCAAGTGAAGTGAGCCCCTTTTTGTTTTGGCGATATACTTGTCAATTCTAAATGAAACTCTATAGAATTTCAGAGAATGTAAGAGGGATCAATTATCAATGTTTCCTGAAAATTTCATCCAATACTACAAACAGTGTCCGAAGTTATGAACGTTCAAATTTGGGCAGTGAAAAATGTAAGTTTCCAACATGTAAAAGATAGGAAATTAGTGTTAGCGCTGTTATTCAAAGCTGATGTTCAAAATGCGGTCCATTAGCTCGAAAGCCTCGAATGCATGCTCTAACTTGCTTTCGCCATTCACTGATTGCATTGTCAACAATCCCTTTGATCAAAACGATTCCATTCTGCCACATTTCGCAGTTTGAAGTGGTCTCTGGTCAACGTGACGCGCATGCGAGTTTCATAAGGCTGCGATGGGCCAGTTTCTGTTAGGAAATTCCATTAAAAACCTTTTGCACCGTAATGTTTTCCTCCTATTAAATTTTTTATTAAACTCAAATCTTCTTTGCGGAAACCATTTTTATTATTGTCCCCCATCATGGAAATGACGGAAATATGACGGAAATAATTATTAATTTAGAAAGTAAGACGTGCAGTTGCAAGCAGTAATTTCCTATCTTTTACATGTTGGAAACTTACATTTTCCTTTGTCCAAATTTAAATGTGCATAACTTCGGACTCTGTTTGTAGAATTGGATAAAATTTTCAGGAAACATTGATAATTTATCCCTCTTACACTCTCTGAAATTTTATTGAGTTTCATTTAGAATTGACAAGTATATCACCAAAACAAAAAGGGGCTCACTTCACTTGGGACACCGTGTAGAACTGTTTTCTTCACAATGGAAACAGTTTTCAACCTTAGACCTATGCCTGCCGTATTATGCCAGGGCTACATGAGATTTAGGCTTACGATGCTATAGGCCTAATTCTGCAGTCGATCTGAAAGTAAATAACTGAATATTACGATACATGACACTTTCACTCTCAGATCGGCTAAGATTATATGCAATCGTAATCGTAATCTTCAAGCTTCTAAAGCGCTACTTGAAAGCCAAGCGTGGAGCACCAGTTTATTCACAAGCGCTGCGTCAAAAGGGTTTTCCATGTTACCAAGTGACATACCAACATAGAATAATTATAGGCCTATTGCATCATTCATAGTTCATACGATGCTGCACTTTATCATTTCGCTAAAGCTGAAGAAACATGGAATATTTCCCTTTGCCATCTATAGGCCTACCATCAGACAACAGTGATGGAATTAAACTTAACAAGTGCGCTGATACATTCAAAAACAGCTTTGTATGAATATTGCTACCGTATACAATTAGAACAACGTATTGAAGATTAAATCCCTCGTCGATAATTAATTTATTCGGATGTCTATATCTAAATTTAGACGACCAAAATTTTCTTAAAGGCAATTCGGTGTCCCGTAACAGAGTTCCCCCTAAAAGTCTCCCCCGAGACTTTATTTCGAAATAGATTCTTTCCCCGGATGACTAAATGCTCTCGCTGGATAACTGCGGAAACAAATAATCTCGTCGGTGAACACTGAACTGATGCTAAATTGTTTTTGTAAACAGATTGCAAAGACGACTAAGCGACGTTGCTGTACTTTCACATTGAAATAATTCCAACCGTGATTTCAGCAATGTTTATCTTATTCATTAAAATAATTTTTATTTGGTTGCTAAATCCTAATGTTTGTTTGTATGTGCACTTGTTATAGCGCCCTTCAAGCTCTCACTACTCAGAGGCGCTCCCGAATGCAGAGTAGACACTGCATCGGAGTTTCACGCCGAAGCGCTGAGCAATTTTGAGTGAAGAACTTGCCCAAGGTCCTTACGCGGCGTGGTGGATTCGAACCTCGAACCTTCCGGCTCAAAGGCAACGACGCCACCATTACACCACCGCGCCCCACAATGCATGACGTTCATCTTCAAAGGCCCCTATATATATTATGCTCTACTATACAGTTTCGTTCTTCCTAAGTCTCCGACGACACTTTTCTGCATCTTACTCCATATCTCTTCAACACGGCAACAACAACTGTTACTGTTGGTGTATTGCAGGCCAATCTCAACGCTAAGAAGACTAAACAACATGACGTCAACGTCGATTGTTTTCGTAGAAATTGTTTTCATAATTTATATCTGCAAGGTAATTTGCTATTTAAATCTGCTCTGAAAACGAATACATCTGTTTCTGACCATCCCACATAATATTATGTCGTCCGTATCGGTAACAGAACTCCTGCCATCTTTGATCATGACGCATTTACAGCTGCAGCTATGACGACTTCTTCGTTTTATAAATAATATCTTGTGCGGCGAACACAAAACTCCGTCGATGACTGCGTAGCGGATTTCAAACGGTGCTATTGTCTTACCTCTGCCAATTAAGGCGGCACCGCGGGTGGGTGTTCACGCCTTGGCGAATAAAGCGTGTAGCTCTCCAGCGTAATTTGCCAATTTTCCTTGCAGTCTGCCCTGCGTAGGCCGATAACAATCTGCGTCTAGGATTTTAATCCGGGAACGGACAACTGCAACACGTAGGCCCATGGGCGGAGATTGGTTTCCGTTTTGGGGGGCTAAGTCTTCTTTGGGGGCTAAGCCCGGAAAAAATATAATTTTTATGGTAAAAAGCTGAATCTGGGCCTTCTTGGGGGCTTAGTCCCCCAGCCCCTGATATACTCCGCCCATGCGTAGGCCTCTTGTGCCAAGTTTGAGTCGATCCTTTAAAAAAGACCCGATTTCAAAGCTCACATTTTTCGCAAGTCCTACTCCTAATGCAGAATATAATTAGCCTATACTGCTTGATTTAAACGGTTTTGTGCAAGGAAGTAAAAATAGTCTTAGCTTGAGTTTCTCTCACAAAAAGTAAACTATCAACTCTATAGATGACGCAATGTTCAGTCAGCCATTTTGATTGGGGGAAAGAGAAGAAAAGAACCTGCATAGAACAGATACATGGAGTTGATATTATGGCGCTATAAGTTTATAGTTCAACATTTTCGAAGAACCTCTTTCATACGCACACTGTCAACGTTATGTTGGTCAGGACTCATCAGTGAATGCTTGGCCGGGAAATGACAGCAACAACAGATTTATTTCTGGATTCATAAGGCCTGTAAATTATTTATAAGTTGCAGAATTGGGGATTTATAAAAATTGACGCTGTAAAAGTTGACCTGGTGGCTGATCGGTAACGCGTCCGCTCACGGAGCAGGAGGTTGCGGGTTCGACTCCGGGTAACGACCTTGGGCAAGTTGTTCACGCACACGTGCTTCTGTCACCAAGCAGTATAATTTGGTACCGGCGTAAGCTGGGAAGTAAACAGCAAGTCCTGCGATACACTGGCCCCGTGTCCAGGACCTTGGAATTCGTACATTGCCGGCTCAGGGCCAAGAAAAGGAGATGAGCGCCTCACCTACGGGCCTTCGACCCTCGAACCTCCGGTCCTTCTTGGATGACTTATAAAAAGTCGACAGATTAGGTCAGTTCCAACATGAGTGTGTGAGATTTCGAGTCTTAGATTGGCTCATTTCTAACGAAGGGCTTTTTCGATATTGTTTCAGCAGATTCTGAAAGTAGTCTCAGCGAACGTAAATTATGTATCGAGCAGGAACTGTTTTTGCAATGTGCCCTAAAGGCCTAAACTACACCATATAGTAGGCTAGCGACTGTTCGGATGCAAGCATCTTAGAGAGTAGAAAGCCTTCAACGGTCTACATGGGCGCCCGCAGAAATTTTATGCAGGAGGGGCAAAAACAAAGGTCACGATCAAATTTTTTTAGCAAGAGCTTGAAAATGCAAAGCAGATAATTAAGAACAAGGTTATTTTTCAGGGAGTTTTCTATAGCCTACGTTGTCAATTTCGCAGTTTCTCGTTGTGTAGGCTATAGTCTAATTTTGTACAAAATTAGCACTTTAGTGCGAGAAATTTGTGAAAAACCAAACGTACTAGTTAAAAATAGGAAATTGATTTTCCAGGGGGCAAGTGCCCCCTCTTGCCACTATGTGCGGGCGCCCATGCCGGTCAACACGAGAGCATGCAGTCAAATCACGATCGTCATCGCTAACCAGCAGAAATTGGTCTAACCTACGTCATTCGTAACTTGAGCTCTCAGATCAGCAGATAAACGGCACGAAGAAGAGATATGGCGGTCTCTCAAACAGTGTCTTTAAAAACCTAGCAGATCCAATAGAAGCTTAAACCATTCCTTTTTTATGTAGTTGGGCCTTTGTTCTATTGCATGAGCATCAGAACTGCACTGTATTTATAGTACATAGTTCTGACGCTCATGCAAGAGAACAAAAGTTCACAAAATGTTGTTCGTTGCTATGTTCAACCTCAAGTCTGGACAAACCTAAACCAGGTGGGGGGTGGGGTGAGGTGGGGCGGTGGCGTATTGGATGACATTCTGGCATGGAGATCAGCGGACTCAGTTCGATTCCCGAAGCCCACGTAGGACGGACGTGCTTTGTAGGCTGCTATTAGCGCCTTTGTAGCCTATGGCAGGTCGTCTGTTCCGTTAGTATAGTTAAGAGCTGTGATTTGTGATTTGTGCCTTCCATAGCCTACAAAGGCCCTACATGTATCGAGAATGTCCGCAAGTTGATCAATGTGGGTGTCACAATTTCAGATCCAGTTAACCCTTTAACGACCAGCTACTAAGCGCCTTCGTGAGGTTATTATAAGGCGCTATATAAATGTTTATATACATACATACATACATACATACATACATACATACATACATACATACATACATACATACATACATACATACATACATACATACATACATACATACATACATACATATGGTTTTCAATGCATTTCAGTACACGCTGGTTGTTAAAGGGTTAACGTTGAGGCACACCTCGGCAAAATTTACTGAAAGGCAATCCGGTGTCCCGTAAAAGAGTCCTCCTAAAAGTCTCCCCCCGAGACTTTATTTCGAAATAGATTCTCCCGGCGAATCTGTTTCAGAATAAATTAGCCCCCCGGAGAGTATATTCTGTCTACGAAATAAAGCCTCCCTGTTCAGCGTGAAATGGGCTACATCGCATAAAACTTAACGGTTAGTTTAGGTTCTAAATTGTTTGACAAAAACGTATAGGCTACATACTTTTTATAGGAAAATTTCTTCCAATGCCGGTACAGAGTTTTAGCCAGAAGGAGACTCTGTTTCGGAAAGATACTTTGTATCGGGGGGACTTTATTTAATGACACCGGCAATTCATGTTCGCTACCCGCGTTTTAGTTGCCCACGGTGTCCATGGTCAATTTCTGTCTGGGGTTGTTCGAGTGTCTATTCTTTATCAACTAGGTCTAGGCCTACTATGCGCTCCACGCCTTGTGGGGGATCCGCAAGTGATGGGGACGCAGGATGCCAAGCAGTTAATATGACTCCAGTTAAACTCGATTTTTTACTGCTATTTCATGCCATCTTACTGCGCGTACGTGTCAGTTTTAAATAGTAAGCGAATAGTTTTAAAGACACCACAGATGTACACGGCCATGTTGGCCATGCTACAATCATAATTATGTAGGCTAGACATGCACAGATGGCTGCACTGTCCAGGTCCAGAATCACCAACGATAGATCTAATTATTTCGTCTAGTTCTAAACCTACAATTTTAGCAAGGCTGTCAAAGGCGTGGGCCACCCGTGGGCGTTAAATAATCCGCAAAGCGAATCTGGGTACATCCTGAATGTCTGAAGTTCAAGGAGGAATAGCTAAGTACTTCACAGTGTATATGTCATGGGTGGCAAAACTCCGATCGTCTGAACCGTATACGTCTCTTAGAAGTAGCATATCCTATTCATCAGTATGAGCAGCGGCCAGTGCTTCATCTCAGATCTAATTAATATCGGATGGATAATTAATTAACTAATTAATTAATTAATTTTTTGTGGGTGACCGGTGAGTTGGGTCCTATAATTAGATAGACTTCACTGGTAGCCCCCCCCCTCTGAGTTAACATGGGTGCATATGGTGCTTTTGCTCTATTTGGTGACGAATAAACTACTTACTTACTTTCCGCTTTTGTAGGCCTACAGTTTGCCAAATGTCGCAAGTGTTTATGAGCAGTTAACAATGAGAACAGCTTTTAATTTTAATTAAGCTTAAAAAAATTATTATACAGTGGACGCTAGCTGTAGGCTTATAATTATATGTTGAAAATATGATGTAGCACATATTGGAGACAATTTAGATATTTTTTGTCAAATTGAAAAAAGATGAAGTTGTGTATTGCGTAGTGTTTATTGGATACTGCTCCTAGCAGCAATGCCTGTTGATAGTGCTTTACTCCAAATTGATTATCATGCCGCTACGGCGTCCTTATAAAGCCGTACTCAATGCGACAAGGCGTATACCCCGTTTAAAATCAGCACAGGTTCCCAAGTGTGGTTAACCCGGCCTTGTTTGAACACATTTCCGACATTTGCTCTGGGAACCAAATCCTGCTGGCATCGCTGTGAGATTTCAGCATGAGTCGTGTCCGTTGTACGTTTCGCTTCTACAGGGTGGTCCAAAATAAACCGCACAATGATAAATTGATAGTACTTTATTCAGACCAATTCAAATATAACCGTGAAAATTCACAAAAAAACAGCAATTATTTTTACTGTAACATTACATGGATGGATTTCGTTACATAAAATGTTCAATGTGTCCTCCTTGCTGCTCGACCATGCACGCATTGAAGCCGACGACGCCATTGATCAATAATTGCGCGGTCAATGAAACGCTGTGACAGCTTGGTCCACTCTGTGACGATTGTTTCTTTCAGCTGACCCACTGTGGTGAAACTTCTATGATGGTATACCATCTGTTGAAGTGCGCCCCAAACAGCGTAGTCGACTGGATTCAAGTCCGGGCTGTTTGGGGGCAACGACCCCCAATGTTCCTGAGTTCGTAGATTCCAAATCAGACAACGGTCATTCTCAGTTAAGCGTCCCATGATCACAATCTCTTATAAACAACAACTTCTTTATCATAAACTATGATAAACAATGATGAAGTCAATAATGACGTCAGAGAAAATATATAAATAAGTAAGAAAAATGGCATTAAACATTGAATTGTTATACATTATATCAAGAAAACTGTCACTGTGCGGTTTATTTTGGACCACCCTGTATATTTATCACACTTTAATTTTCATTTTCTCATTTAATTATTAATTTCATGTGTTATTAAATTACTTGATATCTCGAACGTTTCGCTCTTTTCTTCACAGAACAATTAATCTACTGATTATGTTATGAAGGCTACACGCCTATACTAGCCTAATATATAGGCAACTTGTTTCACATAATAATTATATGATATTCTATTCATAGAAAGACGATTGATTCTGTCTTACATGTATGTGCCCTCCCGGCCCCTCCGCTTCATAAACAGCAGCAGCCTGATTAATCTTGCTTTACAAACAACGACGAAATAATATAATAATAGATCTAATAATATATAATAACGACGACAATTTCTATGGCGCCGTAACACAGCACATGTCTGTTACAAGGGCGCCTTTACAAACACAAATAGGGCTAGAGAAGTTCAGAAGGTCAATTCTGCAGAGGAAGTACTAAGTAGGTCTGCTGGAATCACCAGAAAATACCAATAAACAAGCTTACTGTCTTATTAAATTTGACGTTTTCGATTGCGTTTATTCTTTCTGGCATTAAATTTCAATTAAATTTTAATTGAAGCTTTCGGCATATGCAGGCATCTCACTTTGAGATGCAACAGTACTGACAATTGCTCACAATTCAGTCGAAGTCAAAGATTTACATGTACCAAAAAGATTGAACTTTGCTGATATTTCAGTGCTTATACTGTACAGTCGAAGAGAAGAATGGCAACCCGCATACCGTTCATCGCCTCCCTTCTGGTATGCTCACGCAAGAACATCAGTCCAGAACAAACCACAACAAGTGCCAAAGAACATCTTCCGAATGGCAACTCTCTCTCTCCTGGTTTGTAGGCTTGTAACATACGAGCCTAGACCAAAATTCAAGCAAAAGTTTCAGTGACGATAGATAGTAGCCTAATCATAATCGTATTAATCAATCTTAAAACTTCTAAAGCGCAACTCGAAAGCGGGGCACCACCTTATTCACGAGCGCCGCGTTGAGTCAAATGGGTTGTCCGTAAGAGTATAGGCCAAAGGAGGTCCGGGTCGGTTGCCAGAGGATTGTGGGGGGGGGGAGCAGCCACTAAGGCGGGTGTCGTCTTGGTTGGGAGGATTGGAAGGTGATGAGAAAAGGATAAGGGTTCCTGAAGAGGTGCGACTGCAATATCGAATGAAAAGCTCGTGTGTGATGGATAGAGGAGCTTGCAGGGGGGACGTGATGGTGAGTGATTAGTAATGATGGTGCATTTCGAAAATATATAATAGCTGCATCAGTCATTTTCGATCAAGTGGTCATCTAATAACTTGGAATTTTCAGTAGGCCCTATTAAAGTAAAATTAATGACCACTTTGATCGTTGAGAGATAACGCTGGAGACTGGAGTCACTAACTAAACTATCGAACAGTTAGGCCTGCTTACACGCAACATTAGTTACTGTAGAATGCAATTTACGCCCAAAACAACAAGTTTTACAGGGCATAAATATTTATCATATCTAGAGTATCTTTTTTATTAATACAAACTATTGAACGTCCCGCATCCAAAGACGCGAATATTTGTCTGAACATCAATTTCACATTTTTCTCTCTGTAGCAAAAGCGGGAACACAAATATTATGCATTTCAACGGCAAGACCAACAGAACTTTATTGACAGACAAATGAAATTCACGGCGAGAAGATGAACGATGGTCGAGCGACCAACTTCCAAAAACGGAAACCGAATGATAATTTTATTGAAAAAAGGTGGCAAACATAATAAAAATTGGAAGTTGACTCTGCGATAATAATATTACGTAGACAGCATAATAAAAACATCAAATTGCATTTTAAATATGTAGGCTAGTCCATATGCGTCTATATAGCCTAGCCTAAAATTTAAAAAAGACACGGAAAAACGAGGCGATAAATGAACAAAGAACAGGATTGTTCTGAGAAGAATAGAAAAACGAATTTTTTCCCCCTGCAATGATGCGAATGCAATATAGGCCTACATGCTCATAAAGTCTAGCAGATTCCTCCGTTGACATTGTCCCCCCCCCCCCATTTCCCCCGACATCTTGTCCCGGATTTCTCATCTCGGTATATGCTGACGACTCGTCAGAAAGAGACGCACATGTAGGCCTACACTGATGCAAACGTCCATAGTGCATGCACGTGGGTAAGCTGCATACATGTAGGCTATGCATCCTATTATAGAGCTAGATAAATGCGATCATATGTCCATCTTAAAAGAATTTTGCTGCAGAGCAAATAGTTTTCTTCGGCCATTCCCAGAATAGCTGAGTAGTGAAAATTAAAGGTGTGTTCAGAGGGCGTCAGTTTCGTCAGAACACACCCCGATGATCCCTTACCCTTCCTTCCTCCCTCCCGCATGCGCCTATTTTATGCACCTCTTCCTCCTCCTTCTCCTCCTTCTTCTCCTTCTCCTCTTCCGCCTCCTCCTCCTCCTGCAGCATCTCTACCCGACCGACTCTTCCTTTCTCCCTCTCTCCCGCCTCCCGTTCATGACGCAAATTCGTACGCCTATGACGTCTCCAACTCTCGCGCCAGTTAGTGCCTATATATATATATATATACATATACATATATTGTCACCTATAAATTATATACATATATGTATGTATGTGTATTTAGAGATTTGAAAGCTGAGACAGGTGCCGTCGTTATCATGATATTATTATTATATCGACTAAAGGGGCGAAAGATATTATACGTGCATTTAGTTGTCGCCCTCATATTACACAAGCATGGTTTCCTGGCTTATTCCAACGCTGAGCAAAGTGAAAAAATGAATACATACACGCACGCATAATATTATATTATAATATATTTTATTTATTTATTTAGTCTACACGTATACCAGCACAAAAACGTGTACAGAAATCCACACAAATATATCCTAATTATGTTCATTTAGTAGGCCTATGTTTAACAATGGAAATTAAATTTTAGCGCGTGTGATACTGTCTTGACAGTGTCTTGTATACTATACAGTCAATCATATTGAAAGCGGTTATCTCTATACAGGGCCGGATTAAGAAATGTGGAGGCCCTGTTAGGGAAATATTTTGCTGAAAATTCGGATGACCTTTTTTAGTCGTTTGGTCGAATTTTCGGGAAAATCATAATACGATACCATTTCATCTGCCAAAAAAGTTGATGACCTTTCCCCTCCCCCAAAAATGGTATTTTTTTAAATGTGTGGGGCCCCCTAAAGTGTGGGGCCCC
>OX243823.1:25760905-25788545 GCA_945859605.1 Lumbricus rubellus | reverse complement strand
GCATGCGTGTGATAAAAATATGAATATGTGGATCTATTTTTTGAGCGGACGTGTTCTCTTTTATTGCCTTTACATTTATGATCTACTTAAAATAGACTGAAGCTTCTTTCGTCCACAGTAAACCTTGTCCTGTCGATGAGAAAGGTCAGGACAAAGAACAAGGTCAGGCTCACTGACCATGCTAGCAAGATATGTATGTATGTATGTATGTATGTATGTATGTATGTATGTATGTATGTATGTATTTAATATGTATGTATTGTATGTATGTATGTATGTATGTATGTATGTATGTATGTATGTATGTATGTATGTATGTATGTATGTATGTATGTATGTATGTATGTATGTATGTATGTATGTATGTATGTATGTATGTATGTATGTATGTATGTATGTATGTATGCATGGATGGATGGATGGATGGATGGATGGATAGATACATGTAGATAGATAGGTAATTAGATAAACAGATAGATACAAATGTAGATGGATGGATGAACGGACAGATAGACAGACAGATATAATAGCAAATAAATCAGTGATTCCCAACCTGTGTGCCGCGGCACACTAGTGTGCCGCGAGAACTTTGCAAGTGTGCCGCGGGAAAAGTTCTAAAATATTATTAATTAATAATTTTTCCAAACAAAACATAAGAAAACATCATCATTGCAACTTCAAAACATAAGTCAGTTGGTCCTATAATCTCTCACACTGGGGCAGGTTAACATCTCCAAGGGAAATCTTGATTGTTTTCCGATGGTCAATGATTCTCAGTTAAAAAAGAAAATTGCACCTGAAATTTTAAGCACATTGATAGACCTGCAACCAGCATTAGAGCATTACTTCCCTTCGCTTGGAAGCGACAATTTTGGCTGGATATAATCATTCCATTCGTAATCGACGAAGCAGCAAATCTTACAACCGAGGATGAAGAACAGTTCATTGATTTACGAATTGATAAATTTTATTAGTCAACATTTTCCGAAAAGAGTTTGAATGAGTTTTGGCTTTACATTCAGAAATCACATCCTTTGATAATTTCAAGAGCAGTCAAAATTCTTCTGCCATTTGCATCTTCATGATTTTGTGAATTTATATTTTTCAGCCAGAACTTATTAGAAATGCGAGTATGATTGTCGTCTCTGGAGGCCCTCGTTTCAATTTGATCTGCTGACTGACTAGACTCACTATAGTATTATTAGACAATAAGAGCAATAAAATGAGAATATTATTAAACAATAGTGACAAATAGATTTTTAAAAATTGGTGATTATGATTAGGTGTGCCGCGAAACTTCTTGTTCTTTCTTAGTGTGCCGCAAGCCAAAAAAGGTTGGGAATCACTGAAATAAATGGACAGACGCAATATTCATATGAGATTAGAATAGTATATATTATTGAAAAATAGAGATAACAATCATGATGATTGTTTAAAAAGATATATATATATATAATGTGTCTTGAGCTGTGATTTTAATTGACTCCAGAGGTGACGCCTTTCTTCACATGGCCCGGAAGACTGTCTAACGCGGTTGGTCCTGACACAGAGAAGGTTGAACAACATCAAACGTCGTCGCTTGCAGCAGATCTCTTGTTCGGAGGAGGTTATGTTTGATAAACCCAATCCCTATAAATTATATGACCAGATCTTCGTTTCTGAAATGACTGACGCATACAAAGGACATCTTTCTTCTTCGTAGTCTGACCAGGACATGCGTTGATTCAGTGACATTTCGAAATGTGCAAAACGACAAAATAGTCGTCTGCGATACGATTATGGTTGATGGTTACAATAAATGAATTGAATTGAATTCTTTCTCTTTTAGTATAAGCTGTCTGTTCTTGTGGCGGGGGAGGGGGCAGCGCCAGAGTCGAAGAGGGATCGTTGTTTCTAAGAGCGTGGAGGGTGTATCACCCTTTCATGATCATCGTAGCCTAAGGTATTGCTGGTAGTGATGGCTATGTTGCCATTGTCTTAGAGGTGGTGCTGGTGGCGGCGGCGGTGGTGGTTGAGGTGGTGGTGTTGGTTGTGGTGTTGGTTGTGGTGGTGGTGTTGGTGATGGGTTGACGATGCTTTCATTGATTCATGATAAATCAAATAATTATTTATCTGATGGGACCGTTTGTTAGATTCCACAATTATTATTATTATTAAAGTCTAACTTGTTTCAACAGAGCTTTACTAAAGTAGCCGGATGTTGTCGTCATCATCATCATCATCATTGTGTTTCTTATCACATGATAATCAACCGTCAATCATTAGGCCTACCGTAGGCCAGGCTCCTCCTCCTCCTTCTCCTCGTCCTCCTTCTCTTCTTCGTCATCGTCATCAGCACCTGCTCTTCAGCCTATCGTCGTTTCCTCAGCGGACTATAACAGCCCTAAGTATAGGCATAGAACTACAATCAACAGGACACACCCTGTCTGTCTCTGTCTCTGCCCTTGGCTATGTCTTCGTCTCTCTCGTTTTCTCTGTCTCTCTCGCTTTAACGCTTTAACTGTCTCTCTCTTTAACTGTGTGACTCATGTTTGTGTTGTCTGCTTGTATGTAAGTGACTTTGAAATCACATCTCTAACTTCCAAATCGCATTTGACCTACAACGCAACGCATTCTGTTGCAACAACATAACACAGTGCAACATGCAACATAGCACAACATGATATACAGTGAATATGTCTTATCGTACTGCAATGCATCACTGCAGGAAATGCACCACTACCCATGTAATGCAGCTGACACATTCTGTAGGCACATTCTGAAAATGTTCTTTTTCGACGTGCTGGAGTTTGAAGCGCCTCCGAGTAGTTTTCCTGAATGGGTGCTATATAAAATAGCTCCTAGTAATCTTCTTCAAGAGGTGCTATATAAATACCTGAATGAATGAATGAATCATGAATGAATGACCTGGCAAATCTAGCATCGATAGCAAAGGCTAAAAAGAAGAACTCCTTACGTGCAAAAGCATTTGATACGATACAACGTATTTCACGGTATTTGCACAACGGGTACACAGTTTAAAACAACAGCTGAAAGGATCTTAGAAGGTAACCGCCGTCTATAATATTAATAATAGTGTACCCTTAGCGGCAAAAATTCACCATTTCTGATTAGCACTGACAATAGCCTCTATGCCATTTCAAACAGACTCTGTATCTGACCCTCTGTCTGCCTCTGTCTCTGTCTCTGTCTGTCTGTCTGTCTCTCTCTGGGTGGTGCATTGGCTGCTATTGAGTCATGGCTGTCAAGGGTGTTCAGACATAGATTTGACTTGAAATATTTATGTTACCGGATCTAAATTATGTATGTAGGTCGCTACATCCAACAACACAGTTACTACATGTACATTGTAAATGTATGTCTCGAAAAGACAAACAACGACAGCAAGTCATCGCTCTACGAAACATTTGCTTTATAAACTTTTTTTTTCTATCTCGTCGTTGTTTACTGCAGGTTCTGCTCTCCACAGCTGCAGTCTAAACCTCCCATCAACCATCGGCCAAAGTGACAGTATTATACGACAGTTTAATGTACACTTATTCACCGATTGTCGCAACTTATACATGGTAAGAGGATTTATTTATCGTAACTGTGAAATAGAATAATCTACTGGGCTCATCGTGTCGATTTGTGTGTGTGTGTGTGTGTGTGTGTGTGTGCTTGAGTTTGTTTGTTGAATAGTGGGCTTGAGCTCGTCGCTAGAGACTTTCTAGTTTTTTCTGCATTGTTTGCTAACTGACAAAAGTCGAGTACTTAATGGCATTCTCTCTCTTATTATAGGCGTACGAGAATAATTAAGAATTCTCTCAAGAGCTTCGAGCACGTCGTCGCTTTCTCTGACCTCACCCAAAAAACGAACTCATCATAAACAGCAACACTTGAAATATCTCCACAGGTCTTCTTTCACTTGGAACTGAAAACACTGCTTTTACACAGATCTTATCCTGATTCCACCACTTCCTCGTATACCTCCCTCACCGTTTCAGCTTTAAGCACCAACAATCTTAGCCGCATGTCTGACGACCTGTTGAACCATTGCCATTGAATTTGTTTTCATTGAGCGCTTGTGTTTAAATTAAGTTAGCTACATTTTAAGCGATGTAGAAATCTAGAATTTTCGATCTCGATTTCTCAGGCATCTTGTCTTGCATTAAGTTGGATGTGAGGCCAGAAAATGCAATCGCCATCTATTCGCGTCTTGAAACAAAACTAGTCTGACATTAGGAATTGAAGGTCGGCAAATCTTTTGGTCCGGTTGTAGGCCAAACATCTTGACCATGTTTGTTTCTTTTAATTAGCAACAGTTCAACTATAATTGCCTTCAGCGTCGTTGTCTTTTAACCTCTTCGCTGCGTTGGCTTTTTTCACCAGTACGCGTCATATATAATAATTATTATATAGGCTTACATGTATATAATATTATATAAGCTTACGTTTACCGTTAGGCCTACATCCACACCTACGAATGTTTTGTTTGGCAAGCACATGGAGCTATTTAGACATGGATCGACCTTGAACCGGGACTAATATGACCTTGAGCTTGGTCTGATATGACCTCTAATTATTTCTTACCTTACTGTGGGATAACGATTACATCTACTGTACGCAATACACGCCTACATCAATAGAATTTCGCCTTCGCTTCACGATTTTACCCCCTCCCCCACTTTGCCCTCAACTCGCCCTTCCCCACAACCTACATGTACCTCACCCACCACCAATTCGCCCAAACCAGCCCATCCAACCTCATCAACGTTAGTGCAAATTTCAGTTATTCGCCGGCGGTACCCTGCGGTGTGCGGTAAATATCAATTATTTTTCTCAATTCCCCCCCACCTCGCCCCATCCCCAAAACCTGCCTCACTCCACCATCGACCCCCCCCCCAACCAACCCCAACCATCGCCACCCCTCTAGTGCAAATTTCGGTTAGCCTATTCGCCTGCGGTTCCCTGCGTTGCACGCTAAATGTCGGTTTTTACTAGTCCAAAATGGGGTTTATTCATCCCGCGCACCCCCCCCCCCAATTTTGAGGGTGATTGGACTAATCTCCATTGGGTGGGTTTGGTTAGCCCTCTGTGGTGACATATCTAAGGTCCCATACACAATCTCCTTTATAGATACTGTTTACTATGTATAGATGACGTAGTGTATGCGGTCACATCAAAACATCCATAGCTCATAATAGCAGATAACTCCGCCATCTAGTGACAGAAATATTACTTTCAGTCATATAATGCATTGATTTTTATCATTGCATTGCGCGTTGACAATGTATTCCAGCACGCGCAGCGTTATTCTATCGCGTTATCCTGACATACAGTCATGACGATAGGATATCGTCGTCCGCCTACGAGAGTAGAGTTTTATGACGATAAGATATCGTCCTCCGCAGCGAAGGGGTTAAAGGCTAGAGGGTAATTTTCGACTGAGTAAAACGGTTCCAATCCGCAGTGGGGTGGGGTGAGGGGGGGGGTCGATGTCACACACGCGTCATACTTCCGTGTAGGGAAACGCTATCCGCATGAGTAGTAACATAGACAGAAAATATTTGGGGATTTCCATATTGGGGGAATTTCCAATGGATCTCATCGCAAAACTACACAGCAACACCTAGAATTAGTTTTAAAATGTTGGAAATTACCCATTTGGGGTTTATACACGGAAACCCTAAATGCGCCCTTGCACAATTGCGCATCAGGTCCACTCTGGTCGTACCCGACGCTTTTGCGTCTATGCATGTAGGTAGCGTCTTAGGCCTACTTACATGTAGTATTAGTAATGGAACAAGAGCGCATTCCCAGCTTACCGTACAGAATATAAGAATAGGCCTATACGAACTCACCAAAACTCCACCTCTTGTTAAATTCCCTGCTGGTCTTTCACTCAAAATTCAAAAACACAGATGTTTCACAGATCCTATATCCTGATTCCTCAACTTTCTTCTACCTTCCACGCCGTTTCAACTCTAAACATCATCCGACATAGATGCATGTCTAACTCCTCGTCTGACTCTCCGGATCTTGACCTCTTCCTATCGACTTTGTTTTGATTGAACGCTGGTTCTCGCGACTCGGGTTTTGTGCGCACTGTCGAAATTCAGAGTTTACGATTACTTTGCTGTGGATCTGTTTTGGGCGAGTTGTAATGGTGAATCAGCGGTAATCGGAGATCAAAAAAGTTTCTTGTGGCCTGTATTGTGAGAGAGCACATGTGGCTGCGTCACATGCAAGTGCAAGAGAGGCTGCTGGTCAAAAAGACATGATGCTGAGTCATCATGAAATCCAGTCATTGTTCAGTTAATTGTTTTTCTACATTCGTCAGTGAATAGCGGAAACAATGGTAAGAAAGGAAGAGGGTGAACAATCGATTGCAAAAATTAATTAGCCCTTTGTATTCTACAATAATTATCACAGTGACTGCCACTCAAAAACTCCACTTACGCCAATCCATTGCCTCTCTTGAGTCTTTCAGACGCCATTCTTCTGTGTCTGCACGCGCAGCGTTTCGGTAACATATTTTTTAGTAGGTGCATTTGTAGTTTCAGTGTCAGTTATTGTACCATTATAATCGCTATCGATCGCAGAAGTTGAGGAAGTGTCACGTGTGGCTTTTTTCACGTCTTTGGTACAGAAGCAGAACCGGAAATAGGCATATCCATAATTTTGATTGCAAAAAGAGTTACCTTCAGGAACCGAAGATCTTGAGGAGTTCGACACATTGTTGTTAGGCCTAAGGTCAAAGGTTAAGGAATGTGGAGAATAATTAATTTGAACGTTTCACCAGTTTTCATTTTCTCATTGTGCTGCCAAAACTCAACCTCTCGCTATAATTATATACACCACTGGTCTTTTACTCGAAACTAAAAACATTGTTTTTTTTCACAGATCCTATTCTGATTCTTTCACTTCACCTTGCCTCCAACGCCATTTCAACTCTAAACATCATTCACCCTAAGGTTTACGATTTACGATTACGATTTACGATTTACGATTACGATTTACGATTTACGATTACGATTTACGATTGCGATTTACGATTACGATTTACGATTACGATTTACGATTACGATTTACGATTACGATTTACGATTACGATTTACGATTACGATTTGCGATTTACGATTACGATTTACGATTGCCTCAGAAACTGAATGAGACGTTGTTCTGTCTGTTTAATGTTTATGTCTTAGAGCTGAGTAATTGGAAGTGAGAATAATATGGAGAATAATTCGTCGTCGACTGTAGGCCTATTTAGAGAACTTCTCGGTTTAACCGGAAGTGACGTCCGTTCTACAGACGACCGTGAAAGCGACACCTACGCCACCGGAAGTACAACAGGTGGTGAATGGTCTCCATCCTCACTCGCATCCCAATCCACTTCCGACTCAACCTCCGACTCAACTTCCGACTCAACTTCCTACTTCTTCCATCCATCGATCACTACAGACGACTTCAGCGAAGGTCAGGACTAACGTAATCAGCTCTCACATTTAATCATCTTAATCTGCTAGTAGGTAGGCTGTAACTGCGAAAAAACTGTGTGCGTGACGCTGCACACGTCTCCATAGGCGTAGGCTATACGGGAGATTTCAGCAGTGGGGTGGGTCAAGATTTTATAAAATAAATCTTGTGGTGGAAACACTATTTTCCCCCAGAAAAAGTTGACGACCTTTTTTAGTCATCGGGTTGAAATCTCGTGAAAAATACTATTTCTAGTTTTATTTGCCCCCCCCCCTCTTGACCCCCGCCTCGTACGCCTATGCACGTCTCGGAAATTTTCTATAAACTCGTTAAAGGGAAAAGGACAACTGAAATTTTCAGAAAGAACTCGTTTGCGCTTACAAAACATAGACGGACGCTAAGACAACATTACCTACATTAAAAGACATTTGCACGGTCATTTAATTGCATCGACAATGTTAGGGCAATTTTGAGAATGGTCCTTATTCCTTAAGAATGGAAATGGGGGTAAGGACAGGAAAGGAAGACATGGCAAAGTGAGGGAAAGTGCTTAGCAGCTTTTCACATATCTTGGCAAAATAGATTAAGTAGCGTATGGAAGGCAAGCAAGATAAGGAAATGCAACAATCCACATGGACAACAGTACTGGACAGTCAATAGGCCAATAGTTTTTCGTTCAAATGAATGTTATTCAGCCACGTCATAACCGGAACTTGAATTGTTTAGCAATCTTTCTGCAAACGTTGAAGGCCTATCACCCGCACGTCATCGTTTAATATTTTATACAATATATATTCTATATAATAATAGATCTATATAATATATGAGTCAATATATAATAATATTCCATATAATAGTTATGATAGATATAATATATATATATATATATTCCATTTATGAATAATATCATATAAATGTATAGCATATTATATTTATAAGTAATGAGTATCATAAAATTAGGCCTATTATCTACATGAGCGCACACAGGGCTGCTATAGATAGTTAATTTAGACATAGAAAGATTTTATAGAAAGATAAACAGAGTCAAGCGGTATTGTGATTTGTGATTCAACTGTTTTGTGTCTAATTATTTCGCCGATCATAGCCAATGATTCTTCCGTATCTGTCTAATAAAAACTGAATGTAAACATTGAATCACATGTTGTTTTGCGACTGATTTGACGATGACCTGCACTGGCTTCCACTTGCCTATGTTGAATTCTCATTATTTTAATGCATTAAACTTAACAGGATATTGTGTATTAATATTGGGTAGCATCCGATTTCGTATGCGCAATTCAAGAACAAAACAATGAGGGTATACATGTTGCAAACCTAACTTTATAACACTACCATTAAATAAATGAATAAATCCATTTGTTTAATATGGAAGAAGAAGAGATTGAGAGAGAGAGAGAGAGAGAGAGAGAGAGAGAGAGAGAGAGAGAGAGAGAGAGAGAGAGAGAGAGAAAGAGAGAGAGAAAGAGAGACATAGACAGAGACGGACGGACGGACAGACAGACTAGACTGGCATGCAGACAGACAGACAGCAGTGAGAGAGATACAGATAAATATATATAAATACAGAGAGTATATATATATATAGAGAGAGAGAGAGGGAGGGAAAGAGAGAAGGAGGAAGAGAGAGAAGGAGGGAGATACAGAGATAGTCAGAGAGAGACAGACAGACAGACATACAGAGAAAGGGAGAGAGAAAAAGACAGAGAGAGACACACAGACAGAGAATAAGAGAGACAGACAGACAGAGAAACAGAAAGCTGATAAGGAAGAAGGAGACAAATGAAAAAGTGAGAATGGCAGAGGCAGAGAATAAGACCCCGTTGCTTTTCTTTAACTATAATTATATGCGAAATTTTTTGAAAGATCGTGACAACTGAATGGAAAGACAGTTATTTGTTACATCAGTCTTCAGCGCATGAGTAATCAAGTAATAATTCATATTCTTAACCCATATTTTTATTACATGACAACGATATCGTTGTTGTTGATGTCATCATGTCCACGATGACGACGACAATGTTGTCATGACGATGATGTTGTTATGACGAAAATGTTGTCATGACAATGATGTCATGACCATGATAATGTTGTCATGACGAGGATGTCATGACCATGATAATGCTGTCATGACGATGATGTTGTCATAGTGATGATGTTGTCATAACTACGATGTTGTTATGACGATGACGTTGTCATAACGATAATGTTGTCATAATGTTGCATTGTGTAGTAACAACGGAAGATTTCCGATCGAACACGTATTCCATCACGGCATACAGGATCGTCTGGTTCGTGCTCGCTATCACCTTGGTGATGCTGCTGTCCGTTGCCGTGGTAACGCTCATCGTTCGATGTCGTCGCGTCCTAGCACGCAGGTAAGTAAGTAAACTTAACCAGTCAGTTGTTCATTTGGCGCCTCTACACAGCTAGGTCTTTTACATTCCATGCATGGAATTTGGGAAGAGTTAAGAACCAGATGCAGTGGGACAAGAGATGAGATAGACGTTGTCAGAGGTACAAACCGAAACTCATAAGCCACCATTGATACAGAACAAGGACCCTGATACAATATTCAATTATAGACGAACAAGTTTCACTTTAACCATTAAATAACCATCCACACAACACTGAGCAATCATCGGCTAATTGTCCTTGTTTGTTTGTATGTGCACTTGTTATAGCGCCCCTTCAAGCTCTCTACTCAGAGGCGCTCCCGATGCAGAGCGGACACTGCATCGGAGTTTCACGCCGAAGCGCTGAGCAATTGTGAGTGAAGGACTTGCCCAAGGTCCTTACGCGGGGAGGTGGATTCGAACCTTGGACCCTCCGGCTCCAAGGCAACGACGCCACCACTAGACCACCACGCCCCACATATATATAAAAACAAGAAATGAAACAAAAATCTGTATGTATGTATGTATGTATGTATGTATGTATGTATGTATGTATGTATGTATGTATGTATGTATGTATGTATGTATGTATGTATGTATGTATGTATGTATGTATGTATGTATGTATGTATGTATGTATGTATGTATGCATGCATGCATGTATGTATGTATGTAAGTATGTATGTATGTAAGTATGTAAGTATGTATATATGTATGTATGTATGTATGTATGTATGTATGTATGTATGTATGTATGTATGTATGTATGTATGTATGTATGTATGTATGTATGTATGTATGTATGTATGTATGTATGCTTGGTGTATGTATGTATTTTTGTATGTATGTATGTATGTAAGTTTGCATGTACATGTATGTACTGCTGCGTTATCCAAATCCTATGGTCCTCATTATTATATTTGTATGTTTTTTATGTATGTATATATGTATGTAGGTTATATGTGCATATATATATATATGTATATATATGTATGTATGATGTATGTTTGGATGTCACAGGCTAAAGATAGACTCTTCTCCCGTGTGCCCAAATGAGGTCCAGTCCCTGTTGATTAAATACGGTCGTTGTTTTGTTGTTGTTTCTAAAAGTTGCTTATAATATTATTACGTTGAATGAGTAATTGTGTGATTGGGAGAGTACATATCGTCCCAGAGGTTCTCATAAATTAAGCGACCATTGCGTCATCTACCGAACGATCCCTTCACTTCTGCGTCATACGGTCTGTAGGGACGCGTCGGTGGTTACTTCTGCTCATAATTTATGATGATGATGAAGACGACAAAGACAATCACTATGAGTACGACGACTATGATAACAGCGACGACGACAACAACTACTGCAGTGACGTTCAGATGACTGTGGGTGTATGAATGAATGTGTGAATAAATGAATGAATGAATGATTGTATGAATGAATGAATGAATGAATGATTGAATAAATGAATGAATGAATGAATGAATGAATGAACGAACGAACGAATGAATGAATGAATGAATGAATGTATGAATGAATGAATGAATGAATGAACGAATGAATGAATGTATGAATGAATGAATGAATGAATGAATGAACGAATGAATGAATGAACGAATGAATGAATGTGTGAATAAATGAATGAATGAATGAATGTGTGAATAAATGAATGAATGATTGTATGAATAAATGTGTGAATAAATGAATGAATGAATGAATGAATGAATGAATGAATGAATGAATATGCAGTGTTCATGCATTTGAGTGATTCTGTTATTGCAGGCGACCAATTGAGTCGAACAATCCGGTGACGTTCAGGTTTACACGATCTTCCAACCTCATCTTAGACAACGTAAGAAATAGAATTCTATTATGATCACGCTGACAAGGTAGGTAGGCTATACATGCAATACCATGCACATGTATATCTAAACATCCATCCACAACTCCACCTTCACCTGTATACATCCACAAATCCATATGAGCATCCACTACGTGTCTATCCACACATCCGTCCACACATTCATCCACACATCCATCCACACATTCATCCACACGTTCATCCACACATCCATCCATACATCCAACCATCCATCCATACATCCAACCATATACCCATCCATACATCCATCCACACATCCATTCACACATCCATCCACACATCCATCCATACATCCATCCATACATCCATCCATACATCCATCCATACATCTACATTTCCGGGTACACCCCATTATTGGTGTAAGGCCTCTTTAATAAACCTCACACGGATGTACGAACAATCGAACATATCAATCATACAGGTCTAAGTTTGATGTATCCTGAAATACGATCGCCTTCGGTTTACTCTTCTTTCACAACCTGTCTGACTTGATGCAGCGCTCGTGAATAAGCTGGTGCCCTGCGCTTGGCTGTCGAGTGACACTCCAGAAATGTGAAGATTACGATTACGATTATACGCCTAATCATTAGTAATTATGCCTTCGTGAGTTACCAGGTAACTGATTTGTTAGTTGACAAAATAATATCCTTGTTGAATGGTGGACGTTTCTGTGATTGCTGTAGTGTATAACTGAGTAAATGATTGATTGAATGAATGATTGATTGATTGAACGATTGATTGATTGAATGAATGATTGAATGAATGAATGATTGAATAATTGAGTGATTGCTGTAGTGTGTAGTGTGTAAATGAGCGAATGATTGATTGAATGAATGATTGCTGAAGTGTGTAATTGATTGAATGAATGATTGGTTGATTGAATGAATGAATGAGTGATTGAGTAATTGATTGATGGAAATAATTGTAGAAACAGAAGTCAAAGCCATCACCAACGTCCAGTCGAGAAGGACTAAACAACGATGTCGTGCTTCCAGTCTCTACTGCTGGAAAGGGAAACTCAGGGACACAGTGTCCAGCTTCAGATGGTGACCTCTACGAAAAGGTAATATCATTCTGTACACAGCTATTCCATTTTGCACATTAAAGTAAACACCTTTTCCCATCTTACTTCAAAGCGATGTTGCCGTCCTGACTTAAGCAAATATGGGACGAGCAATTATTGACCACCGAACTAATAAGCTCACAATAAAAAAAGTGTAAACAGCTTAATAACCTAATTGATAGGTCAATAGTTAACCCAATTCGAATGGGCTACCCCTATAATTTCGATCAAGACCCGCATTTAGGTAGGTGCTAAGGGTGCAGCCGCCTCCGGGCCTGCAAATTTGAAGGGCCCTCATATGCAGTTATAAATACGTGCATGGTGGGTCCACCAGACCACCACGTGCGTTGTCAGAGGGTAATCAGACTCAGAGCAACCATGTCGGTACTAGCCTTAACCTTTACCACTCAGTTTAATAATTAATTGGCCCAAATTTGCCCGGTGAGAGCGGGCTCATAAGTGGTAAAGGTTAATGTGGCCGTGGCTAGCTCCGTCTGGTAGTCCTTCTTCGTCTTTCTCTCGCTTCAAATCCTGCCTTCACTCATTATTAGAATATTTGTCTCAAATGCACTCCTTGTCCGCGCCTCTCATAGCGGTTTAACCAAAATAATATGTTCCTCACACTTTATTGGACTGTTTAAAGCGATAAATTTTAGAAGTGTTAGAAGCAGGTGCCCCGGCTATGCATGGAGTCTTATAATAATAATTTCAAGAGTCATCAATGATAATGATGCCCATAGACATTGCATCAGAATGGTTTCATGTCTTCATTTTCATTTCTCTCGGTTCGGTAGGTGGCGCTGGTGTCGTCAGATTGCTATCGTTGCGCATTCTATGGCCTGAGAGTAGTGGTTCCCAATCTATTTTCACTACCGTATAGGGTCACTTTTTCTATGTTGAATGACACAAGGGCCATTTTTTCTTAGTTGGAGGACATTTGTCATTAGTTATTAACTAAAGTACATAAAATCATTATAATTGATTTAAAATAGAATGTTTGATGTTACAAAATAAAATAATTTGTAATAGTAAATAATTATGTGTTATATCTTGTCCAGGATGTCAATTTATCATATTTTAAAAAAAATTCTTTGAGAGACCAGGGCCATATTTTAGGCCTGGCGGGCCACTTTTGGCCCGCAGGCCACGGGTTGGGAACAGCTGCTTGAGACGATACGATCGACCTATTATAGCAATAGTTGAGTCGCACCTACCGCCACATTAACGGATTGAAACGTTGTTTAAATCTAACGTTACATCAACAAATCAGACAACGTGGTGAAGACATGCAAGAGCTCCTGGAAAAATTTCATTAAAATCATTTCCAATGAAATTATTGTTGACTAATTAAAACTCCACAATTTCTTGGCCGTTGATTATGCCTAAATTGCTCACTTATCACGCAGAATATGCATGGTCTATTTAGGTCATACGCGTTGCGTTGTCAAAAAATTATGAAGCAATGACTAATGAACAATTGAACATCTTCGTGTTAAAATTCCGGCTGCAGCATAAAATTATTACATCATTCATCAACACACATCAGCATGGTCGACCTATGACGACTGCTGAATATTTTTATGCATATCATTAGGATGCTTGCTTCAGCAGCAGGGCCGTGTTTAAGGTTCTTCGAGTGTCGGTGCAAAGTGCTACAGCAGGGGCAAAGTGCCGTTCGGCAGTCTTACAAGATTAGTCATTTTACAAAAATGCGCTGTTCAATAGGCTAGACTACTACGAGGTTTGTCGGCTGTGACGGGTCAGTAAGCAAGTGACGCAACGTCGGTGAACTTGGTTAAATTAACGTTTTCTTACACTTAGCCTACTGATTTTTTTTTACAAAAGGTTTAAGTAACACTGAGACTCACAATTTAAGACATTTAGCCAATGGCAACAAAACTCTCGGCTCAAAGGCATTCGGGGCATCGCACCGAATGGACCTATGTTAAGCACGACCCTGTGCAGCAGACATTATAAAGGAACAATTTTCACATGGGTTTGGTCTGTAGGATATGCGCTAATAGGCCTGCATGTATACAGCGGTATATAACATAATGCAGGCTACCCGTATGTGTAGCCTAATTGTGTATGTTTTGCGATGTAGGCCTATGTTATTTTCTAATACCACTCACCATTGTCACCAATTCGTTACTATATGTTTCTCGATTTCATGCTAATATCGAACAAGATACACGTAATACGGTGAGGATCTCTAGGGCTAGTACGCTATATGTATCAGCCGCGTATTGTGCCATGTAGCCTACTGTGTAATCGTAATAATAATGATTCTTTAGACACGGCTAAGTCATCTTCATCTGCGTGTAGTTAAAAAGGATGCCTGTCTCAAAAAGCTCCCTCTATAACTTAGGTCTAGATAATTGGGACACCAATTTTTTCTTCCTCGTGCGTGTAAACATTTACTAATGTTTGTTTTGCCATTGTCGTAATTACAGCGAGTAAAACCAATGAAGAATACCAAATTCATGCTGAATTTAATACTTGGGCTGTTCCTGGTATAAGCTTACGGTACACTCTTGTGTAAAACTGGGCTACTTAGGTATATACCCCGAAACTACCCTCCGACAGTTTAACCTATGTTAGGAATTTGTTACGTCCACTTGTAGGCTACGTTATATACGCCTATACATGTGGGTCAACGTACAGGTCATATCATGATTTAGATGCGTCTGCAGAAATTGAGTAAACTACTTCATGCAGAAACTTAATTTCACAGGATCCGTATTGCCGTCAAATTATACTGATGTAGCCTATAATGTATTATGCATCTATTAACCCATTACACGAATCCCGGATCTAATTTCTCAGAACAAATTATTTAGCAATCACATTGAGTCGCCCTATAATACGTAGTCGCATGAATTCGTTCTTGGACGAGCCTATAATTATTTATTATTTCGTTTATCACAAATCGTTTCTTCTTTGTACTTCGCCGCTGATTGTTCTCTGGCAGTGCCAGTCCCAAGTGTGGAGAAATGAGGAGGGTGGTGCTAATCATGTGTGTTATGACAGTGTCGTTATACAGCTGCAGCAGTGCAGCTGACATAGCAACACGTTGCCTATTTTTTCATACATTGTTGTCTTCATTGCATTTGATCTTTGGCAAATTCACCCATTTTCTATCGGAAATTCACCCATTTTCTATCGGAAATTCACCCATTTTCTATCGGAAATGTGGCGCTATATAAGTCATACGTTTACCCTACACTAAACAACACTACACAATAATTGTGTGAATTTGTCCACTACGCTTGGCACTTTCGCTGACGGTCATCTTTAGTGGACCTTCGAAGTTCCCCTATATCCTACCACTGATTGGGACTGGTGGCCGGCTGTGGATCCATCCAAAGCTGAACTGAAATGCCCATCAATTAAGGGCATGTTCATGTGGATTACGCCTGCTTACTCACTCTCCTGTGACCCTGTGTATCTTGTTTTCGTTTTAGGACAGTGACTGTGGCTCGTGGCATTTGGAGTGCACAACGTTTTCAGCCGTAAACGATAATTTTGATGAAAACACACTCAACCGGCAATAGCAACCATCATGACTTGTGCACGTGGAATTATTTTCGCTCTCGTCAGATACAATGTAGGCCCTACATGTTCCTGTTAAAGCAACGGATGTTTTGACCAAGAAAGAAAGAAATCGCGCGATTGTCTGTTTAACGACAATGATGCGTTTTTCATTTGCACCACAACTATAGATCTAATTATAATTTTATTTATTGATTTGATGTGCAAGTCGGGTACCATAAATGAATCTTGGCGTAAGTTTACGAAAACGAAATGAAGTTTAGTGAACTGTTGTGCATGACATTATTTGAAAACTGAAAAGCCAGATTTGTGCTTCACTATGCATGGTGTCGTTAGATTTCTTAGAGAATTTATGAAAATTCCATGGTATACGCCATGTTAATTAATGGGTTATAATTGATCAGAGACTTGTTCTAACTTCTACGAAATATATGTCTTAGAATGTATTACATTTAATTCAGTTTGACAGAGGCTGACAGTCTTCGACATATTTCAAGCTGCAAGCCCAAACACTAGGTCACCTATTCCAAGTCTTAGTCTCAAAGACTAAGCTTAAGACTTCGTTACCTCTACAATTATGTCATGTACAATACATGCCCTCAGCTGAGCTCAATGCGAACATTCCAGAGCTGAACTTTTGGTCGGTAGGCAATGAAATTTCTGGCTGAGATTTAAGAATGTTGAATGTTTGGCCGACTGAGGGGCAGTACTCAAGAGTCAAGAGCTACAGAGTAGGTCGCATTTCCTACAATGACTTCTAGTTCATAGGCTATATAGTTTCTCCTAAAGTAGGCCTGTCTTACTCGCATATCCTTTATGTTTTCTAACTCGCTTTTCCATCCATGGTTTCTACGTCACAATGCTTCCAGAGGTTTTAAGGTCGCATTTCATTCCATTGTTTCTAGGTCACATTTCCATTTATGTCTTCTGGATCGCACTTCCTCTTGTGGTTTTTATAGGTCACATTTCTTTATACATCACATTTTCTTTCATGGTTTCTTGGAAACATTTCCATGATTTCCTTCTATGGTTTTTGGGTCACATTTCCTCACATGGTTCCTAGGTTACTTTTCTTATTTAGAGAGATGGAATATCCTTCTGGAATGCGTATGCATTTCAGCGAAGGTATATCCCAACCAAACTGGATATATTTTATTGCTCCTGTTCTCATCTTTACAGCCTTCCCTCATGACAACAAAACTGTTTGCCGGCCATAAATGTTGCGTTCATATCTTGATGTATTGCTTTTGCAAACTGATTTTCACGAGGGAGCCGTTTACTTGCCGTACTAATGGAAACAAACAACAGCAGAATATTCGGCAACCCTAACCCTTCAACCCTTCCATTGCATTGGACAATCGCCCACACGTGGGCACCATTCCGGTCCCATATGGACCATAGACCCTATATTATGGGGCTTCAAGTAGGCATGCTGGCAGAGGAACAAGACTAACCATGGCGTTCGATCGCAGTCTGTCGCAGGTATTGTTGCATGATGGATGGGGTAAAACACAATGATCGCTGTGAAATTTTGTAGCAAGAGCTTGAAGAATGCAAAAGCACGAAAATAAGAACATGTTTTTTTCGTAGACTTTTCTAAATGCAAATTTAGAAGTTTCACTTGGTTCTCTTTGTCTCTTATTGGCATCATTATATATATATATATATTATATATAATGCTTTAGCGCGAATAAATTTGTTAGAAATCAAATAGACCTACATGCACGTAGGCTACTGGTAATAATTACGACAATTTCACGTGACTACTTAACTCGGCTATACTGTAACAAGGGCGCCTTGCAAGGCAGAATTTGCTTGCCATTAACATGTTCGATAGACCTACTGTAGCCTATATCATCCATTCATTCATTCATTCATTCATTCATTCAATCATTATTAGAATTTATATAGCGCCCCTTCAAGAAACTACTCAGAGGCGCATGACATAGCTTGTTTCTGGTCGGTTTAGCAGATCGTAGGCCTATAATACTTGACTCGCTGTCAATAAAGACCATTGGAATAGCTCTTAAAAGGAAACTATAGGAGCCCTAACAGTTTGCACGACTGTTAGCCATATGCTTTGTTAGAATTGTATAATATTAACCGCATATAATATTTACGGCTATTTTATTTTGTATTCACAGTAGGCAATGTATCCATAGTAATGTCTTCTTTTCACACACCCAACTCCACATAAATAAACGTCTAATCCATCAGTTTTTTTCTACAATATTCTCATACCGGTTACAATGTCTCTAAACTCCTTTTCTATTATCTTAAAAACAGTGGTATTTAATCAGGCCATAGCCTAAGTAGCTTCGTGCACCGAAATGCGGTGGGGGAAATACTTTCTCTCGGCTATTTCTATTTCTTGTAGGAATGATCTGCATGCCTGGGCTAAAAAACGAAAGTCCTTTAGTGGCTCTGATGAATTATTTCGTTGGTCATCTAAAGTAGACGATAGAAATCACGGTTGTCAATATTTGAATGTTTCAAGCGATGGGAGCATTCTTAAAAGAAGTTGCGTTGGGCGTCTTTTGGGCGGTACGCAACACAGGAGACGGAGGAGGAGGCAATGTTATTTATGACGTCGATACGACAGCAAGGTCACGTGTGTAGTCGCAATCAATTCTGCACTCGAGACAGCGCGGCGGAAATTAGAGGCAAACAACCCCCGGTGGGGTACGCCTTATAAACCGTCCCTGACCCTAGGAAGAGGGGGAGAGACCCACAGAGACAGACAGAGAGAGATAAACACATAGAGAGAAACACAGAGAGAGACTGCAGACAGATAGATAAACAGAGAGACAGAAACAGAGAGACAGAGAGACAAAGAGACAAAGAGTGAAAAGAGAATGTAAAGAGGGCGAAAGCGAGAGAGAATCAGATAGAGAAGAGAGAGAAAGAGAGTGAGTGAGAAGCAGTTTCCATTCAATGACTGCGCATGGTGTTTGGCTTTCTGTTTTACTGTCCAACACCCAACTCAGTCCATCCCTTTGTCAAGAGCAACTGCGGATTGCAACTGCCCAGCAATATTCCGCATTCGCGATACTTATTAACACGTTAACCAAATTCACTTGCCCGTAACTGCATTGGCTATTAGGTGGTCACTGCATGCTAATAATGGCGCTGATGCGGAAATGAAGAAACAATTATTTCCATAAGTCCAACTTCTATTTGATCAACAATTGCCTCCTTAAATCCAAATTCTATTGAAACAAGACTCACATCCATCAATCCAACTTCTTCTTTATGCAACAATACTTTCATCAATCCAACTTCTGTTGAAGCAAGAACTATCTTCATCAATCCAACTTCTATTTTAAGAAAAAATGCGCTCCGAATTGAATTTCCCGCTCCGAATTGTCCGGACATCATTCTCGCGTATACTACTCCTCCTTCGGTCGATGACGAATGATCGATGGTGACAGAGATCGCCCTCTGACGACCGACCGACCGAATGCCATGGACCGGAACGAGGGTTGCAGGGGGGGGGTCATTGGGAGCCTGCTTGGGGTTACCAGTCGATCCATTGAGGGTCCAACCACAACGGGTCTCCTTCGATTTGTATCTGCCATCATGTTGGCATCTGATTATTCTCAGATATCATGAGAAACACTCTCTCAATGTATCTAGTTCATTCTCATCACAATGCATTGCTCACACTGCAGACAGTGCAGATATGCATGCACGACTGAATGGATTATATATTTATATGTATGCATGAATAAGGCGTGTTGTATTTATGATACACATTACACAACCATGTATATGTATATATTTGTGCAAAATGCTCTACGAGTGTGCGTGGGCCCGCAAATAGCAGCTATTTTTAGTTTACCGCTCATTATATTTGTAATCTAATTTTAAACACTAACTTGACCATGGTGGGTGAAACTGTCAGGGACAGAACACTATGGAGACACTTCGTAAGGGCCTCATCGTCAGGAAACTGATGGAAGAGCAGAAAGAAGAAGATATTTGTAATCTGTTGTACATAGTCTCGACGCCTGCAGTGTGAGAATTGTAGCATAATAACGGATGGGGGTTCAAACCTTGATCCTCGTCAATTATGGGCGCGCAATGAGGACTTAACTATATATATATATATATATATATATATATATATATATATATAATATTATGACCTGTATTAAAAGACTAGTAAATAATAACTGTTGAGATAGAAACTTCCATGAATTCCAGGAACCATGAACTTCGTTGTGCATTTTCCGTGTCAAAATAATTCATAAATGAAAAGATTTTGCACTGTCGCTTGGTGATTATAATTAGGAGTCATGCAGTATGCGCCACACCCATTTATTTCCTTTTCGATCAATAATTATTAATTAATTCAAATATTCGTTAGCATGTGCGTCTTGCCCCGCTCTCCCCTATATTTGATTAGTTGTGAAAATCAGCGACTCATGTAAAGGCTATATATACCATAGTCTCGATGTTCTGTTAACAAGCTTTGATTGGCATGATAACTTCTGATATTGCGTTCTGTTTCCATAGTAAAGTTTTTGCTTCTTCAATTAATTAAACATGTGTAGAGCTGTTATTATTAATAAGAGACAGACAGACAGACAGACAGACAGACAGACAGACAGAGGCAGAGAGAGAGACAGAGACAGAGACAGAAGTAGGTGTGAGAGGGAAAGAGAGAGGAAGAGAGAAGGCGTGTGAGGTAGGCAAAGAGTGAGAGACAAGGAGAGGGACTGCATGTCCTTTTGGCGGCAACCGTCATCACAAATGAATTGACTGTCGGCTTGGACAGAGAGAGAAACACTCAGAAATATATGCGCGCTAAAATAAATGTACCACAAAAAGAGGACGATTGGCAAGTAGCCACTTAGAGAAACCAAACAGACACAGACAAACAGACACAGACACACAGACACAGACAAACAGACACAGACACAGACACAGACAAGTACAGACAAGTACAGACAAGTACAAAGACGAACAAATAAGAGAAATTACCTTAGTTCCCAGAGGCACCTCAGATTTGTCATAATTTTTTAAAATATATTATATTAAAAGACTATCCATGCAGAAGTTCAGAATTCATCATCATCGTTGTCGTCATCATCATCATCGTCATCAGCAGCAGCATAACCACCATCAGCATCATCATCATCGTCATTATCATTATCCTTCTTATTTCTAAATACAGTGAAAGTATCCACGGTCTTGCTTTTTTGTGTCTGTAATTCAGTCGGGCAAAAAGTCAACCAGTCAGTAAAGTGGAAGCCTGTCTGTATGCCTGTCTACATGTCTACATGTCTGTCTGTCTGTCTGTGCATATGTGTCTGTCTGTCTGTCTGTCTGTGCATATGTGTCTGTCTGTGTGTGTCTGTCTGTGCATATGTGTCTATATGTCTGCGTCTGTCGCGCCTTCGTTCTCAGATGCATGCAAGTGAGCAGAGGAGAGGAGGCAATCGCTTTTATTGTTCGTTGGTAAACCATGGTCCATAATAATTTCTTTTGATGCCATTCTTCCGTTGTTTTTCAACGATCCGTTCGAGATGAAAAATGTCTTCCTCACCGACCGAAGAAGAAGAAGCGTGAAATCATGACGAAAGAAGCAGAAACAACGACGACGATGACGAACTGCACAGCAGGGAACCAGCGTCATTCCGGTCAGCGCCCTCTTCCGTTCGATCCAACTACCGATCGTCTGCGTCTGTGTGTTCGTATGGGCGCCGCCATCTTGATCTGTTCGGCGATTGTGTCGCTACCCAACGACGCCAACTGTTTATGAGAACATCCACTGCAATTTAAGCAGTCGTTGTAGTAATTTGTTTAACGACACTGTGTGATAACAAAGATCATAAGCGTCGCCCTCCTCCTTTATCCACGCTTGGGACTAGCACGGTCACAGTGCAATCAGTTCCGCGCACGACGTGAGTTCGTGATATGGTTCATTTTTTGTTGGGGGGGGGGGGCTGGCTAATCATGGAAATATTTGATTTTCACATGGGAAAAAACGAATAACCTTTTGGGGGGCTTAGCCCCCCCCTTAGCCCATTGGCGCCGCTACTGATCGTAATATGCTAGTAAATGCATTTTTCATTTTTACCTTATTTCATTTATGGGATGGTGTTCAAACACCGTAATCAAGCCCTAGCTGTATCTTTTACAGGCGGAAAACGATTGCTGAGCAGATAGCAGTGAACAAAGGGTCGACTTCTACAGAAATTGACTTCATTTTCAAATTATGAAAAATCATCAATTTGTTGCAATAAATTCGTTTCTAGCTCATCGTCAAATTGCTTATAATTTCAAGATGAATTGACTTCTGGAAGGAACTCGTAGATTTCTCGTGAAAGGATAGCATGGACGCTGCAATGTTACAGTAAATTCGTGACAGTGGCTTATTGTCTTCGAACATGATTCTCTGTGATGCTTCAATCACGAAAGCGCCAATGGCAATTCGCACCGCATGCAGTTCGTAGCCTACAAGCAAAAGACAAATCTTACCAAATGCGACGTGTTGTAGTTTGATATGCAGCGTTGTAGAAAATCTACAAATTCGTCAGCCTAAGTAATGAATTTGTAGATTTTCTACAACGCTGTACTATAGGATTTTGTTTGCAAACTGGAGAAAGCGATATCGTATTCTGCTTAAACGAAAAATCTGTTTACAGAATCACAAGTTCAGGGAAAAATGAGTAAAATAATAATTAGGCCTATGCTTATGCAATAGGGCCTATAGGCCTACTCCACCTCGTTTTATAGGTTAATTAATAATAATTTTTCTTTATTGAATTGAGCGCCTGCAAAAAGCACTGCGCTTTACATTGTACAACTTGTACAAGTTATGCGGTAATCTTAATTGGGGCACGGTGGTGTAGTGGTGGTGTCGTTGCCTTGGAGCCGGAAGTTTCAAGGCTCGAATCCACCTCGTCGTGTAAGGACCTTGGGCAAAAGTCCTTCACTCACAATTGCTCAGCGCCTCGGCGTGAAACTCCGATGCAGTGTCCGCTCTGCATTCGGGAGCGCCTCTGAGCAGAGAGAAAGCTTGAAGGGGCGCTATAACAAGTGCACATAAAACAAACATCAGTCGACCAAGTTCCTTTACATTTAGAAAGCAATCAGATTTGTAAAAAGTTATTGTGAGTCTATGACCCAAACGAGGTCTATTTTAGTTTCGAGATAAAGTAAGTCGACCTAAAAGCTTAAATAACAAATCAACTCAGATGCTGATGTTGATGACAGAATCAGAGAAACAGAAAAAAACCTCTCTATTTTTGAGCCGAAAATTAATATTATAGGCCTATTATTATTTAGAATTATAGCCACGTTTCTTGCTGTACTAGGTGCAGTTTGATTGTTTCCGACGCTGTCCCCCTAGTTGATGAAGTCATTGACTGGTCGGCGTATGAATGGATGGAGGTCGCGAAGTCAATACGCAGAATCATAAGTCAAGATTGGCAGACGAAAAAAACGACGTCACTCTAGAACGTCATCGGCTGACAACACAGCCACGCTTCTGATCGATGGCGAGAACGATGGTTAGAAGGAAGGAAGGAAGGAAGCAGGGCTTTTAAAAGGAATTTTTAGAACTGCACGACCAGCATTTTAAATCTGGTGTGTGTTTGTTGGCGAACATTTCTCACGACATTCTTTTAATCGCTTGTCATAAATAATAAATTAAAATTTTTTTAGAAAATCGCTGACGAAAAAAACTGATGACCTTTTTATTTTATTTTTTTATTTTTCAGTCGTCCACTTGAAATTTGGTCTTCCTGTATATTTTTCACTGCACAAATCCGTCGTTAAAACCGGCTGCAGTTGCCTTTTTCTACAGTGATTAATTTATCACTGCACATGCTTGCTTTTACAATTGCTGCACAAATTCATTTAGGGCCTACAACTGCACATTTTGTGTAGGACCGCACGTTAAAAAAAGCCCTCGAAGGAAGAAGGAATGTATCGTTTTATAAATTTATTAGAGAAGCAACTCATGAGAAGAAGGAGGATTTCAATTCCAGTAACTTCTGAGCAGTATTTGCGCCAGATCTCAATGTTAAAGGCGATGTATTATGTCCAGAATTCTTTGCGTAAGATTTAGGCCTACGTTTTAGTAAGAGCTTATCATGGTCACGACGTCACGTGGGCGTAGTTAGGGGGTCAACGGATTCAGCCCCCAAATTCAAGGCCGCATAGTCAGAGGTGTTTGCGTATTTCAACACCCACTCCCCCTCCTCACAAAAATAATGTAAAAAGAAAATAATGCGTTATCACACGATGTGAGAACTAAGCGACTTTCACGTTGATACTCGTATTTCTATTTGATATTTCACAGTAAATTAGAATCGGTGGCTGTCGGCTTGCTGAATGTCAGAGTAAACACTCACTCGGAAACAAAAAATTCTGGCCACGACCTTGCCCAAATATGTAGTTGAATTGTTGAATTCTTGAAGCCAATTTTTGGGTTATTTTGCCCCCCCCTCACACCGTGCGTGTCCATTGGAACCTACGAAACGCAACTCTCGAAAATCTTTTCTGGCCACCAACAGAGTTTTTGATGGCAATTGATTAATTGAATAATAATTGATTAATATAAGTGCGTTCACTTGTACTTTATAGATCTTATTGTTATCGCCGCCTTTTGTTGTCGCCTCCTTTTGTTTTCCATTATTGGTTTCGATATGTGACACTTGAAACCAGTTTCAGATCTTGCCGAAACCGTTTCGAAGTTTCCATCTTCCGGCCAGAATCGTGGTGTGACCGAATAAACTATTGATCAATAATATTATTTAGGAAATCGGTCACGTTGTGGCTGCTATGGCTAAAAGCCTCCGCCAGATGGCTCGCACCACCGCAACGATAATGACGTGCTCGATAAACCTGCTTTCGAACGATCGTGGTCTCGCCTCGCATCGTCCGTTTTACGGCCATGTTTGTGCTATCGATTTGATTGTATATAAGAGATTCTTCTTCCACTCTGCTCGTCTTCCCCTACACTCCTTTCTGTCGGCAACCGACGGCGGCCAGTGTATTTAGGGGAAGTGGAGCCCCGGTGGCACACAGAAAGAAATGGGACAAAGAGAAAACCACATGTGACTGAAGCTGTTGAGACGCTAGCACAGCAAGCAAAGGCCAACCAGTGACACCTCCTAAGAACTGTATTTCATTAAACTTTAAGCATTGACAGCTCTTTAGAAAGATTCCACTACATTCGCTCTATCCACACACGCACACACTCACACTCACACACACTCGCACGCAGACTCAAACACACATAGGCTTAATACTCTTTTGGACGATCCTTCTGAGTGTACACAACGCCCGCGATGAAGGTGGTAACCTGCGCTTGGATTTCCAGCGGAGCTTCAAAAATTTAGTACGATTACACAAACACGCACGCATTCAAACACCCCCCCCCCCCCCCAAACACACACACACACGCAAGCGTGAAACACGCTTCGGCGTAAAGCTCCGATTCAGTGTCCGGCGGGACTGTCCGCATTGTAATCGGGAGCGCTTCTGAGTAGAATTTTGAAGGAGCGCTATAGCAAGTGCATATACAAACAAAGAAACACACACACGCACCCACACAATCAAACAAACACACTCAAACATACACACTCACAGGCACACACTCACACTCTTACATACGCAAATATGAAACAAGAACGTTTATAGCACATACATGTTTAAAAGTTTGTGTCTCATAAGAAAGAACTCACATCGCAATGGTCTATGACATTATGTTCGAAATTTTTATAGCTCCATTTCGAAAAAAGGAGGATTTGTATTTGTGCATGAGGAGAAGAAAGCCTGAAGACGTAGACCGAGGAGGATGCAGGAGGAGAAGGAGGGGTAACAAGATAGCTTGCATTGTGAGATGAAGGACTGGAAATAATGAAAGAGAATGTACTTTCAGTCATTGATGTATGGCACAGCAGCCACACCGATGGCAGTCTACGGTAATAAATCGCATACGGGTCGTTGCTAGTCTTCACCTTTCGTCTCTCTCTTTTCTCTAAAGCTGCATCATGGTCATCGTTCCTGATCATAATCCGTTGCATGACGAAACCATTCAGAGAAAAGTCATTCCTTCCTTCCTTGCATGAATAAACGACCTCAAGTTTAATAGCGTTTGCAGCCGACCATTATAGGCGTCTTACAGTCGGCCGCCATTTCTATGACTTCAAAGTCATCGTATTGAATTGTCATTCTGTGCCATTTGCTCAAGTTTACAAGCGCGTCCTGTCACGGTATATGCTGTATGTGTTCTATAGCATTGTAGTCTTTCGTGGAGTCTTTGCGATATAGTTTTCGAAGTGTGTGATCACACATCAAAGTATAAAAAGCCATCTGCAGCGACAAACATTTTTTAATGCTTCAGCACCACGCTCTAATAAAGTAGGCCTAAATGATGGAACGCGCGCACACTGAAATTTTGAAAAGATAAAGATCAAAATAAAATGAAGAAAGGTGGCGCATTGGATAACATTCTGGCATGGAGATCAGCGGACTCGAGTTCGATTCCAGAAGCTCCCATAGGATAGACGTGCTTTGTAGGCTGCTGTTAAAATGTCCTTGTATCGCAGGTCGTCTCTTCTGTTAGTAGTTAGATTTTTGATAATTATGTTATTTGCGTTCTTGTGAATTGCTTGAATTGCGTGACTGTACACTCTGATCAGTTCCTGTATTTCAACCGGATTGTTCGATTGTTCAAAAAAGGAAATTATTATTACAAATAAAAATGGAAGGCATCATATTCTGTTGAGAAAACTATTTTAAGGCAAACTTGAAGTAGACTTACTATAATTTATGGGAGGGCCTCTTGTCTGCTCGAGCAATCAGCTCTTCCTCAGTATGAATCTACTCACATACTTTCCACCTTCGTGTCTTTTTCAAGACTGCATTAATTGTAGGCCTATCGCTCAATATCATGGAGTAAGAAATCCAACACATGAATATGTAGCGCATAGCCTACATGATCCTTGAAATGTTGTCTAAGCTTACACAATATGTAGAATTTCTAGTGCTCTGGGTGTAAGCTTATGTCGTCACGACGTCGTGTAACCTTTGTATGTCATTCTGTATTATTCTATTTTATTCTGCATTAGCATATAACCGAAGCAGACATTTTAGTTGTAGTCTATGCATGATCTTCAATTTGAAAGACAATGTCCATGGGGAGAGCTAGAGATGGCGAAAGAGAGACAGACTCACAGAGACGCAGCGAAATAGAGAGAGAGAGAGAGAGAGAGAGAGAGAGAGAGAGAGAGAGAGAGAGAGAGAGAGAGAGA
>OX243823.1:25728782-25760705 GCA_945859605.1 Lumbricus rubellus | reverse complement strand
AAGTTCGAAACTTAGATACATTTCCGCAAACTTTTCTTCACGTGAGGAGGAGTAGGAGGTGGAAGAAGGAGTATGAGGAAGAGGTGATGGGGAGTGTAGGTTTCTTTAAATTGCTTCAAATAGGTTGTAGAATGTAGAGTATAATGATTTTAAAGTTCTACGTATTCGAATTCATAATATGTAAGCCGAATATTTTAGAATGTATATTGGAAATATGTGCAAAGTCATGTTTGTATGAATTTTCAGCATTTACAAATGACAATTTGTACTTTACAATTGCACACGATCGTGTCTAACCATCGAAAATGCATAAGAGCTGTATACTTGATCATCTCATGCATCCGAAATTTGCAATTCTGTACAAAGTATTGTAAAGTAATGTAATTGAAACAATTCACAACGCTAGTATCACTTGTTTCATTCAACAATTGTCATTTGTAAATGCTGAAAATTCACTTTAATGAACTTTAATGAACTTTAAAATCATTATACTCTACATTCTACAACCTATTTGAAGCAATTTAAAGAAACCTACACTCCCATCACCTCTTCCTCATACTCCTTCTTCCACCTCCTACTCCTCCTCACGTGAAGAAAAGTTTGCGGAAATGTATCTAAGTTTCGAACTTAGAAATTTTTCGTAACAGAAAATGTATGCACTTAGAAAATTGGCAGTCATGTATCCAATTCTCGAACTTACAAACTTTTAATGACAGAAAATGTAAGCATTTGGAAAAATTGCGGTAAAAATTGGTATTCATGTATCAAATTCTCGAACTTAGAAACTTTTCATGACAGAAAATGTATGCACTTAGAAAATTTGCGAAGACAAATTGGCATTCATGTATCAAATTCTCGAACTTAGAAATTTTTCGTGACAGAAAATGTACGCACTTAGAAAATTTTCAGTCATGTATCAAATTCTCGAACTTAGAAACTTTTCATGACAGAAAATGTATGCATTTATAAAATTTGTTATGGAAATTTTGCAGTCATGTATCAAATTCTCGAACTTAGAAACTTTTCATGACAGAAATGTATGCATTAAAAAATTTGTGTTGAAAAATTTTGCATTCATGTATCAAATTCGCGAACTTAGAAACTTTTCATGACAGAAAATGTCAGAAAATGTTCGGACTTAGGAACTTTGTGAAGAAAAAGTGTTGATATTGAGAAAATTTCCACCTTCTTCTCCTGCTGCACCTTCTCATCGTCCTCCTCCTTCACAATCTCCAACTCCTGCTTCCATTCCTATGCTTAGTCCTCTCTAGCACATACAACCAACATTGCCTATACGTTTCACTTTGATATGATAGAAAACTGTATCTCTTTCAACTTCTTACTTTACAATTGTTGTTACTTGAAGTATGTAATTGAGTAATTGCAGAATTGTGAAATTGAATCATGTACGAAGTATGGGTTAGAGTTGAAGGATTGAAGAAATGAGAAAATGGGAAATATGCACGTGTGTAAAGGTTATGATGTGCAGAAATTAATTGAGTAAGCAAGTAAGGAGCATAGGAATTGAAGAATTTCACGACTGATTTGATGAAAAAATGTAAGAAGTAAGATTCGAATGCTTGAAGAAATGAGAAATAGGTGCAAGATTGTATCAATGAAAGCTGTTGGATTGTGGAAATTATGTGAGTGAACAAGTATGTATACGTGAAATTGTAGAATTGTGCGATTGATATGTTGAAATATGTAAATATTAAGAATTGTTGGTGTGAATAAATGAGAAATATGTGCAGCATTGTAGGCCTACATGTGATAAGTTGATCAAGCAAGTAAATTTTGTGTGCAAGTAAGTAAGTATGCAAGGAAGCGTAGAATTTGCCTGATCGAGATGTTGAAATATGCATAAAGTAAGAGTTGAAAGAATGAAGAAATTAGAAATATGTGTAGGATTTTACAGATGCAAAGTTGTTGGAGTGCATAAATTATGAGAGTAAGTAAGTAAGTATTTGTTGAATTGTACACTTGTGTCATTCAAAAGTGAAAAAATTAAAGAATTGTGAGTTGAATGTGTGAAGAACTTGGGAACTAAGAAATAATTGTAGGATTCTGCAAGTGAAAAGTTGTTGAACTAAAAAATTACGTGAGTAAGTATGTATGCTCCCACCATCATAGTCATTTCCACATCGCTCCTACTGCTACCACCGCTCCCATTGTCGCTTCCACAGCTCCCACCACCGCTCCCACTGCTCCCAACGCTCCTACCACCACTTCCCCAGCTCCTATAACAGCTTCCAATGTTCGCCGAAAATTGAAGTTTTTTAAAGTTTGCTAAATTTTTTCATCCTTGTGAGTCAATACCTAAGGTTTTACAACTACTTACGTCACAGAACTTTTGGGGAAAAAATCGGGAAAAAATTTAAAGTTTGTTAAATTTTTCACGTTTGTGCGCCAATACATATGGTTATGCAACTACTTACGTTAAAGGTATTTTGGGGGAAAAGTTGAAATTTTTAAAGTTTGCTTTAAAAAAAATTTTTTTTCGATGTGAGTCAGTACATAAGGTTATGCAACTACTTATTTTATAGAGTAAAGTTCTGAAAATGCAGCTAAGACGAGGGCTGGGAATTATAAGGCTTCATGACAATTATCAAATGCATTGGTCATAGAGTCTTATAATTCTCAAACCTCGAATTGTCACCTTCGCCTCTCGCACGTGCATGTTTGCTCATCTCAAATGTGATCACATGGTTGTAAAATTCTGAAAAATGTTGTTAAGTGTCACCTTCGCCTCTCGCACGCACATCTTTTCGCATCTCATATGTGCTTCTATAACTGCAAAGTTCTGAAAAAATGCTGCTAAGTGACACCATCACCTCTCGTCGTGTGTGTTTGCGTATCTCAAACGTTATCCTATGACCGTAAAGTTCTGAAAATTGTGCTAATTGTCACACTCACCTCTCGCACGTGCGTGTTTGCAAATATCAAATGTGATCCTATGACTGTAAAGTTCTGAAAATTCTGCTAATTAACACATTCACCTCTCGCATGTTTGTGTTTGCACATCTCAAATGCTATCCTATAGCCGTAAAGTTATGAAAATTCTACTAAGTGTCACCTTCGTCTCTCGTGCGTGTGTGTTTGCACATCTAAAAAGTGTTCCTATGGATGTAAAGTCCTGAAAATGCTGCTAAGTGCCACCTTCACCTCTCGCACTTGCGTGTTTGCACGTCTCAAATGTGAACCAATGACTGTAAAGTTCTGTTTTTGATTTTCTGAATAGGCTACACTTGTTGCAATAAAATTCATGTGTTCCAAATTGTAAAGTGTGTGGTACATATCGTTGGCGTGTAAGGAATGAATGATTTAAATGCATCCCCTATTCGCGCTTTGCATGTTGAATTTAATGTTGAAGCGAGCTTGCCATTGATTGTAGCAATAATAATGAGCAGCCGTTGAATTGATTATGCTACAGTTTGCACACATCTCATTTTGCATGCCACAGGTTGAAGGAACTAATTTTGCATACATACATTTGGCATACCACACCTTTACGTGTACCTATTGTATACCACACCCAAATCTTTAATTATAAAGTTCTTATCAGGCAAGCGTTGGTGGGTGTTGAATTTTGTTATCCGAGTGCCCGCGGGTGATATACGAGTGTCAGCGGGGTGGCGGCCGGGCAGCCCCATGTCTTTCGTCCTTAATTAACAACAGACATACGCACACATACACAGACACAGTCAGACATATAGTCGGACAGCCATACAGACACGGACAGACATACAGTCGGCCACACATACAAAGAGAGGGATATCCATACAGTCGGCCAGACAGACAAGCACACGGACAATTAATTGATTGACAGGTCACGTGACAATTTGGCGGCTTGCCATTGGCTAACGCACAAGTAACCACGTTGGAGGGGGGAGTTGGCCCAGTACTGTCAGTCGATTTTGGCTGAGGACTGCCATATTGTCAACTACTTCTGTCTCTCTCTCTCTGTCTCTCTCTGTGTCGCTGTCTCCCTCTCTCTGTCTGTCTGTCTGTCTGTCTGTCTGTCTGTCTGTCTGTCTGTCTCTCTCTGTCTCTCGTGAGAACGCATTAAACTGGACTTGACAACTCGAATTTCTCATGCATCCTTTATGGGTGCTTTGCCACTGTGTGTGTTATATACTCATAGACCACAACATCACTAAATAAAATATCACGGTTTTGTCTGCAGTCGACATCAGGACAGAATTGTTATTCACCGTTTTGAGAAATCTTTGCAGATTCAAACGAAATGATTCGATCCTAAATAAATGAATTCTAGAAAAAATGTTAACGTGTCATCGTATCGCAGCAATGGATTTATATAGCGCCTCTCACAGAATGACTATTCAGAGGCGCTCCTCACCCTCGGCTGTTTATTAAAATTAATTCTTTCAATCGCCAAAAAGGCGGAAAATAATATCAACAGAAAAGCGAGCGTATAGACAGATAAAAGTTACGAGAAATAAAAGATGACGAAATCTAAGGCACAACGTAGATGTGGCAAGCGTATCGCATCATATCTAGAAATTTATAGAGCGCCTCTCGCAGCTATACTATTGGTTTCGATGTGAGTTTGTTGTAGGGTTTGACAGGCTAAAATGTTTTAAAAAGTACTAGACAGATAAAGTTGCAATTATCTTTTCCCGGAAGAGTGACACCATGAGTCCGAGGGGCGAGGCGGAGGGGAATAATCTATTATATTATAGAGAGAGAGAGAGAGAGCTGCCTTTACATGCAGCTTATCATTGCGTACAGCGTTAAACAGGCGTTCATCAGCTTCCTCTGCATTCCTCTGCATTCCTCTGCTGCCCTGGAGGATTGAGATTGTAGATACTGTCTGCGCTTCATCATGGTCATAAACAACCATTTTTCCATGCAAACAAAAGAGCCATGTCATTCACCGCACATCAACTATTAATAACCTATCTATAATTTGCGCACTTTGACTTATTTCATGTATATTTTATGAGCGGATCGTATAATACCGTTTCATTTAACGCAATTTTATTCACGACTACAAGAATCATGTGATTAATTATCGACATGTCTGAAAAAGAGAAATCGTGCGCTTATAGTCAGACCCCGACATTGCTAGTGCAAGTGGCAGATCCTGGGGGATCCGACCATGACCCCCTATTTGATATTTACATTACATAGGACAATGGGGCATGTCGTATTTCACGTTACTAACGTTGAAATTCGATAATAAATTTGATTTTTAAAATGGTTAACAATGTCCTTAACAATTTCGTATTTTCAGCTCTTTATAGGCTCCGCCATTAGAGGCTTGGACAGCGACGCTGGGGGCTCCAATGACCCCTATACCAGCTATGCGCCACCGGCCTTATGGCTGAACAGCGATTTTATGAGGTTAAAAGAATTACTTCAGCGCTTATTTGCGGAAGAGAAAAGTCTTGCTCTTATCTTCTGCATATTGACGTGTACATATATACATCATGTTTTCCTCTATACCAGCAAACGCATGCTTTTCTGATCTTGTTATACCATAATATCATAAGAGCATTTCAAAGACACTAAAAATTCTTTGCAACGAGATTAAATACAGGAGACACGCACATAGAGAGTAGAGAAATTGTGTATTTTATAGGAATTATATCGGCATATTATATATATATACATACATATATATATATATACATACATATATATATAATGGGAGAGAGAGAGACAGAGAGACAGAGAGACAGAGGTGCATAGCGTAATCCAATTATGCGCCTGGATGCCTGAGATGTCCTGGGGTCCAATACAGACGTGTCTCGGGCATATATCAACCGGGACGCGTAGGATTCTTCTTTCCTCTTCGCTGGCGCTGCTATGGCGCCCCCAGCGGCCGACGTCGTAGGCTGAAAAATTGAAAAACGCCAGTGTGTCACTCGGCGTAAATCGGTGGAGCAAAACACTGATGAGATTTACCATCGCCACGTCACCAGTTGACGCTCAATGCGTGCTGGAAAATGATTGCCAATCGGGGTGAGGGGGAGCGGGGAGGAGAAGGGCTCGGCGTGAGGTAGGGGCGGTGAATTAAAACAGCAAATTGGGGACAAATCCGCTCAATGGCCCGACCCCTGCGTGTCTTGAATGGCAAAGCAAACACTACACGCGAGGCAGAGATATTGGAATAGTTCACGAATGTCTTATTCGATTTCGATTCTGCCGGCTTCATACAATTTGCAACACTTGATCCTTCATAGATTGTCAAATATTTCCAAAGCGAAGAAATTTTGCTTTTGGGGTCATATTATGATATAGCTGGCTCGGAGAGATCTCTTTCCAGTTCTATAGCGTATAGTCGTTTTGTGTTATTCAGTCTATTATTACCGTCTGTTTGGTCCCGAGGTATCTCAGATCCCTCACGAATTAAATTGCTAAAATTATTGTATTTCCCTCAACTACCTGGCTCTATATTACCTTGTCCCTAACATCCTTACATCCTACCTCTATTACCTTCTCCTCAACTACCGGCACCTATACCTTTACAATTCATTTGTCCTCAACTTCATATCTCTGTAGGCCTACCAATTTGCTCAGTATCTAGAGTCTACCATTTTAAGATAAGATACCATTAAGTCCATTATCCTGATTATAATCTCGATATCATTTATCTATTGTTTCCGGAGGAAATGAATTGAATTCTCTGCTGTATAGTCACCATGCATGGGCTTCTATATCAGATAAAACAACCATTGGTTCAATCCCTCTTCTTCCCCTCCCGGGCCGGGCTCCCATCAGAAATGTTTTGAATGTCCGCATGGCGACGCCAGCATTTTAAGCTGTCATCGTAACAAAATGGCACGTGATTTTTTTGTCTCATTTTTGATTACCCAGATTTTCACTGTGCTCAAGTTGCGCCCGCCCTGTATAATAATTATGGATGGAAGTCCCTGTCTAGTCACAATTCATGAATTCATCATCGCTGGCGACGACTTCAATATTATTCAAGTCGATAAATCTAATTTTCACAGTTCAGTTACTGTCGCTGTCATCCTTCTTAAAGCCGTCAGTCTTTTCCAGCGGGTCTAACTAATCACTCACAGCTACCGACGACGACGCTCTCGTACGGCGAATAATGCGCTTAGGGTATTAATTTTAGCTTACAGTCGCCGACGACGACAACGACGACGACGATGACAACGACGACAACTACGACGACAACGACGACGACAACGACGACGTCGGTTTTATGGAGGATCGAATGATTGGCTTAGAAAGAAAGCAAAGAAAGCAACGAACGCTATGAACGCACGAACGCTATGAACGCACGACCAGGAATAAAGAAGGCGAACGTTGTGAAAGAATTGTCGACAGTTAGGCGATAAAAGAGGTTTTCCAAATTGTTTGATAAAATCCACGTATGCGTTTTTGTAGGGAAGCCAGTGCAGGACATTAGTCAATTTTAGCCTAATGCATGAAGCAAACGCACAAAACGCCGGACATTTCCAGGGTTTTAGCTTTGTCCATCGGACACATGGCATGTATTGAGGTGAAAAGGAGGACTTGTTTGCCCTATGACCGGAGTTCTGGCAACCCTACGTAGGCCTATATGAAGAACAACGTTAAAATAGGCCTTTGGTCATTGAAGTTTAGCAATAGCCTATATAAATTAAGTCGTTGTTTAATAGTCAATTAAACCATGTATTGAAACGAAAAGAAAAATGACATGAAGATGAAAAAATATTTTCTTACATGGAAATAATTCTGCTGTGTGAAACGTTAGTTTCATATCATCCACCCAAAAACACTAAACACTATCGCAATGATAGCAACCCAGGAAGCCCTTGTGAATACGAAGGTGCCCTGCAATTAGCTTTAAAGTAACGCTTCAGAAAATGGAGTTTACGATCAACTACCGTTCACATGGTTTTGCATCTCCAGATTTTGTCTATAGGCATTGAACTTTCACAGTGAATGAGTTTCATTTACCAAAATGAAAATTGTCATTGGCTACTGGTTTGTCCATGATCTGAACTTTCATGTCGAATTGAAAATTAAATAAATTACATTGCACAATAATTCTTTTGTCCGTCTAAAGAGAATTTCAAATGTCGCAAGTAATGGGTCAGTTTCTTCAACTCTTTCAGAGTTGAAAAAACTTCGTACGATTCATTGAACTTGGAGGCTAATAACTGTAATAATTATAATTAATCGGAATATGATGATCGTCAGGAAAGTGGAATCATTCGGTTAAAAACCTGTTTGCTATTTGCAACAACTTAAGTGCAGTTGCAATTCTCCACAGATTATATAGCCCATGTAAAGAGTCTCTTCATGAAAAGCGCTATATAATATAAGTATCTGATTCAAATCACTGAAGCCAAGAAAGTTTCTGTTTCGGGGAATTCCGACTATGCCTACTATATAATTACACATACTGATTAGAGTTCAGTGGTCATAAATAGCAGCTTATGATGATAGTGGGTCGCTTTTTTGAGAAAGAGAGAGACAGATAGATAGAGAGACAGACAGAGACAGACAAAGATAGACAGATAAGACAGACAGACAGAGAGACAGAGGGAAAGAAAGAGTCTGAGAAAGACAGAAAGAGAGAGAGAGAGACAGAGAGAGACAGACAGACAGAGACAGCGACAGAGACAGACAAAGACAGACATACAGACAGACAGAGACAGACAAAGAGAGAGAGACAGACATACAGAGAGACAGAGATAGACAGAGAGACAGAGACATACAGACAGACAGACAGACAGACAGAGACAGACAAAGAGAGAGAGAGCCAGACAAACAAACATACAGAGAGACAGAGAGTCATCCATCTACTTCCGGCCATCATCGATCTGAGATCCATCTGCCGTCGGCCAACGTAATGTCACCGACGACGATGTTAAATCTCCGGTGACGCACCACACATCATCGCATGCGGAGTCGCATGACACCACCATCATCATCACCACCACCACCACCACCACCACCACAACCACGACCACCACGACCAAGACCGCCGCCACGACCACCACGACCACCACGACCACCACCACCACCACCACCACCACCACCACCATCACCACCACCACCACCACCACCACCACTACCACCACCACCACCACCCAATGCCAACCAAATAATACCACCACAACCACCACAACCACCACCACCATCCCAAATGCCACCAATAATACCACCACAACCACCACCACCCCAAATGCCACCAATAATACCACCATAACCACCACCCTAATGCATAGATTGAGTATTCGAATATTATGAATATTAAGATTTTCAAATATTCACGAATATTAACGAATATTAAAACTGCCAACTTAATATTCATAATATTCCCAAAAAAATTATTCTTGTTCTTTCAAGAAATTCTTAATTCTTAATTCTTATTTTGTTATTTATGAAAATGTTTAACTTTTACTTAATGAATTGTACAAAATTGAGTTAGTCTACGCATAGAGCTATACCAGTAAGTGACAATAACTTTAATAGATTTTATTGTAAAAAACCTTCAAGGTCTCTGCTGAGTCTGGTCAATGTGGCCATGCGGCATTCATATCACATTCAATACTTCAGTTAATGTAAGTCACTTTGTCTGACTTCTGCCCCGCGAACTGCCTCACCGATGGCAGTTGGAAAGACTAGTAACAGCAATAGTAGGCTAAATTATAAATAAACTTTAACTGCCTATTATGCCTATAAGCATAGGCGTACGAGGCGGGGGTGCAGGGGGGGCAATTGCCCCCCCCCCCCAAATTCGGGCAAGTTTGGTGGATTTTTCGGGCAAAACAGACCCAAACGACTAAAAAAAAAAAAAAAGGTCGTCAAGTTTCGGGCAAGTCTGGTTTTTCGGGCAAAAATAGTCGCTTTTTGGCCGGAAAAATTTTTCGGGCAGAAGTTCAGTCTTTGCCCCCCCACTTCTGAAACCTCCCGTACGCCTATGCCTATAAGCTTAATAGTAACTGTATATTGATAAAGTAGTTTTAGCCTATATCAGTGTAGCAGGATGAGTAAATATAAATGCCAACGCAGAAAATAATAGTGCCAGATTATAAGCAAAATGTATCCTGATCTCAGCATATTAAGCGCAATGCATATTTTAATTCAACCGTGCCCTGGATGCGAGTGAATGTCATATAGACATACAGAAGCTTAAACTGCTTAATACCGAGTAACATTGCGGTTTCGATCGTTCACCTTAATTTGTTAACGAATATTTACGAATATTTACGAATATTAAAAAATCTTAATATTCACGAATATTTACGAATATTAAAACCTAAAGTCACGAATATTCAATCTATGCCCTAATGCCACCAATAATACCACTACAACCACCACCTCTATCACCACCACCACCACCACCACCACCACCACGACCACCACCACGACCACTACCACTACCACGACCACCACCACGACCACCACCACTACCACCACCACGACCACCACCGTCACCACCCCCAATGCTACCACAACCACCACTACCGTATTCCCTGCTTCTACTGCTCCTCCATTTCTTTTCCATTCACCGTTCCATAAATATTGTCCGTTTCACTTGCTATCCATCTTCACCGTTCGGTATTTCCTGTCTCCATCGAACGCTCCCCCACTCTGAATGAGGGCCGCCACCGGAAGATCACATATTAGGACTCGCCCCCAAATGGTGGACGCTCGCCCCCCTTCCCTATGGTGGACTCTACTATAAGCAGAAGCGATCGATTCTGACGTTCATTGCGTTATTAGAGTGGTGCAACAGAAATTATCAGATTAAATGAGCATTCGTAGAAAAGCCATAATCCGATCAAATCGGTCGACTGTTTGCTCCTCCTTCTCTTCCTCCTCCTCCTCGTACTCCTCCTCCTCCTCCTTCTCCTCCTCCTCCTCATCTTCCTCTTCCTCCTCCTCCTCCTCCTCTATGTCCCTTCCTTTTGCTCCGTTCTTCTACGTCTAAGTACGCGTGCTTCACCGCTTAAATTAGTCCTCGAGTTTACGAGACTTTTCCACAATCTTGAGCCATTCCGCCGTTTAATATCGTCTTCGTTGGAACAATGATTTAGGAGAGTCACGTGACCGGAAAATCAAGGATTCCGCATGGCTGTGTGCGGTATAGGCGCTATATGAATTATTATTTAGACGGCACGGACCCAGAGACACGACGAGGCCAATGGGTGCATTGCTTTCATATGCTAATCTTCAAATAGTTCAATTAGGCCTAATGGTTGAATGCAATTGAAGGGCTTGGAGCAATAACAAGGTATGTCGAAAATCATGAATGTTGGGAAATCGACTTCAAAGATTTACCGCTTCAAACTGCTGTATCTAAGCCATTTGACTACATATCAACATGATTATTTTAGCAATATGTACCGTAAAATTGTCTTTGTCAAAATTTGTAAGTTTTTCAATGCGAAAGATGAAATTATTATTATTTTTTACACATTTTGCTTCATATCTGGTTATTGCATCGCGAACACTCAGTCATCAGTATAATTTCTGGTGCAATAACAGGTTATGTCGACAAAGTGTTTTCTAGCATCTGCAACACCACACATATTATATGGTATAAGTCGACATACCTTGTTATTGCACCAAACTGTTTCTATTATACAGACGAGAATTGTGCATGATTTAGCATGCATATGGTAAGTTATGTCAGCAAACCTCATTATTGCATCGGCTTTAATACAAAGTTTGAAATCAAGCAAGACAATGTATGTCGTCATACCGGGATATTGCATTAGAGATATGGACGAAATCTGCCGATAGAACAATAACATATTATGTCGACATAACTTTGTTTTGCGAAATGACGCTCAAATATATTCAGATCTGTGCAAAATTCACAGGGTAGATAGATTACTGTCTTCCGGACACGGTGGCATACTGTTTCGCAAGACATAGGTATGTCGACTTACCTTGTTATTGCTCCAAGCCCTTCAATTATTGATTTTAGGTTTTGAGTTCTAAGCTATTAAACACATTATTATTAATTTTATATATATAAATCTGTATAAATTGCAACATATTGGTTTGTGCTTTAACGCTTTGTCATGGAAGTATTGTGATTTTTACGCTGAGCAATTATAATATTTAGACAAGACAATTAGCCTATTGTATAATTATTCGACTGGTCTTGAAATTACGCTCATTTGTTTCGCTGTACCTAATATGCTTATTCTGGATGGAAGGACGGGAAGTTGATGAAAACAACAGAGGAGGAAGAAGAAGCAGAAGGAAATGATGATTAGGAAAACCGACGACGATGACGCTGACGGGAAGGGAAGTGCGGACCAATTACTCTGAATAATCAGAATTGTTCTTACTGTGACAGCAGATATAATTTAGTTGCAGAGGAGTGGCAGCTTACTACCCTACCCATCCACCCACACACACACGTGACACACCCACGCGCACACACGCACACGAACACACACGCACACATACTTTCTCTCTCTTCTGCCTGCCTGCCTGCCTGTCTGTCTGTCTGTCTGTCTGCCTGTCTACCTGTCTGCCTATCTGTCCGGAGTCAGGTCTACATAAAACGTAATGGAAATATTAAAGGTTGTACTGCAGTGTGAGCCTACAAACTGTAAATAAACGGATTGCTAGTTTTCCAAAAAAGTGTCTCCGTTTTTGACGGCCGGAAAATGGTCACCCTAGCCTATAGGCCTATGTCCTACACCTGGACAGAAAATGGTGCATGAAATTTATTTGGGCTGTTAGAAAGTACATTTTTCTTGACCTGCCTTATGACTTTAACAAATTCTTTGAAATTCTTAACAGCCTTTTAGGCCTGCATTTAATTGCTTCAACCAGGAGAATAGGCCTAACTCTCATTATAACTCTAATGCAACTTTCTGAAATCGATATATCATATATTATGGCACCGCGACAAAAATTGCAGTTAAATAAGTTAGCCCTCGATTTTACAATTAATTTATGGAGGAGAGCTGCAGAAATAAATCTTGCGGCTTCAGAATCCGAAAATATGTTTCAGTGTTGCGACAGCAAAGGAACTCAGTTCAGTGCTGCATAGGATGTCGTTAATCCTCAAGAGATGAGAATTGTGACGCCTCGAAAGAGAGATGGCTTAGATCGTTAATCACTCATTCTTTGTCGGTGAACTAAATCGACCTCTATCATCAGTCAAAAGCCGTTTTCTTTTATGTCGGGCAGTATTTATGTCGCCCCTATTTTTATGGCTCGTTTCTTTCGTTCAAATTAGGCGCATACAGCGATTATAAATCGCAGTAGTAATAATAGTCTGATGCGCGCTTGTCAAAGGCAAAATTTCAATGGTCGGTCGAAACTAATGAGAACATTATAATAAAAACCATGCTGGAAACTCTTGAAAACAGGACTGTTTTTGATGAATTTTAGAACTGCACAACCCCTGCTCTTTCCTTCCCATCCTTGATTATTTGGTTGCCAAATAAAATTATTTGTTTTGATTTGATTTGATCCTCCATGGTGAATTGCTTTCAATCGGACGACAATGACCATTTTTTCCTAGTTTTAACTGTACAGAAGTGCTTCTACAACTGCACATTTTGTATAAGCTTACAACTGCACGTTAAAAAAATCCCTGCTTGAAAACACTTTTTGGCTTCATATTGAATAGGCCAGATCGTAATGGATTCACACTAAGCCTACTGTAAGTTGAACTTAGGCCTATTTCAAGATTCATATCACATGTTATTTTATAACATAATTAAAAATTTTGCTAAGCCAGCTGTAATGATTTGTTGGTGCATGTTGTGTTCAAATAAAACTTGCACTTGAAAATTACACTGCGAAGGGCATTTCGTATGCCGCAATAAAATATTCTGCGCGAAAATTAATCATGAATTATTGTATGCGGTAATTGTGCTTGGAAAGTGACCACTCTCATCAAATTTGTTTGTAGAAACAGATGGGCATTGCATCCTAAACGGCCTATTGCGATGTAGGAATTCTCACAGTAGCAAATGAATTATATATAGCTAAGAGACGGTAAGCCTACGTGCGTACAGTAAATGCATGGGAGAATAAGCATGGTATGGCCGGTGTCACGAAATAAAGTCTCCCCGATACAAAGTCTCCCCCGAAACAGAGTTTCCCTCTGGCTGAAACTGTGCATTTGAAGAAATTTCTGATGCAAAAGTATATATATTTTCTTGTTATATTATCTGGCAACGTAGGCTAAACTAACCGTTTAGCCTGCTCATCTCTAAATTTGATGCAACTTTTGAACTGTATAGCTCATTTCACGCTGAACGGGGATACTTTATTTCGTGGACGGCGGAAATATTCTCTCCCCCACGGAGACTTTATTTCAGGATATACTCTCCGGGGGCGAATTTATTCTGAAACTGATCCGCCGGAGGAGAATCTGTTTCGAAATAAAGTCTCCAGACTTTGTGGCGGGGGGGGGGCTCTGTCACACGACACCGGCCCTGGATGTATTTTGGCCTTGTGCTACTAGTCTTCACAAGCTTAGAAGTGAACACAATGGTTAATCATCAGATCGTTGGTGATGTTATCATGTTAACTAAGTGTGTGCAGGAGGACTGGATGAGGAACTCTATACACAAATAGCCGCGAGAGGGATATCGTTTTTTCACATTTCTAAATCGCCAATAGGAAGTCAAGCGCAGGGCACCAGCTTATTCACAAGCGCTGTGTCTAGTGAGCGGGTTTCTCCACTCAAACCTTCGCACTCCACGTCACCACTCGATCGCTGCAAACAAACTGGATAGACCATAATTAGGATGGTACCTAACTCTTCTTCTTCGGTCCACTGCTATAGAAAACAAAGACCATAATTATGATGGTGTCTAACTCTTCTTTAGTCCACTGCTATATAGAAGCAAAGACTCACCAAGAGGCAGAACGAAGAAGAATGGAAACCAGCAGATGATAAATACTCCGACGACAATCCCAAGAGTCTTCGCTGCCTTCTTTTCGCGGTTGAACTTCGCGATCTTTCCCGCCAGCGACTGAATCCCCACCGGACGCTGGACTGCCCCAGACCCATGCACCGGTTGACCGCCACGGGTCCTACCACCAACCGGGGACGACGAAGGCTGATCCAAGAACCCTGCATGCAATCGCCCTCCGCCATTGTGGCGAGCAGACATCCGACCCTCGTGGGACCTGGGATGGTCACCCACACCCACAGCTGCCCCCTGCCTTTTCGTCTTTCCTTTGCTGGAACCCACCCTGTCCGTGGATCCCCTGTGACCGCTGCGATGCTTCTTCCCCTGAAGGGAAGAAACCTTGAGGTGCGGAGGACCGGGCGGTGATCGGTCGTGGGATGGAGGTGGGCGACCGGTGTGAATGCGCAGAACGACCTCACAGTTCTGTTCATCCGTCGATCTCGAAGTCTTCATCCCTGTGGCCAGGAATCGAGACCTCGCCGACGCCTCCTTGTAGACGCGATAGTAGACAATGAGGATGACCGAGAGCGGAATGTAGAAGGACCCGGAAACGGAGAAGAGCACGTATCCGGTCTGCTTCGTGACGTCGCACGTGAACGGATCACCGGAAGGCGGCTCCTTCCAGCCGAACAGAGGGGCGATGGAGATGGTGACGGACAGGATCCAGACGCCGAGAATGATGAACCCCACGCGTCGCTCGTTGAGGATGGTGGAGTGCTGGAGAGGTCTGGTCACTCCGATGTAGCGATCGACGCTGATGACGCAGAGACTGAGGATGGACGCCGTGCAGCAGAGCACGTCCATCGCGGCCCAGGCATCGCACAGCAGCTGACCGAATGACCAGTGATTGACCACCTCGAGGCTGGCGGAGAACGGGAGGACCGTGGCGCCAAGCAGAAGGTCGGCGCCAGCGAGATTGGCGACGAAGTAGTGCGTGGTGCCGCGCAGGTGAGGGTGGAGTGAGACGGCGAGAAGGACGAGGAGGTTGCCGACGACGGTTGCGACGCAGATGAGACCCAGCACGATCCCAGTGACGACCATGGACACCAGAGAAAGGCCGGACTCATGGGACATCCCATCGGTGGTTGAGTTAAGGATGTGGAGTCCGTCATCTTCGTCGTTCCAATCTACTGAGGTCTGCTGTAAGACTGACGGTTGGTGGTCACCACCGGAAGTGGTACTTGATGACCAGAGGTTGGATGCGTCTGGAGATCCTCCTCCTCGTCTACGTTCAACTCGAATCCAAGGAGGTTCTGATCCAGATGATCGGCGCCTGTGCTCTTCAAATGACGATCTCGATTGATTATTACTATTATCATTTGTCTCTGCTCCAAAGTAATAATTGTTCTCATCTTCAGATCCAGAGTTCAGAGATTCATTCCTGATCAAAGAACTCTTCTTCTCGTGGTCTGCGCTGATCCCAGAATGCACTGCGTTGGTAGTTGAGAAGATCTCTTGAGAAGTTGACGTTGGTTCAGCAATGAAACGATTCAGCTCCTCAGTAATCTCCAGCACGTTGAACTTACCTTTTTGTGATGTTTCGCTTTCAGTTGCCAGCGATTCCTTTGTTTTATGGACAACAACAGAAGTCGACACATCTTCTGCAGTCTCTACCGAATCTTCTAGATTAGAATCTACAGTTGGTTTCTGGTCTTGCCAGGTGTCGGTTGATTGGAATTCAACCAGTGATTGTTTCGCAGGTTGCGTCGTAAATTCTATTGTTGATAGTCGTTGAAGCTCTGATATTGATGACGGGTCCTTAGTCCGAACCCATGTGTGGTCATTTAGAATGTCCTGGACCATTCCTTTGACATCGTCGAAGGTCGATTTAGTGGAATCATCCTCAGCTGTTGACGGTTCTTCGACTCTCGTGTAAGGAAAACTTTGGAATGAAGAATCAAAATGCGAAGAGGAAAGTTTGAGATCATGTACCTCTGAAGCAAAGATGCCGTTATCTTTGGTTGTTATTCCGGTGCTTTCACCAGCTGTTCTTTTCAACTGCTCAGCTATGGCCAGCCTCCATGGTTCGTCGTATGGGCGTTTGGTCTGCACAGTCGTCGAATCCCACTGTGAATTGCTTTCGTGAAAACGTTCAAGTAATAAGAAAAGTCTGCCTGGACTTGAAACTGGTAATATTTCCTCGCGACTGTTTGACACGACTTCTGTCGTGACCTCGAAATTAATCTGTGTATCCAACTTTTCTTTCCTAACGTTCGAAAACTCACTCCACCTCGCGGCTTCATATCCCGATGGAGGAGTTATTTCCGTGGTATAATTGCCATCTAGTGCGATATAATTACCACAGCAGCTGCAGAATAAGTAGGCAAAGAGGACATAGAGGTAACAACGAACGGTGGCGGTTCTTTCTTTCCATTCCAAATCGACTTCCATTGCCAATAAATCCATCCAAGTAAAAACGGTCGGAACAGAGTCGCAGCTCTGAGCGATAATAGCGGAATACGTTCAAACGTCGCCAACGTCGGCGTCGCTTCAATCGATCGTCGCTGGCAACATCTGTCGTCTGTGGCGGCGGTTGTGACTCGACGACGTGGCAAGCGAATTGCCGTCTATAACTTCTGCGATAGATCGGCGAAGATTGTCGCCGCCGAAAAGGAAGGCATCATCGGTTCATCTGTCGCTGCAGCGTTCAGTTGAAGAGATGCCATTAGACATTAGACTGCGGAGCGTGGCATCTGCTGCTGCTGCAGCTCATCGCTGGGTGGTGGTGGCGTCGTCGGTGCTACTTAAAAGGCAGCGCTCGTCTTTGAAGTCCTTTGGGTTAGCCGCCACCGCCGTCACCGCCGTCACCGACAACAGCAGCAGCTGGATTACCTCTGTGTTCGGATTATGTTTACGACTCCAGTGAAACCGGACGAGCTCAGGTTTCGAGGAGGTCTGTCTGTCTGTCTGTCTTTCTTTTCTGTCTGTCTGTCTGTCTGTCTGTCTGTCTGCAAGTCGGTGGAAAGAAAGAGAGGAAAACGCGCAGGAATTTGGAATCGCAATGCACGTGTGGAATCTGGAGGATAATAGTATGCGACTGGTGACAATGATCGCATCCGCTTAATAATTACCGTTGTCCATTGTTCAGTATCCGACGGTCATCTCATCCACCCGAGGATGCAGCAGCAGCTGTTGCTGTTTACCCTCAAACGATGGGTCCCTAACCGATCCGGTCCGCAGAGTAGAAGCCATCGAAGTGGAAGACTTTGGGCAGCGATTGGAAAGCAACCGTGTGGTGATGATGATGACAGGGTTGAATAGGAAGAAGCAGAAGCCAGCAATAATAGTCTGCTGCTGCTGCTGCTGCTGCTGATGCTGCTTCTGATGCTGGTGCAGGATATGCAGAAGAAGAAGACAAGGTGCCATGCAGCCATACGCTTATCGCTCACCCATGCATCTGACTGTAGGAGCATTACATGTAATTAATCGACCATGAACCATACGACCTCAACGTATACGGTACCGTACTAAGAAACACATAGGGCAATACACCACACATCCCGACATATATTATATATATATATATAATATAGACATATTATATATGTATATATGTATATATGTATATATTATATATAATGTCTATTGCATGCATCCACACATAGACCTATACACAAACATATACGTTATATGCATTGCATATTAGGAGCATGACGCATACATTCTATGCGTGTTCTTTACAATAAAAATATTTAAGAGACACATGGGGAGAACTAAAATTAATGTGGAGTTTATGGACGGACGGCGTCATCTCGTGAACATTCTGATGCCAATTTCGGAACACGTGCACGAAGCATACGCGCGCATAGCCTACATAAGAGAACACAGACGTAATGCATACTTAGCCCAACTAGTGCTTTATAATTATAATATTATTATGTAACCTACAATGGCGTTTACTGCAAATTCATTAGTTAGCAAGTAGGCCTATACGATAAATATAGTTAATCAAAGCTTTTCTGCTGGAGGAACTGTATTATAGGCTACACATTTGAACGCGAAGAATAGAATAATTCAAGACCTTTGCACCAATGACCATGGATATAATGTCGTCATGCTGTGTTCTTGATAAAATTATATGTCAGTGTGATCGGACTATAGGGATGTACACGCTGCTTATTTGGTGCAGATCCGAACACTAATTTTTTTTATCATGGTCATCATTCTCTTAAAAAACGTTATGTCGACATATTAATATGGTGCTGTGCAGCCGGCAGCATTCTATATGCTGCCGGCTGCATAATTATATTAACTTACTTACATTGTCAAAAAGACAATCGACCTACATTCCGTCATCGTGCACCAATCAATGCAACAAAGCAAATTGCTGCTAGATTTATAGGTCAATTATGCTATCTATTTGTCTAATGACCGTACGCGTTTTTCCAGCAGAAAAGAACTCATGCTTGCCAATCAGTGTTAATAGAAAGCAAAAGATATATTACAGAATGAAAATAATGTGGTCTATCCAGACCTGAAACAACACGTCGTCTGCTTTAACATTGTCCGTCTCCATCACTTGTCAAATATATATATATATATATATATATATATATATATATATATATATATATATATATATAGCCTAAAAAGATTCATACCATGATTATATGAACTTTGTTGCTACTACTACAGGCATAGGCATATACATATGCTACGAAATAAAATCCTGGCTACGGCCTTCAAGTAGGCTACATCATGTAGACCAGAGCGCGGAAATGCAACTGGCACAATAAAGCATGGGCCTATACAACACAGTCACTTACTCACTTAGGACTGAGTTTAGTGCTCGCCTTGATTGTAATTCGCAGTGCACGTGCGGGTTTAAGAGTTTCCTGTGACTGTCTCGATTCTTCTGAACTTCGACCAAGATTTTAACGCACCATGCTCAACGTAATCTGCTGATTATTACGATTAATTACATCGCTAAATAGGCTAACTGCACAAAATGCTACTAATAATTAGGTGCAGAAACAACGCCACAGTTCAGTGAAGAATAACAATGCTGTAGTGTCACATCAGCAGCTGTAAGGACTTAATGCTTCCAGATGCAATTGCATTGTGGATCAATTCCCAATAGAATTGCAAATTTATACTGCGCTATTTCAGGAGAGCGTCATCAGAGGCGCTCCTGATCAAACACAATGAGACAATGACCGAACAAAATGGTCTTCCTTCCACGTTTACGGAAATGAGATAAAAGAAGGCAGAGGAGTTGGTGTCGCAGGTTCTTGGGAAATTCGCTCCAGGGCCGAAATGCATATAAGTAGGAATAGCGTAGGCTATAGGTAGACCTTCCTCCAGACGTAACTCATCCAGGCGTAGCCGTTGGAATGTAGCCGTATGCATAAAGATAGAATTGGAACAGAATAACTAATCTACACATTCCTTGCACCCGACGATGCATGACGTTTGCTCTCCCCCCCCCCCGAATTCAATAGGTTAGAGCTGAGCGCGCATGCGTGAAAGATATTTATATGCGGTCGTTGCCATCGTGGGGTGAACAGATCAAGTTCTATAGACGGTCCACAGGGAAATATCGACGGCTGCCTATTGTTCACGCGTCCAGCTAAAGTCGGCTGTCTATTGTTCACCTTCGGAGTAGCAGGCTTATACCTGCCTCCGAGTTCGAATAACGTTATACCTATCGTAATTCGCTAATCGCAAGCCATACATACGGAAATTACCCACTGCTCCCGCATAGGCCACGTTTAAGCTAAAGAGTATGAGTTATACCCTCTTGTGCATATCGGCCCAGGAGAATGGACCAACCACAGCAAAACTCAGGTTTTCTCTTATAACCTCATGCAGTGGAGGAAAGCATACCTCAAAATAATACGCGCAATCTCAACATACGAGTTACATAATTATCTGGGAGTCGTATCTGAATTAATCTGAGCCAAGAGTCTAAGACTAGTAGCCTACTAGTAGGGCCTATAGAATATAGATCGTGTCGTATTAAAGACTTATATGCAGTGGTGCAGCAAAAGCAAAAGACGTTGCTTCTTGCTTCGCGAGGAAATCACCCCTTAAGTGGCCATTGCCATAATTATACATCGACGGTAGGTGGCCAGGTCTTTCCAACGTACCCAGAAACTGCTACCTATTTGACCGCAGCCCTCTCGAAAGTTCGAGGTTGAGTGTCTACGTTGTAGGGGCCAGCGGGGTTCGATTCCGCTTCTGATCCTTCCGCCATGTTACTCCATTCAGCTATCATCCCGCCGCCGGTGCAGTGCGATTTTAAAAGTAGACTTATGGAGCTGAATTTCTCCTATTTAAGCGACGTATGCCTATTATAATAGTTCCTGATGTCCATGGAACTAGAGACGCTAAGCTAGATCTGCAGCTATTTACCACATCAATATGACTTATGGCTCATACAGAATAATTATTGTAGCTTTTTCACATTCAAATCTCGACTCAGATTATGACGGGCGATTAATTCTCGTGTGATGAATTGCCAACAAACATCTGAATATAAAAAATTGCGCTGCATGGGTCAACGATCGAAAGATCTGGAAACCGTGAAAATTAAGGTGGTTCTGCTTTCGGCGAATGGCTTAGAAAGCCTTAGATCTACTGTGGGACTTTTTTGGCATATAGCCTACGCATCATCGGCGCAGGACCCAGTCCCAGGTCTATCATTTACAAACTGTTCACTTAACGTAGCCTACATGTACATCGGAATAAACGGTTTTTGTGTTAAATCCTTTTGAAATGGTTTTCCAGTGAACGTTTTGGATGAGGCTACACTAGGCATGCATTATTCACTGATATTCAGCCTTCAAGAGCCGCAAAGTTCTATCAAAATGTAAGGAGGTTAATTTAGAGTCATGCATGTTAGCTTGGCAATGTCTGTCATGCGTGGGATGCACGAACTGACATTCTGAGTGACATTGCGACAGTTTAGTCCGGATTTCCTGGTGCAATGGAATATTTTATGCAATCGATTCTGCATGTTATTATTATTCCACAGCTTCTTATAGCGTGACATTCAGAAACAGAGTTTGCATATGAGCTCATTATACAGACAGGCACAATTGTGTAGGCCTGTGCAATACACACAGTTGTGTGTGCTCTCTGTGTGAATGTATGTCCTTGAATGTGCACATGTGTGTCCTTGTATGTTCACATGTGTCGTTGTATGTGCGTCCTTGTATGTGTCCTTGTATGGGTCCTTGTGTGTGTGTGCCCTTTTAATTGTGTCCTTGTATATGCATCTTTATATGCGTGTCTTTGTATGTTTCCTTTTATATTTTAGAATCTATCCCTTGTACCTTGGTACGTCTGCGTGCACCATTGTACGAGTGTCCATATACAGGGGCGGCAACCCGGCCATAGCCCCCCATTTAAAAATTGCATAGAACGTGGCCCCCTATTTGGTTTTGTAACACATCAGATTTTTTCGGCGAAGATCACCGAAAATGTTGGCCCCCTTCGAAAATTTCTGTATCCGCCTATTTAATTATATATATATATATATATATATATATATATATATATATATATATATATATATATATATATATATATATATATATGCATACATGTTCTTGTTTATGTGACCTTACATGCGTGTCCATGTAGTTTTGTCCCTGCATAATTATTATGGGTCCATGCCCGTACCTCGCTTTGAGTCCTTAACTATGTGTGTGCGTGCGTGTGTGTTTGTGTATTCTTCTGACTTTGTTTTGTCTGTACACTGTACAGTGCACGACTGTACGTGCCAGTTACGGCCACCTTCCCAATTGTAATCTTCCAACAACAGTGGTGCATGGGTATGATGGGTGAGTCGATGATGTTGCAGCATTTCAGTTGAATTGATTCAATTCTGATGACCGATCGTAATTTCATTTTCAGTCGCCAGAGCGACGTCAACTGCAGACGATAGTCTGGTTTACACGCAACTAATCTCTTTTTTTCTTTCTCCAGATTACATATTTAGTCGTCGAAATCTCGTTGTCTTTCTGCTGCTTATACGAGCCCATGGAAAATGGCTTTAGGAGTTACATGTAGATGGGAAGTATAGATTCTCGCCCTGTAGGCTATACCATGCAGTGCATGCACGTGGTAGGCCTACTTGATGGAAGTCGTTCCTGCCTACCACATAGGCCTACAGCAAGTAGGCTAGAGAAAAAGACTTTCGAATACAACGTTTATATATTTGATTCTGTAACTTCCCGTATAGGCCTAGCCTACATTTGTCCTATTCAAAACGTCAAAAATCTCAGAAGCATATAGCCTATATACCCGTGCTATAATTTTATTTGGTAAGGGTAAGTCCAAAGCACAAATGAAGGAGACGGGTAACGCAACCCAGTGGCGGACACAGAAACCTTCGAAGGGGGGGGGGGAATTTTAGGTCCTGGATTGGAACAGGGAAAATGTTTTCATTGGTCGCCAAAATGTTTGGTCTAGGAACAGAGAAAATTTTTGTCGCTGGTCGCCCCAAAAGTTGATGACTTTTTAATCATCGATCCGGCCGAGTATACCATGACATCATAGGCGCAATCACGTCCTAAAAGTTGGGAGGGACCATAATGAATCACGTCCTAAAAGTTGGGGGGGGGGGACCATACTAATGAAGTTAGGGGACCACTCAAAAGTTGGGGGGGACACGTCCCGTGGGTCCCATAGGGTGGTTGCGCCTATGCATGACATCTCTAATCGCATTGCTGATTCCTTCTTGAAACCAAATGGGGGCCACGTTCCATGCAATTTTTAAATGGAGGGAGGGTATGGCCGGATTGGATCCCCCCTTGATCCGCCTCTGACGCAACCTATCCTTGTCATGATCCGACGTCTTTAGACAGAAACCATAACAACAGTTGAAAACAAATGCATGTAGACCAATAGCCTAGCTTAGGTCTACATTGTACGTGAAGCAGACGACAAGAACCACGCTCCGATATGGATGGGAAAAGCGGGAAAGAGAACGACTATTATCCCACTATTCTCCCCAGACGCGTGATGAGAATGGCGTCGTCCGGGGTCGAAAGAGGGACTAGAGAGATAGACAGAGAGGGGGAGGGACCCATTAAGTCCGGCCGAGCGTCGATTACCCTTTTTCCCATTGCTGTCAATTATCCACAGTCACTGATTGATCTTCGCCTGCTGCTCGCTTCGATCCGAAAACGTCATTACCTGCGCCGTAATCCAACGACTTGACGGACGGGCGGGTGAGCGGGTGGACGGACGGACGGGCGGGTGAGCGGACGGACGGGCAGGCGGCGGGCGGGTGAGCGGGTGGATGGGCAATACATAGAGACGACGGGTCGACGTTGTATGAAAGGACGACGTGTTTCGAATGAGTTCAAGTCTGTTTGTAAATGGAATCTATAGCAAGCGTTGCTCTGAAGAGGCTACTGTTTATTTTTTTCTGGTGGTATACGCCTACACAGCGGCTTCTATCCGCCATGGTTGACCTCCGCGGATTCGGACCTGGCACCGGAACGAGCCAGAGAAGCTTGCTTGACTATTGCGAACTTGATTATTTTGATATAATGTCGGTGATATGCGGGTCTCTGGACGATTTTTTGTTGGGATAATTTTTTTAGAGGAATTAGGCTACATTAGGCCTATATTGCGTGGTCTCCAAAGCTTTGATTAGCAGGTCTACGCCAACTCAAACAGTATGGCCCACTAGGCCTAGTCCCACTACAAAAATATTACTCGGGTACCATACTTTAGTTTTGATGAGAAATACACTATTTTCAGTCGCCAGAGCGACGTAGGCTACAGGCTCGACTGGTTCACACGCAACTAATCTCTTTTTCGTTCTCCAAAATTCCATATTTTAGTCGTCGAAATCTGTGCTTCAGCTTGAATGCTATGAGTTTAGATTTGGCTTCAAGATAGACATAATTTAGACGTTGAATTAGACATCATCACCCATAATGCTATAGCCTACATGATTGCAATAAATATGGCAATTATTGTAATTTCGATTTAATTTTCAGCAATCCGTTTACTTGCTTCAATTATGGTTGTTAATTCAGCTGATTCAAAATCTATAGGAGCCATTAGCATTTCTATAAATGATTACATTGCTGTGACAGTGAAGATTTGGGGGCAAAATGTCCACTAGGCCTAATGTTGGATGGCTAGGCCTATACATATATTTTATTGGCGTCCTGGGTCCTCCCTTTGCCGAAAGTAGGCTTATGAGTTTACTTAGTGTGCAGTTAATATAGGCCTAGGCCTATCTCAGGCTATCTGTGCATTTTCAAGTCCATCTCGATTCTACGGTTCTAGCCTACCTCCATCTTTCGCTTGAAATCGCTTCTAATCTGTTCTTCTCTCGTCATCCTTCTTTTACCTCGATCGTCTCATTACAGGGCAAGTGGGCAACGACAAAATTAACAACACAGAACTACGTGAGCTTACGGGATTCTAAGCCACGCAAGAGGCCTGTGCTGTGTAACCGTTGTAACGGGCTTATTTTAAGCCACGCCAGAGGCCCAGCAGCAGGTGTGCTGCTAACAAGCTACTGACGCACAAATATTATGTGTAATTATTTGGGCTATTTCACGAATATATAGGCCTACAATAAAATACAATACAGCTGAATTTTATGTCAGCTGCGTCGCATATAATATCGGCCAACTTGTTACACCATACCAGATAAGATCATTCATTTTTAATACTTTGATCGTCATCATCTTCTACAGTTCAACCAAACATCTCTCTCTCTCTCTTTTTCTAGTCTTAGAATGTTCTGTTTGCAATATTAATGTTATATCGATGATGTGAAGCATAATTATATAAAATTGGAAATGGCATTGTGCCTATGATCAAAACAATATGTTGTGGCAAGCAAATGTTTCACACACACTATTATACAGCCTTTAAAAAATCAAAATAATTTACGAATAAAGCTGCAATAAAATTCCACAACTTTCTGCACTGTCATGGATGGCTATTGTTTTATAACTGGAAAACGAAACAATAGATTTTAACAATGAATACTTGAAGAGTAAGTGAAAGGCATAGCTTTATAAACATAAATTAACAAGAAAGTTTAAACTCTAATGGATTGTAGTCAAGCTAATTCACCACATAATATGATCCCATTAAAACCACTTTAAACATCTCAACGTTTATTTGACGGGGATAGATTTCTATGTAAGCCACACCAAAAGGCACATCTACGTGATGTGTTCTACATGTTTTGTGATTACTACAATGTATAGTCGAACAACTTAGATAATAAAATTAACGTTTATAAGGCTCATCCATGTCCATTTCAGATTTTGCCATGACATTGGAATACATAGCTCTCTATGGTAGGATGGAGTACAAGCAGCCAGGTAGTCATACATCAGCATAAGAATCTGAAACTCCATGCATCTTTGAATGGACAACCAAATGAGCTTCATCCCCAATGTAGTTGTTGGATATTATATGAATACATTGGAATCCAAATAATAAGCTGAGATGCAGAATTTCACAGCAATTGCAGTTGGTCCGTTTAACCAGAAGCCTCATTTTCCCCATGTCTGTCTGTCTGTCTGTCTGTCTGTGCGTGTATGTGTGCCTATGCCTCCAAATCACTGTTTCTCACCCCTTGAATCACGGCACCATATATAGTGAAGCTAGAAAGACCCAATGCACAAGGTAGGCTCCTAAATAGTAAAACAAGGAAAAGAAATGAACACAAAATTAAGATGACTAATAAAAACATAACTGAAATGAATAAATGCCACAAAGAAATAAATAAAATGATAATTGACACTGATCAGGATCAAGAGAAACAATAGAACACAAACCAAAAAAATAATAACAAAGAGTAGCAGGAAGAAAGCAGGAAGAAATAATGAGCTTCCTTTGACAGCACATATTAAGTTAAGATTCTTCAGTGAAAGATCTTTCCCAGACATACAGTCTTGTTGCCAGGATTTCCACGCCCTGCACCACAAGACCTACACACATGCGATGGCAAAAAACCTGTCACCAAACTGTCACGAAAGATGTATCCGCAATGTAACAAGGCAAAGCGACTGAAATTCTCCGAATGCGTAGAGCTGCTTCAAACAACTCTTCCTGAGAGATAGGATAAGAACAGAAGGAGATGCGGTAAGCCAGTTCTTTGTGAAATGGAACCAGATGATGCTGCGCGCGGCAAGAGCTGATCGTACCAGATGTCAGCGTTTGACGACGGACGAAACATCGGTGTCGTTGGTTCTACTGGGAATCGCGATCGAACGATGGCGACGACACTTGCGAGCGCAACGTTTGTATTGTATCGTTTCTTTGTAACAGGTCGAGGGACGAGTTCTGACGATGTCACTTCTTTGTACAAAGGATCTGCAAGACAAAGGGATTACAGAAAAACGTTCTTAAGAAAGTCAAAATTAAGTCTAATTCAATGTGTTTAAAAGGTCTCAGGGAAATGCCTTGTGCATTAATTACTAGTGCCACTTAAATCAGTTTCATTTGGACATATGTGAATTTGCCAAGGAACAGTGTACAGGAAATAAATTTGCTGGAAGGGTTTTAAAAAACAGCCATAAAACAATTAAGGACTGAAATATTTGACATGTGCACAGTTCAAACAGCTGGGCAATAACAGAAAGGAAATGCTTTGCAAATTTTATTCTTCACCATGGGATAATTCATAATATTGTACATGGAATGCCAGTTTGTCCTGTGATTTGCTCCCTGGGTCACTATTATCTTCGACAATAATGATCATTTACCATTAATATTATTCCTTAGTGAATAATCTCTGTGTGGTCCATGGGCCCTCTAGGTCATCATGGGTCCCTGCTCCTTACAGCATTCCCAATGCCCGGCTCTGGAGCGACTTTTTTGTAGCTATACTTGTTTGCCAGGGTCCACTCTCACTCTTTCTATGCGCATCTCAAAACTGTAATTTTTTGGTGCTGGGATGAAAATCGCTCCTGAATAGTAGTCTTCAAGGAGAGCTATATAAATAGCTAAATAAATAGCTGACATGAATTAATATAATTATTATTAAAATTATTCTTGTAACTGACACTAAGCATCACAGTTTTTCAGGTAGCTACAATGGACACTGACAAGATTCAACAATTCAATGATTACTATGAAACCATAAACTTACTGGCTGGTGCCATCTGAAGCCGAGGTGTTGTAAACCTCACAGACGAAACTCTTCCTGTTCCGACCCTAGATGTCGCCTGCACTCGCACGATGTACGTCGTTGCCTCCGCAAGACCAACAATCTTCAGGAATCGTACTTCCTAAGAAACGACAAACCGCAGCACATGAATTCACACGATAGGCTGTTTCTTAAAAAGTCCCATGTTTTCATATTTCATGTGCGCAACTGCACAACACATTACACATAGTAGTCAATTAAAGTGATATAGAAAGACAGAAATGATTAGGGAGAGTAGAGGTTCAAGCCCCCCCTTTACTGTGGGGAGTGGTTGGGCATGGTGGTGCAGTGGGTATGTTTGTTGCTTGCAGCTGCAAGGCCGGAGGGTTGCAGGTTTGAATCCACCTCAAGCCACCTCGTATTCGTATGTTATTCCTGTAGGTACAGTCCTGTTTTCGTCAATAATCCCTTTGAGGCAAAAATGTTTCAACTATATTTAGATAAAAGCGCTTAATTGAAGCGAGAAAAGCCCTTAATTGAAGCGAGATTCACGGGACATTGGGGCAAAAATCGGGGATTTGCTAATGGTATGGGCGTGGCTAACATGCCTGATGGGACGAGTCGCTAGGGATTAAAGTTATCATTAGCGTCTGAGGTCCCATCCATTAAGTCGCGAAGCGTAAACTACCCTCGGCCTCTGAGGTACATGTACATGTACATATGTATAGGCTTACTGTACTTGTGCATGAACATGCACATTTGCACATGACCATGCCCTGCATACATGTGCAATGCACACGTGCATGTACATGTACATTGTACACGTACATGTACATGTATAAAGAGATTGGAAGACTCTTCGCAGACAGTCCGGCAGAGTTATTAACGTACATGTACATGTAGGCTACATGCACTTAACACTTTGGAGGCGGTTGTCAACAATAGCGATACTATAGGGGCAGCGGGTGGGCATCGACAAAAGTCGACATCAACAGGAATGGACTCTAACATATATTTATGAACATATAAATATATGTCTGCCTATACGTCTGCAACTCTGCATATTGATATGCTTATGTATAATATAAATATATATCATGTATACATACATATACAGACATTACCATACATATATAGAGCCTATATAAGCTACACATATAGCGCCTTCGTCAGATTCTTGTTAGGGCGCTCTATAAATATTCATATACATACATATATACACCCATATACACACATTATATGTATGCATTTGTATAATCTTGTATATACATATATACGTGTATATACACATGAACAGCGGTATATAGCCTATGCATATACATATACATGTAAAGTATACATACATACATGTATATGTATATACATATATAATGTATACAATACATGTGTGTATATATAATAATAATAATAATAATAATAATAATAATAATAATAATAATAATAATAATAATAATAATAATAATAATAATAATAATAATAATAATATAATAATATCTTTTCTTTAATGAAACGGCTGCAAGACGCACTGTGCTTTACATTTACAAGTTATGCAGTAATCTTAATTAAACTTAACTATACCAACTGAGCAGACAGCTTTGCAATTACAATGGCGCTAATAGCAGCCTACAAATCAAATCCGCCCAACGGATGCTCGAACCTGCTACCTCTCGGACTCTTGGCCAGCGTGTTAACCATTACTCTAATATTATATACATGTACATACAATTGAACATATTATACATATATATATATATACATATTTACATGCCTACATGTATAAACGTAGGCCTATATAAATGCACATATAAAATTATATATATGTATGTACACTTACATATAATATATGCATGCATATATCCATATCTGTATGCACATGTGTATTCGCGTAATTATGTACATATATATACAATTATACATATACAATTATACATGCATATATACATGCATATGTACATGTATGTATATGTATGTATATATACATAGATATGAATATATATTCTGTATTCTGTATGCATGTATAAAATTTACAATACAATTTATTATTTGTAACATGCTTTAACAAGACAAGTCTTGCACAAAAGCATGCGGCCTATGATGTTAACAATCACTACAGCAAACAAAGTGATCTGAAAGTGATAACGCAGCCAAAAAATAACACGATGTATGGTATGTATGTATATATGTATGTATGTATGTATGTATGTATGTATGTATGTATGTATGTATGTATGTATGTATGTATGTATGTATGTATGTATGTATGTATGTATGTATGTATGTATGTAAGTATGTATGTATGTATGTATGTATGTATGTATGTATGTATGTATGTATGTATGTATGTATGTATGTATGTATGTATGTATGTATGTATGTATGTATGTATTGGAAGGCAAGAGAAAGGGAGGAAGAATGAGGCATGGAAGTCAATTAGTGAAAATGACTCACAAAGACCTTTAGGCGGAAAACCGCAGATGTAGCAAACTAATGATCACGTCATTATGGGAGCCCCAGGAGCCTTGAACTCACGGGGGCGTTTGACATGATTGCTCCCTGCACATGGGGGGGAAGACTATGATGGTTGATATGAAAGACACACAAAGAATTTGCAGCAGACATACAAATGGACAAAGATGAGGATGTCTCTCTCTCTCTATGCTTCTGTCTCAGACCACACTGTTCTTCTGTCAATATTTCTGGTTTATCCTCTGTCTATGACGCCTTAATGCCTGTGTGTGACCGTCTCTACGCCTCTGTCTCTATCCCTTTCTATGTCTCTGTCTCTATCCCTTTATATAATAAAAAAGACGATTTATATAGCGCCGTAGCTCAGCCGAGGCCGAAGGAAAGGGCGCTGTACACGGGATCACATGTTACTGTCAATAATTATACGATTGTTTGAATAGGTAAGTTTTGAGACTGGATTTAAATGTCTCCACAGATCTTCACATGGTCAGGAAGACTGTTCTATGCAGTTGGTCCCGATTATATGCTTTGTCTCTGTCCCCATTCAGGTCTTTGTCTGTGTTCTACTCTATGTTTCTGTTTCTGACCCTTTCTATGCCTCTGTTTCTGTCCATTTCTATGCCTCTGTCTCTGTCTCTGTCCCTATCCATGCCTTTGCTTCTGTCCTGTCTATGCCTCTGTATCTCCATTTCTATGCATTTGTTTCTATCCATTTCTATGCCTCTGTCTCTGTCCCCATCCATGTCTCTTTCTATGCCTTTATCTTCTGTCCCCATCCATTTCTTTGTCTCTGTCCCTACACATGCCTTTGTTTTTGTCCCAATGCATGCCTCTGTTTCTCTCTATGCTTCAGTCTTTGTCCATTTCTATGCCTATATGAATTGGAAGAAGAATGAGGCAGTGAAGGCAAAGAGACAAGAACTATGACATGATGATTGCCTGTTAAGGTTACAAACATAGGCGCGGGTACAAGGGTATGAGAAAGGGAAAGGAATGAGGGAGGAAAGGCAATGAGTGAAACCCGCAGCGCCAGGACCTGTACACGAAAACCGTACTACAACACTATTTACCCCATCACGACGGGTGATCAAGGCGCTGGGCAAGCCACTGAGCGTACAAAAGGATCATTAATTTTGGCCGATCATTAGACCAATCTCCATCTGCACTATCTCTGATGTGTCTGAGAGAAGGGAGGGCTATTAGCACATGCATGCAGTACATGCAAGTTAGTACATACATATAGTATAGAGCCATGCATACATACATACATACATACATACATACATACATACATACATACATACATACATACATACATACATACATACATACATACATACATACATACATACATACATACATGCATGCATGCATGCATGCATGCATGCATGCATACATACATACATACATACATACATACAATGTATGTATGTAAGTATGTATGTCATACATACATACATACATACATACATACATACATACATACAT